>CM046879.1:442787648-443987648 GCA_025667525.1 Glebionis coronaria | reverse complement strand
TAGAAAAATAAGATGAAAATCTACCAAGTACAAACAAGACTAAATCAAATGGCATGAGCACCAAGTGTACACATCTAAAGAGGACTTTTATTCAGGTTACAAGGCTAAGGTTTAATGGGTATGGATAAGACATGAGAATTTTTATGAGAGGTGTATAAAGAATATACAAGTTAAAAGTCTAAGTCCCGTGTTGCTAGTTACCGGACATATCACAAGCCCAAAAATGATCATAGCTACGAGCTTTATTCAACATATATACATATCACTTCTTAGCAAATTGGCTAATCGATAACTAAACATACTCCGTCTTCCTTCATCTTCATAATATAGCTCATTGGCTATTTTTGTCATCACTTTTTTTTGTTACTTTTTTCTTTTTCTTTTTCTTTTTCGATGACTTATTCTTTTTTTTTCACTTTTCTCATCCTCCTCTTTTTATTTTTTATTTCAACAAACATCACATGCTCCCCTTACACTTCGCTTAAGCACACACTACAAAAAATACAAATAATAAGCGGCCTACTTCATCTTTGTTGGAATGGCACACACACATGGCGAAGTGTGGCAATTATAAATCATCAAAAACGATCCATCATACCAAGCAACTAGCAACCCACCATTTAGACTTTGACAAGGGTTAGGCTAAGGTTTAAGGTTAGATATTTCTTTTTTTCTTTTTAGTGGATTTAACAAAAAATGAAAAGAATGGCTCAACGGGTGTTCTAAGGGTATCTAGCACTAAACGAGAGTGCTAACAAGAGGGTCAATATGGGTGGTTAGCTAATCGATGAAACTAGCTAAGAAGAAAAATGTAAAAGGCTTTTTGGGTATAATTCCTACGGTTGTCTCTTTGTCGCGCATATACACTTATATCACACAAGTGTGATCTCACTAAAACTTATTTATTTTTTATTTTTATTTTTATTATATTTTTTTACCATGTGAATGATTATTGAAACATATTTACAAATAAACGTGTGAAAACATTTAAATCCTAAGAGCAAACAAGTGTACAAACTCTCCTCTTTTTTTAATAATATCCCAAAAATTTTAGATACTAAAATTTAGTTTCATTCTCCCATTCATTTCCCCTCACACTTAAGTTTTGGATTAGACTCAATATTAAAAATAAACTTCAAAGCATGAATATTGAGGAAAATAATAAATTGTCCAAGAGAAGCGAAACTTCCCGGGCTAAGAAATTGCAATTGATCTCCATATGATAAGATGCCAAGTAAGGAAGATCAAGCGATTTCATCTCCATCATGTGTATACACATACTAATCATCCATCATAACCAATCCATCATCCATAAGCTTTATTGAACCTGCAAAATAAACTAAACTACAAAACACGTTAATTTATTAAGCACACTTTCGTAGGCAACACGATTGCATTTAGCATATGCAACAAGCCTTTAAACCCCTCGGTATCCAGAGTGGACGAGTTATAGTCTCGTGAGGGTTTCCAGCGAACACACGCACAAAGTTCATACATTAACCACATGAACTTAAACAAACACAAACAAGCACACATGCAAACAAAAAGAAACACACACAAGACAACTAACACAAACAAGAACAAACATCATGCATATAAACATCACACATATGACAAATAAAAACAATCTAAACAGTTAAAAACATAACACGACTCAACAAAAACTAACAAGAAAAACTAATTTTTTTTTTAACTAAATGAAACAAAAACATATAATAGAGGTTTTGTACCAAATCTATTAAACTGGATGGTTTTCTAGACTTCGGGTTCTATCCACGGGGTTGGGAACTAACCGGGGCGAATAGAAATACGAACAAAGCACAAAATGACTAAAACGGGATGGTTGGGCGGGACATAAGCTTTATTAAGACTTGGTTTAAAACTAGATTAAAGGATGTTTAACAAGTTAAAAACACAATTAGGAATGGTATTGGTGAAAGCCAAGTTTAAATAAAAGAAGATAAAAAGAAATTTTTTTTTTCGAAAATTCCAATTGCCGCCGGCAAGGCATAGTTTCCGCCGGCAACGTGATAATAGAAGGTGATTTGCCTCCTGGAAAGGGGCATTTGCCATCGGCAACGCAAAAATATTATTTTATTTTATTTTATTATTTATTTTTTTTGTTTTTTGGGCCTGACAACCTTGCCGGCCGGCATGGGGGTGTTGCCGGCGGCAAGGTGAAACAGTGGGGCTCTTGCCGGCCGGCAGGGTCATGGTGCCGGCGGCAAGAGGAAACAGTGGGTCAGTTGCTGGCCGGCAGCCATGTCTTGCCGGTGGCAACCCAAAATATATATATATATATGTATGTATATATATATATATATATATATATATATATATATATATATATATATATATATATATATATATATATATATATATATATATATATATATATATATATATATATATATATATGTATATATATATATATGTATATATATATATATATATATATATATATATATATATATATATATATATATATATATATATATATATATATATATATATATATATGTATATATATATATATATATATATATATATATATATATATATATATATATATATATATATATATGTATATATATATATATATATATATATATATATATATTACAAACTTTTTTATAACTTAAAAACAAAGAATTTTTGTAAAGACACTTTTATTAATATGATTAAAACACTTAAGAAAAAACTTAATCCAAACACACCCTTAAGAAAGAATAAGACACCTTATGCAAAATAAGGAAAATAAGCACAAAAATCAAAAGGAAAGGCTAATAAGCTACAAAGACAAGTAAAACCATTTAGCACACAACATTCTAATAACAAAATAAGACATAACACAATGCACATCTAACACATAACAAGAAACAAATGACAAAAACTAGATTCCTAACTTTTTTTTATTTTTCATGTATTTTCCATTTATTTTCAAAACATTTTTTCTAATTTTTTATTTTAACAAATATGACTTAAGGTATCAAATACCATTTATTTTGACTAAAAGAGAATTTATATAGTGATCAATATCGTTAGAAAATGATGAATCCAAACGCCTCTTAAACTAGGCAAATAAGAACTAAAAGTATGCATACAATGAGAAATGCAAACAAGCACACAATCAAGCAAGCACACAATACATAAAAACACTTATACACATGACACATAACAAGACACAAACTCACAAAACAAGAAAAACACAAACAAACTAAAATTCATGTGGTCAAGTAGTTCTAGCCATCGACTAGAGTGATTTGGGACAAGGTTTTTGGGTTTTTGAGAACAAGCACTTTGGGACACATTTAGGAAGCAATCATTGAAGCAAGAATTTATAGGACACAAGAGAGGAAATCCCAACACCAAAAGAATGAATTTGGTGCCAAGATCATTTAAGCAATTTATGAGAATTAAGAGATTTTAAGAAAAGGGTGTTCTAACCTTTGTCAAGGGTTAGAACAAGAGCAATCATTCAAGAGCAACAAACTAACAAAGAAATTTATAGCAATTCAAAGCCTCCAATTGAGTAATCAACCACCAACCGAATCCCTCATATACGAAATTCATCCCCCCCTATGCGGGTAAATGGGGTATAACAACTCTTTCGGGTTATGTAGAAATTGGTAACACAAATGTTTCAAGAAACAAGGACACAAGCAAGCAAGCAATAAACAAGATAACTATTCCAACTAACAAAGATACAAACAAACAAACTAACAAGAGTACAAACTAGCAAGTCCCCGACAGCGGCGCCAAAAACTTGCTGCTAGCGATGCCGGATTAAGAGATTCAAACACAAAATTATAGAACTTAATTCCTATAAAATAAACTAAACAAGCAAGCACAAATAAACAAGAAGCAAGAAACAAAGATTATAACACACGAAAGACACAAACAAATCCCCGGCAGCGGCACCAAAAACTTGATGTGCTCGTACGCTAGGTATATTTAAAAAGAATTGCAAATACAAATCCTAGACAAGAGGCCAAAAACTTGATATGCGATCTTTCCAGACATTGGGTTTTAAATTTATAACAAGAATTACCGATATAATTAGGAACACAAATTCGAGCAAGTATACTCTAGTCATGTTGCAATTAGGTTGGTAAGTCAAGGTCGTCCCATGGGACTTGGTTATACTCAAGTGTAGTTGTTTGTAACAATGGTAAGTATGATTGTCACGATCACACCACCATGAGAATCGTTAAAGGCATAAGCACACAAAGAACATAAATGTATGGTCAAATGATCACATGGACATATGGATGATTAGTTTGAAAAATATAAAAGGTAATCCTTTCGACCTATAGAACCAATAATAAGACACTAGTGCTTTATAAATCAAATATACATAAGTCTCAATCAAGTGGTCACTCATGAGCCTTATGCCTAAACCAATAACAACAAGAATCCTTTCGACCCATAGACTTGGTTATCGATTTGATAAGTTCCATTTACTTGAAAGATGATTAGAACAATATATTCAAAAGACACTTTTCGACCTATAATCGAGATTAAACCATTACTTGTTATGTTTATTAAATCTCTTGCACAATCTTCACAAGCACAAGACCAAATCATTTGTCGATTAATGAATTGACATCAACCATGTTAAGAATAATTTTGACATATAGACTCAACAATGATTAACCAAATTGACAAACAAGAACAAGTTCCAATTCAACCAAATATAATGTTATCACCATAATCCAATGACAAGCACTAATAATATCCAAACATCCATATATCACAAGTTACATATGAACAATACAAGCATCAACATATTCACAATATCACTAAACACAAGAATCACCATGAATCATGAACATAAACTACATTGAATAATAAAGAAGAAGTTACCAAACGTTAGAATCCCTAGCTACAAAGTATCCAAATGATTCTACCTAAATGAACAACCAAATTACAATGCATCACCCATAACCTTCTTGGACATCAACCTCTTGGTGCGAGTATAGAGCCTTTTGGGGTGTTTGGGAATGAGGATTGTTGGAGATTGAATTGTTTATGGTGTGTGGCTTTCTTCTCTACCTCTTCCATGTATTATAACATGAACATGGTAACCAATTCCACCACCCCTCACCACTTGGGTGAGGGGTGATACCAAAATCACTGAAATATGGGAATATAGGATGTAGAAGATGATGATTGAGAGTGTTAAAAGATATGTATAAACACTACACCATGGGTCTTATTTATAGGTGAATTAGCCTTGGCCACCAAGCACTTTTCTTGGAGCCAAAGATGTGTAATAATGAGTGTAATGAAGCTTGGATGAGTTACAATGGAGTTATGGTTGAAGTTGGTGAGCAAGGTGAAGTAATGGAGGTGTTTAAGTTTTCTTGGAAAAGTGGCTGCAGGAGAAATGTTGGTGGAAAGTGATGGTGGATTTGATGGAGGCAAGCTAAGTGTTGCTGGTGGCAACTGAATGCTACTTTGATGTTGGTGGCAAATGAAGGTTGGTTTGATGGAGGCAAGCTAAGTGTTGCTGGTGGCAACTTAGCCATTTTCCATACTTTTCCTTCTAGTCCTTCTTCTTTGTTTCTTCCACCTTTCTTTCTTCCAAACTTTCCAAGACTCTTTATCATTGTATTATTTATCATACGAGAGCTACACTTTCATGTCTCGTTCATCTTTTCACCTCCAATTCACGTCTTTTCTTCATTTCTCGTGATGTAACCATTGATGAACCTACAATAGCAAATAAGCTTCATTAAGTATCATATGTTCATAATAATCAAATAAATACATGCATAAACACCAGTAATACGCTCATATAAATATGTTAGATTTGAGCGTTATCAAATCCCCTCACACTTAAGTTTTGCTCGTCCTCGAGCAAGGAAAAAAAAACTTTGCTTGCCCTCAAGCAAATAAAAGAAAATTAAAGCTAAAAACTAAATACCTAGATTCTAAAAGAAAAGAAAAATTTTAAATTCTATGAAAAAATTGAAAAATCTATGAAAAAATGAAAATCTTTTTGATTTTTATAAGCATTGGCTAAAGGTGAAAACCCCCTCACACTTAAGAGGTTGCTTTTCCTCGAGCAAGGAAAAGAAAAACTTTGCTTGCCCTCAAGCAAATAAAATAAAATTAAAGCTAAAAACAAAATACCTAGATTCTAAAAGAAAAGAAAAATTTTAAATTCTATGAAAAAATGAAAACTCTATGAAAAAATGAAAATCTTTTTGATTTTTATAAAAATTGGATAAAGGTGAAAACCCCCTCACACTTAAGAGGTTGCTTGTCCTCAAGCAAGTAAAATAAAAATACTTTCCACCATGGTGCATGAAAATGGTTTAGAAAAATAAGATGAAAATCTACCAAGTACAAACAAGACTAAATAAAATGGCATGAGCACCAAGTGTACACATCTAAAGAGGACTTTTATTCGGGTTACAAGGCTAAGGGTTAATGGGTATGGATAAGACATGAGAATTTTTATAATAGGTTTATAAAGAATATACAAGTTAAAAGTCTAAGTCCCATGTTGCTAGTTACCGGACATATCACAAGCCCAAAAATGATCATAGCTACGAGCTTTATTCAACATATATACATATCACGTCTTAGCACATTGGCTAACCGATATCTAAACATACTTAGTCTTCCTTCATCTTCATAATATAGCTCATTGGCTATTTTTGTCATCACTTTTTTTTGTTACTTTTTTCTTTTTCGATGACTTATTCTCTTTTTTTCACTTTTCTCATCCTCCTCTTTTTTGTTTTTTATTTCAACAAACATCACATGCTCCCCTCACACTTCGCTTAAGCACACAACACAAAAAATACAAATAAGAAGCGACCTACTTCATCTCTGTTGGAACGGCACACACACATGGCGAAGTGTGGAAACTATAAATCATCAAAAACGATCCATCATACCAAACAACTAGCAACCCACCATTTAGACTTTGATAAGAGTTAGGCTAAGGTTTAAGGTTAGATATTTCTTTTTTCTTTTTTAGTGGATTAAACAAAAAATGAAAAGAATGGCTCAACGGGTGTTCTAAGGGTATCTAGCACTAAACGAGAGTGCTAACAAGAGGGTTAATATGGGTGGTTAGCTAATCGATGAAACTAGCTAAGAAGAAAAATGTAAAAGTCTTTTTGGGTATAATTCCTACGGTTTCCTCTTTGTCGCGCATATACACTTATATCACACAAGTGTGATCTCACTAAAACTTATTTTATTTTTTATTTTTATTTTTATTATATTTTTTTACCATGTGAATGATTATTGAAACATATTTACAAATAAACGTGTGAAAACATTTAAATCCTAAGGGCAAACAAGTGTACAAACTCTCCTCTTTTTTTATAATATCCCAAAAATTTTAGATACTAAAATTTAGTTTCATTCTCCCATTTATTTCCCCACACACTTAAGTTTTGGATTAGACTCAATATTAAAAATAAACTTCAAAGCATGAATATTGAGGAAAATAATAAATAGTCCAAGAGAAAGGAAACTTCCCGGGCTAAGAAATTGCAATTGATCTCTATATGATATGATGCCAAGTAAGGAAGATCAAGCGATTTCATCTCCATCATGTGTGTACACATACCAATCATCCATCATAACCAATCCATCATCCATAAGCTTTATTGAACCTGCAAAATAAACTAAACTACAAAACACGTTAATTTATTAAGCACACTTTCGTAGGCATCACGATTGCATTTAGCATATGCAACAAGCCTTTAAACCCCTCGGTATCCCGAGTGGACGAGTTATAGTCTCGTGAAGGTTTCCAACGAACACACCCACAAAGTTCATACATTAACCACATGAACTTAAACAAACACAAACAAGCACACATGCAAACAAAAAGAAACACACACAAGACAACTAACACAAACAAGAATAAACATTATGCATATAAAATCACACATATGACAAATAAAAACAATCTAAACAGTTAAAAACATAATACGACTCAACAAAACTAACTAGAAAAACTAATTTTTTTAACTAAATGAAACAAAAACATATAATAGAGGTTTTGTACCAAATCTATTAAACCGGATGGTTTTCTAGACTTCGGGTTCTATCCACGGGGTTTGGAACTAACCGAGGCGAATAGAAATACGAACAAGGCACAAAATGACTAAAACGGGGTGGTTGGGCGGGATATAAGCTTTATTAAGACTTGGTTTAAAACTAGATTAACGGATGTTTAACAAGTTAAAAACAAAATTAGGAATGGTTTTGGTGAAAGCCAAGTTTAAATAAAAGAAGATAAAAAGAATTTTTTTTCCGAAAAATTTCAGTTGCCGCCGGCAACGTGATAACAGAAGGTGATTTGCCTCCCGGCAAGGGGTATTTGCCGCCGTCAACGCAAAAAATTTATTTTATTTATTTTATTTTATTTATTTTTATTATTATTATTTTGGCCTGACAACCTTGCCGGCCGGCATGGGGGTGTTGCCGGCGGCAAGGTGAAACAGTGGGGCTCTTGCCGGCCGGCAGGGTCATGGTGCCGGCGGCAAGAGGAAACAGTGGGTAAGTTGCCGGCCGGCAGCCATGTCTTGCCGGCGGCAACCCAATATATATATATATATATATTTTACAAACTTTGTTATAACTTAAAAACAAAGAATTTTTGTAAAGACACTTTTATTAATATGATTAAAACACTTAAGAAAAGACTTAATCCAAACACACCCTTAAGATAGAGTAAGACACCTTATGCTAAATAAGGAAAATAAGCACAAAAATCAAAAGGAAAGGCTAATAAGCTACAAAGACAAGTAAAACCATTTAGAACACAACATTCTAATAACAAAATAAGACATAACACAATGCACATCTAACACATAACATGAAACAGATGACAAAAACTAGATTCCTAACTTTTTTTTATTTTTTATGTATTTTCCATTTATTTTCAAACAATTTTTTTAATTTTTTATTTTAACAAATATGACTTAAGGTATCAAATACCATTTATTTGACTAAAGGAGAATTTTTGTAGTGATCAAAATCGTTAGAAAATGATGAATCCAAATTCCTCTTAAACTAGGAAAATAAGAACTAAAAGTATGCATACAATGGGAAATGCAAACAAGCACACAATCAAGCAAGCACACAAGACATAAAAACACTTATACACATGACACATAACAAGACACAAACTCACAAAACAAGAAAAACACAAACAAACTAAAATTCATGTGGTCAAGTAGTTCTAGCCATCGACTAGAGTGATTTGGGACAAGGTTTTTGGGTTTTTGAGAACAAGCACTTTGGGACACATTTAGGAAGCAATCATTGAAGCAAGAATTTATAGAACACAAGAGAGGAAATCCCAACACCAAAAGCATGAATTTGGTGCCAAGATCATTTAAGCAATTTATGAGAATTAAGAGATTTTAAGAAAAGGGTGTTCTAACCTTTGTCAAGGGTTAGAACAAGAGCAATCATTCAAGAGCAACAAACTAACAAAGAAATTTATAGCAATTCAAAGCCTTCAATTGAGTAATCAACCACAAACCGAATCCCTCATATGTGAAATTCGTCCCCCCCTATGCGGGTAAATGGGGTATAACAACTCTTTCGGGTTATGTAGAAATTGGTAACACAAATGTTTCAAGAAATATGGACACAAGCAAGCAAGCAATCAACAAGATAACTATTCCAACTAACAAAGATACAAACAAACAAACCAACAAGAGTAAAAACTAGCAAGTCCCCGATAGCGACGCCAAAAACTTGATGCTGGCGATGCCGGATTATGAGATTCAAACACAAAATTATAGAACTTAATTCCTATAAAATAAACTAAACAAGCAAGCACAAATAAACAAGAAGCAAGAAACAAAGATTCTAACACACGAAAGATACAAACAAATCCCCGGCAGCGGCACCAAAAACTTGATGTGCTCGTACGCTAGGTATATTTAAAAAGAATTGCAAATACAAATCCTAGACAAGAAGCCAAAAACTTGATAGGCGATCTTTCGAAACATTGGGTTTTAAATTTATAACAAGAATTACCGATATAATTAGGAACACAAATTCGAGCAAGTATACTCTAGTCATGTGGCAATTAGGTTGGTAAGTCAAGGTCGTCCCATGGGACTTGGTTATACTCAAGTGTAGTTGTTTGTAACAATGGTAAGTATGATTGTCACGATCACACCACCATGAGAATCGTTAAAGGCATAAGCACACAAAGAACATACATGTATCAATTTTATAAGTTCCATTTACTTGAAAGATGATTAGAATAATATATTCAAAAGACACTTTTAGACCTCTAATCTAGATTAAACCATTACTTGTTATGTTTATTAAATCTCTTGCACAATCTTCACAAGCACAAGACCAAATCATTTGTCGATTATTGAATTGAAATCAACCATGTTAAGAATAATTTCGACATATAGACTCAACAATGATTAACCAAATTGAAAAACAAGAACAAGTTCCAATTCAACCAAATATAATGTTATCACCATAATCCAATGAAAATCACTAATAATATCCAAACATCCATATATCACAAGTAACATATGAACAATACAAGCATCAACATATTCACAATATCACTAACCACAAGAATCACCATGAATCATGAACATAAACTACATTGAATAATAAAGAAGAAGTTACCAAACATTAGAATCCATAGCTACAAAGTATCCAAATGATTCTACGCAAATGAACAACCAAATTACAATGCATCACCCATAACCTTCTTGGACATCAACCTCTTGGTGCGAGTATAGAGCCTTTTGGGGTGTTTGGGAATGAGGATTGTTGGAGATTGAACTGTTTATGGTGTGTGGCTTTCTTTTCTACTTCTTCCATGTATTAAAACATGAACATGGTAACCAATTCCACCACCCCTCACCACTTGGGTGAGGGGTGATACCAAAATCACATAAATATGGGAATATAGGATGTAGAAGATGATGATTGAGAGTGTTAATAGATATGTATAAACACTACCCAATGGGTCTTATTTATAGGTGACTTAGCCTTGGCCGCCAAGCACTTTTCTTGGAGCCAAAGATGTGTAATAATGAGTGTAATGAAGCTTGGAGGAGTTACAATGGAGTTATGATTGAACTTGGTGAGCAAGGTGAAGTAATGGAGGTGTTTAAGTTTTCTTGGAAAAGTGGCTGTAGGAGAAATGTTGGTGGCAAGTGATGGTGGATTTGATGGAGGCAAGCTAAGTGTTGCTGGTGGCAACTGAATGCTACTTTGATGTTGGTGGCAAATGAAGGTTGGTTTGATGGAGGCAAGCTAAGTGTTGCTGGTGGCAACTTAGCCATTTTCCATACTTTTCCTTCTAGTCCTTCTTCTTTGTTTCTTCCACCTTTCTTTCTTCCAAACTTTCCAAGATTCTTTATCATTGTATTATTTACCGTACGAGAGCTACACTTTCATGTCTCGTTCATCTTTTCACCTCCAATTCACGTCTTTTCTTCATTTCTCGTGATGTAACCATTGATGAACCTACAATAGCAAATAAGCTTCATTAAGTATCATATGTTCATAATAATCACATAAATACATGCATAAACACCACGAATGCCCTCATATAAATATGTTAGATTTGAGCGTTATCAACATCCTTGGCCAAAAAGCTCCAATCCCAGCCAACACCATCAATTTCTTGCATAGCAACCATAGCTTTGGTATCCTCAACCTTGATGATTTGGCTTGAGGGTTTTCTAGCATCAGATCTTCTTGGAGATCTGCACTCTCTCATAAAGTGTCCCATTCTATGGCAATTATAACACTCAACCTTGGATTTATCAAATCCAGCAGTGTCCTCAGTATTAAAAGTCATCTTCTTCCTGAATCTTCTATTCCATCTATTGGCCCTTATGCTTGCAAGAGCCATATTCCACTTTATGTCCATCTCCTCCAAATGCTCATCACTAATTTTCTAAAGGTCCTCATATGTACTCACTGAACCATTGGGCAATGAAGCAATGTATGCACATACTGTATCTAAATCAATACCAGCAGGCTTAACTCTTGGTGAGTCAACATTTTATTTGTCAGCGTCTGAATATGAGATGCTGACAGAGCTTGATCTAGCGTTGACACAAGGTGATTCAGTAACGGGGTGCATGTAGGAATATTTTTTATCAAATTGACCTTCACTATGTGAGAAGAAGACCATATTTACATTGGTAGACTTGCTTCCTTGATCCAAAAGGATTTCACTCTCTACAATCCTCAGCTTATTGTAGACGTCATCAAAAGTGGAACTTTTTTTAGTATTATTAGCAATCATAGACCTTGCTTCAATATTCCATGCATCACCAAGACTTTTAAGGAAAGCGGTGATGATATAAGCATCATCATGCACTGTTCCCATAAATGATAACTTACTTGTAATGTCAAGAAGTCTGCTTCTCACTCCACTTAGATTTTCATTGGGAAGAGCTTTGAACACAACATACTCGTGCAAGAGTTGCTTCTTTTTCTTAGAGGCAGTATCATCATTACCACCATAATTGACTTGAAGGGCTGCCCAAAGTTCTTTGGCAGACTCATAGCCTTTGTACTTGTGCTGATTTGCTTGTCCCAAGGAAGGTTTGAGGATGCTTAGAGTTTTCATATCATTCCTTCTCTTTGCAATGTCCTCAACTGAGACAGCTCTTCCATCGTCAGGTTTTTCTTTTTGATCCTCAGCACTTGAGCCTGGATTTGATCTTAGAGTGATAGCAGCTTGAATCTTGGCAGCCTTATTGAATGTGTTTCCATATTCAATAATTTCCCATAGGGTGTGGTCATGGATTTGAAGGTATTGCTCAAAATTGAATTTCCACAGTTCAAAGTTGTCTAGGTCTAGCATGGGGATCTTAATGTTATGGCTTGAGGAGGAGGTTAACTCTAAAGTAGACATGTTGTTTGGATTTTAGGGTTTCTTGAAAATTAGGGTTTTTGGCGATTTAGGGTTTTTGTGTTCTTTAGATCAAAGTTCCTCAACAAGCTCTGATACCACTTATTGATCCCAAACTTAGATCGATTTAGCTTGTGTAAACTAGAATAAATCAAGTTAAACACTTAGAAAAACTTTGTTGTATATAAAATAATTTAAGTACTATGCGGAATTAATACTTAAACAAGAACACACAAACAAGTTAAACAAAACTTTCACTTTGACTGATTAATCGAACTTGCGTGCAATGAAAGTGTAAAAAACATATATTGAACTTAAACCTAAAGGTCTCCTTTTATAGATTAAGGAACCTTGTACAAGAGTCTACGTATCAGCTATTTTAGGTAAAGATAAACATAAGAAATACATTGTCAAACATATCTTTACTAGAAACATACTAGAAACATAAATCGTGTAGACTAAGTATCCTATCAGTGCTTGACTTCTTCTTATCAACGCTTGACTTCTTCATGTCAACGCTTATCTTGTCAACGCTTGATTTCTTCCTATCAACGTCCAAATTCCTCTTGTCAGCGTCCAAGTGTCTTGGCTATATTTTATTCCCAACAGAGAAATGATAGAGTTAATTATAAGTTACTATGTTAAACGTAGAGTACTCGTATTCTTTCAAAAACTCATGTGTTCTCGTCAATTGCTTATTCTCCCTTCGCTTGTATATATATTTTTCTTAATAATTATTGGCTTAACGGTTTAGTCTTGATTGTTGGTTTCTAGTCTTTTCTAGTAACTTCCATGTAATTAAATTGGGAAGACATTAAGGTATCGCCAACGTCACGGTTTTGAAGTATTGGCAACCCGAATCATCAAAAGCTTCACCTAATAATAAGATTTCAAGTGCTCACCTGAATCAAGCAAACAAATTGAAGCTCACAAGGCCGAAAAATCTATGCGAAATTGAAAGTGAATTATGCCTTAATCTTTGAAGCTTTAAAGATCCAAAATTCGCTTTTAGCGTGAGGATATACGTCTTTGGCCATAATAAACACCTCATGGCGAGGTTAAATAAAAGGCAAGGCAAGACCAAAGTCATAATAAAAGCTTCTTGGCGAAGTTGAATAAAATATGGAGGTAAACCTATGATAATAAGGACCATCCGTTAGGGGGCGTATAAAAGTATTGGTAATAAGTCTCATGTTCAAAACCGTTATAAAACCGTGTTTATCGATCCTTCTTGTTGACTTAATTTTTTGACATCGTGGTCTATTAGGGGGTTTATTAATTTGATGATCTTGGTTACACCGTTATGACTCTATTTTTAGACC
Organism: Glebionis coronaria; assembly: GCA_025667525.1. NCBI lineage: Eukaryota > Viridiplantae > Streptophyta > Magnoliopsida > Asterales > Asteraceae > Glebionis > Glebionis coronaria. The sequence continues at coordinate 443,973,431 of CM046879.1, read as the reverse complement.
TATATCTCTATCATCGCATAAGTCAAACAATGTATCCTCGTGAAACATTCAAGACAAAAATAAAATATAAGAGATACCACTTAGGAAAATGGGAGTATAAGTACGCGATTAGGGCATATGAGTAGTGTTAGCATTACTAACTTATAATGACAATGATCTCGTTGCACGCTTGGCATGGAATTGGGGTGAAAATCGAGGACGACGAAATTATTTCTAACGAAGCATTCACGTGTTCTTGTTCTATGGACCTAAACGTCCCATTTTGTGATGAAAATCATACATTATGTCTAAAACACAAGTAGAGGTAGTAGTAGTAGTGGGAGTTTATCGTTCAATAAAAGTGCATAAAAATGAAATTTGGAGGTGCTATGATACTTTATTTTAGCATTGCGTGAGGGCACGACAATGGTTTAGTATGGCGGAGTGATGAGACTGCTTTTATACATAGTCTCATCGTTCAAAATGGGCTTAAAATGCATTAAATATCATGAAATATGCCAAATATATGCTTGTGTCTGTTACATGTGTATTTTAGGTACGCATATTGAGAAAATGACAAAAGATCACAAGAAACAAGCAAAAACGAACACGGGAAACGAAGCCGCACAATGAACCAAGCCCTAATGTGGATTTTCTAAGAATAACCCTTGAATAAATGAAGATTGTACAAGAAGGGTCCTCCAATATTGAATAATTGACACTTTAAACCCTTGTATATTCAAAATTACAAGATTGGTCCTTAAAGTTTGTCAAAATTACAAAAAGGATCCTCCACTTTGAAGAATTGGCAAGAATGGTCCCTCAAAAATGAAGACTTGTCAATATTAGTCCTACAAGAAGTCAACAATACAAGTCAACACCATAAAGTTTGAAGAAAATGCCAAAATAGCCCTTCAAGTATCAAGAATTGGCAAGAAATACCCCTGAAATTACCTTTGTAAAAGTTTTGGGGCAAAAGTCTAAAGAATGAAACTTAAAATACAAAGGGATTCGGATTGTGTCATGTTTTAACCAAGAATGAAAGAAGAATGAAAACCAAGGGGTCAAACTTGGCAGACGTGGAAACTTACCTTAACCAACCACCATTTGACACCTCACCCACCAAATCCCACCAACCAATCACGTTTCACCCTTTTGCCATGTCACTTTCCACTCACTAGATATTAAACTACCTTAATTAGTGAGTTTAATAAACGCGCTAAACATGTTTTTAAACTCCAAATCAGATTAAACCTCACTATTCACCATATGAACACGATTTAGGTATTTACTAATCACCAAGAATTAGACTCTAATTCCTTCCAGAATGGTGATTAAGGGTCTTCTAATCATAACCCACATCTTAAACATGACACCTCATCAACCAACAAGTCACATGAAAGGTGCCCTGCTACAAAGTTTAGGAAAACGACAAAGCTACCAGGGAGATCAACGTGCTACAAACCTGCTTGCTTTCTAAGCTTCATGTGAGCCTTTAGATCATATTCCTTCCCTTTACACCTCAACAAAATGCCAAGGAAAGTTCACATGATAAGCAGATTTTCAAAAATCTCAAAGGTAATTCAGGGACTTCACAACTTAGGGTTTATAGTTTTTAAGCTTTCTAGTTCACAAATGTAGCCTATATAAAGGCATTAGGGTTTTACATTTAGCCCGGCTCTTGGTTTTTCCTTGTTCAAAATTCTGTAAATCACTTTCAAGTTTAATGAAAATGTGTTTGAATGTTTGAAGAAATCCAAGTGCCAACCTTATTCTATGCTTGTTTATGTTTCATGTTTATGATTTTGAAGTACCAAAACTTGTTTTTAAACCTTGTGCAAGAAATTGCCAAGATTTCCAAAATCTGATATTTTGCTAAGTTCTTGGTTCAAACCCTTGGACTTTTTGGATATGCAGGTGATTATAGCACCCTAATAAGAAGATTATCAAGGTGTTGTAAGCTTGTGGTTTGGGGATAATCAAGGTGTGGGAACAAGGTTGCATTAATCAGATTTATTTTTCAATTTTCAGTTTTAAATATTACTTGTTCTAACCTTGTTACTCTTAGCAGCTTTGTGGAAGCTTGTGCCTTGTTAAGCTAGGCACATAAGCTCAAAAATTCGTGAGTGTGGATGTACATTCATGAGGTTTGAGCCTTCTTACCCAAAATCTGATAAAATACTTGATTTTTATGATTTTGTGTTCTGCTAAAATCTGATAAAATACTTGATTTTTGTGATTTTGTGTTCTGCTATTGTGAGTGTTGTTCTTGTGGCTTAAATCTGCTTGATACTGCATGATATTAATGTTATTATGCTATATTAGGCTTGGGTAAAATTGAATCACACATTTGCTTTGTTAAAATTGGATTTAAAAAGTGAAAGGGGTGTTTGGGTTTACTGATTTAAGTGCATTGTTTGATTTTGAGTAAGTGCTAAGTGTTTTTTGGTGTTGATATCTGTTTGTTAAGTGATATTGTGCTGATATATGGAAGTCTTGAGCTTTTGAACATCAATTCCTTGATTGTGCTATATCTCACTTGATTTTGCAATTTTGGACCTAAGATTTTGGAAACACATAGATTGTATGCATGCTTAGGGCTAACAAGTGTTTAAATCAAGTTTGTATAACCTGTTTAGAAGATTTGATGGTTTGAATTTGGTCTTGTGGTCAAGTATATCAGCAAACTTAAAAATCTGCTTGTTCATTGTTCATCAATAACTTTTTTAAGCTTGAATCTTGTTCTAATCTTTGAATCATTGCATGAAACCAGTTAACTTATGTTCATTTGAATTAATCTAAGCTGTTGTGTGCATTTGGTTTAATTTGGTTGGCTTATTCTTGCTAAAACTGCTTATTTGTTTGAAAACTACTTATGAACATGTTTGTATCATGTCTGGTGATCTTTTGATTAAACTGTACTAATTGGTTGCTAGGATTTATGTTTTCGTGATTGCTATTGACTCCTTATAACCCACTGGTTATAAGGGTGCCTTTTTGTGACTTGAATCCAACAAAAATCCATATAAGACAAAAAGTCAAAATAGTCAAGCAGTGGGAACTCCTTTCCCCTGTTGCTAGCCACTGCTAGTGTAAATTGGTCATCAGCTTATTCATAAGCTATTTTAGCTTATTTGGACTTTCCACAACTTAGTTTTTGTAAACAATCTTCCTTATTTGACCCATTGAACTAATCTAGAGCTTTTTAGGGTTTGACTTTTAGGTTTGACTAGAAAACCAAACAAGTTGACTTTTAACATAAGTGCTTATTGCTTTTTCCAACTTATTCTTTGTGCTTATTTGAAATCTTTTTTATTATTAAGCTTAGTTTTGTCATTTAAAACCTTTTGCAAGTTGAATCAGCACTTGAAGTGGCCTAGAACTCAAAAACGACTATTTTGTCTTTTTCTATAGAGAGCTTTTGCTTATTTCAGGCTTATTTCTTGGGCTTTTTCAAAATTTCTTTCCACAGATCTCTTAAGTATCTCAAAAGAAGCTTGTGGGTCAAATTAGAGCTTATGGCATTAGCTTATGGCTTAATGGGCCAAAAAGCCCATTAAGAATAAGCTGTTTACAATTAAGTTGTGATAAGCTCACTTTCAGCTTTTGGGGCTTCAGACTTTTGTGCTTAAAATCAAATTTTGAGTTAAGTAGGTGATTTTGGGCTTATTTGGTGGACTTTTTCTTATTGGTCCTAATTTTAGCCTATTAAGGGCCTGTTTTGCTATTTAGCCTATTTTAAGGCCCATTAGGGGTATTTTGGTAATTTCAAGTTCATTTATGGGTTTATTAGGTTAAAATAAACTAGTTTGCAACTTTTTAGAATTTATTATAAATTTTGGATTTTTAATATTATTTTATTATTATTATATTATTAAAAATTAAATTTTAGATTTTTGTAATTTTCTCATTTTTCCTAGTTTAAATACATTAAGTTAGGAATTTTAAAATATCTATATTAACTTTATTGTCTTTTAATTATTTTTTAGAATTATTTTAAGATTTTATAGTTTTTAATCATTTTAAAATAGTTTTAATTAATTTTAAATTTTTCAAAAATAGTTTTAAATTTAGTTATGTCATTTTAGAGGTTTACAAGTTAAAAAATCTCATTTTGGGCTTTTTGTTAATTAAATTGATTTTTTGGGCTTTAATTAGCATTAAAAAATTAATATTTAATTAAATAAAAGGTTTGAGTGATTTTTGATTTTTTCTAAACTCTATCACATTTATTAGGATTTATTACAATTTTCTAGGAATTTTTAGGTTAATTTTTAAATTTCGTCATATTTTACGGTTTTTACGTGCACGACTTTTCGTCTTAGTTTAATTCATAATCGTAACCGTCATCCTTTTCTCTTTTCTTTTCTCATAATTATAATCACAAACATTAATCATTTCTTACACAACACACTTGCCTCCTTGAGAACGATCCCTACTTTGGGTCATTTACTTGTGGTTTACCAAAATCACTTGTTTAATACTTGCCCTTTTACGCTCTTTGTTTTTCCTAAAACAAAAGTGTCTTTTTACAACTATCAATCACGTCTTAGCACATTGGCTAATTGATATCTCAAAATACTTCTTCTTCCTTCATCTTCATAAATATACATAGCTCATTGGCTTTGTTTAACACATTTTTTTTCGATTTTGACTTTTTCCATTTTTTTCTTCGTCTTTTTCTCTTTTTTTTCATCACGTCCTTCACAAACATCACAACTAACAATTTTTCACACTTGATATAAGTGTACACCACAAAAAATACAAAATAGAAGGTGATCAATCTCCATACTTGTCAAAATGGTACCATACTCATAACCAACCGCGAATCAACTATTAGCAAAAATCAACCAATCATACTGGGTAACTAGCAACCAACCATTTTTTTCTAAGTTTTATTCTAATATATTAACCTATATGGCAAACAAAAAGAAAAATAATTTTGAATTTTATATTACCGAGGGCGAACAAAAGTTTATATTTATAAAGAGTCACATTTTCCAATTCATTTTCCCCCCACGCTTAAGTTTAGCAATACGCGTAATTTAGAAAATAACTTAAAAGTGGACAAGCGGGAAAATAAGTATAAGAGAAACGAGACTTCCCGGGGCTCATAAGTTATTCGGTTGAATTCTGAAAAATATAGCGCAAAGAGGAGCGCCAACACAAGCATGTGAATTCAACAATATCTACACTGATCCAAATATATATGTCACATCCCCAAATAATAAGCTCTCACGCCAATCTACACCAAGCTTCACCTATTTATTAAATCTGCAAAGATACACAAAACTACAAGAAAAAGGTAAAATTCTAAAGCACACTTTCGTAGGCACCACGATTGCATTTAGCGTATGCAACAAGCCTTTAAACCCCTCGGTGTACCGAGTGGATGAGTTATAGTCTCGTGAGGGTTTCCAGGGAACACACCCACAAAGTTCGTGATATATTTATATATTTTTGGTGCAATAACAAAGCACGACGCGCAACGTACTAAAGAAATTGCATTTTTCGTCTTATACTTTTTATATTTTTCTTAATATTCTTATTTATTCACATTTTACTAATAATAACACACAAAACACAACGAAATGAAAAATAAAGGAGAAGATAAAATCTTTTTGGATTTTTATTTTTAGACAACACTCATCAAACACACAATTATTATTTAATGTACAAGGATGTAGAATCGTAGACAAACAACAAACACATTGGTTAAAACCAACGACATTTTCACAAAAGTGCGCCGCACAACAACATATGTGCGGCGGTTTAGAAAACATATATATTTTTTAGTTTTTTAGATTTTATTAATTAAAAATATTTACAAACAAACATACAAATGAAAGGAAAGTAAAAAGCTAAATAAGAAAACTTTATTATTATTATTAGATTTTATTATTATTTCTACTACTATTATATTATTACTACTACTACTATTTTTTATTTTTAGTTAGATTCAAGATACCTTTACAATACGGTTCAAGTGGGAAGCATTCATTTTCAAACGTTGAGGATACGGTATTTTTGGTATATACTCCAAAAATGGATATTCTTTTGATTTGACCACATAAAAATCCTTCTTTGTTGTTTTGAATGGTTTACTTGTTTCGATTTTATTTTTAACGATAATATGAGGTGGTGGATCTTTTGGGGTTTTCGGAGGGTCATCGGATATTTCACTCCTCGTGAATACGGCATTCACATGCTCAAATCGAGCGGATGGAGGATGAGGTGGGTTAGTCTTATCGGTTTGATCAAAAGAGATATGAGTTTGAGACTTCGATAACTCATTTATTTTTGTTTCCATGTTTTTGAATAGTGTTTCGAAATTCTTCTCATTTTGCTTCATCTTAAAGCTTATAATGTTAATAGTCTCTTTCACAAAATTGTTTGCAACTCTTTGACTATCTAAAAATTTGGTGATTAATTTTTCGAGATCGATTACGGATTGAGATTGAGATTGGTGAGAATTTTTTTTTTCATAACCTTCGAGTTGATTTGATTCATGACGTTCACACATCGGCGTGTTCATGCAAATTTTTGAAGCGAATTTACGTTCGAAATCGTTATACTTTTGATGCATCTCATGTAATTCTTCTTTAAAGCAATGGAAATGAGAGTCCATTTTAGCTTCAAGATCTTCCAACTTCTCCATTATTCGAGAGGTATCAATACTACTTTCATCGACGAAAGAAGCAAATTTTTGATTATCTTTGTTTCGAGACTGATTTAATGGGGTTTGTGTGTGTTTTTTTGAAGTGTTGTTCGTACTCGATTCAATTCGAATTGGTCACGGTTTAAGGTGGACTTATCGTTTTTGGTATACAAAGAAATTGGTCGTTGATTATCTATTTGATATTAAAAATGCAAACTTTAAAGTAAATGACAAACTTATAAAACTCAAATGATTAAAACTTAAATGGAATAAAGATAAAAGCTTGTAACGATTAAACTAAAAATAGACTTTAAAAGAAATGACAAAAATTAAAACTTAACAAAATGTAATCTTGAAAATAAAACACTTTTAAAATAAACTAAGAAAAGACAAGTTAAAATAAAGCTTAAGAAAAATAAGAAAAAATAAGTAAGAACAAGACTTAAGAAAAAGGCGGGAAAAATAAATTTTTAAAATTAAATTTGGAACAAAAATGATTCGAATTCGCAATACCAAATTTGGCTATAATTCCGCTATCACAAAACTATATAAATCCGCAATAATTGAATTGAAATAAATCCACAATAATAGCTATAATTCCGCAATGTCAAAAGTATTCGAATCCGCAATCTGGAAAAGGAACAATTCCGCAATCCTTAACTGGATTCAATATCGCAATAACCCAGGAGTGACAATTCCGCAATCATGCAAAATCAGAGATTCCGCAATAATAGAAAAGTGACAATTCCGCAATGTGCAAATTCAAATCTGCAATGTTCCAAAGTGGAACAATTCCGAAATGTCAAAAGTATATGATTACGCAATACAAACTAGATACGATTCCGCAATGTTCAAAACATTGCGGACTTATGGCTGGTTTCCGAAAATAAAGGGACATCGGGAAAAGGACGACTTTGAGCACTATTTTTGCAACTTTTTAAGAAATATTAAGCTAATAAAAACACCAATAAGCTAACCACGAATTCTAGATGAATGATAAAACTTGTAAAACCTTTAAACACGAACCAAGAAACGCGAAAAGCTAAGAACTTTATGTAAAAAGATGACGAAATGGATGAGTAAAGAACACGAAATCAACACGAACAAAGATGATGAAAAAGATAAAGATTAACCAAACAAGAAAGGTAGAATGAGATGATTAAAAAGTTTAAAATTAAAGATAAAGATTCAAGACAAGATTAAAAGACTTACATGAAAATAACTTGAAAATAAAGACAAGTATGTAAAGACAATATTTAAAGTGCTTGAAAATAAAGTGGAGAACTAATTGTGAATTAGCTAACACCTAAAAAATGAGGTGAGGTCTTCTATTTATAGGGGAGAGTTGGTAAGTGGTGCTTCTTTCTTTCTTTCTTTTGTCTTCTCGTCTTTAAATTAAATTAAAGTTCTCGACTTTTGCTCGAGATTTGTCGATTATTAATTTGAACTCGTCTTCTAATTTCTTCATTTATTAGACTTGGTTCTTCGACTTCGTTAAACTTTCGTATTTAGAATTTTTCTTCGATAAATCTTCAGAATAGGCCTTTGACTTCCGTTCTTTTTGCACTCTTGATCTTTTGACTTCGTCTTTTGTCTTTTTCTTCGAAAAACCCGTGAAAGCCCGTGTTTTCTTCCTTTTTCTTCTTTTGGCCCTAAAACACAACAAAACACAAACCACGCATAATTCCGACTTTTACGACATAAAATACACGTTTTGGCTTGGTTTATCCTTGTAATAAGTGGTAAAAGGATAAGTGTTTTCACACTTATTAGAGACTTTTTGGGCCAATGAAGTTCAAAAAGAACCTTGTTCTCAAGAAATTGAAAAGCTTGTTTTGGAGTTTTGTAGAAGAAAATTCCTCCAGCGGTTACATCAAGGATTGCTTGAGTGGATTCGTCTAAACCATGATAAAATATATGAATAATAGATCTTTTCGTTAGACCATTCCCATGGCATTTTCGAAGCATGTTCTTAAGTCGTAACCAGGCTTGGGTTAGACTTTCACATGTGGTTTGAGAGAAATTTCTGATTTCGAGTAAAAGACGTTCAAATAACGAAGGTGGAAAGAATCGGTTTATAAAAGTTCTTCTCATTTGTTCCCACAATGTTATAGAATCTTCATTAAGATTGCCGAACCAGATTTTCGCATCATCGACTAAGGATAGTGGAAACATCAAAAGTTTGACTTTTTCACTTTGAGTTTCTCCATATTTGAACATGTCGCATGTTGCGAGAAATTCACAAATATGTTCATGCGGATCGGCCCGCAATTGAGAATCGGATTTATTTTCTTGAACCATTTTCAAGTGGGTAGTGTTAAAAACAAAGTTGTCATCAACATCAATTCGAACAATGGCGGAATTAGGAGTCGGTGCTACGGAACTAGCACTTTTCCATAAGGGTTGATCATCGAGATCGATATCTATGATATGTTCGGTTGGATTGGGTTGGGTTTCGACATCTTCTTCATGTATATCTATAACGACAAAATCATTTTTGGATGGACTTTGGGTTGAAAACTTAGGTGATTTGATTTGAAGGCATTCTTTTGGGATCGTTTGAAATTCATAACTCCATGTTGTTTTATTTAATTTAAGTAATAGATTTACAAGTTCTTTTCCCCATGATCGAGGATTTAAACAAACGTTTAAATTTTTACAAAAAGACATTTTTTATATTATATTTTTTTGATTATATATTTATTATTATTATTATTTTGAGATTATAACAAGATAACAAGTAAGACACAAATAAAAGAAAATAATATAAGCCACGATAATAGAAATCAAAATGAAAACGATTTTTTATTTATTTTTTAGAATAACAATATATTTACAAATTCACGAGGCACAAAGCCTAAAAGGTTTTGGCGGGTTTTTTGAAAATCACTGAACTTAGTCAGTTAAGAAACACGTTCTGATTTTTTTTAGAAAGTGTAGCGCACATTACTACATGTGCGGCGTACTTAGAAATCGTCCAGAAAATGCGGCGCACAAAACTAATTGTGCGGCGTACTTCCTACAAGTTTTAAAACAGAAAATTTGAGATTGCCAGAAATCTCTACGGTGATGGTTTAATTTTAAAAGAAGTTTCTAAAAAATGTTTAAACAAGTAACGAAAAATATCCCTGGTAGCGGTGCCAAAAACTTGATGTGTGTTCGCAAGTCCTAAACAAAGGGTCAAAAACTTGATGTTGCGAAAGCGAGTTTTATTTATATTACTAGATGATTACCAAACAAGGGACTAAAAACACAACACGGGCAAGTATACCATTTCGTGTATAGTATAGTCTTAAGGTAAAGTCTAGGTCGATCTACGAGATTGTTGTTAACAAGTTAAAACAATGATCTCTAGAGTGTCACAAGTTCTAAAGATTTAAGCTTCTAACAATGATTTAAAGGTGACTTTTGTTAAGGCTAAAACATAGAAATGATATATAGCTAAGATGATTATTAGCACATAAACAAGGTAAGACAACATGTGGATGACTAGTCGCACATGAAACATCTAATCAATATAACAAAAATCTGACTAAAGATCATGTCATACCAAAAGCATTAAGAATGGTTTATGCTTGATTTTGATAACTAAAGTAGTAGATGAGATTATGCAAGAGTTGGTATATGTATTAATCCACTAATCGTTACAAAAGTGATTAACAAGATTCATTTACTAGATGACATGAAACTCATCCATTCACATGAGTACTAGTCAATGATCATGGATGAATCCAACATATAACAATGGTCTTACATAATAACATATAATACAAGAGCATATAGATCATACTTATAATCACGAACCACGGAAAAAGTGCGCCGCACAAACCTAATTATGCGCCGCACTTCGACCCTGCGAAGCTAATATGATCTAATCATATTCTATATACACTTAACCAAACACACAAGACAATTACTCCATAATCAGAGGAATAACAAACATACCTTTCATCATAATTCCAGAATAAATCATAACAAAAGGGTTATAGAGATTCTACCAAGTGATTACAAGAGTTTTGATTAGTTTTCCCAAATGAAAACTTTATTTTAATGATCCAATGATCAATTCCTTATGCTACGAATCCTTTGGATGATGTTACTACACTCAAAAATCGTCCATAACTAATGAGGAAGAGATGGGAGAAGTGGTGGTGAGTTGATATAAAATGAAAGGGCCAAAGGGTGCTTTTATAGGCTTTCTGCGACCAAAAGTGCGCCACACTTTGTCCAATGTGCGCCGCACATTTTCTAAACATGGAGCCAAAGTTTCATTATTGTTGAGGAAAAGTGCGCCGCACTTTTCCATTTGTGCGCCGTACTTTATTTGTGCGCCGCACTTTTTCATTTGTGCGCCGCACTTTCAGACAGCACAAAGTACTCCGCACTTTACATTTTGTGCGCCGCACTTCTGGGCATTTTCAGCTTTTGGACCAAAAATCAAAGTTGTAGATAATTCTCTTGCGCACGCGTGGGCGCCTGAACCAAGTCTAACGGACATTGTATGCTCAAGTTATGATCAAAGTAGTGAGCATGTGTCGGGAGATCTTTAGCTTGACTTTATTTCTTCGTTTAAGCTTGATATCTTTATGTTTCTTCCATTTCCTTCCACGACACGTCCTTGGAACCTATACATAAAATATACTTCAGTAAGTATCGATAGTTCACATAATTAACCTAAATATAAACAGATAACGCACACGCAAACATGTATAATTAGAGCGTTATCAGTTTCCAAAAATAGAAAGTTTCCAAAAATAGAAAGTTTCCAAAAATAGATTAGCTTCTAAAAATAGATCAGTTCCTAAAAATAGAAAGTTTCCAAAAATAGTAAGTTTCCTGAAATAGAAAGTTTTCATATTTAGAAATAAGCTGGATTAATAAGCTAATAATATAAGCTTAAGTTTACTGGTTAAATATCAATCATAAGTCATGTAATTATTTGTATAGTTTATTAATAATATCATGTTAATTAAATAAACTATAGGTTATACGATTTAATTAAATGTAAGCATGATTTAATTAAATTAAGGTGTATAAAATACTTAGGTTAAACATGTATTAATATTTTATTAATTATAACCTAAGTCATGTTTATTAATTAATTATATTCCATGTTTTTAAATAATTAATTAATACTATAGTCTAAATTAAATAATAAAATACTTAGGTGAAAACATGTATTATTTACTAAATAATAATAACCTAAGTGCATGTTAAATTAATTAAATTAATTACTAGCCATGAATCAATTAATTTAACTTTCTTGTTAAAATAATATAACTTGTTAAAAAATAATAACTTGTAAAAATTAGTCATGAACCGAACCCGTGTTTTTAATTTAGACCTAACGTGAACCGGACCGAAACAAACACCCCCTTAGCAGTGGCTACCCGGCCTAGCCGGTTGCCACTGCTAGTTCTTATTCACCACTCGCTGAAGTCGGTGGTTGCCCTTGCCCTGCTTTGTGTTCCCACCGAAAGACCACAACAGCCACCGGCTTGAGCCGGTGGTGTTGTTGCTGCTGCGCCGAGCCCACAACAACCACAAGGCCACCCCGACTTACGTCGGGGTCCTTTTTGCCTGCTGTCGACCAACCATCATCTACGCCGAGACCTTGGGTCTCGGTGGTGGTGTGATTCAACCAAGCCGAGAGCTACGGCTCTCGGTTCGTATGATTCGGCCGAACAATCCCCAACCCAAATCCTTTTTCTTGTCTTATGATTTCACCCTCATGTTTATTACTTGTTTTTAACATAACATAATCATGTGTTCATGATTTTAATAAAAGAATAAAAAGAAAAGGATTTAAAAGGTTTACCGAATGCCTAAATCAAATGAGAACCAATAACACGAACACTAACACTTGTTTTCACTAACCAAAAATCAAACACACACCCTTTTGCTATTGTTATGGCCGACGGCCAAGGAGAGAAGGCAAGGAGGATTAAGGTTTTAATTTTTTTAGAAAACTCTGTAGAATGAAAGGGGTTTTTCCCTTTTTGTTTATTTTAGTTAAAACCAAAACTGGGCCTGGGCCTCCTTTGTCTTGTGGTGTCCGCGGCTATGAGGGTCCACGAGGGAAACCCGTATGTTTTTCATGTCTAAATTTTACGTGTTCATACGTTAGCGTTTTCGTGTTATGTAGTAATTAATTATTCGTCTTATAAATAGATACTTGTATGTCAACGATATTTATCGTATTATAATAAATACATACGTAATTACGTGTTCGTGATTTAACGTTCATGATTTCATGTTCATGACTATAATTATTATGGGGTTAATAATTATCGTGTAATATCACGTACTTAATACTTATCGTGTAATAACACGTACGTAATTTCTGTAATTAATATTCGTGACACGTGTGCGTGCTATAAAAGGAAAGTTTTTATAGGTACATATGTTTACTAAGTGTACTGTTCATGGTAAAAGTATGTGGGTTTTACAACTCTTTCCCCCTAAAAAGAATAATTCGTCCCCGAATTATAGATAAAGTAAACTGAAAGAACATGGACGCGACATGACTGACAAGGGCATGGAACGCGACGTGCCTGTAACGAACATAACTGAATTATGGAAGGATGAGAGGATAAAATCCAGATGGACTCCTCCGTTTCCAAGTGGCTTCCCTCTCGGAATGGTTCCTCCACAAGATCTTGACACAAATGATAGGTCTTGGTCTTCATGAACTTGACTTGACAATACGTAAAAGTTCATGGTTATCAACGTAAGACCGATCCTCCTGAATTCGATCGAGTGGATAAGAATTAACATGCAAGGGTAGATGAAACATTACGATGAAAATAACCTAGACCAAATGACATTAGTAACGTCTTAGCAATGATGCGCGAGACATACTGAAACGTAGTACGTGAACAATTGTGAACGTGATACGTGGAGATATGGTGAGTGTAATATGAGAAAACATATGGTGATCAATGATACGTGTAACATATCGTGAACGTGATATGAGAAACGTGGAATGAACATGACATGTGAAACATATCGTGAACATGGAATAACAGCGGCAGTAACGCCAAACGCTTTAAGGTGAGACGTGGAATGTGACGTGAAACATCTGTTTGAGGATAGAGAGTTATACTAAACTTGATTCTGGTCTCTCAAGCTTGTGCAAAACTTCCCACAACGAAAATGAACGTAAAATCGTAAGCCAGGATACGATCATGAATGTGAATAGTGTCATGAACGTGAGTGTGAAAGCAAGGATTATGCAGAGTTGGTCAAACTGTTGACAATAAGCCAGATAGCTTCATGCTTCTTCTGAGTTTGCGGTAATATTGTAACCAAAATCCATGGAGATCTTGTCCCATTTCTGATCACAATTTCTGATGGTGGATAAACATCTCAGACTGTTGGTGTTCTATCTTAGCCCGTTGGTATGACAGGTACTTAGATATGAACGTAACTGTATCTTGCTTCATATAAACTTGATACATAGGAGTTTGCGAAACTATGAGTCTCCGAAATTAGACTTCTCTTAGCGTAGGATTTTCTGCAACACCTAATGTAGTGTAGGGTTCTCACCTTCACGCATAAGGTGAGTCATGGTAAAAGTAACCGTGAGAATACATGTGATTTAACGTGTCACAGTAATCAACCAGAATTTATATTAGAAAATTTTAGGGTGAAATTTCATCTGTCGTAGAATTTGCAACATAGTGCAAATGTGGTCTTCCTGCTCTTCTCTAGACTTAGAGAAAATCAGGTTGTCCTTGATGAAAACACCGATGAATTTTATTATGAGTTCATGGAAACTCAATTTATTAAGTCCATAATGCTGTTGGAGCATTTGTGAGACTAATACAAAATTATAAATTTAGCATGACCAAGTCGTGTATGAATAGCAGTCATGGAAATGTCTTGCTCTTTTAATCGCCAAGGATGGCAACATGATCATGAATCGATCTTGGAAAAGGTTTAGCACTCTTTAGTCGCTCACACAAAAAATTTAATACGTAGAGGAGGATAACGGTTATGAAGGGTGATTTGTTTAAATCGACGGTAGTCGACACATAATCTCATGTTGTCGATGTTATCTTAGAAGGTTACTCTGGAATACATGTGGTAAGATTATGGAATAATCACTGGTTATGAGTAAGGGGCTTCAGAATTCGTGTCATCAATAATAGCTGGAATCTTCGCAGCCATGGAACAACAAGCACGTGCTTGTAAAGCATAATTATTTGTACTGCTTTTCTTGATGGAAAATCATGTTGAATGTATTCAGAAGCCTAAACATCGCTGTACATAATCTGATATGAATGGCGACTAACCGTAGCATGGGGTGTTGTTCTTAGTGCATAATCAAAATTATATTTAACTCGCATCAGTCCGAGGTAAGTGCGTTAGCAGATTGGATCTTATCATTAGACTGAAGGAAAAACCTTCGTATATATGGGTGATACGAATGGCGTTCTTTATGGTCATGGATATACGTGAAATATGAAATCAAGAAATGAAAACGTCATGAAGCAAACGTGACAGGTCTCACTGAATATGTTTTGCCTGTCCCACGCAGAACGAGTCCTACGTGTCCAAACGCGATACGCCGGTGATGGTACCGAAATTCTTGTGCCTGATTAATACATGGCACTACAAAATGGATATACCCCTTGGAGGGTACCCTGAATTTCTTAGGGATGTTCCAGAAATGGACGTGAGTCATGTGTCTTGACTCGTGTCTTAGGAAATATACGTATGACATGTGTCTTGATTGGTGTCTTAACATGTGTCTTTAGAAAATATACGTGAGACATGTGTCTTGACTGATGTCTTGAAAAGTGTCTCGAGGTGTGAAACAAATAAAACTGTAAATCTTAGGTTGTCATGCCAGAATTGGTGGATCAGTTGGACCACTGACCCTTGTATTTTTGATCACATCTCTGGCCAGAGCTTTTGTTGCGATTGCTAGGATAGTTTCTGTCACAGTAGTTGTTACTATCGTCTTGTCTGTCAGTTCCATGACGGTCATTTTCATGACTATGATTCATGTAACCATTCAGCTGAGTGGTCGGCTGGTACCGGTTCTCACTCTTATGACTGAAAAGACAACTGAATGACGCGTGACATGTAACTAAGAATTTAGGACACGGATTGTGATGGAAATCGTCTGATTGTGAAGCACCTCCTCGCCGTCTTGTAAAATCTCCAGGTTGTGAACAACATCAGTATCTCGTAGCGTCTCTAAAAATCAGCAGCATCAACCTTTAGTAACATCTCCAAGTTATGAGCGGCATCAGCAATCTTGTAGAATATCGGCAAGTGGAATACGCCTGAGATGATTTAGAATCGACTAGCGAATACTTGTGAAGTATTGCAAGTGAAATACACATGGATTATAGTATGTGTAACACACATGAAATACGGTACATGGAGTACACATGGAATGCACATGAAATGATCGGTATGGGGTCGATCATCTGACATGATTTGAAAGGAACAATAATTGGTTAAACGGTTAGAAAAGCATCATGATAACATGGCAATGCCAGTATACACATCATTCTGGTTGCATAGAGAAACATTGAAAGTGTGGTTAAACGAACTTCAACGACGATATGCATGAAAGCATGACTAATCAAAACCAACCATGACTATCATAAAAGTAGGATTACATGAAATCCATCAATGTCTTGCATGAAAGCATAATCAACATGATGAAAGCATAATCTTCATAAGAGACATAAGACATAATCAACATGAAGACGAATTCAACATGAAGAAACATGGAACAAACTTAACATGAAGGAGTATACAACATAATCAACATGAAAACGAAGTAAACCATGATAGTATGAAAACATACTTGATATAAAGAGACATAGTAATTAATGAGGGGACATGAAAAAATATTTATGATTGTAATGAGATGAATCCGAAAATCGCTGGTGTGGACGACCATGGCCGGTTCATAAAATAAAATTTGACATGATTTATTTGATTAGGATATAATACATAATCATAAAAAAATTATGCATGTAAACATGAAAAAAAAATTATGCATGAAAACAGTGTATGGATGCATGATAATGTAAATTACATGAGTTTAGATGAACGCCTATGGGTCAGTTCACCTAAACAAAATGACTCGATTAAAAGCACATGCGACTAAATATGGCCAGTCCTGTACCAACCATTACTTAGTCAAAATACCTGCAACAATAATACATGAAATAAATGAGTGAAAATCAGCTATCAAAGCTTATAAGAAAAAATAATTATGTGACCATTTATGAACTACTAGGGTTCAGTCCACATTAGCCACAATTCACAAGGAACATCATGCATGAAATAATGACACGTAACTAAGTATGGATGACGGTTGTCCATCGATATTAGTAAAGCAATACCGATGAAAACATCATCGTTAAAGCAACAAGGTGCTGAAAAGATCAGTTCGTAGATTAATAAGCGTTGACTTAGGAAGTTTCTAGTGACTACCCACTAGTCACAGGTTGAGTTTTAGAGCCTATAGGTCAAAGTCTTGGCTCTGATACCATAATTGTAACACTCCATTTTGGTAAATGGAATGTCACGCGTGATTATGGCGTGTCATCAAAGCATACAAGGTAATATGTACTAAAACATACATGACCATATGGAAAACCGGAATCAAACATCGGTTCCTAAACATAAGCCTAAAACATAAATAAATTAAAGGAACTAGAAGGACAAGAAAAGTGTCCAAACAATCATAAGTATATGAAGGCAAAAAGGAGAAGAAGTCTAAGGCAGCTTCCATCCTATGCACGTCCTCCAAATGCTTGAGTTTGTCCTTGGGTACCTGCCATTTTGGGACATGGAAAGGAAAGTAACGGCTGAGAAAATACGCTCAGTGAACGGATATATGAAATAGTATAAATGACTGAAACATAAATATGACTGAAGGCAGCGGAAAAGTATAAGTCCTAGTTAACCTGGAACATGTTCATAAAACTGGTTTTATAGTTTGAAAAGACTTGTGTTTTTATGTAAAACCTGTATTAATTAGCCAATAACCCGTATAGGTCATGAGGTTCCACCGTACATGAATACTTGGAGGGGAGACCTCATCATGCAATTAGAGGGGTTGCCTCTAATTAATTAGTCTAGGTAGGAGGGATCAACTCCTAGTGAAGGATGCAAGGCACACATCGCATTCACTCTGATAATACTGGTAAAACATTTAACTAGGATGCACCCATACGCCCCACATGATAATATAATAACAATGGCCAAAACTAAAAAGGGACGCCACGAGCAATCTCTCCGTCGTGAGGAAGTCATAACACTAGTGCCTCCAGTGTTATGGTTATGGTACCTCCATAATTAGGTGACACTGGTCATGCATGTATATGGCTTAGGCTCTTTACTAACATAAGTAATCAAACATATAAAACAATACTGGGAAAACAGTTGGCTGCAAACAGAGAATCCTAATAAGGAAAGAATGTCCATACTGAATGGACGGGAACTCCGTACCTTGTGTCCAGTGAACGAAGAAGACGAAAGAATTAAAGTCCTACTCCGATCTCACTAATGCTACATAAATAGGGGATATATAAGTATTTTGTTTACTGAGTAAGTAACTGATTATATCATGTCTTAGCTTGTTTTATATGTTCTTGTCTTCTTTTACTGATTTTAATGTTATATTGTGTTTATCATGTATTCTGGTTAAGTGTTAACTTGTATTCTTGTATTATTATACTTGTTGTGTAATAATAAGTAACTTTATAAAAATAGCAGGTTTCCTAAAATAGAAAGTTTCAAAAAATAGAAAGTTTCCAAAAATAGAAAGTTTCCAAAAATAGATTAGCTTCTAAAAAAGATCAGTTACTAGCAATGGAAAGTTTCCAAAAATAGTAAGTTTCCAAAAATAGAAATTTTCCATATTTAGAAATAAGCTGGATTAATAAGCTAATAATATAAGCTTAAGTTTACTTGTTAAATATCAATCATAAGTCATGTAATTATTTGTATAGTTTATTAATAATATCATGTTAATTAAATAAACTATAGGTTATACGATTTAATTAAATGTAAGCATGATTTAATTAAATTAAGGTGTATAAATACTTAGGTTAAACATGTATTAATATTTTATTAATTATAACCTAAGTCATGTTTATTAATTAATTATATTCCATGTTTTAAATAAATAATTAATACTATAGTCTAAATTAAAATAAAATAATTAGGTGAAAACATGTATTATTTACTAAATAATAATAACCTAAGTCCATGTTAAATTAAATTAATTACTAGCCATGAATTAATTAATTTAAATTTCTTGTTAAACTAATATAACTTGTTAAAAAATAATAACTTGTAAAATTAGTCATGAATCGAACCCGTGTTTTTAATTTAGACCTAACGTGAACCGGACCGAAACCAACACTCCCTTAGCAGTGGTAACCCAGCCTAGCCGGTTGCCACTGCTAGTTCATATTCACCACCGGCTTAAGTCGGTGGTTGCCCCTTCCCTGCTTTGTGTTCCCACCGAAAGACCACAACAGCCACCTGCTTGAGCCGGTGGTGTTGTTGCTGCTACGCCGAGCCCACAACAACCACAAGGACACCACGACTTGCGTCGGGGTCCTTGTTGCCTGTTGTCGACCAACCACCAGCCACGCTGAGACCTTGGGTCTTAGTGGTGGTGTGATTCAACTAAGCCGAGAGCTACGGCTCTCGGTTCGTGTGATTCGGTCGAACAACCCCCAACCCAAATCCTTTTTCTTGTCTTATGATTTCACCCTCATGTTTATTACTTGTTTTTAACATAACATAATCATGTGTTCATGATTTCAATAAAAGAATAAAAAGAAAATAATTTAAAAGGTTTACCGAATACGTGAATCGAATGAGAACCAATAATACAAACACTAACACTTGTTTTCACTAACCAAAAATCAAACACACACCCTTTTGGTTTTGCTATTGCCGGCGGACAAGGAGAGAAGGCAAGGAGGATTAGGGTTTTAATTTTTTAGAAAACTCTATAGAATGAAAAGGGTTTTCCCCTTTTTGTTTATTTTAGTTAAAACCAAAACTGGTCCTGGGCCTCCTTTGTCTTGTGGTGTCCGCAGCTATGAGGGCCCACGAGGGAAACCCGTATGTTTTTCATGTCTAATATTTTACGTGTTCAACGTTTTCGTGTTATGTCGTAATTAATATTCGCCTTATAAATAGATACTTGTATGTCAACGATATTTATCGTATTATAATAAATACATACGTAATTACGTGTTCGTGATTTAACGTTCATGATTTCATGTTCGTGACTATAATTATTATGGTTAATAATTATCGTGTAATATCACGTACTTAATACTTATCGTGTAATAACACGTACGTAATTTCTGTAATTAATATTCGTGACACGTGTTCGTACTATAAAAGGAAAGTTTTTATAGGTACATATGTTTACTAAGTGTACTGTTCATGGTAAAAGTATGCGGGTTTTACACTATCAGTCCCAACGGTCATATTTCTATCAGTATGTATAAAATTGGCCATCAGTGTGTTGAATACACATGACAGTGGCTAGAAAACCACTATCAGAGGTAGAAAATGTAGGTCAAAATTACAAATAAATAAATTAATCCTAATGGAACCAACTTGTCTCTAATAGGCATAAGTGACAAACACTTTCCATGCACACACACATGTAAAAGCATGATAGATATGTAAGAACTCTAATCTCCTTTGCTCACAAATGCTCCATAGATAAAGTTAATTCAATTAAAACCTTTGTAACTCCCACGTTATCCCAAAAACATACAGTCCAAGTCTCCTAACCGACCAAGCCCAATTTAAAGTCAAAAAAGTCTTGGCAGCATACAAACCTTGTATATGGGTTTGAATGTTCTAGTGCCTCAAGGTCTAGGAACTCCAACAAACCCAAAGGAATGTATTCATCATTCCTAGCCCTCACTCAGCAATCGATATAGTCTAGAACCGTATATGAATACTCTGATAGTGCCCTAAACACCTAAAGGTATCCTAATACCCCCTTAAGTTAAAAACACACATACAAACTTTTATATCTGAAGAAACAAATTTTTACTTCAAGACAGAATGTGAACATTCCAACCATCATAAATAAGAATTTGTGACTTATAAATCCAGTTGTGAGAAACCATCAATCCATATTGCTCCAAGACCCTGCATTGTTAGACAAAACCACAAAAGATACACTGACAGAGGCTACTTTACTTACAACAGTGGGTAGAGAAAATTTGTCAGTGGCTAAAAATGATAGTGGAAAAGACTAGTAGTGCATAGAAAAATAACAGTGTGTATTCTTGTACATACTTTTACAACATTAAGATAAACATTTTTTAAGGATTAACCATTCAAATACTTGCAACCAAGTACTAGAATCGCCCAACATCAAAAAGTTTTGTTAAAAGATCTGCCACATTATCTTTAGTGTCAATATTGTCTGGTTGAATCAAACCTTATTCAAAGCAATCCCTAATAATATGATGTCTAGTCTCTATGTGTTTAGTTTTAGAATGATGTACATGATTTTTAATAATACAAAAAGCACTGTTATTATCTGTATATATCTTAGTATGCATAAAGTTATACCCATAATCCAACAAATTATTTTGAATCCATAGCACTTGTCCAAAACATGCAGCAACAACTACATATTTAGCTTCAGTTGTTACATTGTCTAAAATAGTATGCTTCTTGCATTGCCAAGATATCAATCTACTCCCCAAGAATTGGTATCCACCAGTGGTTGACTTTCTATCTCCATTGTCACCACCATAATCACTATCTGATAATGCAATCAACTCCAATGGAGAGTATTTAGGATACCAAAGTCCTAAAGTGGGATAACATCTAAGGTACCAAAAGATCCTTTTCGCAGCATGAAAGTGACACTCTTTAGGAGTCACTTGGTGCATGGCACATGCACATACTACAAACATAATGTTAGGTCTAGAGGTTGTGAGATACATCAATGAACCAATCATTGATCTATAATGCCTAACATCAACTTTTTTTCCATTTCCATGCTTTCCCCAAGGATTTTCTCTATCCATAGGAGTACTGCCTCTCTTTTCATTTGGTGAAAATCTAATTTTTTTCAAAATTTCAGCCACATATTTATCGTGAGAGATAAAAGTACCATCCTTCCTTTGGTGAACTTGAAGTCCAAGGAAGAAATTCATTTCTCCCATGCCACTCATTTGAAACTTATTAGTCATTAGCTTGGAGAATTCCTTACTCATGTATGGATTATATCATCCAAAGATGATATCATCCACATAGACCTGAACTAAAAGAAAATCTATTCCTTTTTACTTAGTAAATAATGTCTGATCTTTGGTCCCTCTCTTGAATCCTTTATTCACAAGATATGTGGATAAAGTACCATACTATACGCTAGGGGTTTGATGAAGGCCATACATAGCCTTTTTCACAATATACCCTTTATCTGGATGCTCTGAATCTTCAAAACCAGGAGGTTGCATAACATACACCTCCTCTTGAATAGTTCCATATAAGAAGGCACTCTTCACGTCCATTTGGTACACAATGAATCCCATGCAAGAAACTGGGCAAGGAAAATCCTTATTGCTTCAATTTTGTCAACAAGTGCAAAAACCTCTTCATAGTCAATACCTTCTTCTTGTGTATAACCTTGAGCAACCAATCTAGACTTGTTTTTTTATTACAATGCCTCTTTTATCTTTCTTCTTCGAAAGAACCCAACGTGTCCCAATTGGTCTAACATGTTTAGGACGCTCCACTAGTTCTCAAACATCTTGTATGGCAAATTGGTGAAGCTCATCTTGCATTGCTTCAACCCAGCTTTCATCTTTAAGGGCATAAAAGATCTTCTTAGGTTCTGCTCGTGATAGGAAACAGGCAAAAAAACACTCTTAAATCCATCCATGATCTTCTTTCTTGTGAATATTAGCAATAAAACCACCTTTCTTTTTCATCCGACTTCTAGTTTGTCTAAGAGTATGAATAGACCCAATTATTTGGGAAGGAGGATGATTTTTGGTCACATTTAAGGTTGATCCTACCCTAAACAAGATATCAAATTGAATAGAAGACTCCAAGTTGCCAATATCTTCTTATTCTTGTGTTTTATACCCACTGTTATTATTTAGTTCCTTGTTAGTGGCTAGAGTCGGGCCACTGTCACCATCATTGGGTACAACATTGGATTCATCAATTGGCACAACAGTGGGTAGAGGAGTGCTATCAGTGGGTAGATTCTTGCCACTAACACCATCATCTTGAACAACATAGGGCAGAACTATATTTTCAGTGGCTATATTCTAGCCACTAATGTCTTTGGTTGCATCACCCTTTGGACTCTTTTGTTCCTTATTCTCCTATCTTCTCTCACCAGCAGATTCCTTCTCATTCTCTACAATTCAAACAGGCACATCCAAGAATCTCAATGGTGAGATGTGCTATGTGTCTTGTGATCCTGTTACACTTTTAGCTTGCATACGTGCATGGTTAGAACTTGTATCTCCCACATCTACATGGTTAATCCCAGGCATATAACTCATAGATCTAGTCAATAGTTCTAAATCAAACAACCAATTTGGACCAAATTCAGGATCAATAGGCTTATTCTCCAAGAAGTTTACATGAATATTTTCAATGACTAAATTTGTCTTCTTGTTGTAAACCCTATACCCTTTGACGTTCATTGAGTATCCCACAAAATAACCCTCATCACCCTTAGAGTTAAAATTACCTAGGTTTTCCATTGTATTCAAAATTAAGACATGACAACCAAAGGGTCTAAAGAAATTTATCAAGGGTTTCTTTTTTCAAAATAGTTCATAGGGGTTTTTGTTGTGAGACTTATTGATTAGAGCCCTATTTTGAACATAACAAGTTGTGCTGACAACCTCAGTCCAAAAAGGAATGGGTAATTTTGCATCTATTAACATGGTCCTAGCTGCTTCAATTAAAGTCCTATTTCTTCTCTCAGCTACACCATTTTGCTGTGGAGTTCTAGCTGTGCTAAACTCTCTGGTAATTCCTTTCTTGACACAAAAGGCATCTAAAACTTTGTTTCTAAACTCACCACCATTATCACTCCTAATGACTTTCACTTTATTAGTAATTTTCTTGTCTATTTGGTAAATTTCATTAGAGTTTTAGCAGTCTCACTCTTTTCACCAAAAAAGAAGGTCTAAGAAAACCTAAAGTGATCATAAATGACTACAAGACAATACCATTTATGGCTAATGGTAGCCACTGATGTAAGTCCGAATAAATCTATATGAAGCAAAGTTAGTGGTTTAGAACTAGTTTGAAAAGATTTAGACTTGAAAGATGCCTTGTGCTACTTGCCTTTCAAGCATGAAACACGAGTATGGTCATTCTCAAATGCCTTAGAGGGTAATCCTCTAACAAGATTATGCCTAAAAATCTTATTCATGTTTTTAAAGTTCAAATGTCCTAACCTTCTATGCCATAATTACTTTCATCTACTAAAGCCTTAGCAAATAGATATGTTTCATTGTTTTGAGTTTTAATACCATTAAGATTAACAACACACATATCCTTTTGTCAAGGAGTCCTATGTTCAACATACTTATCACTACGAATCTCAAAAACCTTACTCAAAACAAGGCATTCAGTGTTAGTGAAAAGAACTTTATTTTTGTTGCTACACACTTGTGACACACTAAACAAATTATATTTAAGTTATTTTACAAGAAAAACATTATCAGTAACAATGGCACCTTTACCAGTTATAGTACCTTTGCTTCCTTGAAAGTACACAGTGTTACCATCAAGAATAGGTGTGAAATCAGATAAATACACCTCTTCTCCTGTCATGTGCCTTGAGCATTCACTATCCTAAAATCCTTTATCATTAACTTGTTATGGGATACCCTACACATAAATAAAACAAATTAGTTTCCTTTTGAGATCCAAGCCTTGTCAGACTTGGATATGCTTAGTTGTTCAACTAGACTAGCTTTGCTCCTCAAAACAAAGCCATGCTCATCCCTTTGAGCCCTAAGCGTCTAATTTGTTCCAATGGGTTTAGTGGTCACCTTCTCAAGATATTTAAATCTATTGCAAGTCATTGAAACACCATTAAAAGTAGAGTCCTGTTCTTGTTTAGGTTTCTAAGTTAAATAAGATGAGGTCCTAAAAGCTTGTCCCTTATTGCCCAAGTTTGTGTTGACATTAGGTCTATCAGAGGCAAACCTTGGCCTGACAGCGGCTAGTTTAGGCATGGTAGTGCTAAACCTAGGCATGTAAGTGGGTAGATTTTCCCTATCAATGGGTATCCTAGGGTTAATAGAGGGAACCCATTGCATGTTAGAAAAAGGTCATGGTCATTTGAAAGGGTCTTTGTCCATAAGAATTAGCTACTTTGGTAAAGTACGGTGCATGCCTAGCAGCTTGTGGCCTTGTTTGAACAAAAGGTTTATGGTCAACAATAGGTGTAGTCTTGTTAGTGCCAAGGTTGTAGCCACTGTGACAATTATAAGCTAAGTGATTAAAACTCCCACATGTGTAACAAGCCTTCTTACTAGACACAAACCTAGGTCTAGACTGATTATATCCCATCTCATTCACATTCCCTTGGCTTCCTCTAGGTGATCTAGGTTTTCTATACGTTTTCTACATATCTAACACTAGTTTTACTTTTTAGGGGGGGGGGGGACCTAGGTCAACAGGTTTACCATCAATAGGGTTGGTAATCACTATAGGCTTAGACTCACTAAATTCATCATACAAAAGTCCTTCTTTGACTAAAAGGAAGGGATTTACAGGTTCCCATTTCTGTAAGTCTATTTTCTTTCTTTCAAACTCCTAGATGTCTATGGGTCAACGAAAGATGATTTAGGGGTAAAAGTCTTGTCTTGAAACTATGGAATACTAGTCCATGACAAGTCTTTACCCTTAGGAACCCTATAGAAATCATGAGGAGGGGTGGGACAAAAACATACTCCTTAGCATTCATACCACTCCTAGACATGTCTTTAGGGTTTCTTTGTTCACTAACATACTTTTTTAGGGTTTGACTAGCCATTTCAAATTTTTCAGTTTTAAAACCCATATCCTTATTTGAATTAATGGCCTCATCTAATTTTGTTTATAACTCTGTATTAGACTCAATTAGACTAGCTTTAGACTCATTACAACGTCTTAGGTACCTTTCTAGAATTTTAATCTTATCCTTAAGATCAACTTCCATTTGCTTATACTCACTTAAACTACCATCAGATTGTGAAAGTCCTCTTTTATAATTTGTAGGTTAAACTCAATTTCTTTATGTTTTTAACTTAAGGATTGAAGATTAGTTTTAAGTGACTTAGTGTTTTGCCTACAACTCTTACTGCAAAAATCATCATCATATATCTCATTATCTGATGAAGAAGTAGAGGAAGATTTGGCCATGAGAGAAAATTGAGCATTTTCCTCTTCCTTAACTATCAATGCTTGATTCTCCTCAGATTCTTCTCCCATGTATCTCCAATCCCATCCTACTCCATCAATGCTTTGCATGGCAACCATAGCCTTTGAGTCAGCATCCTCCACCTTGATGGTCGTTCTGGAATCTTTTCCTCTATTATTCCTTAATGGTGACCTAAATTCTCTTACAAAGTACCCCATTTTATAGCAGTTGTAACATTGAAATTTGGATATGTCAAAGCCATCAAATTCTGATCTATTGAATGTGATCTTTTTACCAAAATTTTTGTAGAATCTATTAGCTCTTATGTTACTAAGTTCCATATTCCACTTGATGTCCATCTCTTTAAGATCTATATCACAGATTTGTTCAAGATCTTCATACATCACTCGAGAACCATGTGGTCATGCAACAATATATCCACATACAATGTCTAGATCAATTTCAACAGGCTTGTCACTTGAAGAAGGTTTGAAAGAAGTGAAAGTGGATACAGAGTTCTTCCCACTGTGAATTTATATACCACTGTCATGAGATACCCACCCACTATCAGAAGGATTGTACCCACTGTTGGAAACAAAATCCATGTTTCCAGAGTTTGATCCAGATGCTCCATTCCTTTTTAAGACATCAACCTCTATAGTCTTTAATTGATTGTAGATGTCATCAAGACTTTTGTCTTTATGACTATCTGAAATCAACCATGCATTAGCTTGTACATACCAAGCTTCTCCAAGACTGCTTAGAAACGTAAAGTTTATTTTTTCATCATCAAGCTCTACCTCCACGAATTCCAATTTGCTAGTCAGGTCATGTAGACGACTTCTGACCTCACTAAGCTTCTCACTAGGGAAAGTTTTGAAAGAAGCGATCTCCTTTACCAGCTTCTTTCTTCTGTGCTTAGCAGTGGTTTCATTCCCACCAAAGGTTTTCTTAATTTCTTCCCATAACTTTTTAGCAGACTCATGCTTCCTAAACTTCAAATGCTCTTTTTGACCAAGAGCCAATTAAAGACAACTAAGTGCCTTCATGTCATTCTTCCTTTGAGCAATCTCTTCAGTAGAAGTAGCCCTGTCTGAACTCTTACCTTCCTCTTCATCTTCCTTACCATCAACCTTTGTCTTCCTTTTCTTTTCATTCTCCTTCTTCTTTTCCTCAAGATCGAAGGTGTTTCCAAATTGAATGATCTCCCAAAGAATGAAGTGGTCTACTTGAAGATATTGCTTGATTCTGAACTCCCACATCTCAAAGTTTTTAGGATCAAGAATTGGAAGTTTGATGTTGCTAGTAGGGTGAGTAGGGTTTGCTAAGTTTTCGATTAGGTCAAACATCGTTGAGGGTTGAGAGTTTGTGATTAGGGTTTTGTGCAATTTTAGAGTTTTGTTCTTTTGATTAAAATTCCTCAACAAGCTCTAATACCACTTGTTGATCCCAAACTTAGATCGATTTAGCTTTTTTATTATCGAGATAAATCACGATTAATACGTAGAGAAACTTTGTGTAACTAACAATCTAAGTATTATGCGAAATTTAATACTTAGAACAAAGAACACAAACACAAACGATTACCATACTTTCAATCGATTAATAATTACAAAGTGAAAAATGTATGAAAGTGTTATTAAATATCTAACCCTAAGTCCTCCTTTTATAGATTAAGGAGCCTTGTACAATAAGTTAAGGTCAACTAAAATAGAAAGATATACAAAGATAAATATAGTAAGACTAAATCTTCCTTAAAATAAGAAACATGTTGCTCCATGCAATCCCATCAGTGGGTGGGAGTCTTCAGATAAGTGGCTTGTATCAGCGGCTACACACAATATTGACAGTAGATAGAATATACTCATAAGTGGATATAAACTAACTGTCAGCGGCTAAGACTTGAACGTTTTATTCCAAACATTTTGGTCAAAAATAAAGAAATAGCTTACCAAAAGTGGAGAAATAGTTTCGATTTTGGACCAAAGTGGAGAAATAGTTTCACTTTTGGACCAAAAGTGGAAAACTAATTTACCTTTTAGACCAAAATCGAAACTATTTGAGTTATTGCACTCAAAGTGAAAAACAGGCCAAACCGCAAGGGTAAAAAATACAGTTAACTCTATATTTTATTTCAACTTGTTAATAAAGAATGAATCTTAACCTCTTTTATTTTAAAATTATCAACGCCCATGTATGTTAAAGGTAACTAAATTAATTATGAATGTTTGGTCTCTTTGATTCTATATCCTTTTGGTTGTCTCCAAATAAATATTTGTTAGACGATTAATTAATGAGGTATCTTACTAAAACTGGTACGAATGAAAACATTTAAAAATAGTCTAGTGTCAAGGTTTTACCCATGATTAGCTTCGTTTGTTGTCATTTTCGATCATGCTTAGATTTTCATAATCTGTTGGTTAAAATCAATATTTTGAAACCGAGTTTTGAATCGATCTGGTCGAGTTTTTGGATCACTGGTTCAATCCATTGGACCGTCAACGACTCATATATATATATATATATATATATATATATATATATATATATATATATATATATATATATATATATATATATATATATATATATATATATATATATATATATATATATATATATATATATATATATATATATATATATATATATATATATATATATATATATATATATATATATATATATTGATATATATATATATATATATATATATATATATATATATATATATATATATATATATATATATATATATATATATATATATATATATATATATATATATATATATATAATTATATATATATCTTGTTAATAAAGAATGAATCTTAACCTCTTTTATTTTAAAATTATCAACGCCCATGTATGTTAAAGGTAACTAAATTAATTATGAATGTTTGGTCTCTTTGATACTATATCCTTTTGGTTGTCTCCAAATAAATATTTATTAGACAATTAATTAATGAGGTATCTTACTATAACTGGTACGAATGAAAATATTTAAAAATGGTCTAGTGTCAAAGTTTTACCCATGATTAGCTTTGTTTGTTGTCATTTTCGATCATGCTTAGATTTTCATAATCTGTTGGTTAAAATCAATATTTTGAAACCGAGTTTTGAATCGATCTGGTCGCGTTTTTGGATCACCGGTTCAATCGATTGGACCGTCAGCGACTCATATATATATATATATATACATATATATATATATATATATATATATATATATATATATATATATATATATATATATATATATATATATATATATATATATATATATATATATATATATATATATATATATATATATATATATATATATATATATATATATATATATATATATATATATATA
Organism: Glebionis coronaria; assembly: GCA_025667525.1. Lineage (NCBI taxonomy): Eukaryota > Viridiplantae > Streptophyta > Magnoliopsida > Asterales > Asteraceae > Glebionis > Glebionis coronaria. The sequence goes on along the minus strand of CM046879.1, from coordinate 443,944,016 downwards.
TATATATATATATATATATATATATATATATATATATATATATATATATATATATATATATATATATATATATTTATATATATATATATATATATATATATATATATATATATATATATATATATATATATATATATATATATATATATATATATATATATATATATATATATATATATATAATTTATATAAAAATCATGAATGTTTCATATATTTTGCCTAAAAACCATCTATTAACAAATATAACATATAAAAACAAAGGTACGTTACAAATACATATAATTAAATCGCGAAAAAAACACGAAAAAACAAAAAAAAAATCAAAATCCGGCCGAGTCCCACGAACCGGGTTGACCCGGGTCGCTTTAAACCCGGGGCTCTCACCGGGTTTCTAAAATATAAGACCCGGGACAATTTGACCCATTTTCGGTCGGAACTGGTTGAACCAGCCATGTCGACTCGGGTATCAAAACATTGGTTAAAAGCATCTCATAAATAGACCACATTAATAAGTTGAGATCAATGTAGACCTTTAACATAGCATAGATCCAATCAATCAATTACAATCACCAATTTTAAAAACCCCTACTTCCCACCACTTTTTTAAAAATTAAATATCTCACAAACGGTAAATCGTAAAGCGACAAAAATACACTATTGGAACGAGAATTAAATTATCTTTCTTATGAGGGGCACATGTATAAACTTTCGACAAACTTTTTTCTTGAGAAAATCATATATGATTCGTATCACGAATCATATATGATTTCCTAGAATCATATATGATTTAAGAAAATCATATATGATTTCAGAAAATCAAATTTGATCTGTGATACAAATCATACATGATTTTCTTAGACAAAAAATGTTCGTTAGAAGTATATACACGTGCCTCTCGTTAGAAAGATAGTTTAATTCTCGTAGCGATGATATGTTTTGTTTTACGTAAGGATTAATGGTTTGTGAGATATTTTTTTTTTTTTTTAAATGATGAAAATTGGTAGATAAAAAAATTAAGTCAAGATTAATTCATTGGGTTTATTCTAAAATGTAGCATCAACATTTAGGTAGTTAGTCGATGTTGTTCAAGTACCTAAAACTAATAAACTACAATATTAGTTTTACTATATGATTTAAGTTCATTTGGATACCAAACTTTTCTAAAATATAGAGGGACTTATTCCCACCTTCCATCTCTCTATCATCAAATGGCTGAGATTAGATACACAATTTACATTGAAGGGTGTTTTCATCATTTCACTCGCTCACTATATAAGTTTTTTCCCTTTCTTTCTCATAAAACACACAGACACTGATGTGTCGTAGATAATATAGTGATAATTTAAGATTACGTTATATGGTAAATTAGAAAATTACCTTTAGGAAAAAGTAATAGACTAATAATACCAATGACGAATTCAATTAAACACGTTGGTGACTCAAGTTCGTTGTACACGAAGATCGAGTGAATTTGAGACGTTTCGTTTTGATTTGTACAATTGATTTGAATTGGTTCTCGGTTTTTAAACTACAATTAAAATCTACCAATTTTAAGTTATTTAGTTTTACCCTAAAGTGCATGAATCGTAAACCCCGTAATATAAAAATCTACAAATAATTAATTATTTAAAAGTTAACACTATTTAATAATTAAACTAATTAAAAATCTTTAAAAATTAATCTATTTAATAACTTTTAAACTAATTAAAAGTCTAATTAAACTTTTCAAAACAAATTTACTTAATTAAAAATTACTTTAAAACAAATCTATTTGAAAACTATTTTTTATTTAAAGCTATTATTATAAAATTCTATTTAATTAAAAATAAACTAATTAAACTTTTTAAATTAAATAAAAACATTTTTTTTATTTATTTTATTTTATTTTAATTTTAAACTACTTATTACTTAAAATTTCAAAGTTTACTTTAATTAAAATTTTAATTAAAAATTAGATAAAGAAGACGTGAGTTACACAAATACTAAAACAAATACTGCCCGAGACAAAAAGTTCTATATTATCCAAAAAACTGAAAGATAACTCAAAAGAGCTTGAGTGCTCAGCGGTAAATACACTATGCACTCACCCTTGAGGTCAAGGGTTCGAGTCCCAGATGGACATACTTTTGATTTTTATTCTTTTTGACAGATGAGATAAAAGAGTCTCAGGAAAGACTTATTGTAAGCTTATTTTTATAAGCTGATAGGAATCAGCTTTTGAGACTTATCAGATCATTAGGATCTGACAAGCTGATGGTTTGAACAATTTATCAGAAAGCAGTAAGAACAATCACACAATATCAGTCATTCAAAAACAGAACATAACAGATTAAGCTTGCGAGTAAAAGACCATAAATCAGTTTCACAAATTAGTAAAATCAAATTGCAATAACAAGTCAAAACAGGTGAAAATACTTTCAATAACTCAGAACATACCAAATCAGCAGATCAGAAATCTCATAGCAAATAGTTTAACAGATTTTAACCAAATCTAAAATTGTCACTAGATTAAAATGCATACCAAAATCACATCTGTATTCATACAATCCCAAATAAATCTCACAACTCAGACAGATTCAACATTACTGATTTAAACATTTATTTAGAACATATAGCATCCTTATTGAACTTTGAATTTCAGAAAAACTAATAATCTCAAACGAAGCAGATTACACAATTCAATTAATCAGAAAAGTCCTAGAAGGTTTAACAGCTTAATAAATCCGAAACAAACCTATATTAACTCCTATCTAGCATCAGTCAAAGGGGTAACATAGACTTCATAACAGTAACTCAACTTCAGTACTTGAAACCAAAACCATTACAAGCAAGCCTCACAAGTACTTTATAATCTAAATTAATGAACATCAGTTTTATCATCACTTAAGCAGATTTAACAAAAAATCATAAACAGATTATCATAACATCATATTTAAACTAAAGGCATGAAATTAAAAAGAGATCGAACCTTTTGTAGAAAACCGTTGAGAAGTAGGTTGTGCTGAACAACCTAGTGAACCGGAATCAAAACACCATTCACCATTAAACCGTTCCACCATTGAAATCAAACGAACCATCACAATCAAACATCCCGACCAGATTTGTTTTTCACTTATCCAGTGGGGATAAGTTTTATCCAAAACTTAACTTTTAAATATTAAATATAAACTATCAATTAGCTTATACTTAACATCTCAACATTATTATTGTGAAACAATTAATAGAAATTAAGTCGTATATCAATTAAAGCAGAAAATAAAACGAGACCTGATTTAAAATTAAAACAACTGATCTTTCATTAATTTCAGAAATAATACAAGATTTAATAAGAAGAAATACAAATTAACCCTAAAATTATTTCTACATAATAACTTTAAAGAAAAGTAAGGGATAAAAAATTACAATAGAATTGGGGGTTTTTATAGCCTTCCCAAGGGCTTTGCTGAGCGAATATCCGAATCTCTTTTGGAATATCCCTTTTCAATCATGGCCAATAGATCAACATTTTCTCTTCTCTCTCCTGTTTAGCTTGAATCGGACGGTTGAGAGATTACACACTAGCACACGGATTGCCAACGTGGCATCCGTGTGTTAGTTGTGCTTCTTTTAAGCCATGTGATTGGTTGATATGGGAGAGTGAGCTGTCAAAACCAATTGAAATCTTCCACGTAGCCTCTTTTCTCCATTCGCCTCTTCCTATAATTTGGGGGAATTAATTCCCCCACACGTGAATAGCACGTGTGAGTAAAAGCCCCTTGATTAATTGACTTTTTACTGGTTTAGGGTTTATGTGAACAATGACTATTGGTTATTGGTTTTTTTTGTGTTTTGGGGATGAAGATGATAACATAGGTTGTATCGAGTTTATTTATTTAATGTGAGGGATAATGAAAGAAAACGTGCGAGTGGGAATGAAAGGATTGGGTGGAAATGGACGGTATATTTATTCATAGTGTGTGTGACGTGTGACAAAAATGAGTGGAGTAAATGAATTGGTGAATGGAACATGTAGGTGAAAGTTTATTTGTTTGATAGAAAGTGAACGTGTTAAATACACGTTTTAACTGATGAAACCCTAAAGCCCAATAAATACTTCAATCGTTCTTTAATCAGTTTTTGGGCTTGGGCCCTTAATTCCCATCCGTATATATCTTCAATTTTTAGGCCTTTTGGATCTTCAAAACATATCATAAAATTAACTTGAAACTTAAATGGGCTTTTGAGCCCATTTACCCAATTGTGGGACCCACTTGACCAAAATCCTTTATTTAAATATTGAATCCTCTAAATTGAACTCGGTTTTGGCTTCCTCGATCTTTTTCTTCAAACTCGTGCCGGTTTTTGCCGATTTTCGCGAACTTGGGTACCTACACACATGAAACAAGAAATACACATGCACAAGGCATATTTGATACATTTTATGCATAATTTCATTGTTTTAAGCTACAAATGATATGAGTATTTAAGCTCATATCAGACACCATCTTTCTATTTTTCTCTCTACCACCGATCTAATTTCTATCTCTACGGTTGATATATCGAAGGTATAATCATAAATCCCTCATGAACATCATCATGAATGCATTACGAATCCATCATGAATCGATTAATTAGATCAATTAATCAACTCGCATTCATGATTAGGCACAAATCCATTATTAGGTTTGTTTTATTTTGAGCGAATTATTTTGATTGATTATTATTAATTATAAGCTAACTTCATAGGTTATTTATATGAATAAGCTTATTTGTTTGAATAAGATTTTGAATTAGATGAGATTTATGAATAAGCTTGTGAATTAGATTGGAGTTTTGTTATTAAGGTTACAAATTACATGAGTGTTATGAATAAGCTAGCTTATTAGCTTATTTTGGCGAATCATAAGGTATTTTTATGTTATTTGAGTTAAGATTGTTGATGTGAGTTTAATTAAGCTTGATATATCATATATGATAAATCATGATATATCATGTATGATAGATAATCATATATGATATTTCATGAGTTATCATATATGATATATCAAACAAACCATAAGAAAAAACATATTTTGTATGAGTAATTTTTAGAAAATCTGTATAAAACTCTTGAAACCTGCCTTTTATCATATATGAGTAATTCATTTTGGTGTTAAAATGTTGCATAATATCTTCTTTTCTCTCTTTTATAAATCCAGTCAGACAGAGATAGTGTGATTGCCTGATTTGGAGCAAAGTAGAGAGGGATGTTGATTATAAAAAGAGCATATGCACGAATATATTTTAAGGATCAAGATGGAGTAGGCGTTAATCATAAATTCATCATTTGATAATGTGCTTGAAGAAGAGTTTATTGTTGAAAAAGAATAGTAGTTTCAATAATAAGGTTTTTTGTATCTTTTGATTATGTATAAATGGTTATCATATATGATATTAGAGGTATATCATATATAATTTTACATTAGGTTACATTCTGTTTGAATTATCATATATGATACTGTTAAAAAGTACATTTTTTTTATTTCTGAATAATTGTTTAATTATTAATTGTGCAGACTCTTTGTTGTAATAATGAATTTGGCAGATTCTTTGTTTCATATATCTAATCTTTTTCTTGAGTATCATATATGATATTGCATTATCATGTACGATAGTGCATTATCATATATGGGTTAATTTAAGAGTTAGATGCATTATAATATGTATATGATACTAATACGAGGTAAGAACTATTCATGAGAAATATGATCAAAACGTTAACAACTAATTACAAAAACATCCATTCAAGTCATAATATACACAATACAGTTAAGTGTATACATGTTTTTCCGATTATATAATATCCAAAAATAGATCTAAATTAAGTTACAGACCAACAAATCCAACTCGTGTTTTTGGTGCTCTTATCCCAAGAACTACATTGGTTATAGGAGTGAGGCTGTATGGTTTCTTCACCTCAACTGCTTCGTCTTGTGTGCGCCTTAAGGATCTTAGAGCATATGCATAAGTTGGTCTTGAACTTGAAGCAATTTGTGGATGTGGAAAGATGACATCAAGTGGCAGTTGTTTTGGTCCTGAGTGTTGATAGGCACTTGGTTATTTTCTTCATGAAGCCAATAAGGGAATCGACATTCAAGATTTCTAGATTGTAGGAAGTTGTTTAAATCATCACTAGATGAGTAAGTTGGTGAATGATTAGATGAAAAAAAATCACTATAGTAATCAGCATAGGAATCACCAGATGAGACAAAGGAATATTCATCTTCAGATTTAAGTTTCTCCACTACAAATTGTACAAATATATTGATTAAGGAGTTGTTAAGTCTAGTTAAAATAATTAAGATTCAATAAAAAGCTAGCTAACCTTTGACAATTGGCTTGACATCTTCCTTGTTATCAAAAAATATAGCAACTAGTCAATAGTTAACAAAGTTGATAATTTGGATCATTAAACTATAAACTACAAAATCCAAAATCCTTGACACGTCACAAATCCACATTTTTTAATTTATCAAATGTGATACTTGAAAGTATCATATGTGATACCTGAGAGTATCATATTTGATAATGCAATCTAATTTGTTTTTTTCTAGTATTATGTGTTTACAACCTGATCAGCTATTACATATTTTCAAGTATGAAATTTTCTATTTCATATTTTTAAAGTATTATATATGATACTTGAAAGTATCAAATATGATACTTGAAAGTATCATATATGATAACCTGATCTACTTTTTAGTTTTTTTTCTACGCTTCAACTTTGATAATTCAGTCAAATACTAAATAGCTTAATTTGCTTGGTTTTAGCTAAGGCCTTGAGGCTTTTGTAGCTCATTTATCATATATGATGTACATCTTGTTCATGTCTATCATTCCTTTTCAAATATCATCTATTCATCATCATAGCTATTTCTAAATAATGATTTAATAATTCCTAACAACATAGTTATTTCAATTAAAACCTGAGTAATTTAACAATAATTCCATTCGATTCATATAAAAACGCTATCTAATTGAAAAAAACAAATAAAAAGGAGTAAATGTATGATTTATACCTTGTTGCCTCTTTTTAAGCTTTTTTTTTTGCTGGGTTTTTTTGTATCATCTTCGATTTTCACTTCTATTTTCATAGTTGATGTTGTTCTTTGATCTTGATTTGTTTTTTATATGATTTACAAGATGGTTTTGATTATTTTTTGTTTTTTTATATGTGTTTTAGTGTAGTGTGTGAAAATTGACGATTGTTGGGGAAAAGGAGTATCCGATATAGGGTTGGACGGGTGGTAAATTACCAAAAATTTTCTCCGCTCTTTTTTTTTTGTTTTTAACTGTGGCCTTTGATCAAATATAGATTGAATGCTGGGATTAGTCCCCTTTTATCCAAAGGATAAAAAGTATCCAATATAACACTTCTCTTATTATGTTAATATATATTATTTCTTGAAGCAAACGCGTCGTAAAAGACATTTTATTGTCGTTTCATTTACTTATAGCTGTCGTTTTGAAAAGCTCTCACCAAAATAAGTGAATAAAAAACAATTTACACAATAACCCTTATATTACACGAAATGTTACAAAAGTTACATTAAACTTTTAATTATGTAGATCCTTTTAGCATAACAAAATCTATTTTATCAAATATAGAACGTATATATATCGATTAATTTGGAAAAAAAATACTTTTGAAAAAATCGTCTAATTGCAAACCAAACGAGCTCAATATTACAATGCTTTTGACATATGTGTGATTTTATAAAAAATGTTGAAACTTAGTACACATTTAAAATATATTTTTATCGAAATATTTCTTGAGGTTATTCGTTCCCAGTAAAGTCAGTTGTTGACGCGAACAATCCTTCGTATTATCAGTCTACTACAACCATTGATTTTACATTCTTTGCCGCGAAGTGCGGGCTATATACCTCGTTATTTTTTATAGATTGTCCGTGTTGGTTACAAACTACAAAGACGATGCTACACGGGACGACGGTAGGGGGCTCATGGTGATGGAAGGTGGCTGAACATCGAGATGGCAGACAGCGTCTAGTAGAGGTGGCAATTTCAACCCATTCCACCAAAAGTAGGCCATTTGGGTTCAATTTCATAACCTTATTGGTTGAAATAGGTTGAGCAAAAAATAGAGTGATGGGTCAAATGGGTCAACCCCTTTCTTTGTGTAAAATGAAGTTTGGGTCAAATGGGTTTGAGAATGGGTCAAATGGGTTTAAAAATAGGTCACATGGTTCCTATTATTGTACCAAAAATCCAATAGTCTAAAAAGTTAGTTTTTATTATTAAGTCACTAAATTTACGTTTTCGTCAGTAAATTTACGTATTCGTCAGAAAATTTACGTTTTCGTCAGTAAATTTACGTTTTCGTCAGTAAATTTACATATTCGTCAAAAAATTTACGCTTTCGTCAGTAAATTTACGTTTTCATCAGTAAATTTACGTATTCGTTAGAAAATTTACGTTTTCGTCAGTAAATTACGTTTTCGTCAGTAAATTACGTTTTCGTTAGTAAATTTACGTTTTCGTCAGAAATTTTACGTATTCGTCAGAAAATTTACGTTTTCTTCAGTAAATTTACGTTTTCGTCAGTAAATTTACGTATTCGTCAAAAAATTTACGTTTTCGTCAGTAAATTTACGTTTTTGTCAATAAAATTACGTATTCGTCAGAAAATTTACGTTTTCTTCAGTAAATGTACGTTTTCGTCAGTAAATTTACGTATTCGTCAGAAAATTTACGTTTTCGTCAGTAAATTTACGTTTTTGTCAGTAAAATTACGTATTCGTCAGAAAATTTACGTTTTCGTCAATAAATTTACGTTTTCGTCAGTAAATTTACGTATTCGTCAGAAAATTTACGTTTTCGTCAGTAAATTTACGTTTTTGTCAGTAAAATTACGTATTCGTCAGAAAATTTACGTTTTCGTCAATAAATTTACGTTTTCGTCAGAAAATTTACGTTTTCATCAGTAAATTCACATATTCGTCAGAAAATTCACGTTTTGACGAAAACGTAAATTTATTGACAAAAACGTAAATTTACTGACGAAAACGTAAAGTTTCTGACGAAAACGTAAATTTACTGACGAAAAGGTAAATTTATTGACAAAAACGTAAATTTACTGACGAAAACGTAAAGTTTCTGACGAAAACGTAAATTTACTGACGAAAACGTAAATTTTCTGACGGATACGTAAATTTACTGACGAAAACGTAAAGTTTCTGGCGAAAACTTAAATTTACTGACGAAAACGTAAATTTACTGACGAAAACGTAAATTTTCTGACGAATACGTAAATTTTATGACGAATACGTAAATTTACTTACGTATACGTAAATTTACTGACGAAAACGTAAATTTTCTGACGAAAACGTAAATTATACGTGAATTTTCTGACGAATACGTGAATTTACTGACGAAAACGTAAATTTTCTGACGAAAACGTAAGTCTTCTGACGAATACGTGAATTTACTGACGAATACGTGAATTTTCTGACGAAAACATAAATTTACTGACGAAAACGTAAATTTACTGACGAAAACCTAAATTTACTGACGAAAACCGAAAATTTACTGACGAAAACGTAAATTTACTGACGAATACGTATATTTACTGACGAATACGTATATTTTCTGATGAATACGTAAATTTTCTGACGAATACGTAAATTTACTGACGAAAACGTAAAGTTTCTGGCGAAAACTTAAATTTACTGACGAAAACGTAACTTTACTGACGAAAACGTAAATTTTCTGACGAATACGTTAATTTTCTAACGAATACGTGAATTTACTGAGGAAAACATAAATTTTCTGAGGAAAACGTAAATTTTCTGACGAAACGTAAATTTACTGACGAAAACGTAATTTTTTTGACGAAAACGTAATTTTTTTAACGAAAACGTAAATTTACTGAAGAAAACGTAAAATTTTCTGACGAAAACGTAAACTTACTGACGAAAACGTGAATTTTCGAAAACGTGAATTTTCTGACTAAAACGTATATTTACAGACGAAAACGTAAATTTACTGACAAAAACGTAAATTTACTGACGAAAACGTAAAAATACTGATGAAAACGTAAAAAAAATCGATGAAAAACTTAAAAAAACTGACCAAAACGTAAAAATCGAACGAATACAGATAAAAACGTTTGAACATGTTAAAAGATAGGAAAATATTGTAAGTTATTGGGTTGACCCGACCCAAACCATTTGACCCATAACCCATTTGACCCATTATTAAATAATGACCCATTTGACCCATAACCCATTTGACCCACAACCCATTTGACCCATTAACCAAACCCAACCAAACCAACCCATTTGCCACCTCTAGCGTCTAGTGTTTTTTTTTTCTTTTGAATGGCAAAATTATTAAAACAAGCTGTTAAGAAGCTAAAAATGATTACAAGAGATTAAACATTTATACAATATGAGTTTGTGTTTTAACCAATTGATCCAACTAGGGCAGGTCTAGGTTTCCTGTTCCTATAATTCATCCAAGAATGCGATTTCGTCACAAAGCGAGCATAGCCAGTCATAAAACCTCCAAACAACCCCAATTAACCATTTAAGAGAGAGTTTTTAGGTGCGCCTATTGTTGAATTTATCTATAACGGGTTTCAAATTGCATGCATTGTACATATTAGCTGTTGTGGGTAAACTAAGATAATGAGAATGAAGAGTAAAATGTATGAACTTGAGGAAAGAAGTTAAAACACTTCATTTTCTAGATTGGGCCAATACTACCTAGCGTTGATGCCAGAATGGTTTAGACTTTGATTTAAGTTCATTTAGATACCAAATTTTATTTAGATACTAAGGGACTAATCTCTACCACTTATCTTCATCTTAATCTAATGGATAAGACTAAATATAAAACAAATTTCCTCCTTTTTTTCAAACATTAATATCTTTTAAACCGTCAATCGTTATACAAAAAAAAATATACCATTACGAAGGGTATTTAATTATCTTTCTACAGATATGCTGTATGATATACTTTTGCCAATTTTTTTTTTTGTTTTTTTTCCTTAATCTATCATATATGATACTAAATATCATATATGATAGTAATACTGGTATCATATATGATATAACTTATCATATATGATCTAAACCAATATCATATATGATTCTGTAATAATTTGTAACATAACACTAATATCATATATGATAAAACACTATTATCATATATGATATTTTACGCAAGTTTAAAAAAACGATTTTTTTTTTCTTTAAAAGTATATATCATATTGCATATCTATAGAAAGCTAATTAAATCCTCGTCGCGATGGTATATTTTTTTCCGTTTAACACTTAACGGTTTAAAAGATATTTAAATTTTAAAAATAAGTGAAATAATTAAATATTTTTAATCTCAACCATTAGATATGGTGAGGATAGATTGTGGGGATAAATCCTTGGTATCCATGATAGATATAATATCCAAAATAACTTTACTCTTAAACTTTTTGTTAAAGTCGCATATAAAAGATAACTAGGTATCACATGCAATGGCAATCATTTCAAAAAAGAAATTAGACGAAATTAAAGTAGTGGTGCGTGCCTTGACCATTTGTATAATTTGCATTAACTATGACCAGTCAACCAGAATCCTATCAATGCCACATACTTTAACAGTTTAACTTCATATGGCCTTCATGAGCACCATGTGATTTATCATTGAACTTTTGCAATAACTTAAACCCTAATGACTAGGGGCCATGCACTAAAAATCTTTTGATTATGATGTGTGTATATCAAACTATCAATGCTAGCAAGTTGTCACGGAGTCAAAATCATATTACCATTAAAAGATTTCAAATGAGAAAACAATCATTTTGTGTTCACTGATTGGCAAAATACGGGATCCTGTTTTGTGCTTTAGATAATATATACATACCAAGCTATAACACCTTTTATTTAATACAGTATGCAACGTTTCTTAGAAAGCCTATGTAAGATTACGGATATAACATTGTTAGTTGGTCTTACAAACATAATGGAATTTTGTTTGGATGGCATCATTGATTAAAACAATTCGACCCCTACACGCCTCAAGGTGTACGTAAGAGGATAGAATCTTCATTTCACGCCTTGTTAGGAATTTCGAGTCTTGATAATCATCGATTGCCGGATAAATTCTTGAATCGTGTAATCACTTTCCAAATACAATATTTCGACTCTATTCGATGCCTTGGGTTACACGAAATTTGTAATGGGATAAGACAAGAACACACTCTAAATCTAGGCACAAGAAATAAAGCAAACATAAATACTTTGTGATGTTAGTTATTGATATGAATCATATGATCATTCATGAAAAAACAAATTGTGTTTTATCCACACAAAAGGAAAAGTCACTAACTTTGGTGAAAAAGTCATGTCTTTTAAAGGTCTCAGCGACAGTTTTGCAACAGACACAAACCGTCGCTAACTGCTGTCATAAAAGACATATGTCCATCAGTGACACTTTAGTGACCCCGAATTCTGTCACTATTACGTCCTTTAACTTTATGTTCTTAACCTTTTTCATTATCGTGTTCGAAATCAAGTTAACTAGTTTATACAAGCGTGCACTCCGCACCGCCAAACTTGTATTATAACCTTAACTAGAAATCCATTTTGTCTCGGGTAAATCACCATTACATAAAATGATTGATAACACTAAAATTACCAATACGCCTTTGATCTATTCCTGATTGTATTCAAATAAAATTTCATTACAAAAAGACTCATGGTGCGTACCTTCAAAACAGATATAAAGATGGAAAATACTAATCAAAAGGGTAACTTTCATAAAGTTTATGTATGACATATAATGTCGTGTCCAGTGGGAACTCTTACACGTCTCATCGTCTTACACTGTAATAAGAAAAGTTTGTTATCAAATTACATCTTACGGAGAAAAAGTATCATGGAGAGATAAAGTTTTTCTATTTTATTCTCAGAGCTGTTACATTAATGTCATATCAGAATAAAACAACTAATAAAAATACATTTTCATTCATGGAGAGTTAATCTTTTTCTACTTTGCCTTACAATTATTTTTTATCTTTCTTTTTTTTTCATTTTCTCACAAATTAAAATTAATTTCATCTAAATTAAAATTACAATACTTAAACAAAAGTTACAAATACGAAATTTAAAAATACGATACGAAAAAAAAAACGAAAATTTAAAAAGACAAAATAAAAAATAAACTACTTATTTTGGGGTTGATTACGTTCCCAAATATGCTCAATAAGGCACCGTTGAGCCTTGTATGTGTCGATTTATCACGAAGTTCTTTTTGTTCTCTCTGACGGATTACACAACGCTCGACCCATGTCTTTAATATATTTGGCTGTGGACAAACATACATTTTAGCAGCTTCAGATGTCACATACCATTAATTTTTTAAAATCATGTTATGCAAAGTGATGCGCGTGTTCATGATTTTACGTAACTTGTTGACAGTAAATTGACGCGTCGGTTGAGCAAGAATACGCCATCTTCCTTGTAAGACACCAAATGCCCTTTCAATATCTTTCCGGGCACCTTCTTGACGGCGTTTGAACACAGCTATTTTTTCATCGCGTGCAATACTGAATGATTTCACAAACGATGACCATTGTGGGTAAATCCCGTCTGCAAGGTTGTACCCTATGAAATGTTTGCCCGTTTACAACATACGGGGTTGTCGGGTTCGTTTCAATTCAAAAGGTTATCAAATAAAGGTGAATGATAAAGAACGGTAATATCATTATTCACACCTGCAACCCCGAAAAATGTATGTCAAATCCACAAATCGTATGATGTAGTAGCCTCTAGTATTATGGTTAGGTGTGTTTGATCACCTCTATCATATTGGCAGTGCCATTGTCTTGGACAATTAATCCATTCCCAGTGCATACAATCTATACTACCAAGCATCCCGGGAAACCCATGAATCCTATTATGTGTGGCATATAGGTTTTGAATGTCAACTGGTGTAGGTTTTCTTAAAAACTCGGGTTGAAACAAATCTATTACGCACATCATAAATTTATCAAGACAATCGCGTGCGCAATGTGCACCCTTTGCAAGTATTCATCTAATGCACCGGAAGTGTACCGAACGCCAATCGGCGTATGGCAGACGTGCATTTCATAATTACACTAAAACTTTTAAAACCCGTTGCATCAATTCGAATAGTAAAAAAATAAAAGTGTTTGGATAGAGGATTGTGTGTTTGAATGTAATTTTCAATACCTTGAACTATTTCTAAAAATAGTGAACGCTGCATACGATATCGCTTTTGAAAATACTCCGCGTGATACTTTGGGTACGGACCGAAACAACCTGCCATTAAATGTGCCTCAACGACCTCGCGTTCACGATTAATGTATCTGCGCGTTCGTGCAACTTAAACTTCATCTGCTTCGTTAAGCTGCATTATGTAATTTAAGTCGGCCATATCTTTACAATCGGACAAATAAAAAAAAACTCATTTTTTGATATGATTATTGTTGTATAAGGAAAAGCAATAGGTGTGTGTGTTAAAAGTGAAAAAATGAAGGATATATATACGAATAAAAGTTAAAAAAAAGTTTTCAAATTTTTCGACCGTTTGGGTAGCAACGACTATTTTCTATTCTCTCTCTTCGTTGTGGCTTCATCGCTGCAACGACGACCGCTCTAGGGATGGGAGTGTGGCGGAGAGGCTCGGCGAGGGTCGGCGAAAGTGTCACATAGGCTCGGCGAGCATGCCTTCGTCGTGACACCCTCCTCTTTTACTTCACTAATATGAACTTACAAATAGAACATGTGCTCATTTATAGGTACGGAGTCAGGAAGTGTTTTGTGGATGCTCAAATCATCCATGAATCTTTTTTACATATTGTTAATTTTTGAAAAAATATCCTATTTTTTTAAATGAATATAAAATGCATCCGATACATTAACATATGTTTTTACTTTTTGTTTTAATTCACATTTAACTATATTATATTGTAGTAAAAAACATTCCTTATGGCTTCGTCCCAACTCATATGTTACATGACCATATATCGATAATCAACTTTAGAGGTGGCAAAACGTACGGATGGGCAGGTACGAGCGGCAGGTTAAACGGGCAGCAAGCTAAACGGGCGCAGGCTAATCGGGCACAGATTAAACGGGTGGGTCAAATAGGCGGGCTAAACGGACGCAAGATAAAACGAAAAAAACATATAAAAACGTAGAAATAAAAAATAAAAATACTTGTTTGAAAGCCGAGGATAAAAATTAAATATAAAAGATCCGCTGAGTAGCCTAATTAATATTTTACATGTACGCTTATTTAATTTTTAAATGTACGATCGTTTAGCCAATCAATAATAATGAATAAGAAAAAAATATCTTATTTTTTTTTAAAAGTATTAAAAAGTGTCTATATTGAACCAAAAAGTTTTAGTTAAAAAAAAACCAGAAAGTTTTATTTGGGCAAAGAGAGCTAAAAAAATCATTATTTGGGCAAAATGGTCACTTCCTTCGTTAGTAAAAGGTAAAAAATATTATTTGGGAAAAATGGTCACGTCCTTCGTTGGTGGTTATTGGAAAAATATTGTACCACGTATTAATTTTGTCAGAGTTCCATCTTCTCACAACTCACGTCTAACTTTCTTCATATAGAAAAATTAGAGGTGGCAATTTTTGACCCATGGTTAATTTTTGGGTCAAGATGGTTAAATTGAAAAAAGAAAGGGGTCTAGTTGGGTTTCCCTTAATATCTTAGATGGGTTTAGATGGGTCAAACAATCTCCTTATTAAAATTATGATGGGTCTACTTGGGTCTCCTCATATGTTATATGGGTCTAGATGGGTCTCCCTTTATATTACAAATGGGTCTTGATGGGTCACCCAATAGGTCTACTAATATAAAAAATATATATTTTTCCAATTTTTTTCACAACCTTGTCAAATTTCACACACTTATTATTTTTTATACGTCTTCACCGTTTTTCATGTTTTTCGGTTCTTTTACGCTTTCCTCAGTATTTTACGTTTTCATCAGAAATATTACGATTTCTTCAGAAAATTTACGTTTTCATCAGAAATTTTACGCTTTAATAAAAAATTTACGTGAAAAAAGTAACAAAGCCTAGAAAAATTAATAAATACAGACAAGAACGTTAAAACATATGAAAACGTTAAAAAAATAACGAAAGCTTATAAAACAGATGAAAACGTCATAATTGACGAAAACCTGAAAAAATTTACGCAAAGGTAAAAAATTTGTCAAAACGTAAAAAAAATAACGAAAACGTGAAAAACGGAGTTAACTCTAGCGAAAACAAGCAAAAAAATAAGAAAACGTAAAAACAGTTGGAAACGTGAAAACGAACGAAAACGTGAAAAAACATGCGAAAACGTGAAAACTTACGAAAACATGAAAAAAAACAAAAAAACGGACGAAAACGTGAAAAACATGCGAAAACGTAAAACAATTGACCAACAACAGCCGAAAAGTTAACACTAGCGAAAACACGCAAAAACATAAGAAAACGTAAAAAAAACAGTTGGAAACGTGAAAACGGATGAAAACGTGAAAAACATGAAAAACGTACGAAAACATAAAAAACAGCAAAAACGTGAAAAACGGAAGAAAACATGAAAAATATAAGAAAACATGAAAAACATAAGAAAACATGAAAACGGAAGAAAACATAAAAAAACATGCGAAAACGTAAAACAATTAACCAAAAGCAGACGAAAAGTTAAACCTAGCGAAAACGTGCAAAAACATAATAAAACGTTAAAAACAGATGAAAATGTGAAAACGGACAAAAACGTGAAAAACATGCGAAAACATGAAAAACGTACGAAAACATAAAAACACCAAAAACGTGAAAAACGGAAGAAAACATGAAAAACGAAAGAAAACATGAAAAACATAAGAAAACATGAAAAACATAAGAAAACATGAATAACTGAAGAAAACATGAAAAACATGCGAAAACGTAAAACAATTAACCGAAAGCAGATGAAAAGTTAAACCTAGCGAAAACGTGCAAAAACATAAGAAAACGTAAAAAAAACATATGGAAATGTGAAAACGGACAAAAACGTGAAAAACATGCAAAAACGTGAAAAACATGCGAAAACATGAAAAACGTACGAAAACATAAAAACGGAAGAAAACATGAAAAACGGAAGAAAACATGAAAAACATAAGAAAACATGAAAAACATAAGAAAACATGAAAAACATAAGAAAACATGAAAAACGGAAGAAGACATGAAAAACATGCGAAAATGTAAAACAATTAACAAAAAGCAGATGAAAAGTTAAACCAAGCAAAAACGTGCAAAAACATAAGAACACGTAAAAAAACATATGGAAATGTGAAAACGGACAAAGACGTGAAAAACATGCAAAAACGTGAAAAACATGTGAAAACATGAAAAACGTACGAAAACATAAAAACACCAAAAACGTGAAAACCGGAAGAAAACATGAAAAACATAAGAAAACATGAAAAACATAAGAAAACATGAAAAACGGAAGAAAACATGAAAAACATAAGAAAACATGAAAAACTGAAGAAAACATGAAAAACATGCGAAAACATAAAACAATTAACCTAAAGCAGATGGAAAGTTAAACCTAGCGAAAACGTGTAAAAACAGAACAATACGTAAAAAAACATATGAAAATGTGAAAACGGACAAAAACGTGAAAAACATGCAAAAACACGATAAACGTACGAAAACATAAAAAAGAAGAGAACGGAAGAAAACGTGAAAAACGTGCGAAAACGTAAAAAAATTGACCAAAAATAGACAAAAAAGTTAAACCCAACGAAAACGTGCAAAAACATAAAGAAACGAAGAAAACAGCCGGAAACGTGAAAAGCGCACGAAAACGTGAAAGACATGTGAAAACGTAAAAAAACATATGAACTGTGGTTTTTTCTTGTCCGTTTCATTGTTTTTGTTACGTTTTCTTCTGTTTTTTCAAGTCTTCATGTTTCGTTTTCGTCCGTTTTTACGTCAATACGTTTTGCCAATTTTGTAGGTTTTCTCATTTTTCGCCTGTTTTCACGTTTCGAACTATTTTTTAACGTTTTCTTATGTTTTTGCTAGAGTTAACTTTTCGTCTGTTGTTGGTCAATTGTTTTACGTTTTCGCATATTTTCACGTTTTCTTCCATTTTTCACGTTTTTGCTGTTTTTTATGTTTTCGTAAGTTTTTCACGTTTTCGCATGTTTTTCACGTTTTCGTCCGTTTTCACGTTTTCGTCCGTTTTCACGTTTCCAACTGTTTTTTTTACGTTTTCTTACGTTTTTCCCGTTTTCGCTAGAGTTAGCTTTTCGTCTCTTGTTGGTTAATTGTTTTACATTTTCGCATGTTTTTCACGTTTTCTTCCGTTTTCACGTTTTTGCTGTTTTTATGTTTTCGTAACTTTTTCACGCTTTCGCATGTTTTTCACGTTTTCGTCCGTTTTCACGTTTACAACTGTCTTTTTTACGTTTTCTTACGTTTTTTCCCGTTTTCGCTAGAGTTAACTTTTCGTCTGTTGTTGGTCAATTCTTTTACGTTTTCGCATATTTTTCACGTTTTCTTCCATTTTTCACTTTTTTGCTGTTTTTTATGTTTTCGTAAGTTTTTCACGATTTCGCATGTTTTTCACGTTTTCGTCCGTTTTCACGTTTACAACTGTTTTCTTACGTTTTTTTCCCGTTTTCGCTAGAGTTAACTTTTCGTCTGTTGTTGGTCAATTGTTTTACGTTTTCGCATGTTTTTCACGTTTTCTTCCGTTTTCACGTTTTTGTTGTTTTTATGTTTTTGTAAGTTTTTCACGTTTTCGCATGTTTTTCACGTTTTCGTCCGTTTGCACGTTTTCAACTTTTTTTTTACGTTTTCTTATGTTTTTTTGCGTTTTCGCTGGAATTAATTTTTAATATGTTGTTGGTCAACTGTTTTATGTTTTCGTAATTTTTTCACGTTTTCGCATGTTTTTCACGTTTTCGTCCGTTTTTCACGTTTCGACAGTTTTTTTACGTTTTCGTGTTGTTTCACGTTTTCGCTAGGTTTAACTTTTTCGTCTGTTTTTTTGGTCAATTGTGTTACGTTTTCACATGTTTTTCACGTTTTCTTCCATTTTCACGTTTTAGTGTTTATTTTTTTACGTTTTCATATGTTTTCACGTTTTCTTTAGTATTTGTTAAGGTTTTTTTTCAACCGTTGTTAGTTTTTGAACATTTTCGCCAATTTTTCATGTTTTTGTCCGTTATGACGTTTTCATTTGTTTTGTAAGTTTTCTACCCTTTTAACGTTTTCGTCAAAATTATTTAGGGTCTTCATATGTTTTTTGTTCTAATTTTTTTACGTTTTCATATGTTTTAACGTTTTCTTCAGTATTTGTTAAGGTGTTTTTTTCAACTTTTGTTAGTTCTTTCACATTTTTCGCCAGTTTTTTACGTTTTCGTCTTATTTTTCACGTTTTCGCCAATTTATCAGGTTTTTGTCGGTTTTGACTTTTTCATTTGTTTTGTAAGTTTTCAATCATTCTTACGTTTTCGTCCGTTTTTTCACATATTAGATACATTTTAAAGTTTTCGTCTATTTCTCTATTGAAAACATAAAAAACGAACGAAAATGTAAAAAAACGTATAAGTGTAAAATTATTTGTAATTGAAGCGAACGAGAGTCATTGAGAATTTTATTACAAATTTCATGATTAAAATAAAAAAATGTTAAACAAAATTAACCATTTTCATAAATACCTATAGAGACCCAAAAACCCAATACTTTTCTAAAGACCCATTATAGACCCAAACCCATTTGAACCCAAACCCATCTAGACCCAACCCATCTAGACCCATCCTTCTAGAAGACTCATATAAACCCAAACCCATCTAGACCCATGACCCATCTAGACCCATGACCCAAACCCAACCCAACCCATCCATTTGCCACCTCTAAGAAAAATCAAAACTTTTATAAAAATAATAAAGTATAAGGCAATATTCGAAGATATTTAAAAGAGGTCAACTATACATATCGACAGATATAATCAAGCTCATGCGGCGCCTGAAAATTGCCCATAACCTGGTACCATGATCCTTACAGCATTCTAGACAATTATTAATATATAAGTAAAAAAAGATCAACGCGCTTGGTCACAATGTATTTAAGCGGAAAATATATAGCTAAACTCAGGAGTGAGTGGCAAGGATTACGCCCGAGTGTCATCATCTTTTGTATCAACTCATGCACAAGAAGCAAAAGAAAAAAAAGAGTAAAATGCAAGTTTATTCTCTGTGGTTTGCTAAAATTGCAGGTTTGCTCCCCAAGTTCCAAAAAGTACAGGCGGCCTCCCAGAGGAGGACGAAGGTAAGTAGCAATGAACCTCCCTGGAACCAACTCTCGTTAAAAGGCTATTTTTCTGTGAGGGTACACTTGTCAATTCTCTTATTAAGTGTAAACCACAGGGAGCAAACTTGCATTTTACTCTTTTTCTAATTAAATCTACTCTTGTGTTTTCCATCAATCAATCCTGAATCAGCCTTCAGATCCGAAATAAATATTGTATAGAGGATTTACTTTACAACAGTTTGCATTTGCACACCAATTGTTTGGAAATAAATATGATTATGAAAAAGGAAAGCAGATGCCTATCCATTACGGGTCTAATAAGCTTAACTATTTTACAGTGGCATCCACCGTTGGGTAATATATCAACTTATTTCCATATTCTGTTACACAAAATATTATATAATTTCTCATATATATCTTTCTTCTACTGTTTTGAAGTTATAATATTTGGAGAACTGAAGATAGAATACAAATAACTGTTACACGATTTACAAAATAACATATTTCAATCTTTATGTACGCTAGAACACAAGTTCTACATGCAGTTGGTGCTGCTTATTCCATGAAGATGGATAAAAAGATGCATGCACAATCACTTATTTTGGTGATGGAGGCAGTAGTACGGTAAATTTGAACCTACCGTGATCGTTTTTACTTTCTTAATATAAGAAAAAATTTAGTGACATTTTCTTATTCATAATTTATCTCACAAAATGAAATTAAACAGGGTGATTTCCATGATGCTGTGAACTTTGCTGCCGTTAGGGAGGCCCCAATTATATTCTTTTGCAGAAATAATGGCTGGGCTATTAGTACTCCAGTCAATGATCAATTTCGAAGTACTTATGACTTTCCATTTGATTTCCTAGTTTGCTACTTTGACTTATATTATTGACTTTTGGGCCATTTGTTCAATTTCAGGTGATGGTATTGTTGTTAGAGGGAAGGCATATGGAAGTACTTGATATACCTATGACATGCACTCACATACAAAGCAGGACACCACTCCACATCAGATGACTCAACCAAGTATCGTTCAGTTGATGAAATAGAATCGTGGCGAAGTGATCAAAATCCTGTCAAGAGGTTTAGGAAATTGATCGAAACCAAAAGCTGGTGGAGTGAGAAGGCCGAATCAAAACATCGTAGCAAGATAAGAAAGCAGGTAAAAATCTTGACTTTATGTTTGACCTTGCCAGTTTGAGACCCTATCTACCTTCATGTCCAGTTCTTGATTAGTACAGCTCATTTGATACTTGATAATTACAATACAAAGATGTACACTTTGACTTTTGAGGTCAAATAGACTACTTTCGAAATTCAAAATAAGAATAGACTATTGCACGATATCAACATTGACATACTTTCCAGTTGTGGATTTTGCTGCAACGTTAATGTGGTTGCATATATGAAGAGTTCATCAGTATCGATTTAGGGTTTTTGTGTTTTTAAAAAAGGGGATTTTGATCCTGGCGTGTGTTTGCAAAAGTGTTAGAGGAGGCTATTTAAGTGTAAACCACAGGGAGTAAGGGTGCAATAAAAATATACTAGGTTAAAAAGAAATTAAGAAAAGACGTAAATACCCTTGAACAAAACAAAGTTAACTAGAAAAAATTAACAAAGGTTAGTTCCAGGGAGGTTCGTTGCTACTTCGTCCTCCGGGAGTCCGTCTGTACTTTTTGGAAGTTGGGGAGCAAACTTGCAATTTTGACAAACCACAGGGAGCAAACTTGCATTTTACTCAAGAAAAAATGTTAGTGACTCACATTCGTGAGTTTGCATAATGATAGACTCACTTGTAGGGATAGGAATCGGGTCGGGTCAAGTCGGGTTCGGGTCAAGTCGGGTCAAAACTCAAAAAAATCAAACCCGAACCCGAGCCTAATTAGAACTCGGGTCAGTCGGGTTCGGGTCAATTCGGGTCGGGTTAATTCGGGTCGGGTCAACTCGGGTTCAGGTCAACCCAAATATAAGTTAAAAATTTAAAAATTGACTTATTTAAGTATATTTACAAGGTAAAATATGGTAAAAAAATCAGGTCAAGTCGGGTTGGTCGGGTTCGGGTCAAGTCAGGTCGGGTCAAGTCGGGTCAAGGTTAAAAAATATAAACCCGAACCCGAGGCTAATTAGAACTCGGGTCAATTCGGGTCAACCCGAATTGACCCGAATATATTTTTGAACCCGAGTGAGCCGACCCGAATAGGCTATTTTGGGTTCGGGTTCGGGTCGGGTCAACATTTTCGACACCCCTACTCACTTGTATATAACCGTCATATTTTTTTTAATAATTTTTTTTTATAAATTTTAACTTTAATAATAAAGATGAATATGCTATTAAAATAATGACTGGCCTCTACTCGCATTCTATTTTACAATGCCAAAAAAAAGGAAAAATGAAAGAGGCCTCTCACACGACTATTTCTAAAAGCGGTTTACATTTGTCATAAATGATTTTGGTCCGTTGATTTCATCTTGTTTTTTTAACCGTAGATAAGGGTTTGTTAGTGTGCGGTGGGAGTGAAATATAGTTTATGTCCGTTGATTTCATGTTGCTACTTTATACTTCCTTCTCTTAATTCTTACCCCCTACCCCACCCACACACACACAATTATTTTAATTCTTACGCCTCCCCCCCACCCCCACCCACCCACACACAACTATTTGGTTTGTCTATCTCTAAAGCAAATCAAAATTTTGATTAAATCGCTTTGATCGAGATCAATTGTTTATCAATATAACTAATTTTAGATCAGAGTGGTCTGATCCACATGTAACCACGTTTGTTGTGTTGCCCCTACCTCTTCGTTATCGTTGTCTGTGTTGTGTGATGTTGCTGGTAGGTTGGTGATGCTGTTTATAGGTTGTTTGCTGGATATAAGGATTGGTGTTGTGCGACGTTTATGGGTCCTTTTGATTTATTGGATTGTGATTAATGGTTGTTTTGTTGGAAAATTAATGGTTTGGTGTAACTTTCATATTTTTGGTAGCCTTTCTTGATGTCGTCACAAGTGAGTTTTTTTGCATTTGATGTAGTTACGTATGCATATAAGTTTAAGAATCTCATGCCTTTGTTTGGGGTTTTGATTGTTGGGTTTTGTATATGGCATGTTAACTAAGGCTGAATAAGCTTTTGTATGCGTCGCGTTAACTATGGTTGAATAACCTTTTGATTTTTGGGGTTTATTGTAACATGCTTCTGCACCTGAGCCTCAAATGAAATCCCTACATCTTGAAGAGGATGTGTGGTTGCTTTCTTGACAAACATTAGCATGTATAACTCGACATTGTTGATAAGATTGTTATGCCTGCGTAAAATTTAGATTTACATATGTGGGGTTGCATATACTTTCATCTTGCACTTCTTCGATGCCACTGTCCCTTTCGTTGCCGCTATCCGTGGCGTGCGACGATTGTGTCGTGTGTGATGATGGTGATATGCACATAAGCTGCAAATGAAACCAACGTGATATGATTTTGGTTTACCTTGATGAGGCAATGTTGAATATGAGTGGTTCACGTGAAAGTCGATAACTTGGCTAGGAAACCTGTTAGGTATGCAGCCATGGAAGACTTCCGCTTCGTATGAATCAACCGCTCTTATCTGAGCCAACCGACGCTCTAACGCGATGGATAGAGATACACTTTATGATGTGTACTAGTTCTTGAACAACGTACGAACGTCTAAAGCATCAGGTGAGATACTTTCTAGTTATCAAGGACCTGTTTACTGCTTTCCAACTATAATCAGTTACTTGATCGTGATGGTTGTCAGAACTTTTTTTTGGCATGGCATCACGACAACGTATTTGCATCCATGGCTGGGTTGCTCACCTGATAACTCTAATAATAGAGGAGCATCACGAAAACCGAATAAGGTGCTTTTTATAAAAGTTGTGTTTCTTATAGTAAGTAATTTAAGTTGGTTCAAACGAATCCTAAATATCATGCAAGCTTACAAATTTTAGTAGTACTTGGGTGTTTGAGATTGCTTATTCGGTTCTTATCTACTTATTTAAGTTCTTATATGCTTATTTAAGTTCTTATATGCTTATTTAAGTTTTTGCATGCTATGTAGCTTATTACTTTGTTTTGAATTAAATAGATATGCTTATATGCAATCCCAAAAACCCTATTAAAAACGGATTTTGTGCTTTTAATCCACTGTTGAGACCACTACTTTCTTGCAATGTACTATGCTTATGCGCATAGTCTTCTTTGTTGATGCTTGACTAGAGCTTTGATTCCTTATATTTTGTGTGTATATTTTGGTGACATAAAAATAAGCGAAAACGATTTGTCTTTGGTACCAGCTATTGACAAATCATGGCTATTATATAAAAAGAACATAAACTCTTTCTGAGCGAAACTATTTCTGGTCTGCTAATATCATTATGGGTCTGCATAATACTTTGTGAAAGGGATTGCATAAATCTTATTTTTCTCATTGCGGGTAAAATTTGTTCTTTTAATCGTAGACACCATTCATACCATGTATTTATACGTGTGATGGGGCGAGAACAACTAAATCTCGTGTTAGGGGAAACCACAAACAACGGGCCCGTTTTTGTAACACCCCCAAATTGGTCAGAATGCAGCGGAATAGTACTTGGGGTGTTACTTGGTAGATCGATAGCAAATACTATACAGAGCATGATCATAAAGTATCATTTAAACATATTACATGAATCAAATGTGAAAATTAAATAAATTGTCTGAAAGTCAACATTTATTATTGTCCCAAATAGTAACCCTGCCCGGATGGTAAATATGATGCCTCTTATATGATGTTGGAGGTCCAAGTGCACATAAACCTACTTAATTACATGAGAAAACATGTAAAGAAAAATGTGGGGGTCAACACGAGGTTGGTGAATTCACAGGATTAATTTAAAAGTATTGATATGCAAAAACACCACGAAGATAGCAGAGCAATAAGCTTCTCACTATATTAGTTCCTATTGCCTATTATAGAAGCTAGACAGTAGTAATCTAGTGCCTATGGGGTCATCTGGCATGTAGCCCAAGTATCCGACAATGTTACAAGTCTGTTGGCCTGGCTTAGACACAATGAGCGCTACTCACTCAGACGGGGACAGTCAATCCCAAATAGATCTATCTATAACATTTCACGCTTTCACAATTAACTATTACAGTCCACGGGTAATGGGTGAACACAATAGGCATGAATAAAGTTGTTGTCTGTAAATGTTTGCATATTTAAAATGTATCATGTTTTCTCCCCCAATTTAGTATAAAAGCAGTAAAGTAATGGGGACATGAACTCACCTCAGTAGTAATGTAGTAGTGGTATAATCACTGAATGACTGACCACAGTATGATCACAAAGCAGTAGAATTACCTAAGTAGTTTAAGTGGGTCTCAGTAAATGCACAACAAAATGTACATACAAATGTAGTTGATGAAAATGCATGATCACATATTTTATTAATTTGTTTACCATAATAAGTATTTAACTTATAGTGAGTTATCGAAACAAGTACACCTTTTATTTAATAAAGTATATTTACATTATTTTAATCGTTAGTAGTAAAATGAATTAAATAAAATGTTTTCTATTTAATTAAGACTTATAAAAACATAATGTTTCATGAAAGTCCTCGTAGTTTTAAATGTTCAATATTTGTCCTCCGGTTTACACTATACACTGTATAAACTTTTTAGTTTGTTAATCAAATAAATATTAATAAACTTTAGTTAAATTGCATTTTGGTCCTTGTAAGGAAATAAAAGTTTCCAAACAGCCCCTAGGTCTTATAACACATTCGACTTATGGCAGAAAATACCCCTAGGGTTAGTCCGTTAAGTATAATTGCAAGTTTAGTCCTTTGCGTTATATATACTTTCAAAACCGCCCTTACGGCTTATTAAACTTTTAGTAAATGACATAAAACACCCCTAGGATTTATTAAGTTTCAGATAGTGGCTAAACAAGTCCCTAGGGCTTTTTTAAGATTCGGCTAATGTCACAATTAATCCTTAGGGTTTACTAGGTTTTGAATAATAACAAAATGAGTCCTTAGGGCTCGTTTAAGTTATGGTAAATGGCAAATATGGTCCTTGTAGTCTCGGAAATAAAAAAAAGTCACAATATGCATTTCTAGGACTTGTTTAAGTTTCAAGAAACGACAACAATGGTCCTTGTAGTTTGTTTAAGTTTCGGTTATAATTAATATACCCCTTTAACTTACGATAAATTACAAAACAGCCCTTGTACTTTTATAAACTTTCGAAATTGATTAAATAAGTTTCATGACTTCAAAAATAGACTTATACTTTCACCAAGTTACATTATTGGTAAAATAGTCCCTAAATAATGTTTTAAAGGTTTAATGGGCTCGGTAAACCCATTAAGGGTCTGGTCCAGTTTTGAGCTCATATGGGCTTCTAGTTTATAACCCCCCCAAATTACCACGCAACGAAATACCACTTTGGGCGTTATTTCATAGCACATCACATAAAATCATAGAAAACGACCTCAAAAGAAACGTTTTAAAATAACATAGAAGAATATCTACAACCATTGTCTAAAACATTTCCAAACCAAAATTAAGTTTTTTTCAGAGTAGCGTTACTTGTCCCCAAAGATCTCAACCAAACAAAACAAGTTTTTATCAAGACATGACAATAAACAATTGATAAAAAGGGAAGGAAATCCGATATTTTAGACCAATAAAGCACCAACTCCCTCCATGCATGTTCCGCTGCTATCAATCTTGAGTACCTGAAACACATGCTTAAAATCGTCAACACAACGGTTGAGCGAATCTATAGGTTTATCAAATCATAAGTTGAACACAAGTATTAAAAACCAATCATGATCATTCAATAGCATTGTCGTACTCACAATCTATTATTCAAGGTTATTATCTTTAGCAATAGCTAATAATTGTGTTTAAGCTCATGACACCGATACGTTAATTTAATCACGCGCGCCCGTAAACCGACATGATCACATGGAAACCAGTGCCCCTTATAAAGGCACCTGTTGCAATTATACCTTATTTCTCATACAAAATATCCGTACGCAGAGGGTACTCAACGTACAACTCTCGTATCAAATTGGGTCGTCAATCCCGTAGTACCACAAATTGTATAAGAGGCTATTTCCAGTTCACACAAGAACTAGACAATAATTAACGGTTCATAAAATTAGTGACTTTTGCAACTAGGTACTCAACATAATTCAAGGCAACATTCGGGTCCAACAATCATTCATGACTTATGTTTATTTTCATTTAAATAGCATGTATCCCCCTCGCGGGTAAAAACATTTGAAGTAAGTAGAGAGCGAGGCTATAGACTCACCTTAGATGATACGCAAAGCTAGTGATGGAGATGACGACTTCCGACGATAAGGATGCCCGTGAAACTCGGAACCAACACCTAGCGAACAAGGCGCGAAATAAATCAACGTACTCAAGTACCAAATGTACTTAGTATGAACAATTAAACTCACTCAAAACCTGTATAAACTCACGCCAAAAATCCAAACAAGTGATATTTACTAGACACGTTCATTTTTACACGTTATTAAGACTATTGCTCCAGACTCTACCGGTACATACCTAATGTACGGACTGTTTTCCCCTACTTAAACATCATGAAATTTTATGAAACATTCTAGAAAACTCATTTATAATATGAACAACATCCTCCTAAAATTTCATTAAAAGATTTTACTATTAAGTCCGTCTGCCCATCGCATCTCTAAACTTGAAAAACCGGACAGTTTTGTACCTTCGCGTTGTAAAACCATTTTGACCTACTTAAGCATTTCCGTTTACAAATCCGACTCTTAATTATGAAAATAGTCTCAAAATGGTAAGTTTAGGGCCTGAGATCAGCCTCTAACCATTTTTAGAACTCAACTTATAGTCCCCGAGATTTGACCCAATATCGACTATAATTTCGTATTGTGTCGATATGCATCTCCCGATACACGAAAAATTCAAAATATCATAACTTCCTCCTCGTTATGAGTTAGAAGCTCTATCTTATATCGAAACGAAGATAAAAAGAAGCTCTACAACTACATTCTATAATCAAAACCTGGACTAAAGATTAAAACCACGAAAAATAGCCTTAACATTCTGTTTGAAAATGACACTTTAAAAATCATACCTACACTTGTTTTCAATCCATTCCATCAACACCTATACCCCTAATATCATCACTAATTCATTCTAAACCAACCATAACATCCTATATCACTTGTATGAATCAATCTTCATTAAAACCCATTTCATAAAATCAACATGCAACCAAATCAAATCAACTAAAAATGATGAAAACATGTTTATAGACATAAACTCACAACAATATTCATCAAACATCAAACATCAAACCAAACCCCCTTTTGGCCGTGGGGGTTGGTGACCAAAACACCAAAGAAAATCATCCCCCATCTTGTTTTATTGATTAATTATCATTATAAACACTAATTAAAACAATGTACACCATTTAATTATATCAAACCCCACTTTATAAAAATCATAAATTTTTGGAAAGATTTTTATGAATGCATGTGTGTTTTTAATTGATTAGAGTACTTAAAATGATGACACAAGAGGTGGTCTTTGATTAGATTTGTCAAAAACCTAAAAAAAATGATGGTGGTGGTGTTTTGTGATGGTGGGTGGCCGATGGTTCAAAGAGAGGAGATGGGAGAGGATTTTGAAATTTTGAATGTGTTTTATGAAGTGTGTTTTTCCTTGTCCCCTTTTTGTAAAGTGGGAGGGACCATAGTTGCCAAGTTAACTATCTTTTGGACTTTGTGGGAAATCAACTATTTAAAGAGTGGGAACCGGCCTAGTAGTCGGTTTTGAAGTTTTACGGGAGTCGGGGTTCGTCCCGGCTACCTCAAAATACTTTTAAATGGTTCACACGCACACAAAATGAAATAAAATGGTTCCGACTCGACTTAACACGTACAAAAAATAAAAACTTCAAAAAACTCAAATATCGATCAATCGATAATAAAAGAAATTTTGGGCATCCGTCGGTATCGTAATCGTTATCCGTTCTTCTTAAATCATCAAACGTTATAATTATGACCTCCAACATTGGTTTCAACTTAAACCGTCAAACATATTACCAACAAACTTTCTTAAAAATTTCAAAAATATACGTAAATTAGGATTAAATAATGACGTTAGGTTCAGGGTTTCACATCCTCCCCTCCTTAAAGTAGCGACGTCCCGGCGCTCTCCGGTTCTTATACTCGCATTTCGTACTACTAGAAAGATGAGGGTACTTCTTCCTAAAGAATTCTTCATGTTCCCACGTGGACTCCGGTTCACGTCTCGGGTTCCATCACACCTTCACAATGAGTATTCTACTTTGCTTCAATCTCTTAACCTCTCGATCCATGATCTACACTGGTTCTTCTATGACGTGCAACTTGTCGTCATGTTGGGTCTCATTCACTGGGTTACTAAACCATTATCCGCCACAAAATTCTTCAAATTCGACACATGAAGAGTATTATCAATTTCACAAAGTTCATCCGACAACTCCAACTGGTAGGCAACTGGTCCAACATACCTTTCGATCTGTGAGAACCCGTACTTTCCCAGTATTATTTTATTTTTTTATTCGTGCTTTTTGAATTTTCCAACGTATTACGTTTTCTTGAATACTTTACATCTAAATCCTGAGATTTTTAAATTATACTTTTAAGTATTATTTTGTTCATTGACAATGTTTCATATGGAATTATAAAATTTATATTTTATTTTTCCATATTTAATTTAAATCAATTTTTTTGATTTAAAATCACTCGCGTGCGTTTTACAACGAGTTTATTCAAAAACAATGTACAACGAGAATTCCTAGTGATCGCGATACCGACGGATGCCCAAAATATTACGTTTATTTATCGATTGTTTCGATAATTAATATTTTTGACGGTTTCGTTTTAATTACGTATTAAGTCGTGTCGAGAAATCGTATAATCATTTTTATGATGCATTGTAACTTTTGAAAAGTATTTTTACGAAACCCGAGCCCCGTAAATATTTTCAAGATTTACCAATAACCATTTTCTACCCTTTAAAACTATTAATTGTTTTTAAGTCCACAAGTTTGCAAATTGACAACTTAGGTCCCTCCACTTAACTAACCATATAAATATCCTTTTTACTTCCACTTTCTCACACATCACACTTTATAAAAAAAACACACTAACTCTCTCCCACCCCCTCCATTGCCGCCACTTCACCACCATCAACCACCACCATCCATCATGATTCATTCAAAACAAAAACAAGACCCATTGTTAGAATTTTCTTGTGATTCTAATGAATAACATGCATCAAAAGTTGAATACTTTATAAATCTATGGTGGATTGATGTTTAAACCATCTTGCATGTAAGATTTTTGGTAAGATTATCATGTTTTAATCTTTAAAAGTCTTGTTTTTAATCTTTGATTTTGTTAGATTTTACATGCACGTGTTTCTAGGAGTCTTTGGATGATGGGTATGATAGTATAGTGATCCTAGAGGTATGGGTATGATTAGCTTTGGTGGGAAAATTGATTTGACATGTTTTCTAAAAGGCCATTTTGGGACAGCAGGTCTTTAACTAAATTTTCGTGGGTTTAAGGTCTGTGAAAGACTAATATTATTTGAAATTGTTGTAGAGTTTTCCGAGACGGTCGTTTTGGTATAAGATAGAGCTTCTAAGTCATTACGAGTCAAAAGTTATGCTAGTTTTAGTTTTCGTGTACCGGGAGACGCAAGTCGGCACAATCCGAAATTGTGGCTGATTTTGGGTCGACTCTCGGGGACTTTAGGCTTGGTTAGATAAATGTACCTACTGGTTTTCAAAGTTTACAAACTGAGTTTGATGAGTCTAGTAGTGGTTTCAAAAGACGGATTGTCGAGTTTGTACTTTTAAAGCGGTCTAAACGGTTTTACAAAACAAGTGCACAAATCTGTCCCAAATTTGAAGTCGAGTAAAGTGTCGAGCTGATGGATTTTAAAGTGTGAACTTTGGCTCAAATTTTGGTGAGGTCTTATACAGGTCATAAGTGACCTTGACACCAATTTTCATGTAAAACGGACATGTCTAGATAGGGTAGATCGGTGTGTACATTCGGGGTGTACTTGCTGATTTTTATTTCGGACACTTAGTTCAATGCTTGTGTTGCGTGAGTTTGAGTGTTCACCATCGGACATGGTGACTTACTCAAGTGCTTAGTCATTATATAAATGACTTAGCTACTGGTCCAAATAAGGGTAAAGGATAGTTTGACTTGCGTTGACTTGGCGTCGTATGACGGGTCATTTTCAAGTGTTCAAGTGTTTTAACGTGAAGTGTTGGAATAAATGGTTAGTATGAATTCATTTGATTCGTGTCAATGGTTTTGAAACGTGTATACTTTGAAAACATCTGAGTCGTATTATATTTGGTACATATCGATATTCGAGTTCGAGTCTTAACGTGCGCGTTATTTTGATAGGTTGCGGTTTTCGTGTTTCCCCGGGCATCCATATCGTCGTTGATTGTCTCACTGCCATTGTTTCTACTCAGTTGCTGAGTACCGTGATTGACTTACCTCGTGGCTAAGGTGAGTTCATAGCCCCTTTTTACTTGTACATGGTTTCTAAACACGGGGTGAGATTTTACATGGTGGAACACAACCATTTAAAAACTGTATGCTATCTAGAACTTGTATGCTATCAAGAACATGTATGATTTGCAGGTTTTCAATATTATTATTGCTTTTAGTCTAGCCTTAAGTTTCCTCTCCCGATCATGAACCGTTAATTTCGAGTACTAAGCGCGAATGTTGTGGGTGGATCCATCGGGATTGACAGTCCCCGTCTCAAGTACCTTGATGCACTGATATTCGTTTATTTACTTGAGTATTTAGGCTGAATACTCCCTAGAGGAACTTACATTGAGTTAAGCTTCGGTTCATGAACTGAACAACAATAATAATGGTTTCGGACTATGGTTGACGTATATAACCATACTCCACACTACTTGTTTTACAACTAAATGCTAGTGTTCCACACCTTTACTGCTAAACCTATGAATTTCACTCAACTTTATGTTGACGATCTTACATGTTTAATCTCAGGTATTATTACTTAGCTTGCTTGGATGGGAGCCCGCAGGAGATTATCGCAGCTTGGAGATTTCTGTGATGCTTTTGAAAGATTTGTTTTATATAAACTATCAGAAGTTTATTCAATCTTTTGGGCAACTTATTGTTATAAATTGAGACGAAATAATATAATTTTTCCGCTTCTAAAACTCTGGGACCTATGTTTAAAAACTCTGACCTTTTATGATGTAATGTACATGTTTTTATTTCGTCAGCTTTGTATGAACTGTAATTCATTGTTTCTTGTACTATGACGTGCTACCCCCCTCGTTGCCTAGTTGTTCCATGTCAGATTTTGGGGGTCTCACAGAGTGGTATCAGAGCGATGGTTATAGGGAACTGAGTCATTTTCAAAACTTAGTCTATAACCGAAAGTTCAAATATTTTATGTTTCTAAGTGCCAAACACAGAATCTGCCATTGCTGTTCGATATCTTTGCGGGTAACTCTCTAATCCTTATTATTTACTTTTAATTATCATGATAATATTTCTTCTCGTGATTACATGTTGAAATATTACATTACCTTAATGGCGATAATTACTATGTCTTTTCAAAGCCTTGTGCTTCATAGATTATCATTCGATATTACTGTGATTACATCTGCTCTTACTGTATTTCTGGAATTCTTGTTCTTGTGAACTGGTCTGGTTACGATGATTTTTACATTGTTATGACGTTACATACTAATCAGAGCGCGTATGCTGCCGACTTTTCATACTCATTTTTCTGAGTACTATTGCTATTTCATTTGTGCGTGATACGACTGACTTCATATGCTCGTTCATTTTGAATCATCTGTTTTTCTCGACTCGCTGTTACATGTTGTGCATACTCTCGAGATACCATTGTTCGGGATCGAATAAGTGTTGTTTTCGACGAAACTTCTTATTTTCATTCTACTACCGTACGTGTTGCACTCATTGTTTAATTCTATTAAAATATCTATTTAGATACGCAGATTTTCTTTCCGACCATTCGTAATTGAATGTCTAGTCTATAGACCATTGTGTAGCTCAATGTGTCTCCGGAAAAGACTAAAAGACATCGTGTGATTCACACATCTCGAAGCATTCGTTGAATCAGTATTGAATAATATCGTGGGTTTTCGTAACTTTGATTGACCTTTACGCCACCGTTTTACACGACACCTGTACATGGATTACTTCTTATTTCATTGACCATTCTCCGTTTCGACTTCGACTTACAACATCCATTGTACCTTGAACGCATGATCGTCATTTTTTTATGTGACGATTGTTTGGAATATGATCCTACTTGTATCCTCCATTTTTCATTAAACCTCCTCGCCTCAGGAGTGCGACTTGTTAATATTTTGTTTCTTTCTCGATATGTCTTGTGATTTTGGAAAAATCATGACCGCCTAGAGACTTTCCTGCATTGCATCTTGCAGCCAAAGACACGGATGATATGCGTCGTTTTTGATCTCTCAGATTTTCGTTGGTATTTTTGAACCATTTATATACTGTGTTTTCTTTACATGATTAACTATATAGTTTATTCTTTTTCGTCTTTATGGAATCCACAAGTCTCGTGTGTACATTAATTTTGAGTCATTATGAAATTTAGATTTAATTTCAAGATGTGTCAAAAGAATATTATTTTGTACAGAAACTTTACAAGAAATTTTACAGTGTCGAGAATATATTGTTATAACTTTAGACATAAAAATATGCTTCTACTTGTTGAGACGTCCGTTTAGGACATAAAATTTGGCCAATAAACATTAAAATCGACCAGGTTACGCTCATTTGAGATTGTGAAATTTAAGAACTTATTTTTGCGTAGTTCTAAAATATCGTTTTGCTGACAGATTTAATGCAAGGGCATTTTTGTCCATTTTTATTCCGTTTCAAGTCTCGGGTAAAACTAGAAAGTTGTTCAAAACATTGTTTTACATCGAAATGCATTAGACTTTGAGTCTTAAAATATCGTTTAGTGAGTTAATTGGTCTAGTCAAATCCAAAAGTCAAAACTGATAGACTTTAAAAAAAAATAAAAAAAAAAGATTTCAAGCGTTTTTGAGTTCGTTTAAGCTCGTAAAACTTTAACTAATGATATTTTGCAAACTAAAAACAATGATTGCGTTTGAACAATTATAAAATAGTAACTTTGAGTTTGTCATACACAAATCTTGAACTTTTGAAATTCGGTAACTTCCCAATGTAGAAACCTTTCGGAGTAATTGTACTATTGGTTAACTGATGCACTACTTTCTTAAAGGTATATTATTGTCAAATAAATCACGATGTGCACACATACGGATTCCTTTATCCTTTCTTTTATTTATGACTTGATTGTCATTCTATATTATCGTCCTTTGTTTCTATCGTACCACTGATTTGGACCGAGAATTGAAGTTCTTATTTTCGTCGTTCTTTATCATCTTGGCACGTGTCTCTTGACGATTTCGGCTAAACCTCTTGAAACCTTATCACGTTGTAACCATTTCATAGACTGTCTTGAACTACTCCTTATTTCCCTCATGTAACCCACTCGCTATTTTGTAAGCTATCATCATGTAATCACATGAATTTAACTGGTATTGTTTGCGAAACATTTTACAAAAGTTCCACTTGGACTTTACAACATACTTGAAGTTTATCTTATAAAATTAATTTATATTAATTTTACAATGCATTTTCACAAATTGTTCTAATACGGTCTTATAAAGAACCCTTGTAACATTACAACTGTTGAATTAAATGTCTAGCCAGTAACTTATTGGCGAATAGTTTCATAAACTATTTTGATTCCTGCTTTTACAAATGTTATTATATACATATTTGAAATCATATGATATGTAATACTGGTTTGACGAAGATGAGCATCGCATTGCTAGTCCTAAATTATGCATGGCCTGATCACCTATGCCTAATTTAGAAGGAGCCATGCAAGGCCGAATAGTAGTCACCTTAAATAATTAACCAAGAATCAACTTTTTAATTATATTCCTTAAAAAGTGTGATAAAATAAAGTTTTAGAAAACTTTTACATCTTTTGCGAGTAACAACAATTCGCGACATACACATATAATCCCTTCTCCTTTCTTGAACAAAGTACATGCTTCAAGCACATATTTCTTTACTCAACGACCTTTGTTTTACCTGTTACCTCATCATCCTCATGATACGATTTTCGTTACCATTTTCCTAAATTCTTACCATTGATACCAGACTTGAAAGTTTCAACGTTATTATGCCTCTTCATCGATCGATCTTCTTTATCTATCTTGGTAGACATATGAAACGTCTCTGGACGCGATTAATGATTTATGACTGGACGTGAACGATGATTACATGTAATTGCCATGATGTGTGTTAGATACTATCGTCTTGAAATTCATACGTGTGAACCATATATTGATTTTGCCTTTCATTGTTAATGTTGTTCATCTTACTGGAACTTCTCTCAAGTAACTTCTTAATAATTTTCTTTGATTCGAAAATTCGCTGTGTGGCTTTTCCCTTTCGATCGTATTTCGACCACCGAGGACTTAATAAGCCGTTGTGGTGATGTCAACCACACTCGTGAATTTATCATTGCTATAATCCTTTGTTTCTTATTACTTTCTTCATCGACGCATCTATTCTATCACGTTTGTTAAGAATTGAAGTGATTTTCTTTTATTCCCTTGTGCTATCGCTCGTATACAAGATTGTTGACCTTTATATGATTCACATTTGTTGCTGTCTTGTCACCTTTTTGAAACCAGAAAAAGTTACGCGTTTATCAATTGATACCTTAATCGCCTCCTTGGATTTCTAAAAATTATTATTAATTTTTAAGAACGTTTTATACATTTTATCAAATGTTTAAATTACCAAAATAACTGTTTCAAGTTAAGTACCGGATCTATATATCCTCTTTGTTAAATTTATAACTAGTATTTAAAAAGAATATCAAGTTGTATCTTTTAAAGTATTTGATTATATCGTACTTTACTGTCAATATAATGAAATTATTAAATTAATTTATAATTTCTAACAATGATTCTAAACAACTTGGAAAATCCGATTTTTCCTAATGGCGACGTTAAACCTGAGTTTTAACAATAATTTCATACAATCACCCGAAAAGCTCTTAAGCTGATCAAAATAACTATTTGAACTGAGTTACTTTTACTTTGAAGTCCTGATCAAGAAAAAGATTTGACAACTGTTTACCCACTCATTTTATATAGAGTTTGATATTTAAATCAATACACCTGGTAAAATTTTCTTTTGATAAAGAAAATATTTAAAACTAAGTTTTAAAGTAATACCAAAATCCTAGACAACTGATTTTGACAGCTTGTATTTTAAATGATCATATGTTATTCATATTTCCCTTCTATTTTGCTTGTGACTAGATTCTTACATTTTAAGATTGTCACATTTTACCGTTTCATGACTTGCGACCCCTTGTTGATTTACAATCTTGATTCATTTTATCGCACTTTGCCTGTTTAAGCGATTCTTGTGTTCAGTCTTGTTAGTTTATCGCACGTATTACCAACAACTCTATCTCTCGATGTATCTCCGTATTGAAAGATCGTTATCCTAATCCGCGTTTGAATCTTATTCAAAAAGGAGTTAAGAAAACTGAAGGAAAGTGAATTCTAACCGTTAAGGTTCGTCATGGTGCGGAAAAATTCCTGGGAAGCAATGAATTTTGTTCTACACTTTGTACCTCCTCTCGTTTGCATCTTCTACTGTTTTCAGGAGAACTCTGGGGACCAGAGTTCCTTTAGGGGGGAAGACTATGAGAACCCGTACTTTCCCAGTATTATTTTATTCTTTTTATTCGTGCTTTTTGAATTATCCAACGTATTACGTTTTCTTGAATACTTTATATGTAAATCCTGAGATTTTTAAATTATACCTTTAAGTATTATTTTGTTCATTGACAATGTTTCATATGGAATTATAAAATTTATATTTTATTTTTCCATATTTAATTTAAATCAAAGTTTTTGATTTAAAATCACCCGTGTGCGTTTTACAACGAGTTTATTCAAAAACAATGTACAACGAGAATTCCGAGTGATCGCGATATCGACGGATGCCCAAAGTATTACGTTTATTTATCGATTGTTTCAATAATTAATATTTTCGACGGTTTCGTTTTAATTACGTATTAAGTCGTGTCGAGAAATCGTATAATCATTTTTATGATGCATTGTAACTTTTGAAAAGTATTTTTACGAAACCTGAGCCCCGTAAATATTTTCAAGATTTACCAATAACCATTTTATACCCTTTAAAACTATTAATTGTTTTTAAGTCCACAAGTTTGCAAATTGGCAACTTAGGTCCCTCCACTTAACTAACCATATAAATACCCTTTTTACTTCCACTTTCTCACACATCACACTTTATAAAAAAAACACACTAACTCTCTCCCACCCCCTCCATTGCCGCCACTTCACCACCATCAACCACCACCATCCATCATGGTTCATTTAAAACAAAAACAAGACCCATTCATAGAATTTTCTTGTGATTCTAATGATATCAAATTCAATAACATGCATCAAAATTTGAATACTTTATAAATCCATGGTGGATTGATGTTTAAACCATCTTGCATGTAAGGTTTTTGGTAAGATTATCATGTTTTGATCTTTAAAAGTCTTGTTTTTAATCTTTGATTTTGTTAGATTTTACATGCAAGTGTTTTTAGGAGTGTTTGGATGATGAGTATGATAGTATAGTGATCCTAGAGGTATGGGTATGATTAGCTTTGGTGGGAAAATTGATTTGGCATGTTTTCTAAAAGGCCATTTTGGGACAGCAGGTCTTTAACTAAATTTTCGTGGGTTTAAGGTCTGTGAAAGACTAATATTATTTGAAATTCTTGTAGAGTATTCCGAGACGATCGTTTTGGTATAAGATAGAGCTTCTAAGTCATTACGAGTCAAACGTTATGCTAGTTTTAGTTTTCGTGTACCGGGAGACGCAAGTCGGCACAATCCGAAATTGTGGCTGATTTTGGGTCGACTCTCGGGGACTTTGGGCTTGGTTAGATAAATGTATCTACTGGTTTTCAAAGTTTACAAACTTATTTTGATGAGTCTAGTAGTGGTTTCAAAAGACGGATTGTCGAGTTTGTACTTTTAAAGTGGTCTAAACGGTTTTACAAAACAAGTGCACAAATCTGTCCCAAATTTGAAGTCGAGTAAAGTGTCGAGCTGATAGATTTTAAAGTGTGAACTTTGGCTCAAATTTTGGTGAGGTCTTATACAGGTCATAAGTGACATTGACACCAATTTTCATGTAAAACGGACATGTCTAGATAGGGTAGATCGGTGTGTACATTCGGGGTGTACTTGCTGATTTTTATTTCAGACACTTAGTTCAATGCTTGTGTTGCGTGAGTTTGAGTGTTCACCATCGGACATGGTGACTTACTCAAGTGCTTAGTCATTATATAAATGACTTAGCTACTGGTCCAAATAAGGGTAAAGGATAGTTTGACTTGCGTTGACTTGGCGTCGTATGACGGGTCATTTTCAAGTGTTCAAGTGTTTTAACGTGAAGTGTTGGAATAAATGGTTAGTATGAATTCATTTGATTCGTGTCAATGGTTTTGAAACGTGTATACTTTGGAAACATTTGAGTCGTATTATATTTGGTACATATCGATATTCGAGTTCGAGTCTTAACGCGCGCCTTATTTTGATAGGTTGCGGTTTTCGTGTTTCCCAGGGCATCCATATCGTCAGTGATTGTCTCACTACCATTGTTTCTACTCAATTGCTGAGTACCGTGATTGACTTACCTCGTGGCTAAGGTGAGTTCAAAGCCCCTTTTTACTTGTACATCGTTTCTAAACACGGGGTGAGATTTTACATGGTGGAACACAACCATTTAAAAACTGTATGCTATCCAGAACTTGTATGCTATCAAGAACATGTATGATTTGCAGGTTTTCAATATTATTATTGGTTTTAGTCTAGCCTTAAGTTTCCTCTCCCGATCATGAACCGTTAAATTCGAGTACTAAGCGCGAATGTTGTGGGTGGATCCATCGGGATTGACAGTCCCCGTCTCAAGTACCTTGATGCACTGATATTCGTTTATTTACTTGAGTATTTAGGCTGAATACTCCCTAGAGGAACTTACATTGAGTTAAGCTTCGGTTCATGAACTGAACAGCAATAATAATGGTTTTGGACTATGGTTGACGTATATAACCATACTCCACACTACTTGTTTTACAACTGAATGCTTGTGTTCCACACCTTTACTGCTAAACCTATGAATTTCACTCAACTTTATGTTGACGATTTTACATGTTTAATCTCAGGTATTATTACTTAGCTTGCTTGGATGGGAGCCCGCATGAGATTATCACAGCTTGGATATTTATGTGATGCTTTTGAAAGATTTGTTTTATATAAACTATCGAAGTTTATTCAATCTTTTGGGCAACTTATTGTTATAAATTGAGACGAAATAATATAATTTTTCCGCTTCTAAAACTCTGGGACCTATGTTTAAAAACTCTGACCTTTTATGATGTAATGTACATGTTTTTATTTCGTCAGCTTTGTATGAACTGTAATTCATTGTTTCTTGTACTATGACGTGTTACCCCCTCGTTGCCTAGTTGTTCCATGTCAGATTTTTGGGGTGTCACACGATCCACTTCTGTTATTTTCCAAAACAAATCACGCCTTTCCACGATGATACCTTTAACATTACCATGTCTCCAACTTCAATTTCCAACTGCTTCCTACGGTTATCAACATATCTCTTCTCACGGCTTCTAGCGGTTAACAAGTGATTCTTAATCTACACAATCTTTTCCGTAGTCTCTCTAATCATTTCAGGTCCATTAAACTGACATTTCCTTACTTCATTCCATCCAACTGGCGATCTACACTTTCACCCACTGAATGCTTCAAATGGTGCAACCTCAATACTAGCACGGTAAATGTTGTTGTACAAGAATTCTACCAATGACAAGTGTCGATCCCAATTACTACCAAAATCCATCACACACGCTCGGAGCATGTCTTCCAACGTTCGAATAGTCCTTTCACTTGGTCCATCAGTCTCATAAAAACAATTAATCATAAAAGAAAGTCACACGGGTCGCACATAAACCTATCGAAAACGTTCAGAATATACAATATGAAGTAATTAATACTAGTCGTACAAAATCACCTTATTGCAATATTACGTACATACAAACGTATTTCGTCAAAAACGAATTCATCGATACGGAAATTATTCGGTGTTTACATAACTCTATCGAAGGCATTACAATCCAATCAAACTCAAAATCCATAATAAAACACGTACAACCACATCACGACATGTTTGCAAAATAGCCAAACCATGCCAAGTAAATAAGTTCAATCAAGTTAACTCATGCTTTCTAATCAGCCAATCCATGATAAAATAAGAATATTTGACGGAATTTCGGATGTGTCCAGTCAAAAGAAAATTGCAAGTTAAAGAAGGTTCACGAGCTTGCTAGCTATGGATGCATATCCAAAAAGAAAGAAAACACATACATATGTCATCGGAGGGTGGTTACACACAAATCCATACCCAAAAGGTATTACAAGAACACCATCTCACTTCCGTCCCAAGTGTGGTCAAAATCTCAAAAAGCACCACCGTTCATAGTTAAAAAGGTATTACATGGTACACATGATCCACAATCATACGTCAATTCACAATGCAGCCTTGAGCTCGCATTATATATAATCATTCGACTAAATCACTCATAACATAGACACATATCAAGCAAAGGTTTAGCACATAAACATCAACTATGGCTATCTGTCGTTTAACCATCGATGATCAAAGAAAATCGAGTCAAGCAAAGAGGATTCCTCACTTTATAAACGAAGACGGCAAATGGAATTGTCTTCCAACTACCGATGCACAGTTGGTAAACTTCAACAGTTTATCGCGTGTCGTTTGACATATCAAAAGAACGAGGAAAGAAAATTAATAAAGTACGATACATTTGATGTAGGAGAAGTCTTCGTCTTTTCCCTCAAAGTTACTCGAACTCGGATTTCCTCTACTTCGGTAGTCTTCTATTTTTGTTAAAATTTCTTCTCAGTGTCGGTACGAGCCCCTTTGGTATTTCATCAACACCCTAGTGATTCCGATGGAATTCGCACGTTACATACAACACATAAAGACATTTTTCCGAAATTACTCGGTCAAGGTGACTTACTAAGTCAACGCCACATGAAAGAAAAGATTTCAAGGAACACAATAAAATTCAAAAATCTTCTTTAGGAATCAAATGGAATACGATTACTTGCATAAAGATCCATTGTTTTATAAGCGTTCTCATCCAAACATTTATTTAAAAAAACCTAATAGTTTAAAGATGACCAATTGATTTGAAACGACATTGCCCTTCCTAAACTATGCATAATTAGCTAGATCATGCATACTTGAGGACCAAGCAACGACAACCAACAATACAAGGCTCTTCCCGAATTATGCATAGTTAGTTAAGCTGTGCATAATTGAGGTCCAAGGGACGACACAAACATTATTATTACACACCAAATATAACTACGAAAGTTTTCAACCTAATCTTCAAAATAATTAAATCATTTGAAATTGGAAATATTGTTACCATCGTTTCAAGGAACACATCAAACATTTTTCATCTAGTGTGGAAACATACTTTTGCTTTTCCTTTTTACGAGAAAAATAAATAAATAATTAAATAAATCGATGCCATTTGCATTTGGTTCAATGAACATTTCACATACTCATATATATATTTTCAAAATAAATGGTTAACAAATTAATGGTAAGGTGGTTCCAGACTAAAGATCATTGCAAGCACAACAAGTAATAAAAATCGAGAATCAATGAGATCGAATGAGGCGAACGAGCAATATATTTGCCAACTGAAGTTAACTAAATTAGATATGAAAATACTTCGAAGATATGACAAGAGTTTCAGAATAACAACAACAATCTATAGAATCATGAAGTGGACATCAAACATCATCACGAGCGCCAAAAATAGCACAAAGATCACAATTCCCATCGTCTCGAGTTACACACACATTCCACCAAATTTAGGTTCCAATAACCGAAAGAAGAAAAGTTACGGGGTCCTTGAAGAGGACAAAAATACACCGGGTGACATACCCTTATTATCATGTACTAGAGAAGTAGCAATTCAAAAATAAATAATGGTCTCATACCATGGACAATATTAAAACGAAAAATCACAGGACTACCCAAGTTCAGATATAGACTCGCAAAATCGAAGAAGGGATGTCGTACGATCGAACCATCGTGACTCAAAACATTACATCTTAAGAAAATAATACAAGTATGCATGAGTTGGGTATTCCATTCGCATTTTCTAATTAATGTTACCTTGTACATTTTAAAAGCGAACATTTGCACATTATTAATTTGTGTTACACCATTAAAGTTTTTATATCAGTCATTTTTTAATCTTTACAAAGTTTTTATTTCTGGAAAAATTACAATCTGTAGGAAATCATTAACATTAGTAGATGCGGTGACTCACTTATCATAATTGATAAAATCATTAGGTTTGAAAATATCCATACTTGTGTCAAAATCTCATTAATATTCATATCTTAAGTACCAAAAACGTACATAGTAAGAATTATCAAAGTTTTACGTTATTATTATTATTACTTATCTTATTACGCATATACAAGTATCCCACATAACTCGAATTAGTTCAATTGACTCTTAAGAATCAACCTTTGACTTTTTATTGTACATAAGTCTTTCCTTAAAACTGATCTTTATATCACCTTCACGCAACTCGATTCACACGCTAAAGATGTTTCACGTAGTATTATCTCGGATAACTTACTGATTTTAGTCGAGACTTGAATCTCGATAATAATGAAAGAATAAATAGTCAAAATGCTTATTTCAATAATTCTGAAATGTAGAAAATTCGAATTTTTAAATATTTAGCCAATTTTCAAGTGATTTTAAAATTAACACATCTCGCAACAGAGTAAAACGACGTTCCATCAATTTTTTTTAATAATTTATTTCAAGCGTTAGAATTTCTCACTTAAAGTGTATATTTCGATTTTATCCCAGTTTATTCACTACAACGAGTGACGAGTTCCAGTTTATACCAATGCGTTCGTAAATATAACTTAACCTTATGTTTAAAATAAAACCAATTTTACAAAGTCTGTAGCTCCAAAATACGTGACTAAGTTTTCTACTCATATTCTGTATTACAAGATACGCCAAAGATTTGCTGTATTGACCCAAAAATAAATTCGTACCAAGCCCAAAGCTACATATACTCGATCGTCGTATCGTTAATTTTATTAATAACTCCTATTTCAAATTAAATTAGGCAAATTTTGACAGTTGCATCACAAGCTTTCAGTATCAAAGTATTAATATATGAAAACAAGGATTTTACGAGTAATATAAATTACTTATTATGATTTACCAACCAATGTTGAAGAAAAAATAATTTCATTTTGTCCCTTTATTCTCTATACAAATTTTACTTGTTACGAGACACATCATACGTCATTTTTAACCAAAATTTTCATTCACCAAATATTTAATATGTAAGACGTTTTATGTTTAAATCATTCAGTTAACAAAATTAAATGCTTATTTAATTAGCACATGTGTCAAACCTCGTCATATATAATATCAAATTCAAAATAAAGAGACAACAAAACAAATGAAATAAACGGAACGAGAATACGTATGTAAACTCTATAAGTGTTTATATCGGCTTCGGGTGGGTCTCAAAACCGTAGACAATAAAATTAACACTAACCAACCAAACTTCAAGCTATCTCGCTTGATCACAACACTAGTCTATCCTTGAAACGCATATTTAAATTCGAGTAGAATGGTAAACAAAGATTAAATGGCGAAGCACCTCAACCACGTTTTATAATATGCACATATGATTTGCCGTTACGACGTACACGTCGCTGATTATACTTTGGTTATGTTATAGTTACGCCAGCTAATATATCAAACTCATAAGGAATAAGGGAAATAAAGTAGTACGTTAGTGATTTACGTTTCAAAAAA
Organism: Glebionis coronaria; assembly: GCA_025667525.1. NCBI lineage: Eukaryota > Viridiplantae > Streptophyta > Magnoliopsida > Asterales > Asteraceae > Glebionis > Glebionis coronaria. The sequence goes on along the minus strand of CM046879.1, from coordinate 443,899,496 downwards.
ATATGTCCTAAAATGACACATCACGGTATGATAAAGACAATCAAGATTAATCTAATCGATATACAATATGTTACGAAGCAATATTTATGTATCTAGAGTATCACGCAAGGTTCACACTCGGTTATTCGGATAATAAATCACTTATCGAGATCGGCGAGTGGCGATGAGGCTAAATTCTAAACAAAACCACATTTTAAATGTACGGTAATCACACAAGGACCATTACTTCACGTGCAATGCGTTTAAATACCATAGTATATACATACCTATACATACAATCATTCATAACTAAACGTATGATCACATCACATTGTTACTATGTAATACAATGTAGCACGTATGCCAATTATAAGCAACATATATGACAGTCTTACAAGATTTTGCAAATTACGATGATAAGTACTCGACGTACACAACAATATATCTCAACATATTATCATAGTATTTACTTATTAAATACTATGGAATTCATATCAGTTTGAGAGATACATCTAAAATATAATCAATGCTAAAGAAATCTTACCAGAGCCATGCGGAGTAGTTGCGTGCTTTAAAACTTTTTACGACACCAAAAGTTATAGTTTAGGTTTTTTTTTTCAAAAATCGACCTAGTTCTCTATAACTTGTGGCTCTGATTACCAATCTATAACACCCCCAAATTACCACGCAGCGGAATACCACTTTGGGGGTTATTTCATAGCACATCACACACAATCATAGAAAACGACCTCAAAAGAGACGTTTAAAATAACATAAAAGAATATTTACAACCATTGTCTTAAACATTTCCAACCCAAAATTAAATTTTCATTAGAGTAGCGTTACTTGTCCCCAAAGATCTCAACCAAACAAAACAAGTTTTTATCAAGACGTGACAATAAATAATTGATAAAAAGGGAAGGAAATCTGATATTTTAGACCAATAAAGCACCAACTCCCTCCATGCATGTTCCGCTGCTATCAATCTTGAGTACCTGAAACACATGCTTAAAATCGTCAACACAACAGTTGAGCGAATCTATAGGTTTATCCAATCATAAGTTGAACACAAGTATTAAAAACCAATCATGATCATAAATAGCATTGTCGTACTCACAATCTATTATTCAAGGTTATTATCTTTAGCAATAGCTAAGAATTTTGTTTAAGCTTATGACACCGATCCGTTAACTTAATCACCCGCGCCAGTAGACCGGCATGATCACATTGAAACCAGTGCCCCTTCTAAAGGCATCAGTTGCAATTATACCTTATTTCTCATACAAAATATCCGTACGCAGAGGGTACTCAACATCAACTCTCGTATCAAATTGGGTCGTCAACCCCGTAGTAACACAAATTGTATAAGCGACTATTTCCATTTCACACAAGAACTAGACAATAATTAACGGTTCATGAAATTAGGGACTTTTGCAACTAGGTACTCAACACAATTCAAGGCAACATTCGGGTCCAACAATCATTCATGACTTATGTTCATTTTCATTTAAATAGAATGTATCCCCCTCGCGGGTAAAAACATTTGAAGTAAGTAGAGAGCGAGGCTATAGACTCACCTTAGATGATACGCAAAGCTAGTGATAGAGATGACGACTTCCGACGATAAGGATGGCCGTAAAACTCAGAACCAACACCTAGCGAACAAGGCGCGAAATAAATCAACGTACTCAAGTACCAAATGTACTTAGTATAAACAATTAAACTCACTCAAAACCTGTATAAAATCACGCCAAAAATCCAAACAAGTGATACTTACTAGACACGTTCATTTTTACTCGTTATTAAGACTATTGCTCCAAACACAATTCTTCCAGTACATACCTAATGTACAGACTGTTTTCCCCTACTTAAACATCATGAAATTTTATGAAACCTTCCAGAAAACTCATTTATAATATGAACAACGTCCTCCTAAAATTTCATTAAAAGATTTTATTTTTAAGTCCGTCTGCCCATCGCATCTCTAAACTTGAAAAACCGGACAGTTTTGTACCTTCACGTTGTAAAACCATTTTGACCTTCTTAAGCATTTTCATTTACAAATCCGACTCTTGATTATGAAAATAGACTCAAAATAGTAAGTTTAGGGCCTGAGATCAGCCTCTAACCATTTTTAGAAATCAACTTATAGTCTCCGAGATTTGAATCAATATTGACTACAATTTCGTATTGTGTCGATATCCATCTCTCGGTACACGAAAAATTCAAAATATCATAACTTCCTCCTCGTTAAGAGTTAGAAGCTTTATCTTATATCGCAACGAAGATAAAAATAAACTATACAACTACATTCTATAATCAAAACCTGGACTAAAAATTAAAATCACAAAAAATAGCCTTAACATTCTGTTTGAAAATGACACTTCAAAAATCATACCTACACTTGTTTTCAATCCATTCCATCAACTCCTATACCCCTAATATAATCACTAATTCATTCTAAACCAACCATAACATCCTATATCACTTGTATGAATCAATTTTCAATAAAAACCCATTTCATAAAATCAACATGCAACCAAATCAAATCAACTAAAAATGATGAAAACATGTTTATAAACATAAACCCACAACAATATTCATCAAACATAAAAAATCAAACCAAACCCCCTTTTGGCCGTGGGGTTTGGTGACCAAAACACCAAAGAAAATCAGCCCCCATCTTGATTTATTGACTAATTATCATCATAAACACTAATTAAAACCATGTACATCATTTAATTAGATCAAAACCCACTTTATAAAAATCATAAATTTTTGGAAAGATTTTTATGAATGCATGTGTGTTTTGTACTTACAATTATGAAAACAAGAGGTGGTCTTTGATTAGATTTGTCAAAAACCTAAAAAAATGACGGTGGTGGTGGGTGGCCGACGGTTCAAAGGGAGGAGAGGGGAGAGGATTTTGAAATTTTTGAATGTGTTTTATGAAGTGTGTTTTTCCTTGTCCCCTTTTTGTAAAGTGGGAGGGACCATAGTTGCCAAGTTAACTATCTTTTAGCCTTTGTGGTAAATCAACTATTTAAAGAGAGGGAACCGGCCTAGTAGTCGGTTTCGAAGTTTTACGGGAGTCGGGGTTCGTCCCGGCTACCTGAAAATACTTTTAACTGGTTCAAACGCACACAAAATGAAATAAAATGGTTCCGACTCAACTTAACACGTACAAAAAAATAAAAACTTTGAAAAACTCAAATATCGATAAATCGATAATAAAAGATAAATTTTGGGCATCCCTCGGTACAGTAGTCGTTATCGGTTCTCCTTAAATCACGAAACGTTATAATTATGACCTCCAACATTGGTTTCAACTTAAACCGTCAAACATATTACCAACAAAATTTCTTAAAAATTTCAAAAATATACGTAAATTAGGATTAAATAATGACGTTAGGTTCGGGGTATCACATAGTTGGGCTTAACTAAATCTAAGGAATTTATGTAGACATTTAATCTAATCTAAATTAGATAATTATGCCAATGGGCCTAGTGGGCTTATTATTAAGCTCAACTTATAAATAAGCCGTAGGTTTGAGCTTATGGGCTTCGTGGCTTATGAGCTTATTTCCAAGGTATATTTCACTAAAGCTTCTAAGATTGTAATCTACCCATGTTAACTAGTTCATGTAGGAGTTAGGCAAACCTAGTTTTCTATTTTACTAGGTACTATTCTAGATATATGCAAGGATCTACATTAGCATACTTAGATCTAAAAATGAGCATGTTTCCTACTCAAACAAATCAAGCCGTGGGCTATAGTTCTTTCTAGGGTTAGATTTTTTAAGTTTTTCACGTGTGCATGATGGTCTCATTATGGTTTCCACAAATGTAATAGTATACACGAGGCATGGTTTACTTTTCTCATGGTTTATATAAATGTATGAATGAAGATAAGGGTGATGTTACTTACTTGTTGGTGAGAGTGGTAACAAATGATGAAGCTAGCTAGAAATCCTTGGAACTACAAAGGTCTACTCGAATGAATTCTAGCCGAGACTTAGGGCTTATTGTTTTGCCTTGTTGATCAAGATTGAGAGAGTAGAAGTGAATGCTAGCACTTAATGTTCTTGAGACCAAGATCTTAGGTATTGAATGAGGCTTTGAATGTGTTGTATGCGTGTGTTTGTTGTTATCCGAGAGTGAGAGAGATATATGAGTGAATGAAGTGTTTTGTGTTTGTGTGCTATGTTTATAACCAAGTGAGAGTGTGTAAGGTGATTATGGTTCGGTTTTGTACACGCCAAGATAGAAGAAAGATCAAGATAGTATGTCCTAATATATCTTGTCTTGAATATCCCTATTACTTCCAATATCATGTGTAAGATACTAGGTACATGTTTCCTTAAATGCACCAACAGTACACTTGGATTTTGGTTTGTTTTAGCCGTCGCCTAGGTGGTCAAAAAGGGAGACAATAAGTTTCCTAATAGTGTATGTCTTAATTAGTTATGTTGTACAAGGTTTGAATATGTCAAGAGTTGGTAAGCTACGTTTATAGAAGAGTAAGTAGTGTGTACATATTATTCGGCTAGTAGGGAGGTTTAGGAGAGTTTTGTGTTTGATTTTGGTGAACTTGTAGAATTACTAATGATCTAGGTAAACTAATGTAAGTGTAGGTTCAAATCTAAGGTGATTAAGTTAAGGTTTAGGGTTTATAGTGAAAGTATAAGTAGTAAATACAAAATGTATAGTTTTAGTGAATCAAATGTATGTCACTTATTTAAAATGTATAAAAATTAATAAGTGTGAAGTTAAAATGTACAATGTGGCTTTTATTGACTTGTAGGATTATTTATAGTGTAATGAGAATATATATACATATATCTTGTAGTGAATTTAGGTACTTGGTAAATTTAGTTAACTGTGATCATGGTTTTAGATATACAAAATCTAAAATAGTATAATGTAATGCTCATGAGTTTCATGTGGCTTAAAAGTCACCAAAGTGATAAGTGGAATGCTTGTATGCCCTTATTTCTATGAGAATAATATAAAGAGTTCTCGTGATCAAGTATGTGAAATGGTACTTAAATAAAGTATGATGTAAATGTAAGATAAAATATCAAATTCAAAGGTGGTGATATGTATTAAAATCATGAGGTAACATGTATAGTGATGTCATCCTAAAAAGAAAAATTAGGGGTTTTACAGTCCGAAACCCGTTATTTTAGCTTTGTCCTCAAAGCTTAAGATGGTGTCACTGCTATGTGAACAAATGTGGGTACTTAGCTCTAAACGAGTCTTCGTGTTCCCAAGTGAACTCAGGACCTCTCCTAGAGTTCCAACGTATCTTGACTAATGGAATTTGACTACGTTTCAGCTTCTTGACCTCTCTCTCCATGACTTCTACTGGTTCCTCTACAAATTTGAGTTTATCATCAAAGTGGACTCCTTCCAATGACAAGGCTAACGGCTCATCCGCGTAGCACTTCTTCAGATTTGATACATGAAAGGTAGAGTGCACCCGACTCAATTGCTGGGGTAACTCTAGGCGGTATGCTACTTCACCAATTCTGGCTATCACTTTGAAAGGTCCTACGTAAGGTGGGTTTAGCTTTCCGCATTTCCCAAAACGTACAAATCCTTTCCAAGGTGATACCTTAAGCATAACATGGCTACCTACCTCAAATTGCATAGGTTTCTGCTTTTGGTCTACGTAGCTCTTCTGACTGTCTTGTGCGGCTTGAATCCTCTATTTGATGAGTGTGATCTTCTCGGTTGTTTCTTGGATCAGCTCGGGTCCGGTAAGCTAAAATTCTCCTACCTCTGCCCAACACACGGGTGATCTGCATTTGCGTCCATAGAGCGCCTCAAACGGTGCAGCCTTGATGCTGGCATGGTAGCTGTTGTTGTAAGATAATTCTGTTGGTCCCTTGTAAATCGTTATTACTTATCAACCTTAAGTAATAACTCTGTACCAAAACTCAAGTGTGTTATTTTAACAATAGATAAGAACTATGAGAAATTAAAACAACAATACCAATAACTTTTCAACGTATAGACTTTTATTAGAATCAAATAAAGAATCTATAACCCACTTTGTTTGCGGAATAACAAAGTGGTTGAATGAAAATGGGTTGTGATCTCCTCTACTTAAACGTATAACCAAAGTTAAAGTCTAAGCTCTAATCTAAACGTTCATATGCTTCTTGGCTATATGGTTTAGTTGGTATTGAGAGAGAAAGGTTTTCCAGAGTTTCTACTCTTGTATTGGTTAACCCTTTCCCTCTCAATGTACACTCCTTTTATAGGTAGTGTAAAACTAGGGTTTTCATTTGTATGTTTCAATGCATGGGTTTATCCAGTGGGTGGTTGATGCCCATGCTGGATAAACAGTACAAAATACACAATAAACTATTCTAGAAAAGATAAAGGTTGTACTTATAGCTAACTATACAAGCAACCTACTTTGACTTGAAGTTATCTTTCCCGCCTAATGCAAACCATCAGAATACTGAAAGAGTCTTTAGTATCCTAGAGGAGATCGACATCATTCAATTTGGTATTGTCAAACCAAACTAAACTGAAAGCTCTTCTTTAGTACTTGTTCTTCAGCAACTAGACCGCCTAGTATTTGAAGGAAATACTCATTTTTCTTCTAAGTTAACTGGAAGAGGAATGCTGAACATCCTTCAGCTACAAAGTCTTCATTAGGAACTTTGTTCCTCTGGTCATCCTTCAGCAGACTAGCCTTACTACTGAGCATGAAACACTTAGGGGGATTTTATATTCAAATCCTAGAGTTGATTTAGGGTCAATAAATACTGACCCAACAAATTCAATCAAAGGAATGTGTTCAACCCATCCTTTTCCAAAGTCGATCACACATGCCCTTAACATGTCTTCCAGTATCTGGATCGTTCTTTCACTTTGTCCGTCCGTTTGTGGATGATAAGCAGTGCTCATATCCAGGCTTGTACCCAAGGCTCGCTGAAAAGCCTTCCAGAAATTTGACATGAACCTACCGTCTCGATCACAGATAATTGAGACCTGTATTCCATGTCTAGCCACAACTTCTTTGAGGTACACTTTTGCTAATTTGTTCAGAGAGTCATTTTCTCTTATGGGTAGAAAATGGGCGGACTTTGTGAGTCGGTCAACAATTACCCAAATGGTATCGTAACCCTGAGATGAGGCCGGGAGTTTGATGATGAAATCCATGGTAATGTTATCCCATTTCCATTTTGGTACCTCAGGTTGCACTAGTAGTTCTGACGGCCTCTGGTGCTCCGTTCTCACTCAGGCATAAGTCAAGCATTTCTTCACATAAGTGGCGATGTCAGCTTTCATGTTTGGCCACCAGTATAACTTATTCATATCCCGATACATCTTTTCTGATCCAGGATGTATAGAATACTTTGACTTATGAGACTCGTGCATGATCACGTTTCTCAAGTCTCCGTAACATGGAAACCAACTTCTTCCATGTAAACACAATGTTCCATCTGCTCTTGGCTTCAATTTCTCCTTTGTAAGGCCCGTTCTAAGAATTCCCCCTATGTCTTCCTTCTCGAGGTTTTCTGGTTCCTGAGCTTTTATTTGAGCCTCTAAGATTTGCTTGGGTAGGTCTAAGCTAATTTTCATGACTAGGGCTCGTACTCTCATGGGAGGATCAGTCCCCTTTCGGATCAGTGCATCTGCAACTATGTTTGCTTTACCAGTGTGGTATTTGATATCACAATCATAATCACTCAGTAGTTCTATCCAACGTCATTGTCGCATGTTCAGCTCCTTCTGATCTAGTATGTGTTGTAGACTTTTATGGTCGGTGTGTACAGTACATTTGGTCCCGTATAGGTAATGCCTCCAGATTTTCAAGGCAAAGACAACGGATCCAAGCTCTAGATCGTGAGTAGTATAATTCTTCTCATGCTTCTTCAAATTTCTTGAGGCGTAAGCGATTACTTTCTTTCTTAACATTAGTACCGCACCTAAACCTTTGTGGGAAGCATCACTATAAACAACGAAATCCTTGTTGCCTTCCGGTAAGGCTAAGATAGGTGCGCTACACAGCTTCTGCTTGATTGTCTAAAACGCTGATTCGACTTTCTCTCCCCACTCAAACTTTTCTGAGTAAGCTTTGTCATAGACTTAGCTATCTTCAAAAATCCTTCGATGAATCTACGATAGTATCCGGCAAGGCCTAAGAATTGGCGAATCTCAGTTGGTTATGTACGAGATGCCCGATTCTTCACAGATTCTACCTTTGCAGGATCTAAGTGAATACCCTCGCTATCGATAACGTGACCAAGGAAATGAATCGTAGGGATCCAAAAATCACATTTGGAAAATCTGGCGTACAACTTTTCTTCCTCAAGCAATTTCAGTACCTGTGCCAAGTATTTTTCGTGCTCTTGTTCATTCTTGGAGTAGATGAGTATGTCGTCGATGAATACAATTAAGAATTTGTCCAGGTAGGGTCTACACACCCGATTCATGAGATCCATGAATATAGCTGGTGCGTTGGTCAATCCAAAGGGCATAACCTGGAATTCGTAATGATCGTAGTGAGTTCTGAATGCGGTTTTTGGAATGAATCCCCTGCACTTGACCATTGCAATGCCCTCATGCAATGCATTAGTACAAAGGAAGATTTACATTTTCCATCATAATTAACCCACCTTGGCCTTTATTAAACATAATTAAAGGAAGAAAAACAAATAAAGAGATTAAAGACTTACATTGAGGCTTTGGATTGTCATGAATGTTTATCATCCTCAAGTGTCACGTTCCCCAAACCAAGCTTAAAAACGAGATCATTGTTATTATAAGTTAGCAAACTAACACAAACTCCTGTGGCCCAATTATTCACTTAGACTCCCTTATTTCTAGGTGTATCTCTTATATTTTATTGTTGTCTAATGAGACTGCTTTTATACATAGTCTCATCGTCCAAACGGGCTTTAAATGTATTAAATATCATAAAAAATGCCAAATATATGCTTGTGTTTGTTACCTGTGTATTTTAGGTACAGATATTGAGAAAATGACAAAAGATCACAAGAAACATGCAAAAACGAACACGGGAAATGAAGTCGCACATTGAACCAAGCCCTAATGAAGATTTTCCAAGAAAAACCCTTGAAGAATTGAAGATTATTCAAGAAGGGTCCTCCAATATTGACTAATTGACACTTTAAACCCTTGTTTATTCATAATTACAAGTTTGGTCCTTAAAGTTTGTCAAATTTACAAAAAGGCCCTCCACTTTGAAGAATTGGCAAAAATGGTAACTCAACAATCATGACTTGTCAATATTAGTCCTCTAAAAAGTCAATCATACAAGTCAAGACCATTATCTATGAGATTAATTACAAAAAACCCTTCAAGAATCAACAAATGGCAAGAAATACCCCTAAAAATACTTTGGAAAAGTATTTGTGGCCAAAGTATGAAAATGAAAACTTGTATAACAAAGGAAATCGGGTTTTGGCTGTTTAAATTACATGTGACAAGAAGGAAAGAAGCAAGATGTTAAAGTTGGCCGACACAACAACTTACCTAGACCAACCATGTGTTGCCACCTCACCCACCAAATCCCCTCAACCAATTAGAACCCACCCCTTTTCCACCTCACTTTCCACTCAACGTAATTAAACTAATCTTAACTGATTAGTTTAATTTGACGCCCTAACACATGTTTAAAAAACAAAACACATCAAACCCCATTGTTCTTCATGTTCATACCAAAATTAGGGATTCACTAACCACAATGAATTATGCCCTAATTTTGTCCAGATTTATGATTAAGGCCACCCTTAACATAACCCAACTCTTAAACAAGCCACATCATCAACCAAGAAGTCACATGCTACACCCTTACTACACGTTTATTTAAGGAAGAAGACAAACCTTACAGAGAATCTACCACCCACATTCAGCTTCAATCCTAAGCTTCATTGTGAGCCATTGATCACTATTTCACCTTGCCAACTCATACAAACAGCCAAATTCAGTCACATGATTCCAAGATATTCAAACTACTCAAGGGAAAATTGGGGACTTCAACAAGCATTAGGGTTACGTTTTTTATGTTCTTAGTTCACATGTAAGGCTCTATATAAAGCCATAGGGTCTCATTTGCACAACTGCTTTTGGTTTTTCCTTTGTTCAAGTTCTCTAAATCCAGTTTCATGTTTAATGAATTGTGTTTGAATGTTTGAAGAAATCCAAGTGCCAGTCTTTTTAGTTACTGGTTATTGTTATATGTTTGATAAACTTGAATCTCGAAACATTTTCTTAAGCTTTGTGCAAGAAATTGCTCAAAGTCCTAAAACCTTGATATTTTGCTAAGTCCTTGGTACACCTTGGAATTCTTGGGCTATAAGTGGATCATAGCATCCTGATATTGTGTTATCAAGGTGTTGTGAGGCTTATAACTTAGGGATAATCAAGTGTGAGGTACAAGGGTTGCATTAATCAAGATTTTGTCACCTTTATGTTTTATATTTTTTGCTTCTAACTTTGTTCTATCTTAGCAGCGTGATATTGGAAGCTTGTGCTTGTTCTTGCTAGCACATCAGCTCAAACATACGTGGGTATGGATGTACATCCATAAGGTTTGAACCCTTAATCTCAAAATCTGTAAAAAAATTAGATATTTGTGATATTTGAGTTCTGCTTGTGTATGTGTGATCTTGGGCTCCAAATCTTGTTGTTTCTGTTTAAGTTTGATGTTTTGATGCTTATGTATGCATGTGCTAACCTAAATCCAACCTTTGATTTGAAAATCTTAATTTGAAAATATAAAGGGGTGTTTGGGTCAACTGCATATTGAAGTATTCGTGTTATTGGTTAAGCGTTTGCTGTTGTATGTTGTTAGTTCTTGTTTAAGAAGTGCATTAGAGTGATAATCTGCAAGTTGTATGCTTTTGAACACCTAAATCAAACATATGCTTATAAAATCTTTATTAAGTGATATTTTGGACAGTGATTTGATGCACACCTAGTTCTAGGCTTAGACTTAGGATAAAGAGTGATAAATCATACCCAACATGACCTGTTAAGAAGATTTAAGTGTTTGAATTTGGCTGTGTGGTCAAGTATATCAGCAAGTATTCATAACTGCATGTTCTTAGTTCATCAGTAACTTTTGTATGCTTGAATCTTGATCTAAACCTTGAACCATTGCATGAAACCTGTTTAAATTTGTTCATTTGAATCTATTATAGCTTGTGTATGCTTTTGGTGCAATTTGGTTGGCTGATTTTTGCTAAAACTGCTTATTGAGTGAAAACTGCTTATTGTTCATGTATGTGTCATATTTGGTGATGTTTTGAATTAACTGCACTGATTGGCTGTTTGAAATTGTGTTTTTGTGATTGATATTGACTGTAAAACTCGCATGCTTTTACCATGAATAGTACCTTTAAGATCGTACATACTAGATTTAAACTTTCCTAATATAGCATGATTACGATTACGTGTTAGGATTTTACGTATTACGTACGTGTTAGAACACGATAAGTATTTACTACGCACGAGCACGTAATAATTATTTGACAATAATTAATCACGAACATGCGATCATGAAATCATGAACGTAATTAAAACACGATTTATTATTAATTACGTATATATATTTATTACGAGCGTAAATAAATATATTAGATCACGATAATTACGTAACGAGAACACATAAAACGCGAACACAAATAATCATGAACGAATAACTAAACGTCGAGACACGAAAAAAGGTACGGGTACCCCATGTGGGACCCCCTACCCACGGCTACAAGGAACAAATGGGCCAAGCCCATTTGTAATTTTTACTAAAGGGGGTTAAAGGATTTTTACACTACTCATTTTACATTTACAGAAGATTTTAGCAAAAACCTAAAAACCCTCCTCCTTCTCTTCTTTTGGCCGCCACCCTCAAAACACCACAAGGGGGTGTTTGTTGATCTTGGATCTTGGAATTCTAGTTGGTGATCGTGTTTGTTCTTCGTCCTTTTGATCCACGAATTCGGTAAATCCTTTTAAACCTTTTTCTTTTGATTTTATCTTTTATAAATCAAGAACATGTTATGTTTTTACAAAAAACCTAATTAAAATCATGGATCTTACATGAATTGGGGTTTAATAAAATCAAAAGTATTGTTTTAAGGGGTGTTTGTTTTGGCCGCAGCCTACACCGAACCCAAGGGGGGTTTCGGTTTGGCCATCCGACCACCACCGAGACCATATGGTCCCGGTTGGTTGGTGTGGATCCCACGGCAGCATCAAGACAAGGGGTACCCCGATTTGGTTCGTGGTACGGTGTCGATTTCATGTCCGGTTCATGGTTTTTAGTCTAGATCCGGTTAATGGTGTATGTTTAGTTTTATTTTTTTTATGATCTTATGTTAAAAATTAAATTAATAAAATGACATGATTAATTTAATAACATGACTTAGGTTATTTTAATTATTAATAATCATGAAATTAATTAACCTAAGTATTTTTATATTTTAGACTTATAATTAATTAATTATTTAAAAACCATGATTATAATTAATTAATTAACATGATTTAGGTTATATTATTAATAAATAATAATACATGTTTTAACCTAAGTACTTAACTTTATTTAATTAAAAACATGTTATACTTTAATTAAATATTTTAACCTATAGTTTAATTTAATTACATGAAATAATTATTAAACTATACATTATATCATATGACTTAGAAAATAATCATGAAAACACTTAGGCTTATATACTTAGCTTATTTAACAAATTATTTCTAATTATGGAAACTTTCTATTTTTAGAAACTTAATTAAATAAGGCAGCTAATCTATTTATGGAAACCTTCTATTTTTAGAAACTTATTTATTTCAGGCAGCTAATCTATTTATGGAAACTTATTTAATTAAGGCAGCTGATCTATTTATGGAAACTTTCTATTTTTAGAAACTTATCTATTTAGAGCAGTAAATCTATTTTTTGAAACTTTCTATTTTTGGAAACTTTCTGTTTTTGGAAACTTTCTATTTTTGGAAACTTTCTTTTTTTGGTAACTTTCTATTTTTGGAAACTTTATATTTTAGGAAACCTGCTATTTTTGGAAAGTTACTTATTATTACACATTAAGTATAATAATGCATGAAATACCAGAAATACTTAATCAGATTAAACAGAATATAAGATAAACACAATTTAAGGCTTTAAACAGTAAAACATGGTAAGAACATATAAAATAAGCTAAGGCATGACATAAAACCAGCTACGTATTTAGTAAGCAGATACTTATTCATGTATGTATTTATGTAGCACTAGTGATACGGAAGTAGGATTCCTCTCAGTTCATCTTCTTCGTTCACTGGACATAAGGTACGGATTCCCGTCCTTTCAGTATGGACATTCTTTCCTTATTAGGATTCCCCGTATGCAGCCAGCTGTTTTCCCGTAGTATAAGTTACGTGTTTGATTGCTTATGTTTAATTAAGAATACCTATAGCCATACACATGCATGACCAGTTTCACCTAGTTATGGAGGTACCATAACCATAACATTAGAGGCACTAATGTTATGACTTCACCACGGCGGAGTGATTGCTCGTGGCGTCCCTTCAGCTTTTGGCCATTTATATTATATTTATCATGTGGGGCGTATGGGTGCATCCTAGTTACACGTTTTCAGTCAAGATTTCATGGTGAATGTGGTGTGTGCCTTGCATCATTCACAAGGAGCTGATCCCTCCTACCAAAAAACCAGTATACTAAATTAGAGGCAGCCCCTCTAATTTTCATGATGAGGTCACCCCTCCAATGTATTCATGCACGGTGGATTTTCATGACCTATATTGGCTAATGGTAAAATATGACAAACAGTTTTTACAAGATAAACATAAGACTTTTCAAACTATAAAACCAGATTTATCAAGACTTAACCAGGTTACTCGGGACTTAGTTTTCTTCCACTGTTATATGTTATATGCTTATCCTATTCATGCTTTATTGTACATCCGTGCATTGAGCGTATTTGCTCAGCCGTTTTCCTTTTCTATGTTCCCAAAACGGCAGGTACTCAGGGACGCTCGTAGACACTAAGAGTACGTGCATATGGACTGGAAGCTGTCTAGCCTTCTTTACTTTATGCATTTCCTTTCTTATGATACATTTGCTTTGGACATTGTTCAGTCCTTTCCTTTACTATACTTATGTTTGCGTGTGATGAGCTTTACTTTTGGACTATCGATGTTTGATTCCGGTATTTTCCTTTTATGGTCAAGTAATGTTTAGACATTTTTCCTTGTATGCTTTGATGACACGCCATAATTGCATGTGACATTTCCATTATCAAAATAGGGTGTTACAATTATGGTATCAGTGCCAAGGCTTCAACCTGTAGGCTCTCAAATATGACCTGTGATTAGTGGGTACTCACTACGGTCTTCCTAGAACTGACAGTTGTTTTCATGCATTCATCATTTTTAAGCATACATATACATGTCATTGTCGCAAATTTTTGACTAAGTAATGGTTGGTACAGGACTGGCCCTATTTAGTCGCATGTGTTTTATCGAAACTTTTAAATTTGGGACCGACCCATAGGCGTCCCCTCGCTATGTCTTTTGTTTTGGGTGAACTGACCAGAGGCGTTCACTCTCGAGCATACAAAAGTTTTCATAAAACTGCATCATGCATTCATACACAAAATTTTCTTGCATAAAATTTTTCTCGTGAAATTTTGGTATAAATTTTTTTCATGTATATATATATATTATGTTTTGATTTGTTTAATCATATGTTTTATGTTAAACTGTCAGATGGTTCTCACACGTGAACAGGAGCAGCTCAATGCTGCAATTTAAGCTGCTATGCAAGCTTTGCTTCCTCAACTGAGGAATGACATCAGGGCTGAAGTTCAAGCTGCCAACAATCAGCAGCATAATCAGGCACCTCCTCCTCCTCCTCCAGTGACATTAGCAGTATGGCTGGAGAGATTCAACAAGCTCCGCCCTCGAGCTTTTGAGAAGACAGATAGCCCTAGCGATGCTGAAAGCTGGTTGGCTCACATCGAGAAGATTTTCAATGCTATGGGTTTTGACCCCGCATACAAGGCGAGGTTGGCATGCTATCGGTTCGAAGGCGATGTACTTAATTGGTGGTTATCATTAATGCAGTCTGAAGGTGGTGACGATTGGGTTGCTGGTTTGACTTGGGCTCAGTTCAAGGACAGGGTGATGGAGCAGTTCTTTCCCAAGGCCGAGCAGGACAAGCTCAAGAGAGAGTACCATGGGATCCGACAGAGAGCTGGGGAGAATAGCAACGAGTTTATGCAGCGCTTTCTTCGCTTAGTTGGTTTCCTTGGTGCGGCAGCAGGTACTCCTGAAGAGCAGGCACATCACTTTAGATGGGCTCTTCGCACATCGGTCGCAAACAATCTGGTGTGTGCTACGTTCAACACTGTAGCACAAGTGGCCGATGCAGCACGTAAATTGGAGATGCTGCAGGAGAGAGATGAGTTCGGGGAAGCTGAAAGACCCGACAAGAGGTAAACATTCGTATTCAAGCGGTGATCAGTCTGTATACTTTCCATATATGTCAATTATTCATCTCTTTAAATGTATCTTCCAGGCAGAAAACTGGGGACCGGTCTCAGCCGGCTACTCAGCAGCAGCCTCATCAGCCCAAGGGAAACGGTCAGACTAACGACCGTTCTGCTACGGATAGGCGTGGCGGTAATGATAATTACCGTAACAACGCTGGGCACTCCAACAGCAGCAGGTCCTAATACTTAAGCATTTCCTTATGATTTCATGTTATAACTCATATTCTGACACTTTAGCAAAACTTCTACTAGGAACCATGGAAACGGTAGGGACCAGAACCAGAGAGGTTCGCAGCCTAGCCGTCCAGCTATCATTGGTATTCAATCTTACGATTATCCGCTTTGTCCTTTGTACCCAATTATCATGTCTTATGTAAAATGTTTTATCAGGTTCCCAGCCAGCCAGAGCACCTGCTGGAGGATTCACTCATCCTCTTTGCTCTACTTGCCACCATAGGCACCCAGGACCATGTCGCCGTAATACTGATGTGTGCTTCAAGTGTGGTCTTCCTGGCCATATTATGAAGGATTGCCGTAAGGGCGAGATGGAGGGTACATCGGGACATGCTGATACCAAGCCGCCTCCTACTACCGGGCGTGTCTACACGACATCTCGAGACCAGGCCAACAAGTCTACAGGTACCATCACTGGAATCTTGTATATGTATGGTCAATCTGCATGTGTTCTTTTCGATACGGGTGCTACTCACTCGGTTATTTCTACTGCTTATGCTAAGAACATTAGGATGCTCCCCATGCCACTAAAAAATAGGCTTACTATTTCCACGCCTTTGAGGGACTCTGTATTAATCACCCATGTATACAAGAGTCTTCCCCTAGAATTTGATGATAAGGTTCGACCTGTCGACGCACTTCCGCTGGACATGAATGACGACATGATTTTGGGCAAGGATTGGCTATCCAAGCATCATGCTACCATAGACTGCCATTCATATCGAGTTATCTTCGGTGATGTTAATGCACCAGAGTACATTCATAATGGGTTCATACCCGAACGGTCTGTACAAATCATATCTACCCTACAAGCGCGTGCACTACTGTCACATGGCTGCGAGGGTTATCTAGCTACGGTTCACGACATGGATGCTGAATCTCAATTAATTCAGGATCAACCTATAGTGTCGGAATTCCAAGATGTTTTTCCAGCATAACCTCCGGGCATACCACCTGCACGAGAAGTGGAATTTAGTATCGAGCTTATTCCAGGAGCTGAACCAATCTCCAAAGCTCCTTACCGCATGGCTCCCATAGAGCTGAAGGAGCTGAAGGAGCTGAAGGATCAACTGCAAGAACTTCTTGAACGAGGTTTCATTCAACCGAGCGCATCTCCATGGGGCGCACCGGTCTTGTTTGTTAAGAAGAAGGACGACAGTATGCGTCTTTGCATAGACTATCGCGAGCTCAACAAGATTACCATTCGGAATAGATATCCACTGCCACGCATTGACGATCTGTTTGACCAACTCCAAGGGGCCAAACACTTTTCCAAGATTGATGTTAGGTCAGGCTATCATCAGCTACGAGTCAAGGAGCAGGACATTGCTAAGACTGCCTTTCGTACCCGTTATGTCCACTACGAGTTTGTAGTTTTGCCATTTGGCCTGACAAATTCTCCAGCAGTGTTCATGGATTTGATGAACAGAATCTTCCATGAATTTCTGGACAAGTTCGTCATTGTCTTCATCGATGACATCCTGATTTTCTTAAAGTCCAAGGAGGAACACGAAGACCATCTTCGTACAGTACTACAGATTCTTCGCCAGAAGCAGCTGTATGCTAAATTCTCCAAGTGTGAGTTCTGGTTAGACAAGGTGGCATTCTTAGGTCACATTGTATCAGCAGAAGGAATCACTATGGATCCAGCGAAGGTTGAGGCCATTACTAAGTGGCCAAGGTCGACATCAGCGACGGAAGTCCGCAGTTTCTTAGGCTTAGCTGGCTATTACTGTAGGTTCGTGGAGAACTTTTCCCGCCTAGCACTACCATTGACCAAACTGATGCGGAAAGGGGAGAAATTCGTCTGGACTGAAGATCGAGAGAAGAGCTTTGAAGACCTGAAGCAGAAGCTAGTATCTGCACCTATTCTTACTCTACCATCTGGTACGGATGGATTTCAAATCTACATCGATGCATCAGGGAGGGACTTGGCTGTGTTCTCATGCAACATGGGAAAGTGATCGCGTACGCTTCACGGCAGCTTAAGCCTTATGAAGAAAATTACCCCACGCATGACCTGGAACTTGCTGCAGTCGTGTTTGCATTGAAGATATGGAGGCACTACTTATATGGAGAATCATGTGACATTTTCACGGACCACAAGAGCTTGAAGTATATCTTCACTCAGCGTGAATTGAACATGAGGCAGAGGAGATGGTTAGAGCTGTTGAAGGATTATGACATTAATCTACAGTATCATCCCGGAAAGGAAAATGTAGTAGCAGATGCTCTTAGCAGGAAGTCCGGAATGATCAACGGCATTAAAATCGAAGAGGAAATCATCAGAGACTTGGAGCGACTAAACATCGAGATCATGGTACGTGGACAGCACGATTACTAGGATAATCTTAGAGTAGAACCCGAGTTACTCTCTAAGATCAAGGAAGCTCAGAAGGATGACGGAGAAATCTGGGCGATAGTACAGAATTTGGAGAAGCAGACGGAATTCAGAGTAGATGTAGATGGTATCGTATGGCAGGGCACGAGACTTTGTGTTCCTGATGACCAAGAACTCCGGGAAGCTTTGTTAGCTGAAGATCATAGCTCCCCATTCTCTATACATCCTGGTTCGACTAAGA
The DNA here is from genome assembly GCA_025667525.1 of Glebionis coronaria. Classification (NCBI taxonomy): domain Eukaryota; kingdom Viridiplantae; phylum Streptophyta; class Magnoliopsida; order Asterales; family Asteraceae; genus Glebionis; species Glebionis coronaria. The sequence continues at coordinate 443,881,144 of CM046879.1, read as the reverse complement.
TGTACCATGACATCAAGCAGTACTTTTGGTGGAGTGGTATGAAACAGGATGTGGCCACTTACGTCTCCAAATGTCTTACCTGCCAGCAGGTTAAGATCGAGCATTAGCGATCTGGCGGTCTCCTTCAACCGTTAGATATTCCAAAGTGGAAGTGGGACAAAATCACCATGGATTTTGTTACTGGTCTTCCGCCTACCAAGAGGAAGCACGATGCAATCTGGGTTATCGTTGATTGACTTACCAAATCAGCTCATTTCTTACCGATCCGCAAGGAAGATCCGGTAAGTAAACTCGCAAATACGTACAGAAGAGAGATCATGAGACTCCACGGTGCACCATCCAGCATCGTCTCAGACAGAGATCCTCGATTCACTTCGCGCTTTTGCTAAGTTCTTGGTACACCTTGGAATTCTTGGGCTATAAGTGGATCATAGCATCCTCGATATTGTGTTATCAAGGTGTTGTGAGGCTTATAACTTGGGGATAATCAAGTGTGGGGTACAAGGGTTGCATTAATCAAGATTTTGTCACCTTTCTGTTTTATATTTTTTGCTTCTAACTTTGTTCTATCTTAGCAGCGTGATATTGGAAGCTTGTGATTGTTCTTGCTAGCATATCAACTCAAACATACGTGGGTGTGGATGTACATCCATGAGGTTTGAACCCTTAATCTCAAAATCTGTAAAAAAATTAGATATTTGTGATATTTGTGATATTTGAGTTCTGCTTATGTATGTGTGATCTTGGGCTCCAAATCTTGTTGTTTCTGTTTAAGTTTGATGTTTTGATGCTTATGTATGCATGTGCTAACCTAAATCCAACTTTTGATTTGAAAATCTTGATTTGAAAATATAAAGGGGTGTTTGGGTCAACTGCATATTGAAGTATTCGTGTTATTGGTTAAGCGTTTGCTGTTGTATGTTGCTAGTTCTTGTTTAAGAAGTGCATTAGAGAGATAATCTGCAAGTTGTATGCTTTTGAACACCTAAATCAAACATATGCTTATAAAATCTTGATTAAGTGATATTTTGGACTGTGATTTGGTGAACACCTAGTTCTAGGCTTAGACTTAGGATAAAGAGTGATAAATCATACCCAACATGACCTGTTAAGAAGATTTAAGTGTTTGAATTTGGCTGTGTGGTCAAGTATATCAGCAAGTATTCATAACTGCATGTTCTTAGTTCATCAGTAACTTTTATATGCTTGAATCTTGATCTAAACCTTGAACCATTACATGAAACCTGTTTAAATTTGTTCATTTGAATCTATTATAGCTTGTGTATGCTTTTGGTGCAATTTGGTTGGCTGATTTTTGCTAAAACTGCTTATTGAGTGAAAACTGCTTATTGTTCATGTATGTGTCATATATGGCGATGTTTTGAATTAAATGCACTGATTGGCTGCTTGAAATTGTGTTTTTGTGATTGATATTGACTGTAAAACCCGCATGCTTTTACCATGAATAGTACCCTTAAGATCGTACGTACTAGATTTAAACTTTCCTAATATAGCATGATTACGATTACGTGTTAGGATTTTACGTATTACGTACGTGTTAGAACACGATAAGTATTTACTACGCACGAGCACGTAATAATTATTTGACAATAATTAATCACGAACATGCGATCATGAAATCATGAACGTAATTAAAACACGAACTATTATTAATTACGTATATATATATTTATTACGAGCGTAAATAAATATATTAGATCACGATAATTACGTAACGAGAACACATAAAACGCGAACACAAATAATCATGAACGAATAACTAAACCTCGAGACACGAAAAAAGGTACGGGTACCCCATGTGGGGCCCCCTGCCCGCGGCGACAAGGAACAAATGGGCCAAGCCCATTTGTAATTTTTACTAAAGGGGGTTAAAGTATTTTTACACTACTCATTTTACATTTACAGAAGATTTTAGCAAAAACCTAAAAACCCTCCTCCTTCTCTTCTTTTGGCCGCCACCCTCAAAACACCACAAGGGGGTGTTTGTTGATCTTGGATCTTGGAATTCTAGTTGGTGATCGTGTTTGTTCTTCGTCCTTTTGATCCACGAATTCGGTAAATCATTTTTAAACCTTTTTCTTTTGATTTGATCTTTTATAAATCAAGAACATGTTATGTTTTTACAAAAACCTAATTAAAATCATGGATTTAACATGAATTGGGGTTTAATAAAACCAAAAGTATTGTTTTAAGGGGTGTTTGTTTTGGCCGCAGCCTACACCGAACCCAAGGGGGGTTTCGGTTTGGCCATCCGACCACCACCGAGACCATATGGTCCCGGTTGGTTGGTGTGGGTCCCACGGCAGCATCAAGACAAGGGGTATTCCGATTTGGTTCGGGGTACGGTGTCGATTTCATGTCCGGTTCATGGTTTTTAGTCTAGATCCGGTTCATGGTGTATGTTTAGTTTTATTTTTTTTTATGATCTTATGTTAAAAATTAAATTAATAAAATGACATGATTAATTTAATAACATGACTTAGGTTAATTTAATTATTAATAATCATGAAATTAATTAACCTAAGTATTTTTATATTTTAGACTTATAATTAATTAATTATTTAAAAACCATGATTATAATTAATTAATTAACATGACTTAGGTTATATTATTAATAAATAATAATTCATGTTTTAACCTAAGTACTTAACTTTATTTAATTAAAAACATGTTATACTTTAATTAAATATTTTAACCTATAGTTTATTTAATTACATGAAATAATTATTAAACTATACATTATATCATATGACTTAGAAAATAATCATGAAAACACTTAGGCTTATATACTTGGCTTATTTAACCAGCTTATTTCTAATTATGGAAACTTTCTATGTTTAGAAACTTAATTAAATAAGGCAGCTAATCTATTTATGGAAATCTTCTATTTTTAGAAACTTATTTATTTCAGGCAGCTAATCTATTTATGGAAACTTATTTAATTAAGGCAACTGATCTATTTATGGAAACTTTCTATTTTTAGAAACTTATCTATTTTAAGCAGTAAATCTATTTTTGGAAACTTTCTATTTTTGGAAAGTTTCTATTTTCGGAAACTTTCTATTTTTGGTAACTTTCTTTTTTTGGAAACTTTCTATTTTAGGAAACCTGCTATTTTTGGAAAGTTACTTATTATTACACAGTAAATATAATAATGCATGAAATACCAAAAATACTTAATCAGATTAAACAGAATATAAGATAAACACACTTTAAGGCTTTAAACAGTAAAACATGGTAAGAACATATAAAATAAGCTAAGGCATGACATAAAACCAGCTACGTATTTAGTAAGCATATACTTATTCATGTATGTATTTATGTAGCACTAGTGATACGGAAGTAGGATTCCTCTCAGTTCATCTTCTTCGTTCACTGGACATAAGGTACGGATTCCCGTCCTTTTAGTATGGACATTCTTTCCTTATTAGGATTCCCCGTATGCAGCCAACTATTTTCCCGTAGTATAAGTTACGTGTTTGATTGCTTATGTTTAACTAAGAATACCTATAGCCATATACATGCATGACCAGTTTCACCTAGTTATGGAGGTACCATAACCATAACATTAGAGGCACTGATGTTATGAGTTCACCACGGCGGAGTGATTGCTCGTGGCGTCCCTTCAGCTTTTGGCCATTTATATTATATTTATCATGTGGGGCGTATGGGTGCATCCTAGTTACACGTTTTCAGTCAGGATTTCATGGTGAATGTGGTGTGTGCCTTGCATCCTTCACAAGGAGCTGATCCCTCCTACCCAAAAACCAGTATATTAAATTAGAGGCAGCCCCTCTAATTTGCATGATGAGGTCACCCCTCCAATGTATTCATGCACGGTGGATTTTCATGACCTATATTGGCTAATGGTAAAATATGACAAACAGTTTTTACAAGATAAACATAAGAATTTTCAAACTATAAAACCAGTTTTATCAAGACTTAACCAGGTTACTCGGGACTTAGTTTTCTTCCGCTGTTATATGTCATATGCTTATCCTATTCATGCTTTATTGTACATCCATGCACTGAGCGTATTTGCTCAGCCGTTTCCTTTTCTATGTTCCCAAAACGGCAGGTACTCAGGGACGCTCGTAGACACTAAGAGTACGTGCATATGGACTGGAAGCTGTCTAGCCTTCTTTACTTTATGCATTTCCTTTCTTATGATACATTTGCTTTAGACATTGTTCAGTACTTTCCTTTACTATACTTATGTTTGTGTGTGATGAGCTTTACTTTTGGACTACCGATGTTTGATTCCGGTATTTTCCTTTTATGGTTAAGTAATGTTTAGACATTTTTTCTTGTATGCTTTGATGACACGCCATAATTGCATGTGAAATTTCCATTATCAAAATGGGGTGTTACATTGACTCCTTATGATTAGCTGATCATTTGGGTGCCTTTGCTTAACTTGAATCCACAAAAAAGCCACAAAAGACAAAAAGTCAAAAAGGTAAAGCAGGGGGAAAAGTTCCCACTGCTCAACCTCCAAAACTAGCCCCTAGTAGTGTAAAACATCATTCAGCTTTTTCATAAGCCATATTGGCTTATCCAGACTTGGAACAACTTATTTTTTGTGATAGATCTTCCTCATTTGACCCATTTATTTGATCTGGAGCTTATTAGACTTTGACTTTGACTTTTTACTAGAAAACTCATTAAGTTGACTTTTAAACAAGTGCTTATCTGGTTATTTTGACTTATTGCTTGTGCTTATTTGAAAACTTTTTGATTATTTAGCTTAATTAAGTCATTTAAAAGCTTTTGAAAGTTGAACCAACACTTGAGGTGGTCTAGAACTCAAAAATAACTATTTTGTCGTTTTGTGAAGAGAGTCTTGGCTTATTTCAGGCTTATTTCTTGTGCTTTTTTCAATTTTCTTTTTACAGACCTCTTAAGTAACTTAAAAGAAGCTTGTGTGTCAAATTTGAGCTTATGGTATCAGCTTATAGCTTAATGGGCCAAAAAGCCCATTAAGAATAAGTTGCTTTAAAATAAGCTAGCTTAAACACATTTATAGCTTTTGGGCCTTCAGAGTTTTGTTCTTAAAATCAATTTTTAAGTCAGCTAGGAGATTTTGGGCTTATTTGAACAACAATGTTCTTATTGGGCCAATTTGAGCCCATTAAGGGACTGTTTGGACTTTTAGCCCATTTCAAGGCCCAATAGGGGTATTTTTTTAATTTCAACTACATTTCTATGTTATTTAGGTTAAAATAAACTAGTTTGTAACTTCTTAGAATTTTTTATAAATATTGGATTTTTATTAATATTTTATTATTAAAAATTAAAATTTAGGTTTTTCAAAGTTTTTCATTTTCCTTAGTTCAAATACATTAAGTTAGGAATTTTACAATTTTTAGAATATTTTTATTGTCATTAGATTAATTTTTAGAATTATTTTAAATTTTAATAGTTTTAAATAGTTTTAAATAGTTTTAATTAATTTTAAAATTTTCAATAATAGTTTTAAATTTAGTTAAGGTATTTTAGAGGTTTACAAGTGAAAAAATCTCATTTTGGGCTTTTTGTTAATTAAATTGATTTTTTGGGTTTTAATTAGTATTAAAAAATTATTATTTAATTAAATAAAAGGTTTGAGTGATTTTTGATTTTTTGTAAACTCTAATTACATTTTTAGGATTTATTGCAATTTTCTAGGAATTTTTAGGGTAAATTTTTAATTTTGTCATTTTTTACGGTTTTACGTGCACGACTATTCATCTTAGTTTAATTCGTAACCGTAACCGTCATTCTCTTCTAATCTATTTTCTTCTTTTCATTTCTCATCAATATAATCACAAACCATTAATCATCTCTCTGCACAACACACTTGCCTCCTTAAGAACGATCCCCACTTTGGGTCATTAGTGCTTGGTTTTCCTAAACCGACACTTAATACTTTCCACTTTTACGCTCTTTTCCTAAAGAGTGGTAAAACACTACATCAATTTTGGTGCCGCTGCCGGGTAGGCGTGTTGTGTTTTGATTTGGACAATTGTTGTTTTTATATAGCCATAATAGCTAATTGTATTAGTAGGACTCTACTAATACGTATTATCGGTTTTCGTTTTTTGTGTGAATACTATTACTATATTGTATACGTAGAATAATAAATTCACAAGTACTCCAAAAGTGTGAAAACACAACCTTGATTGGGAGGTCATTACTGAATCATTGTATTCGAATCTCAAACAAGAAAGAAAAGGCAAAATAGATAAATACTTTCGTGAAGCTTAATTTTGAAAAACACAAACTATAAGGTGGGTATAAGGCGGGTATTATAAAATATACCCTAAGGAAAAAGGCTCTTAAGTGCCTCGCGCCGCCTCGTTTCCCCGCTTGCTTGTGCGTGTTTAGATAAAAAGGGCTAATCGAGGGTTTGCCAACCAAAGTATTATCTAAGTATCATATATATTTTCTTGGTTTCATTTGATTAAACCCTCTTGAACGTTTTGGTGTTCCACCAACGTTCTAAAGTCATCGAAGGCATTCACTACACGTGATCGTTTTCATTCCTTGAGGCTTCTTTAATCAAGAGATTTGAATAAGGAGGAGATTTGTAGATTTTTGTCTACTTAATACAAACACAAAAACCCAAAAAAAAGTAAAAACAATCAAAAACCACAAAAAAAATTGGAAAAATTAAAAACACCAAAAAGAATATTCTTTGCTCATGCCCACGTTGTACGTGACGTTTATGCTTACTCGTAATCAAGCAAGACGTGCACCTAAACGAAAAAACCGAAAGGAGTCAACACCTACTCCTAATGTTTCTAGTGAGGAGTCTCCTATTGACGAACCTATCGTAGAAGAAGAACCAACCATGGCGAATTGAACTATGATGGAGTTACTTCAAGCACCCACCAAGGGTTATGGAGAGGCTATTGTAATTCCCACTATCCTTGCGGAGAATTTTGAAGTGAAAACGGGTTTGTTGTCGATGATCTAAAACAACAAATTCCGTGGTGATGAAAAGGACAACCCGCACAACCATATCCGCCAATTCAATCGTCTTACCGCCACTTGTAAATTTAAGGATGTTGCTAATGACTCGATTAAGATGATGCTTTTTCCGTATTCCTTAGCGAGGTCCGCTAAAATTTGGTTAGAGAAAGAGCCACCTAATTCTATATTGACGTGGAAGGATCTCGTTTCTAAGTTTGTGAACCAATTTTTTCTGCCCTCTAAGACTACGCATTTGAAAAACGAGATTTCAAAATTTTCACAACACTTTAATGAGAGTTTTTCAACGGCTTGGAATAGGTTTAAGGAAATGTTACATGAGTGTCCTCATCAGGGTTTTTCCGACTTGCATCAAATTGACACGTTTTACAATGGTTTAAATGATCATGAAAGGGATTATCTAAATGCCGCCGCGGGTGGTAATTTTTTGTGTAAAAAGGTTGAGGAAGCGTTGTTGATAATTGAGAATAGATCTAAGGTGTAGAGTCCTCGTAACACATCGAGTGTTCGTAAGGCTTCGTCTTCGGCTTCACCTTCTTTGTCTAATACCATCGATGCTTGCCAAATTGAGGCGAACATGGAAAACAAAATCTGTGATAAGCTTAAAGGACTTTTAATTGAATTCAAAGTTGGAGAACAAAGTGCTCCCGCTACGGCTAAAGAGGTTGAGGTTTCATGTTTGTATTGTGGTGGAGGTCATGATTTCTCCGAGTGCATTCCCAACGGTGGTAACACTTCGAGTGCCTACGCGGCGACTGGAACTTACAACCAAAACGGTCAAGTTACCCGCTCTAATCAACTGAATCCACCGGGTTTTGCTCCCAATCAAAATGCTAACAACAACTATCAAAACAATCAAGTTGGTTTTAAAAACAATTACAAAGGAAACCATGGGAACCAAGGGGCTAATAATCAAGTTTTAAACAAAAATCAAAACAATGATTTTCAAAACAACAACAAGGGTTTGCAAACTTTGAAAGATCTTCCAAATGAATTTGTTGAATACGCTAATGGAAACGATGCTAGGTTTGACAACATTCAAAGAGAAATCATTAGCCTGAGATCCGAGTTTAAGAACGACTTGAAGAAGGAGTTGAAAAACAAGTTAGCAAATGAGCTTAAAATCCATACAAACAAAATGGAAGGGCATGTAACTAGGTTACAACAAAACCACCAAAACATGGAACAAGGGCAACATGAAATAAATCAAGAGATGATTAAGGCCGAGAAGAGGCAATCCATGTTTGAGGATAAAATTTCATCTATGTTTGAGGCTATAATGTGCAAACCGTCTTCGAGTAGTCTTCCTAGTAACACCATATCGAACCCTAAGCGAGAGATGAAAGTGATTACCACACGTAGTGGTAAGACACTTAAGAAACCTACTCCTCAACCAATTGCTCCTACGGAGGATGCAATTCTGGAAGAACCCAAGGTGGTGGTAAAAAAGGAGCATGTCCCAATCCCACGAAGTACCGCTCATGCCACACCTACGGTTGACCCATTACCACATTTGGAACCCGAGATTCCAAAGGCTATGCCTATGCCTCAACCCACACCACCTTTGCCCTATCCATCGAGACTTAGAAAGGAGAAACGTCAAGAGCGCGATAATTACCAATTTGAGCTTTTTATGAAAATGTTTCGTGACGTTCATTTTAATGTGAGTTTTGTTGATGCTTTGGTCATGATGCCTCAATTTGGCGCTAACTTTAAGAGTATGTTGAACACCAAGGAGAAATTGCAACAATTGTCTAGTTGTTCATCAGTTTATCTTAACCGCATACCTCAAAAAGTCGGTGATCCCGATAAATTCTTGATCCCTTGTGCAATGAAAGATATGGAAGAATGCTATGCCTTGGCCGATCTTGGTGCTAGTATTAACTTGATGCCACTTGCAATCTTCAAGTCGCTCAATCTTCCTAATCTTACTCCTTCACTAATGTCTATCGAGTTGGCCGACCATTCCACGATTCCCGCATGTGGATTGGCGGAAGACGTTTTTGTGAAAGTGGGAAAGTTCTATTATTCGGTAGACTTTATCGTTGTCGATATTCCCATGGATCCTCAAGTTCCTCTCATTTTAGGTCGTTCGTTTTTAGATACGTCTATGGCTTTAATTGATGTGCATGCTAGAAAGATCACCTTACGTTTCAACGACGAGGAACTTGTTATAAACGCAACTCAAAATTCTCCAATTTCTCATGTTTATTCCGTTGCAACCATAAACCTTGTTGATATAATCGACGTTGTTTGCGAGGAATCTTCACAAGAAGTTTTAGGTTTTGGTGATGAAGAAAATAGTGGCAATCCCACTATGTTAGATCCCATTCTTGATAATTCGACACCAACCTTCACTCCAATTGAAGGTGGTGGTTTTACGTTGGAAGAATTCGATGTTCCACGTACCTGTGACGAATACCTCGACAATGATGAGGACTTCTCTATTATCAAGGATTTTCTTAACGATTTCCCATTTCCTCCACCCGAGGAGGTTATGAGTATCGAGCCCAAATCTTCAATTGAGGAACCACCTATCCTCGAGTTGAAAGATTTACCTCCTCACCTTCAATACATATTTTTGGAGGAGGACGATAAGTTGCCGGTTATTATTGCGAAATATCTTTCGGATGATAAAAAACCACACTTGTCGATATTCTAAAGGATCACAAAGGGGTAATTGCGTGGAAGTTATCCGACATTAAGGGGATCGATCCCAATTTTTTTACCCAAAAAATCTTAATGGAGGAGGATTACAAACCCGCAATCCAATGTCAAAGGAGGGTGAACCCCAAAATTCACGACGTCATCAAAAAGGAAGTCCTAAAACTCCTTGACGCGGGAATGATTTACTCTATTTCCGATAGCCCTTGGGTGAGTCCTATTCATTGTGTCCCTAAGAAGGGAGGAATGACCGTTGTGCCAAACGATGCCAACGAGTTAATTCTAACTAGACTCGTGACCGGATGGAGAGTGTGCATTGACTATGGTAAGATGAATGACGCCACTCGAAAAGACCATTTTCCCTTGCCCTTCATGGACCAAATGTTGGAGCGTCTTGCGGGAAATGATTTCTATTGATTTTTAGATGGTTTTTCCGGTTACTTCGAAATCCCCATCGATCCTCGTGATCAAGAAAAAACTATGTTTACGTGTCCATACGGAACGTTTGCCTATCGTAGAATGCCATTCGGACTTTGCAATGCACCGGGAACCTTTCAAAGGTGCATGATGGCTATTTTTCATGATATGATCGAGAAGACGATGGAAGTTTTCATGGATGACTTTCCCATGTTTGGTAGTTCGTTCACTTCGTGTTTGTCGAATCTTGAGAGAATGTTGAAGCGTTGTGAGGAAACCAACCTTGTGCTTAATTGGGAAAAATGTCATTTTATGGTTAAAAGTGGAATCGTCTTAGGGCACAAGGTTTCGAAAGCGAGGATTGAGGTAGATCAAGCTAAGGTAGACATCATCGCCAAATTACCTCATCCCAAAACCGTCAAAGGAGTTAGGAGTTTCCTAGGCCACACGGGCTTTTATCGTCGATTCAACAAGGATTTTTCAAAGATATCTCGACCTATTACACATCTCCTCGAAAAAGATGCACGTTTTGTCTTTGACGAAGATTGTGTACGAGCCTTTGAAATCCTTAAGAGGAAACTTACCTAAGCTCCCATTCTTGTTGCTCCCAATTGGAACCTCCCCTTTGAGCTCATGTGTGATGCTAGTGACTACGCTATTGGGGTCTTATTGGGGAAACGTCCTGAAAAACACTTCTTGCCTATTCACTATGCTAGCAAGACGATGACCGAGGCTGAACTAAAATACACTACAATGGTGAAGGAGGTCCTTGCCGTGGTGTATGCATTTGAGAAATTCCGACCTTATCTCGTCTTGACTAAATGGATACTGTATACGGATCATTCAGCTATCAAGTATCTTATGGCTAAACAAGATGCAAATCCAAGATTACTTCGTTGGATTCTCCTCCTTCAAGAATTTGATCACAAAATCGTTGACAAAAAAGGAGCCGAGAATCTAGCGGCCGATCATCTTTCCCGTTTGGAAGATCCTCACCAAAGTGTTTACGAGCCCAAGGAAATCACCGAAACATTTCCGCTCGAGACACTTGGTGTAGTAAATTCTAAGCTTGATTCTTCTACCCCATGGTTTGCGGACATCGCAAATTACCATGCGGGCAACTTCATCATCAAGGGTATGACGACTCAAGAAAAAAGAAAATTCTTTCGTGACGTCAAGTTCTATTTTTGGAACGACCCTTACTTGTTTCGGACTTGTGCGGATCAAATTATTCGACGTTGTGTATTTGGTACCGAAGCTTCCAACATCCTTAGAGCTTGTCACGAGAGACCCACGGGTGGTCACCACGGTGTTAATCTTACGGCTAAGAAGGTTTTTGATGCCTGTTTCTTTTGGCCTACTATTTACCGAGATGCACATACACTTGTGAAGTCATGCGACTCATGTCAACGACAAGGAAAAACCTCACAACACAATGAAATGCCACAAAATATCATCCAAGTGTGTGAGATCTTTGACGTTTGGGGCATTGAATTTATGGGGCTGTTCCCATCATCTCGTGGTAATAAGTACATCCTTGTCGCTGTTGACTACCTATCTAAGTGGGTAGAAGCTAAGGCTTTGCCCACCAACGATGCTCGTGTGGTAGTCAAGTTTTTGAAAAGCTTGTTTTCTCTGTTTGGAACCCCTCGTGCGATCATAAGCGATCGTGGAACCCATTTTTGTAACGACCAATCCGAAAGGGACCTAAGGAAATATGGGGTTACACATCGTCTTTCTACGCCTTACCACCCACAAACGAGTGGGCAAGTCGAGGTTTCAAACCGAGCTTTGAAGAGGATCTTGGAGAGATCTATTGGGGAAAACCGACAATCTTGGTCGGATAAGTTGGACGATGCTTTATGGGCCTTTAGGACCGCTCATAAGACGCCCATCGGGTGCACTTCCTATAAGCTTGTGTATCGGAAGAATTGTCACTTGCCAATTGAACTTGAACACAAAGCTTATTGGGCCCTTAAGCATTGTAATGATGATATGGAGACCGTGGGAAAACACCAGAAAATGCAACTTAATGAATTAGATGAATTAAGAGATATTGCTTATGAATATTCATTGATTTATAAAGAGAAAACTAAAAAGTTTCATGACTCAAAAATTAAAAACCGGGTTTTTAGCATTGGGGATCAAGTGTTGCTTTTTAACTCACGACTGAAAATTTTCCGTTAAGTTGAAATCCCGTTGGTCCGGTCCATTCACCGTGACTCAAGTTTTTCCATATGGGACCATCGAGCTAGCTCAAAATGATGGCCCCAATTTCAAGGTGAATGGACATAGGTTGAAGCACTACTTTGGCGGGGAAGTTCCATCCTTGAACTACCTCGACCAAATCACTTTCCCCAATGATAATTAGTATTGAGGGGATCGAGTCGAGCTCATGACTCGGTAATAAAAAACAAGGTGCCTCGTGGGGGAGTCCCATGCTTATCCTATGTACATATTATCGCTTTCTAATGTAGTAACGTGTGGGGAGTTGTGCCCTTCCAACCTTTGTTCCGTGGTTGTTTGTGAATTGTGGATTTTAGATGATCATGATCTTCACGATTGGAGCCTCTCGTGTTCGTTTTATGGGAGCACTCGATCGTTTGCTTTGAAGAATTTCTCAATATCCATGACATATCCTTTGATGTTCTAACCATAGGTTTATAGCACACTTCATAAACGGCTTTAAATTTAACGGTTACACCCTTTCCATGCTAGATTAAGCATTCGACTACGACTCTAGTATGGGGGTGTTTGCACCCTTAGACTCGAAACATTGAGGACAATGTTTAACTCTAGTATGGGGGTGTTTGCACCCTTTGACTCGAAACATTGAGGACAATGTTTAACTTTAGTATGGGGGGGGGGGGTTGAATAGATACTTGCCTTGCCAAACCTTCACGCTTTCCAAAGTTTATCTTTTTGTTTATCGTTTTGTTGAAAAAATAAGGCCAAAAATGGCCAAATTTTAAAATTTTTCTCATGTTTTATAAGTGTTTGAAGACACGAATGTAGATTTTCCGATGGCGAGAATAAGAGTAATTTTTTACTCGACCGTGTGTGTTGAGAACTTAGCTTCGATTCCTTAACTTTATATTAGGCTAAGTCTCTTAAATGAGGACGAGAAGTGATAGAGTTAATTATAAGTTACTATGCTAAACGTAGAGTATTCGTATTATTTCAAAAACTCATGTGTTCTCGTTGTTTGCTTATTCTCCCCTCGCTTGTAAATATTTTTTGCTTAATAAATATTGACTTAGCGGTTTAGTCTTGATTGTTGGTTTCTAGTCTTTTCTAGTAGCTTCCATGTAATTAAATTGGGAAGACATTAAGGTATCGCCAGCTTCACGGTTTTGAAGTATTGGCAATAATCAAAAGCTTCACCCAATAATAAGATTTCAAGTGCTCACCTAAATCAAGCAAACAATTTGAAGCTCACAAGGCCGAAAAATCTATGCAAAATTGAAAGTGAATCAAGCCTTAATCTTTGAAGCTTTAAAGATCCAAAATTCGCTTTAGCGTGAGGATATACGTCTTTGGCCATAATAAAACCACCGATGAGGAGGATAATAAAAGGCAAGGCAAGACCAAAGTCATAATAAAAGCTTCATGGCGAAGTTGAATAAAATATGGAGGTAAACCTATGATAATAAGGCCCTTCCGTTAGGGGGCGTATAAAAGTCTTGGTAATAAGTTTCATGTTCAAACTGTTATAAAACCGTGTTTATCGATCCTTCTTGTTGACTTAATTTTTTGACATCATTGTCTATTAGGAGGGGTTATTAATTCGATGGTCTAGGTTACATCGTTATGACTATATTTTTAGACCTAAATCTCTATTACGGAATAAGTCAAACAATGAATCCTCGTGAAACATTCAAGAAAAAAATAAAATATAAGAGATACAACTTAGGAAAATGGGAGGATAAGTACGTGATTAGGGCATATGAGTAGTGTTAGCATTACTAACTTATAATGACAATGATCTCGTTGAACGCTTAGCATGGAATTGGGGTGAAAATCGAGGATGATGAAATTATTTCTAACGAAGCATTCACGTGTTCTTATTCTATGAACCTAAACGTCCCATTTTGCGATGAAAATCATACATTATGTCTAAAACGCAAGTAGTAGTAGTAATAGTGTTAGTGTAGCAAGTTTATCATTCAATAGAAGTAAATAAAAATGAATTTTGGAGGTGCTACGATACTTTATTCTAGCATTGCGTGAGGGCACGACAATGGTTTAGTATGGGGGAGTGATGAGACTGCTTTTATACATAGTCTCATCGTCCAAAACAGGCTTTAAATGCATTAAATATCAACAAAAATGCCAAATATATTCTTGTGTTTGTTACTTGTGTATTTTAGGTACGGATATTGAGAAAATGACAAAAGATCACAAGAAACATGCAAAAACGAACACGGGAAACGAACCCGCACATTGAACCAAGCCCTAATGAATATTTTCCAAGAAAAACCCTTGAAGAAATGAAGATTATGCAAGAAGGGTCCTCCAATATTGAAGAATTGACACTTTAAACCCTTTTTATTCATAATTACAAGTTTGGACCTTAAAGTTTATCAAATTTACAAAAAGGGCCCTCCACTTTGAAGAATTGGCAAAAATGGTCCCACAACAATCATGACTTGTCAATATTAGTCCTCCAAAAAGTCAATCATACAAGTCAAGACCATTATCTATGAAGAAAATGCCAAAACAACCCTTCAAGAATCAACAAATGGCAAGAAATACCCCTGAAAATACTTTGGAAAAGTATTTGTGGCCAAAGTATGAAAATGAAAACTTGTATAACAAAGGAAATCGGGGTTTGGCTGTTTAAATTACAAGTGACAAGAAGGAAAGAAGCAAGGGGTTAAAGCTGGCCGACACAACAACTTACCTAGACCAACCATGTGTTGCCACCTCACCCACCAAATCCCCTCAACCAATCAGAACCCACCCTTTTTCCACATCACTTTCCACTCAACTTAATTAAACTAATCTTATCTGGTTAGTTTAATTTGGCGCCCTAACACATGTTTAAAAAACAAAATAGATCAAACCCCATTGTTCTTCATGTTCATACCAAAATTAGGGATTCACTAACCACAATGAATTATACCCTAATTTTGTCCAGATTTATGATTGAGGCCACCCTTAACATAACCCAACTCTTAAAAAATCCACATCATCAACCAAGAAGTCACATGCTACACCCTTACTACACGTTTATTTGGGGAAGAAGACAACCCTTACAGAGAACCTACCACCCACATTCAGCTTCAATCCTAAGCTTTATTATGAGCCATTGATCACTATTTCACCTTGCCAACTCATACAAACAACCAAATTCAGTCACATGATTCCAAGATATTCAAACTACTCAAGGGTAAATTGGGGACTTCACCAAGCATTAGGGTTACGTTTTTTATGTTCTTAGTTTACATGTAAGGCTCTATATAAAGCCATAGGGTCTCATTTGCACAACTGCTCTTGGTTTTTCCTTTGTTCAAGTTCTGTAAATCCAGTTTCATGTTTAATGAATTGTGTTTGAATCTTTGAAGAAATCCAAGTGCCAATCTTTCTAGTTACTGGTTATTGTTATATGTTTGATTTGAATCTCAAAACGTTTTCTTAAGCTTTGTGCAAGAAATTGCTCAAAGTCCTAAAACCTTGATATTTTGCTAAGTCTTGGTACACCTTGGAATTCTTGGGCTATAAGTGGATCATAGCATCCTGATATTGTGTTCTCAAGGTGTTGTGAGGCTTATAACTTGGGGATAATCAAGTGTGGGGTACAAGGGTTGCATTAATCAAGATTTTGTCACCTTTCTGTTTTATATTTTTTGCTTCTAACATTGTTCTATCTTAGCAGCTTGATATTGGAAGCTTGTGCTTGTTCTTGATAGCACATCAGCTCAAACATACATGGGTGTGGATGTACATCCATGAGGTTTGAACCCTTAATCTCAAAATCTGCAAAAAATTGGATTTGGGCTCCAAATCTTGTTGTTTCTGTTTAAGTTTGATATTTTGATGCTTATGTATGCATGTGCTAACCTAAATCCAACTTTTGATTTGAAAATCTTGATTTGAAAATATAAAGGGGTGTTTGGGTCAACTGCATATTGAAGTATTTGTGTTATTGCTTAAGTGTTTGTTGTTGTATGTTGTTAGTTCTTGTTTAAGAAGTGCATTAGAGTGATAATCTGCAAGTTGTATGCTTTTGAACACCTAAATCAAACATATGCTTATAAAATCTTGATTAAGTGATATTTTGGACTGTGATTTGGTGAAAACCTAGTTCTAGGCTTAGACTTAGGGTAAAAAGTGATAAATCATACCCAACATGACCTGTTAAGAAGATTTAAGTGTTTGAATTTGGCTGTGTGGTCAAGTATATCAGCAAGTGTTCATAACTGCATGTTCTTAGTTCATCAGTAACTTTTGTATGCTTGAATCTTGATCTAAACCTTGAACCATTGCATGAAACCTGTTTAAATTTGTTCATTTGAATTTATTATAGCTTGTGTATGCTTTTGGTGCAATTTGGTTGGCTGATTTTTGCTAAAACTGCTTATTGAGTGAAAACTGCTTATTGTTCATGTCTGTGTCATATCTGGTGATGTTTTGAATTAACTGCACTGATTGGCTGTTTGAAATTTGTGTTTTTGTGGTTGATATTGACTCCTTATGATTAACTGATCATTTGGGTGCCTTTGCATAACTTGAATCCACAAAAAAGCCACAAAAGACAAAAAAGTCAAAAAGGTCAAGCAGGGGGAAAAGTTCCCACAGCTCAACCTCCAAAACTAGCCTCTGCTAGTGTAAAACATCATTCAGCTTATTCATAAACCATATTGGCTTATCCAGACTTGCAAAAACTTATTTTTTTGTGATAGATCTTCCTCATTTGACCCATTTATTTGATCTGGAGCTTATTAGACTTTGACTTTGACTTTTTACTAAAAACTCATTAAGTTGACTTTTAAACAAGTGCTTATCTGCTTATTCTGGCTTATTGCTTGTGCTTATTTGAAAAGTATTTGATTATTTAGCTTAATTAAGTCATTTAAAAGCTTTTGAAAGTTGAATCAGCACTTGAGGTGGTCTAGAACTCAAAAACGACTATTTTGTCGTTTTGTGAAGAGAGTCTTGGCTTATATCAGGCTTATTTCTTGTGCTTTTTTCAATATTCTTTTTACAGATCTCTTAAGTAACTCAAAATAATCTTGTGTGTCAAATTTGAGCTTATGGCATCAGCTTATAACTTAATGGGCCAAAAAGCCCATTAATAATAAACTGCTTTAAAATAAGCTAGCTTAAACACATTTTCAGCTTTTGGGCCTTTAGAGTTTTGTTCTTAAAATCAAATTTTAAGTCAAATAGGAGATTTTGGGCTTATTTGAACAACATTTTTCTTATTGGGCCAATTTGAGCCCATTAAGGGACTGTTTGGACTTTTAGCCATTTTCAAGGCCCAATAGGGGTATTTTTGTAATTTCAACTTCATTTCTGTATTATTTAGGTTAAAATAAACTAGTATGCAACTTCTTAGAATTTTTTAAAAATTTTGGATTTTTATTAATATTTTATTATTATTTTACTATTAAAAATTAAAATTTAGATTTTTCAAAGTTTTTCATTTTTCTTAGTTCAAATACATTAAGTTAGGAATTTTACAATTTTTAGAATATTTTTATTGTCATTAGATTAATTTTTAGAATTATTTTAAGTTTTAATAGTTTTTAATGGTTTTTAAATAGTTTTAATTAATTTTAAAATTTTCAAAAATAGTTTTAAATTTAGTTAAGGTATTTTAGTGGTTTACAAGTGAAAAAATCTTATTTTGGGCATTTTGTTAATTAAATTGATTCTTCTACCCCATGGTTTGCGGACATCGCAAATTACCATGCGGGCAACTTCATCATCAAGGGTATGACGACTCAAGAAAAAAGAAAATTCTTTCGTGACGTCAAGTTCTATTTTTGGAACGACCCTTACTTGTTTCGGACTTGTGCGGATCAAATTATTCGACGTTGTGTATTTGGTACCGAAGCTTCCAACATCCTTAGAGCTTGTCACGAGAGACCCACGGGTGGTCACCACGGTGTTAATCTTACGGCTAAGAAGGTTTTTGATGCCTGTTTCTTTTGGCCTACTATTTACCGAGATGCACATACACTTGTGAAGTCATGCGACTCATGTCAACGACAAGGAAAAACCTCACAACACAATGAAATGCCACAAAATATCATCCAAGTGTGTGAGATCTTTGACGTTTGGGGCATTGAATTTATGGGGCTGTTCCCATCATCTCGTGGTAATAAGTACATCCTTGTCGCTGTTGACTACCTATCTAAGTGGGTAGAAGCTAAGGCTTTGCCCACCAACGATGCTCGTGTGGTAGTCAAGTTTTTGAAAAGCTTGTTTTCTCGGTTTGGAACCCCTCGTGCGATCATAAGCGATCGTGGAACCCATTTTTGTAACGACCAATCCGAAAGGGACCTAAGGAAATATGGGGTTACACATCGTCTTTCTACGCCTTACCACCCACAAACGAGTGGGCAAGTCGAGGTTTCAAACCGAGCTTTGAAGAGGATCTTGGAGAGATCTATTGGGGAAAACCGACAATCTTGGTCGGATAAGTTGGACGATGCTTTATGGGCCTTTAGGACCGCTCATAAGACGCCCATCGGGTGCACTTCCTATAAGCTTGTGTATCGGAAGAATTGTCACTTGCCAATTGAACTTGAACACAAAGCTTATTGGGCCCTTAAGCATTGTAATGATGATATGGAGACCGTGGGAAAACACCAGAAAATGCAACTTAATGAATTAGATGAATTAAGAGATATTGCTTATGAATATTCATTGATTTATAAAGAGAAAACTAAAAAGTTTCATGACTCAAAAATTAAAAACCGGGTTTTTAGCATTGGGGATCAAGTGTTGCTTTTTAACTCACGACTGAAAATTTTCCGTTAAGTTGAAATCCCGTTGGTCCGGTCCATTCACCGTGACTCAAGTTTTTCCATATGGGACCATCGAGCTAGCTCAAAATGATGGCCCCAATTTCAAGGTGAATGGACATAGGTTGAAGCACTACTTTGGCGGGGAAGTTCCATCCTTGAACTACCTCGACCAAATCACTTTCCCCAATGATAATTAGTATTGAGGGGATCGAGTCGAGCTCATGACTCGGTAATAAAAAACAAGGTGCCTCGTGGGGGAGTCCCATGCTTATCCTATGTACATATTATCGCTTTCTAATGTAGTAACGTGTGGGGAGTTGTGCCCTTCCAACCTTTGTTCCGTGGTTGTTTATGAATTGTGGATTTTAGATGATCATGATCTTCACGATTGGAGCCTCTCGTGTTCGTTTTATGGGAGCACTCGATCGTTTGCTTTGAAGAATTTCTCAATATCCATGACATATCCTTTGATGTTCTAACCATAGGTTTATAGCACACTTCATAAACGGCTTTAAATTTAACGGTTACACCCTTTCCATGCTAGATTAAGCATTCGACTACGACTCTAGTATGGGGGTGTTTGCACCCTTAGACTCGAAACATTGAGGACAATGTTTAACTCTAGTATGGGGGTGTTTGCACCCTTTGACTCGAAACATTGAGGACAATGTTTAACTTTAGTATGGGGGGGGGGGGGGTTGAATAGATACTTGCCTTGCCAAACCTTCACGCTTTCCAAAGTTTATCTTTTTGTTTATCGTTTTGTTGAAAAAATAAGGCCAAAAATGGCCAAATTTTAAAATTTTTCTCATGTTTTATAAGTGTTTGAAGACACGAATGTAGATTTTCCGATGGCGAGAATAAGAGTAATTTTTTACTCGACCGTGTGTGTTGAGAACTTAGCTTCGATTCCTTAACTTTATATTAGGCTAAGTCTCTTAAATGAGGACGAGAAGTGATAGAGTTAATTATAAGTTACTATGCTAAACGTAGAGTATTCGTATTATTTCAAAAACTCATGTGTTCTCGTTGTTTGCTTATTCTCCCCTCGCTTGTAAATATTTTTTGCTTAATAAATATTGACTTAGCGGTTTAGTCTTGATTGTTGGTTTCTAGTCTTTTCTAGTAGCTTCCATGTAATTAAATTGGGAAGACATTAAGGTATCGCCAGCTTCACGGTTTTGAAGTATTGGCAATAATCAAAAGCTTCACCCAATAATAAGATTTCAAGTGCTCACCTAAATCAAGCAAACAATTTGAAGCTCACAAGGCCGAAAAATCTATGCAAAATTGAAAGTGAATCAAGCCTTAATCTTTGAAGCTTTAAAGATCCAAAATTCGCTTTAGCGTGAGGATATACGTCTTTGGCCATAATAAAACCACCGATGAGGAGGATAATAAAAGGCAAGGCAAGACCAAAGTCATAATAAAAGCTTCATGGCGAAGTTGAATAAAATATGGAGGTAAACCTATGATAATAAGGCCCTTCCGTTAGGGGGCGTATAAAAGTCTTGGTAATAAGTTTCATGTTCAAACTGTTATAAAACCGTGTTTATCGATCCTTCTTGTTGACTTAATTTTTTGACATCATTGTCTATTAGGAGGGGTTATTAATTCGATGGTCTAGGTTACATCGTTATGACTATATTTTTAGACCTAAATCTCTATTACGGAATAAGTCAAACAATGAATCCTCGTGAAACATTCAAGAAAAAAATAAAATATAAGAGATACAACTTAGGAAAATGGGAGGATAAGTACGTGATTAGGGCATATGAGTAGTGTTAGCATTACTAACTTATAATGACAATGATCTCGTTGAACGCTTAGCATGGAATTGGGGTGAAAATCGAGGATGATGAAATTATTTCTAACGAAGCATTCACGTGTTCTTATTCTATGAACCTAAACGTCCCATTTTGCGATGAAAATCATACATTATGTCTAAAACGCAAGTAGTAGTAGTAATAGTGTTAGTGTAGCAAGTTTATCATTCAATAGAAGTAAATAAAAATGAATTTTGGAGGTGCTACGATACTTTATTCTAGCATTGCGTGAGGGCACGACAATGGTTTAGTATGGGGGAGTGATGAGACTGCTTTTATACATAGTCTCATCGTCCAAAACAGGCTTTAAATGCATTAAATATCAACAAAAATGCCAAATATATTCTTGTGTTTGTTACTTGTGTATTTTAGGTACGGATATTGAGAAAATGACAAAAGATCACAAGAAACATGCAAAAACGAACACGGGAAACGAACCCGCACATTGAACCAAGCCCTAATGAATATTTTCCAAGAAAAACCCTTGAAGAAATGAAGATTATGCAAGAAGGGTCCTCCAATATTGAAGAATTGACACTTTAAACCCTTTTTATTCATAATTACAAGTTTGGACCTTAAAGTTTATCAAATTTACAAAAAGGGCCCTCCACTTTGAAGAATTGGCAAAAATGGTCCCACAACAATCATGACTTGTCAATATTAGTCCTCCAAAAAGTCAATCATACAAGTCAAGACCATTATCTATGAAGAAAATGCCAAAACAACCCTTCAAGAATCAACAAATGGCAAGAAATACCCCTGAAAATACTTTGGAAAAGTATTTGTGGCCAAAGTATGAAAATGAAAACTTGTATAACAAAGGAAATCGGGTTTTGGCTGTTTAAATTACAAGTGACAAGAAGGAAAGAAGCAAGGGGTTAAAGCTGGCCGACACAACAACTTACCTAGACCAACCATGTGTTGCCACCTCACCCACCAAATCCCCTCAACCAATCAGAACCCACCCTTTTTCCACATCACTTTCCACTCAACTTAATTAAACTAATCTTATCTGGTTAGTTTAATTTGGCGCCCTAACACATGTTTAAAAAACAAAATAGATCAAACCCCATTGTTCTTCATGTTCATACCAAAATTAGGGATTCACTAACCACAATGAATTATACCCTAATTTTGTCCGGATTTATGATTGAGGCCACCCTTAACATAACCCAACTCTTAAAAAATCCACATCATCAACCAAGAAGTCACATGCTACACCCTTACTACACGTTTATTTGGGGAAGAAGACAACCCTTACAGAGAACCTACCACCCACATTCAGCTTCAATCCTAAGCTTTATTATGAGCCATTGATCACTATTTCACCTTGCCAACTCATACAAACAACCAAATTCAGTCACATGATTCCAAGATATTCAAACTACTCAAGGGTAAATTGGGGACTTCACCAAGCATTAGGGTTACGTTTTTATGTTCTTAGTTTACATGTAAGGCTCTATATAAAGCCATAGGGTCTCATTTGCACAACTGCTCTTGGTTTTTCCTTTGTTCAAGTTCTGTAAATCCAGTTTCATGTTTAATGAATTGTGTTTGAATCTTTGAAGAAATCCAAGTACCAATCTTTCTAGTTACTGGTTATTGTTATATGTTTGATTTGAATCTCAAAACGTTTTCTTAAGCTTTGTGCAAGAAATTGCTCAAAGTCCTAAAACCTTGATATTTTGCTAAGTCTTGGTACACCTTGGAATTCTTGGGCTATAAGTGGATCATAGCATCCTGATATTGTGTTCTCAAGGTGTTGTGAGGCTTATAAGTTGGGGATAATCAAGTGTGGGGTACAAGGGTTGCATTAATCAAGATTTTGTCACCTTTCTGTTTTATATTTTTTGCTTCTAACATTGTTCTATCTTAGCAGCTTGATATTGGAAGCTTGTGCTTGTTCTTGATAGCACATCAGCTCAAACATACATGGGTGTGGATGTACATCCATGAGGTTTGAACCCTTAATCTCAAAATCTGCAAAAAATTGGATTTGGGCTCCAAATCTTGTTGTTTCTGTTTAAGTTTGATATTTTGATGCTTATGTATGCATGTGCTAACCTAAATCTAACTTTTGATTTGAAAATCTTGATTTGAAAATATAAAGGGGTGTTTGGGTCAACTGCATATTGAAGTATTTGTGTTATTGCTTAAGTGTTTGTTGTTGTATGTTGTTAGTTCTTGTTTAAGAAGTGCATTAGAGTGATAATCTGCAAGTTGTATGCTTTTGAACACCTAAATCAAACATATGCTTATAAAATCTTGATTAAGTGATATTTTGGACTGTGATTTGGTGAAAACCTAGTTCTAGGCTTAGACTTAGGGTAAAAAGTGATAAATCATACCCAACATGACCTGTTAAGAAGATTTAAGTGTTTGAATTTGGCTGTGTGGTCAAGTATATCAGCAAGTGTTCATAACTGCATGTTCTTAGTTCATCAGTAACTTTTGTATGCTTGAATCTTGATCTAAACCTTGAACCATTGCATGAAACCTATTTAAATTTGTTCATTTGAATTTATTATAGTTTGTGTATGCTTTTGGTGCAATTTGGTTGGCCGATTTTTGCTAAAACTGCTTATTGAGTGAAAACTGCTTATTGTTCATGTCTGTGTCATATCTGGTGATGTTTTGAATTAACTGCACTGATTGGCTGTTTGAAATTTGTGTTTTTGTGGTTGATATTGACTCCTTATGATTAACTGATCATTTGGGTGCCTTTGCTTAACTTGAATCCACAAAAAAGCCACAAAAGACAAAAAAGTCAAAAAGGTCAAGCAGGGGGAAAAGTTCCCACAGCTCAACCTCCAAAACTAGCCTCTGCTAGTGTAAAACATCATTCAGCTTATTCATAAGCCATATTGGCTTATCCAGACTTGCAAAAACTTATTTTTTGTGATAGATCTTCCTCATTTGACCCATTTATTTGATCTGGAGCTTATTAGACTTTGACTTTGACTTTTTACTAAAAACTCATTAAGTTGACTTTTAAACAAGTGCTTATCTGCTTATTCTGGCTTATTGCTTGTGCTTATTTGAAAAGTATTTGATTATTTAGCTTAATTAAGTCATTTAAAAGCTTTTGAAAGTTGAATCAGCACTTGAGGTGGTCTAGAACTCAAAAACGACTATTTTGTCGTTTTGTGAAGAGAGTCTTGGCTTATATCAGGCTTATTTCTTGTGCTTTTTTCAATATTCTTTTTACAGATCTCTTAAGTAACTCAAAATAATCTTGTGTGTCAAATTTGAGCTTATGGCATCAGCTTATAACTTAATGGGCCAAAAAGCCCATTAATAATAAACTGCTTTAAAATAAGCTAGCTTAAACACATTTTCAGCTTTTGGGCCTTTAGAGTTTTGTTCTTAAAATCAAATTTTAAGTCAAATAGGAGATTTTGGGCTTATTTGAACAACATTTTTCTTATTGGGCCAATTTGAGCCCATTAAGGGACTGTTTGGACTTTTAGCCATTTTCAAGGCCCAATAGGGGTATTTTGTAATTTCAACTTCATTTCTGTATTATTTAGGTTAAAATAAACTAGTTTACAACTTTTTAGAATTTTTTAAAAATTTTGGATTTTTATTAATATTTTATTATTATTTTACTATTAAAAATTAAAATTTAGATTTTTCAAAGTTTTTCATTTTTCTTAGTTCAAATACATTAAGTTAGGAATTTTACAATTTTTAGAATATTTTTATTGTCATTAGATTAATTTTTAGAATTATTTTAAGTTTTAATAGTTTTTAATTGTTTTTAAATAGTTTTAATTAATTTTAAAATTTTCAAAAATAGTTTTAAATTTAGTTAAGGTATTTTAGTGGTTTACAAGTGAAAAAATCTTATTTTGGGCATTTTGTTAATTAAATTAATTTTTTGGGCTTTAATTAGCATTAAAAAATTATTATTTAATTAAATAAAAGGTTTGAGTGATTTTTGATTTTTTGTAAACTCTAATTACATTTTTTAGGATTTATTGCAATTTTCTAAGAATTCTTAGGGTAAATTTTTAATTTTGTCACTTTTTACAGTTTTACGTGCACGACTATTCGTCTTAGTTTAATTCATAATTGTAACCGTCATTCTCTTCTAATCTCTTTTCTTCTTTTCATTTCTCATAAATATAATCACAAACCATTAATAATCTCTCTACATAACACACTTGCCTCCTTGAGAACAATCCCCACTTTGGGTCATTAGTGCTTGGTTTTCCTAAACCGACACTTAATACTTTCCACTTTTACGCTCTTTTCCTAAAGAGTAGTAAAAACACTACATCATTGTTTTAAATGATTACGATAGTTATTTAGGCTGAAAATAAAGTAGGACGATTTAATCAATAGTTAGCTAAAGGACAAAATCTTTTAAAACTGCTTCTCGGGACCTCATAAAGTTCATATCTTGGCATAACTCGCTTCACGATTTGAGACCTTTCTTGGACCGATATTTGGAAGTGACTTCATACTTCGAATCTTGAGAGACGTTCATGAAATAATGTTTGTCTCTTCATAATAGGAATTTCTTCACTTAAAGTTTTGAGAGATTTTTCATACTTGGACCACGACTTCTTCATTTTTCTCAAATCTTTATTTGGGATTTTGATTTACAACGATCCGCCTCCTTTTAGGACTTGGATCTATTTATCCTCATACCTTGTTAGGGCATTTTCGGATTGACTTCTCTATGATCTTTAGGGAGTATTTGCTTTTCGTCGTGTGTCTCGATCCTTCATATTGATTTTTGATAAATGATTCTTCACATCACTTTGGATCTTTAGCAACAAAATGTAGCCCTCATGCCTTGTTAGGGCCTTTTCGGACTCGCCAATCTTCGCATCCCGCTTCAATAAGTTATGACTTGGCTATGAACACTAATTAATACCGAGCAACTTTTAGACGATCTTTGGCTAGAAGCTAAGTAACTTTTCAAATCGTACGACCTTATTTATTACAAATATATTTATTAACAAGCGATGGGAGAAAAAGCTTATAATCAACTCACATAAATTCATGAAAGAATACCAGACTTATAATTGACTCTATCATCTCTCGTTCTCCACAATTTAAAATCTCAAGGAATGAGACTCGTGGATGCTTAGCCAATTAAATCAAAGTTTTGGGTTTTCAAGTCATCTATAGGATCTTGCAACTTCTTAGACTTTTTCAAGTTTAGAATTCACATTTTAAAGTTCCTTTGATAAACGACTTTCTAGGATCAATTATAGGAACTTGCGAAAAGTTCTTTTTCTTAACCCGTAAGAGTTAAGACTTTCGCGTTTTAAAGTTCCCTATATAAAATCCTAGCAAAACTTGACTTAAACACGTTAAGGATACTAGCTAGAGTAAACTTGGATAAGTAAACTCAGGTTGAGTCAAAAGATTCATGACGTTGAAAAATTAAAACCACTTTATTAAAAATTTATTCTAGCAAAGAAAGTAAATACTACTATACTACTAGGCCAAAATAGATTAAAAATTTTGAAAAATATCGAAAAATCAAATTTTCCGGTTAAAATGAGGACAAATACAAGGAAAATCCCACTTAACTTCGATAGAAGTCCCCCTACACTTAATATAAACATTTTCCTCAATGTTTAAGCATGTGGGAGTGAACTCCCCTACACTTAGGACATTGTGCACGTTGTTTAAATCTAGCTAAAGAAGAGACAACTAAAGTGAAACCTAATTTAATATTGGAAAATATAAAATAGAGAATCAAAAGAGTTTAGGATAAAACCGGGAAGACGGGTACACGGGATCACGGTTCGTCAAAGTAATCAAGAATGGATCTTTGAAAGCTCGAATCCTTGCACATGTTAAGAAAGAAAACAACAAACACATACTAGGGTCTCCCCCTACACTTATTATAAAAACAGATAAAGATAGAGAGATAATCGGGTTGCCTCCCGAGAAGCGCTTGTTTTTGTTAACCGAGTCACGAGCCTGACTCGTCCCCAAATTAAATGGTCCATGGGGAAGCTTCAAATGTAATACCGGGATCAAAGACCTTGTCCTCGTTCCCGGAGGAAAATAATAAAGGAGAGGCATGAGGATAAGTCTTGAAGGGCAGAAAAGTCCTTTCAACATACGAAAAGTATGTGAAATCATGATCCACGGGAGGTGGGGTGGGTAAGGGAATCAAAATGTCATCCCCAAAAGACATACGATTATCACTGAGCGACAAATCCGTAAAGGTGTCAATCATGGAATGGTCAATGTCACCCCCCGGGTCAAAGCACTCATCCTCGGTAATGGTTTCTAAAGGTTGGGATAAAAGGTGCTCGGGAGGGGGACTTGGGACAATATCTTCATGGAGCAAATTATCAAAAATAATATCCCCCTCCGTATCATCATCATCAATACCCAGAGGTATTGAGAGAATGTCGATTTACTCCATAGCTGTATCATTATTCTCAACTGAAGTAATAGACGAAGGTAAAGACCCAGAAATAGGAGCAGAATTCAACGCTTCAATTTTAGTAATAAGAAGATGAACTTTCAGTAATTTTTCGCGAAGAATAACGTCTTCCACCTCATCTACAAGACCAAGTTCAGTGGTGAACTTCTCGTATGTCGGAGAGAATAAATCAACATCGCCTTCATCGCCCGGAGGAGAAGGAGAAATTTCAAAAGTGAAATTCTCATAGCATGGAGAAAAATCATCATTAAGAGCGACCTCGTCCGTAGGATCCACAAAATTTGGTGCATCACAAACCTCATCAAAGAATTTATCAAGACCAAAATCACTAATCTCACTCGATGTATCACTATCCTTAGACGCATTAGGGATATCAAGAGTAGGAGTAGTAATCTCAGAAGATGAGTTGAGATCATAGATATCATCCTCGTCATCATCATAATAGTAGTATGGACGCACAAGAGGAGGAGTATAATCACTAAGATTAGATACTTGCTCTTGTTGCTGTCGCTTTTCCTCCTCCCATGCTTCTTTTAGTTGAACCACGGCTTCTTGAAGTTGCACAATAAGGGAGTGTGTTTCGTCATTCGGATTCAAAGAAGGTTGATGATCGAGGGTGTATTGTGGGGGCTCGAAATTATGAAAACCTGAATTAAAGCACGGATGTGGCCCATCATAAATCATCAGTTGAAAAGAATTAGAACACGGATTTGGCTCATAATAATTCATCGACTGACAAGAAAAGGTATCGTGAGGGCCCCCACAATTGTTGCAATACGGGTATTGAGAAAAACCCGGTGCGTCATGTGGATAGCTATTACCATTGTCATAATTGTAACCCGGTTTTTGCTCGTCATGAGACGGGTATCGAATCGGACACGAAACATGCCAATGAGAATCGCTTCCACAATATATGCAAGAGGGTGGAGTAAGTGCATTAGAAGCAAAGGATGAGTTAATTGAATTGCACGAGGGACAAAATCCAAATTGTGTATTGTCGATATCATTTCCACACCGCTCACATGTACACCATTGACATGTTTGAAAACCATACAATGGTCTTCCACACCCTACACAAGCAAGATATGAATTCATTAAGCACAATAGATAAGCAAGAAGAATATTTTTGGTGCAAAACTTTCGAAAAAGAAATTCTTTATATGATTTATTAAATTTTTTTTGGTTTTTTTTGAAAAAAAATTTATTAATTTTTTTTTTTTTGGATTTTTGAAAATTTTTGGCAAGAAAATAACGTTCAAAAGTGAACGGATCCCAAAATCCAACGCGTCTCTCACAAAAAACCGTTAATCTTCACGAAAAGAGCCGACAGTGGCGCCATTTAATTTTTGAATTTTGTATAGTCGTTCACGAATCTATTCGAATTGATCTCCGGTTAAATGTGTGACTCAGTTGTTCTTGGTGAAAAGGAAGAATATTCGTTGATTATCTATTTCTATTTGATAAGGTAAAAGCGAAACTTAATAAAAATAAACGAAAAACAAATAACTAATAATAAAGGAGCAAAACAAATAATAAAACGTAAATTAAAACAAAACAATTAATAAAAATAAAACTAAACGAAGAAATTAACTTTCGACTGAAAAATAAAATTAACTTAATGAAAAAGGAGAAAATAAAACTAAGAGGGTACTTTAAAACTAAACGAGACAAAAAACTAAAGCGGGTACTAAATAAAACTCAAAACTTAAACTTTTCGAAAAAATACCAATACTAAATTCGACGAAAAATATAACTAAAAATACGTGACTTTCACAATATGAAAACTATCACAATATGAAAACTATCACAATATGAAAACTATCACAATATAAAAACTATCACAATATGAAAACCTATCACAATATGAAAAACTATCACAATATGAAAAACTATCACAATATGAAAACCTATCACAATATGAAAACCTATCACAATATGAAACCTATCACAATACGAAAACCTATCACAATATGAAAACCTATCACAATATGAAAAACTATCACAATATGAAAAACTATCACAATATGAAAAACTATCACAATATGAAAACCTACCACAATATGAAAACCTATCACAATATGACTGTTGAAAATTGGGCAGCGTTTCGTCGCAATATGCCTTATACCCGATCGCAATGTACGATGCCAGCCGCTATCGCAATCCACGATCGGAATAAGTGATCGGAATGAGCTGTCACAATGAGGCTGTCACAATGTCAAAACCCTAATGATATTGTGATGGAAAGATAATATATTCGGATGGAGTACAATAAGCTAAAAATCAAATAATCACTTTAACCAAAAATTTAACCAAAACAATAATAAGAAGAACAAAAATAAGCTACGAATTTAAAAACTTTCAAGATGCTAAATAAGCAAAATTTATAAATTGAACTAAAAGAAAAAGATTAAACTTTAAAAAGATAGAACTTTTAAAAACACTTAAATGAAAATAAGCTAGACACCAATTAAGCAAAAAGCACAATAAGCTAAGACCATGAATCACACAAAATGATAATAACAAAAAGATAAGAACTTTAATCAAATTAAGCATTTAGATGAAAACTTGAAGATTAAAAAATCAATCAAAAGATTTTAAAACAAGAAGAAAAGAATGAGATGATTATGAAAAACTTGAAATTAAAGATGAAGATTAAAGATGAAGATTAAAGATTCAAATACAAGATTAAAGTGAAAAGCTTAAAACTTTAAAGAAAAAACTAGAGAGAGAAAGTAAAAACACCTACTCCTACTCCTACTCTAATCTACTCCTAATTTTCTAACACCTCCTAATGACATATTAGGAGGGTTTATATAGGAGGAGGGGAGGAGTGTTGATGATTTCTTCTTTATTTCTTCTCGTCTCGACTCGATTTAAATTCTTTGTCTTTCTCGACGTCGTCTTGGGACTTGTAGATATAAATTGAACTCGTCTTATAATTTTCTTCATCTATTAGACTTGAGTTCTTCAACTTTATTAAACTTCCGTCTTTAGACTTTTTCTTCGATAAATCTTCAGAATAGGCCTTGGACTTTCGTTCTTTTTGCACTCTTGATCTTTTGACTTCGTCTTTTGTCTTTTTCTTCGATAAAAGCCCGTGAAAGCCCGTGTTTTCTTCCTTTTTCATCTTTTGGTCCTAAAACACAATAAAAACGTAAACCACGCATAATTCCGACTTTTACGACATAAAATACACGTTTTGGCTTGGTTATTATTATAATTAAGTGGTAAAAGGATGAGTGTTTTCACACCTATCAAATGTCTTCTTCTCTGACCCTCAACTGATGGTACCCAGATCTTAAATCGATCTTGGAGTACACAGTTGATCCTTGGATTTGGTCAAATAGGTCATCAATTCGTGGTAGTGGGTAACGATTCTTCATAGTTAACTTATTCAGTAACCTGTAATCAATACACATTCGGAAAGAACCATCCTTCTTTTTAACAAATAGTACATGAGCTCCCCAAGGTGAGAAACTAGGTCTAATAAAACCGTTTTCAGATAGCTCTTTAAGTTGTTATGCTAATTCTTTCATTTCAGATGGTACTAACCGGTAAGGAGCTTTAGCTACAGGTGCCGCTCCTGGTATCAAGTCGATTTGAAATTCTACTTGACGAGTCGGTGGTAAGCCGGGTAGATCATCTAGAAATACTTCAGGATAATCACGGAAAATTGGCACGCCCTTGATTTTCTTCTTCTCGAGTTTGTCTTCTACGTCTGTCTTAGATATATGAGCTAAGAAGATAGGGCATCTTCTCAACATATATTTCTGAACTTTCGTACAGGAGATGACACTAAGTCTGGTTTCAGTCTTGTCGGTGTTTTCGTCTCCTCGAATGATCAAATTTCCTTCTCCCCATGGTATACGGACTAGCTTTTCATCACACACGATGGTTGCGTGATAACTCGTTAACCAATCCATACCAATGATAACGTCGAAACTACCAAGATTTACTGGTATTAAGTTGTAATTGATGGGATGATTTAAAAGATTCAAGGTAAAACCTCTTAAGATAGTATCGGTTTCAATCACTTTACCGTCGGCTAATTCGACCCTATAACAGTTGTCTAACTTGGTGGGAGGGATGTCTAGCAAGCTACTAAACTCGGTAGATATAAAACTCCTATCGGCTCCGATATCAAATAAAATAGATGCATAGCGATTGTTCAGATGAAACGTACCGGTAACTACATTGGAGTCAGGGTTGGTTCTGGCATTTCCCACAACATAAACTCTTGCTGGTGCTCCCCTGTTGTTCCCATTTTTGTTTGCCCGCTTTGGACACTTGGGTTTGATATGTCTTGGTTCTCCACATCCATAACAACGAACTTCACCCTGTCTACCCTCATTTCCGCCAGTGGGTTAGCGGTTTCCTTGCTCTCCATTCCCACGGAAGTTTTGGCCACTCTCGTGGTTGTTGGGTCTGTGGTTGGTTCCAGTGTTGCTCCTATCAATTGGAACGAGGGTGTCGTTTGATCCTGGTCTTAGGTAAGACCTATCACGGAAATGATGGAAATTTCATTTGGCACACTTGGTCCTGTCACCTCCATACCTGGGTGGCTGTGTTTTGCCTCTTGGGTGGTTGGGTCTGATGCTGACTACGAAAATTCTCGTCGGACTTTCTCTTGTTTTCTGTCTGCCTTTCCACACAGTTACGGTCTCGTTTGTCCATTAACTAAGTAGCAAACTCAATGGCACTCTCAACGGTAGTGGGTCGAGATGCGAGCACACTGTCATGTATGGAGTCTGGCAGTACGCTAACATACTTCTTAAACTTGTCCTTCACGTCAGGAAACATTCTGGTACACATCAAAGTCAGCTCTTGGAATTTCTTGTTGTAAGCTACAATGTTATGGTTCCGGCACTTGAGATTCCACAGTTCGATCTCTAGCTTCTTTATTTCTCCACGAGGACATTATTTTATCAGTAATTCTTTTCTTCAAAACAGTCCAAGTCATCCCATAGGCATTGTCATGCCCAAGGGTAGCAACCATAAAATTTCACCATGTGAGAGCACTTTCCAGTAGAGTACAGGTGGCAAATTTTACTTTGTTTTCCTCCGCATAATCATTGATACGGAATACAGTCTCTGTCCTTTCGAACCATTGCATCAACTCAACGGCTCTTTCCTTACCCTTAAAGTAAGTGGGCTTACATTTCATGAAGTCGGGATAGGTACACCCTCTAGCAGGTCTGTCATTCCTCCTATCATTGGAGTTCTGACTGTCACCCTGGTTTCTGCTGGGATTAGTTTTCTTAGCAGCCAAGGCATCAACTATGCCTTGCCCAATGAGCACTCGGATTTGGGCTTCTAAGATGGTGGCATTAGCTCCTGAAAGGGTTTGATCGTGTGTTTTTTGCAGCCATTATTCTATAATCATACAAGAATGAGATTTATTAATTTTTGACAGTATTCCAATTATATTAGTCTACATGGAAATGTATATGCATGAAGTTTATAACAAATTAGATAACCTGTCAAAAGTTCACAATATAATATAAGCATAAAGGAATAATAATGTAACATCAACACAAGTCATTTCTGGCAAACAACAATATGATATTAGTACAATCAATCTAAGACAGGAATGTAGTATGCTTGTCTGAAATAGTGGTACAGCTGTTTGAGTACATCAAAATACTACCTACCTACTATGGTTAGGTACTAGAGCGAAATACAACTAAAAGGAACAAAAGATACAGTACAAAGTCCTAAATCACGAGAGCTGGGATGCAACCCAGTGCTTGTCATGATATACAAGATATCTAGCCTATGATACACTAGACTGACTGCCTGTTGGTGTGGCTGGAGTTACAGGTGCCTGCATAGCATCTTGCATGGTAATCATAGCACTCTGGTCTCTCTGACTCTCCTAAGAGTCTCCAACAACTGAGCTTGGATAGTGTCGTCTGCTCCCCGAAGATGTGCGGTCTCAACAGCCAATCCCTGGTGACGAATCTCAGCAAGGTCGAAGAAGGTCTGAAGGGTATCTCCCTGAGTCATGAGGGCAGTGTGGGTCTGATAATTTTGACCCTCTAGAGTGAACACACGCTGATGGAGATAGTCGTTCTCCGCAAGCAACCACTAAAGGGTGCTCTGGACAGTCGTCTAAGTCCCCTGAGCAGCATGTGACTCTGCTGCTACAGCCCAGTAAAGAGAGTCTAAACGCTCCTGTAGTACTGATCGTCCGTACAGGCCTGCTCTGTGTGAAGCATGTATACCAGATATCTCTTGTGCATGTCTTGCTGCGAGTGCGGCGATCTATGTCTGAACAGGGTTAGGTTGTGCCCATCCTGCTCCAGATCCTTCTCCTATCTCAAAAGTAGAGACATGAGTAGAGTCGTACCTCCTCTTGCGAAGTGGTAGGGCTCTGGGAGGATAGCACTAGAGGGAAGAAAGTGGTGGAAGTGGTGGTAAGGTGGGTACAACCTGATCTCTTTCCCCAGTTGGGGAAGTAGGTACAGCTGGTGGTGTGGCAGTAGTAGAGTCGGATAAGATAACGACTCTAGCATCCTGATGATCCTCAGACTTTGAGTCTGATGGTAGCCCCTAAAGCACTAAAATCGGTGATGCTGGTATGGCAGTAGTAGTTAGGAGAGCGTCAACATCGGGTACGTGACTCGGTGATGAGACTAGTGACGTCATGATAATCCAAAAATAATAGCATTTCAAAGTTGAGTAAGTATAAGCTTACACAATTCAAAAAGTTTTAAAAAATTTATATGCGTTACTATAAGTGCCTTCTAACAGCGTAGGTTAAAAGTTACGTAAATACTTATGTGATCATATAGCCAAAGGTTATATATATCAGTGCACAGTTAGTTCACATAATAGGTATGCTTTATATGCTATATGCCTAACTATTAGGGTCCCCAGAAATTAATTTTTCCTATAACTGATTTTTATATTAGGTTATAGTCCAGTTTTTAAAATTTTTATTATTTAAAATTTTTTAGTTTTTGATCTGGTTCTCTATAACTATCGCTTTGATACCATTCTGTAACACCCCCAAATTGGTCAGAATGCAGCGGAATAGTACTTGGGGTATTACTTGGTGGATCGATAGCAAATAGTTGATGAGATGGCATTTATACATGATCTCATCGTTCTTTTCGGGCTTTTAATGCATAAAATGTCATAAAAATACCATATATATGCTTGTGTTTGTTTAATTGTGTATTTTAGGTATGGATATCGTGAAAAAGACAAAAGATCACAAGTTACAAGGAAAAACGGACACGAGAAACGAAGCCGTACAAAGAACCGGGCCTTAATCATGGAATTCTCAACAAATACCCTTGAAGACTTGAAGACAAACAAGATTGATCCTCATTTATTGAAGAAATGACACTTAAAACCCTTGTATATTAATAATTACAAGTTTGGTCCCTTAAGTTTGTCAAAATTACACAAAAGGTCCTTCAACTTTGAAGAAATGGCAAGATTAGTCCCTCAACAAATCCAAATTGCCAATAATGGTCCCTCATGAAGTCAAAGATACATTGAAGACCTTTAAAGATCAAGAATGTCCAAAATCAGCCCTTGAAATATCTCAAAATGGCAAAAATAACCCTTGAAATCCTTTTTCCAAAGTTTTGTGCCAAAACTGCCAATGTGTGAACCTTATTAACAAAGCAAAACAAGTTTTAGGGCTGAAAGACTTTGTTTACCAAAAATACCAAAGAAGAAGGGCTAAACTTGTGCATTGGAAACATTTGAAACGAAAATGCGCCAAACAAACACATTTCCCCCAATTTCGGATCAAAAAGCTTACTGTTCATCTTTTACCCCACCCAGAATTACCACCACTTAAACTTAGGGTAAAATACAATTACCTTTGCACATGAGTGATTCACATGTGCAGGAACTCATCCAAACCATAAAACCCTTAATCCCACTCACTATGGACCCCACCCCCAATTCCCGTTTAGCCAATCACATTGCAACTTACTCTCCAAGTTATGTGACGTGTCAAGATCAACAGCCCACATCATTTGCTTCATTCCAAAGCTAAAATGAACAGCCTTGATCAAATTGGACAGCTCAAAATCAGAAAACGTCTAGAAGACTCAAGGGCATTTTAGAGAAATCACTTCTAGGGTTTGTGAATAGTGTTTAGCCAGGCATTTGCCTATAAAAGGAGACCTCAACATGTGAGAGTCCCTTTGTTCCAGATTTTAGCTTTTAATCTTTGTAATTCCTTTTTATGAAATAAAGTTTGAATTTCTTAAAATTTTGAGTTCTAATCTGTTATTTATAAAAATTTGGTGTTTGAGAAGCTAAAATCTGAGTTCCATTTATATGTTTGAAGGTTTTTGAGGCAAGGTTTTAGTTGATAAAGCTTAGGTTTCAAAAATCAGAAAGTTGGCATTATTTTTGATCTCACTTTGTGTTTGTTCATCTTAGCAGCATTGGAAGCTGGTACTTGTTTTGCTAGTACATAAGCTCAAACAATCCAGGGCCTAGATGTAGGTCTTGGAGGTTTGCACCTTCTTCCCTTTTTATTTTCTCTTTAAGTTTCTGATTATTTGTGATTTTTGTGGATTATTGCTTGAATCTGTGTTATTGTGGTTGATTATTGTTGATTTAGCTTTGTTTGATGTTAATGAGGTGTTACTGATCTGATTTGTGGGTTGAATCTTCATAAGTCTTTGAAAATTTGTGAAATCAAGTTTTTAAGGGGTGTTTGGGATTACTGCATAAGTTGGATTTGAGGTTTGTTAAGTGCTTGTGTGCTGTATGCAAGTATTGATATCTGTTATTTGGGAGCATTTGTTCATCTGTTTGCAGGTTTTGTGGTCTTGAACACATAGATTCATAGATTGGCTATAAAATCTTCATAACTTGGTAAAATTGGCTAGGATTTTGAGGACACCTAGATCTAAGCATAGGTTAAGGGTAACAAGTGCTAAATCATAGTTAATCACACCAGGGTAGAGGGATTTGAGGCTTGAAATTGGATTAAGTGTCAAGTATATCAGCAAACTGTTTCTGCATATTGTTCTTTGTTCATCAGTAACTTTTTGTGCTTTGATCTTGCTATTTACTTTGATTCAGTGTTTGATTCTTGTTGCTTTGTGTTCAGTGTTAGTTTATATAGCTTGTGTATGCATCTGGTTAAGTTTGGTTGGCTTATTTTGCTTAAATCTGCTTATTAAGTGCTTAACTGCTTATTTGCATATCTAGAGCATATCTATGGACTGTTTGGCTTATTGTGGTTTATTGTGTGGATCATTTTGTGATTTTATTGTTGCTATTGACTTCTTGTGGTTCACTGATCACAAGGGTGCCTTTGTTTCCAATTGAATCAAACCAGAACTCTCAAATAAGCTTGGTCAATTAGTCAAAGCAGTGGGAACTCCTTTCCCCTGCTGGTTGCCACTGATAGTGCAATTTTGGTGTCAGCTTATCAATAAGCTATAATAGCTTATTCCAACCTGCAACAACTTTGTTTTTGTAATAGGTGCTCATATTTTGACCCATTTGTTCATCTTGGAGCATTTGGGTGGTTGACTTTTAGGTTTGACTAGAAAACCAAGTCCTTTGACTTTTACATAAGTTCATTTGTGCTTATTCTGGCTTATTGCTTGTGCTTATTGGATTTTTGTTGATTGATATTGCTTATTGAGTCCATTTGAAAGCTTTTGCAAGTTGAATCAGCTTCTGAGGTGCATTATTTCTCAAAAACGACTATTTTGTCGTTTTGTGGATTTTTGCTTTTCTATTTTCTGGCTTATTGAGTGAGCTTATTGGAAATTTGTTTTGACAGATCTCTTAAGCATCCTAAAAGAGGGTTGTGTTTCAAATTAGAGCTTATGGCATTAGCTTATGGCTTAATGGGCTGAAAAGCCCAATAAGAATAAGCTTTGTGTTCAATAAGCTATGATAAGCACATTTTTAGCTTTTGGGCCTTTAGAGTTTTGTTCTTAGAATTAAATTTTAAGTCAGATAGGGCTTTCCCAAGTCAATTGGGCCAAGTTTGACTTTTTGGGCCCAAAAGCCCATTTGTGTTGACTGAATTTGGATTTGGCCCATTTGAGGGCCCATTAGGGGTATTTTGGTAATTTCACTTTCATTTTCTGATTATTTAGGTTAAAATAAACTAGTTTGCAAGTTTTTAGAATTTTTTATAATTTTTGGATTTTTAATATTATTTTATTATTATTTTATTATTATTTTTAAAATTTCACATTTTCCAACTTTTTACATTTTTCTTAGGTTTAATACATTAAAATAGGAATTTAGCAACTTTTAGAATAATTTTATCACTTTTAGATTAATTTTTATAATTATTTTAAATTTTAATAGTTTTTAAATCATTTTAAATAGTTTTTATTAGTTTTAAAATTTCTAAAAATAGTTTTTAATCATTTTAGGTAATTTTTGAGTTTTATCAATTGTAAAATCTTTATTTGGGCTTTTTGATAATTTGTTTGATTTTTAGGGCTTTAATTAGCATTTAAAAATTGAATATTTAATTATTTAAAAGGTTTGAAAAAGTTTTGATCAGTGGTAAATTCTTAGTTTATTATTTTTGATTTTTGGTAAATTTTTGGTAATTTTTAGAATTTATTTTTATTTTGGTGATTTTTAAGGTTCTACGTTTTAACTTTCTAGTAGTGATTTTGTGTTAATTTTTATTTTTACGTCTTCGTCATTTTCTCTTCTAATCCCCTTCTAAACCAAATATTAATCTCAAATCTTGTACATCTTAGTCACACACATATACCTCCTTCGGAAACGAACTTAATTGGGTCATTAACACTTGATTTTTCCTAAAGTCATTTGTTCAATACTTACCGCTTTTACGCTTTTTTCCTAAAAGGTGTAATTTTACCACAATCACTTTGGCGCCGCTGCCGGGGAGGTGTGTCGTGATTAATTTGAATTGTTGTTTTTAATATTAACCAAATAGTATTTGTATTAGTAGAACTCTACTAATACGTATTATCGGTTTTCTTGGTTTTTCTTGTACAAATATTATTACTATATTGTATTAAGTATCACAATAAATTTACAATATCTCCAAAAGTGTGAAAACACAACCTTAATTGGGATTTGATCTCCTAATTATTGTATTCAAATCTCAAACAAAAAGGAAAAGGCAAAAATAGATAAATACTTTCGTGAAGCTCGATTTTGAAAGATACAAACTATAAGGTGGGTATAAGGCGGGTATTATAAAATATACCCTAAGGAAAAAGGCTCTTAAGTGCTTCGCGCCGCCTCGGTTCCCCGCTTGCTTGTGAGTATTTTGAGATTGAAGGCTAATCGAGGGTTTTGCCGCCCAAAGTATTATTACGTATAATATATTTGCTTGGTTTTCTTTGTGATTAAACCCTCTTGAACAATTTGGTTTTCACCAAAGTTCTAAAGTCATTCGAAGGCGTTCACTCCACGTGATCGTTTTCATTCCTTTGAGGCTTCTTTAATCAAGAGTTTGATTCGAGAAGAGATTTTGTAGATTGTTGTCTACGAAGATACACCAAAATCCAAAAAAATTAAATATCATCAAAGACACAAAAAAATTGAAAATTCACAAAACACCCAAAAAGAATCTTCTTTGCTCACCTCCCATTCTTCGTGAAGTTTATGATCACTCGTAATCAAGCAAAACGAGCTCGTAAACGACTTCAAAAGCAAGCCAATCAAGAGACGTTGATTGCTGAAGAACCTCCAATTGTTGAACCTATTGTAGAACAAGAAGTCGTCATGGCTAATCGTACTATGATGGAGTTGCTACAAGCACCCACCGAGGGTTTTGGAGAGGCTATTGTGATTCCCGCCATCCTTGCGGAGAATTTCGAAATTAAGACGGTTTTAATGTCAATGTTGCAAGCAAATAAGTTTAGAGGTCACGAGAAAGACAACCCGCATTACCACATTAGGAATTTCAACCGTCTCACCGCCACTAGCAAGTTTAAGGATGTTCCACATGACGCCATTAAGATGATGTTGTTTCCATACTCGTTGGATGGACCCGCAAAAATTTGGCTCGAGAAAGAACCGCCAAATTCGATTTTGACATGGGCCGATCTCGTTTCTAAGTTTGTGAACAAGTTTTTTCCACCATCTAAAACAACACACTTAAAAAATGAGATTTCACGATTTGTGCAAAGAAATAATGAAAGTTTTTCAATGGCATGGGAACGATTTAAAGAGATGTTACATGAATGTCCACACCATGATTTTACGGAATTGCATCAAGTGGATACTTTTTATAATGGGCTTAATGATCATGAACGAGATTATTTGAACGCCGCCGCGGGTGGTAATGTTTTGTGCAAGACGACAAATGAGGCTTTACAAATCATTGAAAATAGATCTAAGGTTTATAACCCTCGTAACACACCGAGTGTTGCCAATATGGGTTCGTCATCTTCGTCACAATCGTCTCGTAGCATTAACGCCTTACATGATGAAGCTAATGAGGAAAATAGGTTTTTTGATAGATTTGCTAATCTAATGTCCCATTGGAAGGCTCAAGAAGCTTCCAATTCCGCTTTGGTTAAAGCGGTTGCTAAGAGTTGTTTATCTTGTGGAGGAGCTCATGATCTTTCCGAGTGAATTACCGCGGATGGTAACACTTCGAGTGCTTATGTAGCAACGGGAACTTACAACCAAAACGGTCAAGGTTCCCGTCCAAATCAAGCTCCACCAAACTAAAATGTTAACAATTATCGAAACAACAACCAAGGTAATTACCAAGGCAACACACGCAATTACAACAAGGGGAATTATCAAAGTGGGAATGGACAAATCTCTAATCAAAACCAAAACCGTGATTTTCAAAACACTACACAAGGTTTTCAAAATGCTCACACGAAAAATTTGCAAGGAGAATTTTTGGATTATGCAAAAGCAAATGATGCTAAATTTGATAATATGCAACGTGAGATGATTAGCTTAAGATCCGAGTTGAAAACGAGCTAAAAAACGAACTTGCTAATGAACTTAAAACTCATGCTAATAAAATGGAAGGAAATGTCACACGTCTCCAACAAAATCAACAAAAAAATGGAGCAAGGACAACATGAGATTAAGCAAGAGTTGTTAAAAGCGGATGCTAGGCAATCTAAGTTTGAAGACCGAATGGCTAAAATGTTTGAAGCTATCATGTGTAAGCCCTCTTCTTCGGGTGGTCTTCCTAGTGATACCATCGTGAACCTGAAAGGAGAATTGAATGTTATTACTACACGAAGTGGTAAAACTTTCAAAGAACCCATTTCTCGTCCAAGTACTTCTATGGAGAAGGAAAAAGAGAAAGAACCCGAGGTTGTGGTTGAAAAGGAGCAAATTACAAGCCCACGAAGTACCGCTCATACCACACCTACGGTTGAACCAATACCAATTGTGGAACCCGAGTTTCCAAGGCCGTTGCCTAATGACCAACCCACACCACCTTTACCCTACCCTTCGAGACGAAACAAAGAGAAGTTGCAAGAACGTAACAAACAACAAATCGAGCTTTTTATAAAAATGTTTCAACAAGTGCATTTTGATGTGAGTTTAGCCGACGCGTTGTTATATATGCCTCGTTTCGCTTCCACTTTTAAAAGTATGATGAGCGATAAGGAAAAGCTTTCAAAGCTTGCTAATTGTTCTTCGGTTTATCTTAACCGCATACCAGAAAAAGTTGGTGATCCCGGAAAGTTTCTCATTCCTTGTGACATACAAGATATGAAAGAATGCCTCGCCTTGGCCGATCTTGGTGCGAGCATTAATTTGATGCCATTTTCCATTTGGAAATCGCTTTCGCTTCCGGCTCTCATTCCTTCGAACATGTCCATCGAGATGGCCGATCATTCTACGATTATGGCATGTGGAGTAGCCGAAGATGTTTTCGTGAAAGTGTGGAAGTTCTACTATCCCGTTGATTTTATAGTAGTTGACATCCCCGCGGATCCTCAAGTTCCTCTAATTTTAGGTCGATCATTTTTAGACACTTCGAGATCGCTTATCGATGTTCATGCGAGAACTATCACTTTGAGATTCAACAAAGAGGAACTTGTTATAAACGCTACTCAAAACTCGAAACCTTCTCATGTTTATGCAATCGCTACCATCAATCATATTGACATCGTTGATGTGGTTTGCGATGAGTTTTCACAAGAAGTGT
Source organism: Glebionis coronaria (assembly GCA_025667525.1). Taxonomy (NCBI): domain Eukaryota; kingdom Viridiplantae; phylum Streptophyta; class Magnoliopsida; order Asterales; family Asteraceae; genus Glebionis; species Glebionis coronaria. The sequence continues at coordinate 443,839,723 of CM046879.1, read as the reverse complement.
TAGGTTTTTCTGATAGCTCGTCAAGTGGCAATCCCACTATTTTGGATCCGATTCTTGCTAATTCCACACCAAATCTCACTCCATTCCAAGGAGGCAATTTCACTTCAAATGAAATCGACAATGAAGATGAGGTGTTGATTAGTGATGATACTTCTATTCCACCATTTCTTTCGCCGATGGAAGTTATGAGTGTTGAACCAAAATCTTCAATCGAGGAACCACCTATCCTCGAATTGAAAGATCTCCCTTCTCACCTTGAATACACATTCTTGGAAGGTGATGACAAGTTGCCGGTTATTATTGCAAAAGGTCTTGCTAATAATGAAAAAACCGAGCTCTTGAAAGTTCTTAAGGCTCATAAAGGGGCAATTGCGTGGAAAATATCCGACATTAAGGGTATTGACCCAAAATTTTGTACCCACAAGATTTTAATGGAGGAGGACTACAAACCCGCAATTCAAAGTCAAAGAAGGGTGAATCCCAAAATTCACGATGTCATTAAAAAGGAGGTTCTTAAACTCCTTGACGCGGGAATGATTTATCCTATATCCGATAGCCCATGGGTGAGCCCAATCCATTGTGTCCCTAAAAAGGGAGGAATGACCGTTGTGCCTAATGAAAACAACGAGTTAATTCCCACTCGTGTTGTGACCGGTTGGAGGGTGTGTATTGACTACCGAAAGTTAAATGACGCCACTCGTAAAGACCACTTTCCTTTGCCCTTCATGGATCAAATGTTGGAGCGACTTGCGGGAAATGAATTCTATTGCTTTTTAGATGGTTTTTCCGGTTACTTTCAAATCCCTATCGACCCTCGTGATCAAGAGAAGACTACGTTTACATGTCCTTATGGAACGTTCGCTTATCGTAGGATGCCTTTCGGACTTTGTAATGCACCCGGTACGTTTCAACGGTGTATGATGGCTATTTTTCACGATATGATCGAGAAGTCGATGGAAGTGTTTATGGATGACTTCTCGGTGTTTGGTAATTCGTTCACGTCATGTTTATCTAATCTCGAGCAAATGTTAAAACGTTGTGAAGAAACCAATCTTGTGCTTAATTGGGAGAAATGTCATTTCATGTGTAAGCAAGGAATCGTCTTAGGACATAAGGTGTCGAAGGCGGGGATTGAGGTCGATAAATCTAAGGTAGACGTCATCGCCAAGTTACCTCATCCCAAAACCGTTAAGGGAGTTAGGAGTTTCCTAGGCCACGCGGGCTTTTATCGTCGTTTCATCAAGGACTTTTCGAAAATTTCTCGTCCTATGACACACCTTCTCGAGAAGGATGCTCCTTTTAACTTTAATGAGGATTGTGTTAAGGCTTTCGAAACTCTAAAAAGGAAACTTACCGAAGCTCCCATTCTTGTTGCTCCTAATTGGGAATTACCCTTTGAAATCATGTGTGATGCAAGTGATTATGCTATAGGGGCCGTCTTAGGGCAACGTTATGACAAGCATTTTCGTCCTATCCACTATGCTAGTAAGACGATGACCGAGGCTCAATTAAAGTACACCACAACGGAAAAGGAATTCCTTGCCGTGGTCTATGATTTTGAGAAATTCCGACCTTATCTCGTCTTAACTAAAAGCATCGTGTATACCGACCATTCGGCTATCAAGTATCTCTTAGCTAAGCAAGATGCTAAGCCAAGATTGCTTCGTTGGATGCTCCTCCTCCAAGAATTTGATGTCACCGTGCTTGACAAAAAAGGAGCCGAGAATCTAGCGGCCGATCATGTTGGGTCAAAAAGTTGATGTGGCAGAAACTCAAAAACGAAGAAAACATGAAGAAATTGTCCAAGCGTTGTCAAGAGTTAATCAAGCGTTGACATGTACAATTTAGGCGTTGATAGCTCAAGAGTTGTCATGTACAATGTTAGCATTGTTACATGCAATTCAAGCATTGACAAAACATAGACAAAGAAGCTTATGGAAGCTTCTATTTAGATAAACATGCAAAAGAGATTCTGCATAAGTTTATTTAAATAGAAGATTTACTTGTTTATTCATCATTATCTCTTGTAAACCCTAATCCTTACATTATAAAAGGAACCAAGGGTCATAGGTTTTATTCATTCAATTCATTCACAATGTAAACCTAAAGTGTGTGTCGACTAGACGTGGGATTCAATGTATACACGTCTAGTGGATGTTTGTTATTAATATAAATTGTTTTAATTCATGTTATTCGTGCCTAAACACCTTGTTAATGTGTCGTGTTCTAATTCCGCTTTGATTGTATAATCATATGAACATGATGCATTCCTAGTTGCTTAAAAGATCCGGAAACCAAGGTTTCCACAATTGGTATCAGAGCCTCGTGGCTCGTGATGCTAGGACCAACAAGGTGTTCATAATGTTGAAAAGAAGAAAAATCCGTCTAGGGTTTTTCTGGACGTTTTTGTGTGCGCAGCAGTATTCAGAAGGTCATAACTTTTTATTGAACCGTTGGATCGTCACGAAATTTTATATGTGTGTTCTACATACATAGATCTAAAACATCCACCGGAGGGATTGTCGAGTTTTATCCCCAGGCAAAAGTTATTAAGCGTCGAAATCAGCGGTAGAATGCAACGCTGACAAAAGGAGACACTGACAAGAAGGATATTGACGCTGACAAGAAGGAATTTGACGCTGACAGAATAAGTCAACGCTGATAGAGTTGACAGTGTCGTCCGATATATAAACTTCAACGCTGATAGGTATTGTCTGATATCGGACAATACATCTGCCAAAGATATTGGACAGAAGAAGATATTGGACAACACAAGGGTTGCTACTGTTTTAGAAAATTGGACGTTTTAAGCACACAAAAAGGAGGAAAATACACACAAAGGTACATGGAATCTCCGTTTTTATTCAGAATATCATGGTGATATTTATGGCTCGGATATTTTAAAAGGAATTAATGATCTTAAAGCGAGTTAGCAACTTTTTATGAGAATTTGATGGATATTTTAAACTATGTAATCGGGATAGCCTTGTGAAAGAGTTATCCATCCAAATACTTTTACATATGGTATGAAGATGTGATTCCATTAAAATCGTCATGAAGAAGTGTTATCTTAAGGGGAAGAATTCTTGTGGTAAGTTTGATGATTGAAGAAGATTTTCGCGAGTTTGTGTTCTATCATATCTTAAAGTCGTGCACTTCCAGTCATAGACTTTAAAGGTAACTTGTTCGTGCTTTACATGGTTGGTGACGAAGACTTGTCATAAACACTTGAAGGAGTTACATTGTCGTGCTCAGTGTCTCACAAAGGATGAGAATATTGACAAGGGATCGAGGTCTACTTATATCATACTCTATAAGTTCTTAGTCACATGGATAGTACAAGACATGGAACACAAGGTTGGGTTATTCTACTTCTACATCAAAAATATTATATTAATTGTTCTTCAAGATCATTACATAGAGCCTACATATGGAGAATCTTCAACATTGCAACATTGTTTACTTCCTTGTTGATGTGACAAAAAGGGGAAGAAATACATGCTACACTTGAGGGGAAGCAACTTGAAGATCATGTACAACTTACAAGAGATACACATAGAGTTTTGCCACTATCAACTAGGGGAAGATAGTTGGGTCAAAAAGTTGATGTGGCAGAAACTCAAAAACGAAGAAAACATGAAGAAATTGTCCAAGCGTTGTCAAGAGTTAATCAAGCATTGACATGTACAATTTAGGCGTTGATAGCTCAAGAGTTGTCATGTACAATGTTAGCATTGTTACATGCAATTCAAGTATTGACAAAACGTAGACAAAGAAGCTTATGGAAGCTTCTATTTAGATAAACATGCAAAAGATATTCTGCATAAGTTTATTTAAATAGAAGATTTACTTGTTTATTCATCATTATCTCTTGTAAACCCTAATCCTTACATTATAAAAGGAACCAAGGGTCATAGGTTTTATTCATTCAATTCATTCACAATGTAAACCTAAAGTGTGTGTCGACTAGACGTGGGATTCAATGTATACACGTCTAGTGGATGTTTGTTATTAATATAAATTGTTTTAATTCATGTTATTCGTGCCTAAACACCTTGTTAATGTGTCGTGTTCTAATTCCGCTTTGATTGTATAATCATATGAACATGATGCATTCCTAGTTGCTTAAAAGATCCGGAAACCAAGGTTTCCACAGATCATCTCTCTCGTCTAGAAGATCCTCACAAAGATGTTTTCGAGAACAAGGAAATTACCGAAACATTTCCTCTTGAGACTCTCGGTGTAGTGAATTCTAAAGACACAACCCCATGGTTTGCCGACATTGCAAATTACCATGCGGGCAATTTCATAATCAAGGGTATGACGACACAACAAAAACGAAAATTCTTTCGTGACGTCAAGTTCTATTTTTGGGACGACCCTTATCTCTTTCGGATTTGTGCGGATCAACTCGTTCGACGTTGTGTGTTTGGTGCCGAAGCTTCTAATATCCTTAGAGCTTGTCACGAGGGACCCACGGGTGGTCACCACGGTGCTAATCTCACGGCTAAGAAAGTGTTCGATGCCGGTTTCTTTTGGCCTTCTATCTATCGTGATGCACACGCACTTGTAAAGTCGTGTGATTCGTGCCAACGTCAAGGAAAATCGTCTCAACGTGATGAAATGCCGCAAAACATAATTCAAGTGTGTGAGATTTTCGACATATGGGGAATAGACTTTATGGGGCCGTTCTCATCGTCTCATGGCAACAAATATATCCTCGTCGCGGTGGACTACCTTTCTAAGTGGGTGGAAGCTAAGGCTTTGCCTACTAATGATGCTCGTGTGGTAGTGAAGTTTTTGAAGCAACTATTCTCTTGGTTCGGAACCCCTCGTGCTATTATAAGCGATCGTGGAACCCATTTTTGTAATGACCAATTCGAAAAGGTTCTAAAGAAATATGGAGTTACACATCGTCTTTCTACGGCTTATCACCCGCAAACGAGTGGGCAAGTCGAGGTTTCGAACCGAGCTTTGAAGAGGATTTTAGAAAGGTCAATTGGAGAAAACCGTGCTTCATGGTCCGACAAACTTGATGACGCTTTATGGGCCTTTAGGACCGCTTATAAGACACCTATCGGTTGCACTCCTTATAAGTTAGTCTATGGGAAGAATTGTCATTTGCTTATTGAGTTGGAGCATAAGGCATATTGGGCCCATAAGCATGCAAATTTTGACTTGAAGACTGCGGGAGATCACCAGAAAATACAATTAAATGAATTGGATGAATTAAGAGATAATGCTTATGAAAATTCATTAATTTTTAAAGAAAAGACTAAAAAGTTTCATGATTCAAAGATTAAAAACCGGGTTTTTAACGTTGGTGATCAAGTGTTGCTTTTTAACTCTCGTCTTAAGATATTTTCCGGGAAATTGAAATCTCGTTGGTCGGGTCCGTTCACCATTACACAAGTGTTTCCTTATGGGACCATCGAGCTAGCTCAAGATGATGGTCCTAATTTCAAGGTGAATGGACATAGGCTTAAGCACTACTTTGGTGGGGAAATTCCTTCAATGGTTGCCCTCGACCAAGTCACCTTCCCCAATGATAATTAGCATTGAGGGGATCGAGTCGAGCTCATGACTCGGTAATCAAAAACGAGGTGCCTCGTGGGGGAGATCCCATGCTTATCTTTTATGCTCACTATTTCACTAATAAGGGGACTTGTACCCCTTCAACTCGTTGTCTCGTGATTGTTTGTGATTGTGTTATCTAGAGCATCATCATCATCTACGATTGAAGACTCTCGTGTTCATTTACGTGAGCCTCCATCGTTCGTTTGAAGAAGTTTTTCACGAATCCATGACATATCCTTTATTGTTCTAACAATTATCTTTTAGCATACTTAATAAATGGCTTTAGATATATTGTTGATCACCCTTTCCATGCTAGATCCTAAGCATTCGATTCTTCGTCTCTAGTATGGGGGTGCTCCACCTTTAGACTCGAAACATTGAGGACAATGTTTACTTTTAGTATGGGGGGGTGAATAGGTACTTGCTTTGCTACGCCCTCACGCTTTCCAACTTTCAATGTTTTGTTTTGCTAATAAGGCTAAAAATGGCCAAATTTTAAAATTTTTCTTAGTTTTCATAAGTGTTTTTAAGACACGAATGTATATTTTCCGTTGGGTAGAATAAGAGTTAATTTTTGACTTGATGGGCATTTGGAGCCATTTACATTCCTTAACCCGCTCAATTCAAGTTTTGCTAGACATTTATATAGGGAGCTTTAAAACGCGAAAGTCTTAATTCATACGGGATAAGAACAAGAACTTTTCGCAAGTTCCTATAATTGATTCTAGAAAGTCATTTATCAAGGGAACTTTAAAACGCATTCTCTAAACTTGAAAAAGTCCAAGAAAGTGCAAGATCCTATAGGTGGCTTGAAAACCCAAAACTTTGATTTGATATAGTCTTAATGAAAGCTAATCTAAATTTGGCTTAATTTTGACTTGCATGGCTAAGTATTCACGAGTCTCTTTAATTAGAGGTCTTTATATAGTGAAGAACGAGAAATGATAGAGTTAGACAAGTGATCATGCTAAACGTAGAACATGAAAGTGTTCTTTCAAAAACTCATATGTTTTTAATTGTGGCTTTTTCTTCCCATAAGATCAATGCATTAGGAATAAATCATAATTGCAATAAGTAAGGTCGTACGATTTGAAAGGTTACTTAGCCTCTAGCGCAAGATCGTTTAAAAGTTGCTCGGGGTTGAATAGAGTTCATAGCCAAGGCATAACTTATTGAAGCGGGACGCGAAGATTGGCGATTATCCAAAAAGGCCCTAACAAGGCATGAGGAGCTCTATTTTTGCTAAAGATCCAAAGATGATGTGAAGTATCATTATTCCTAAATCAATATGAAGGATCGAGACACACGACGAGAAGCTATTACTCCCCTAAAGAATGGAGAAAGTCTATCCAAAAAGACCCTAACAAGGTATGAGGATAAATATATCCAAGTCCGAAAAGGAGGCGGATCGTTGTACATCAAAATCCAAAGTAAAGATTGAAGAAAAATGATGAAGTCGTGGTCCAATTTGAATAATCTCTCAAAAACGTCAAGTGAAGAAATTCCAAATATATGAAGAGAAGACCATAATTTCAAGAACGTCTTCCCAAGATTTGAAGTATGAAGTACATGCCAAATATCGGTCCGAGAAAGGTCTCAAATCGTGAAACGAGTTATGCCAAGATATGAACTTAAGGAGATACACGAGAAGCCGTTTTAAAAGATTTTGTCCTTCGGCTAACTATTGATCAAATCGTGCTACTTTGCTTTCGGACTAATAACTACTCAAATAAGTCAATATGAATCACTTGTGATCCATGACAAATAGATAAAAAATGCTAGTAACCCATTTCCTTTTATAATAACTAGGATTGCGGGGAGAAAAAGTATTACACAATTTGGACGTATGAGTAGTGTTAGCATTGTGACTTGTACTAACAATGATCTTGTTTTTGCACTTAGCATGGAATGTATGACAATCAAGGATGACGAAGTTTACTCTAAGGGACATTAACTTGTTTCTATTCTTTGACCCTAAAAGTCACTTTTTGTGATAAAAATCATACATTATGTCTTTACACATCTTCGTAGTATGTTGCAAGTCTTTTACTCTTCAATAAAGGTTAATAAAATTGAACTTTGGTGATGCTTAGATACTTTATTCTAGCATTGCGTGAGGGCACGACAATGGCTTAGTATGGGGGAGTGATGAGATGGCATTTATACATGATCTCATCGTTCTTTTCGGGCTTTTAATGCATAAAATGTCATAAAAATACCATATATATGCTTGTGTTTGTTTAATTGTGTATTTTAGGTATGGATATCGTGAAAAAGACAAAAGATCACAAGTTACAAGGAAAAACGGACACGAGAAACGAAGCCGTACAAAGAACCGGGCCTTAATCATGGAATTCTCAACAAATACCCTTGAAGACTTGAAGACAAACAAGATTGATCCTCATTTATTGAAGAAATGACACTTAAAACCCTTGTATATTAATAATTACAAGTTTGGTCCCTTAAGTTTGTCAAAATTACACAAAAGGTCCTTCAACTTTGAAGAAATGGCAAGATTAGTCCCTCAACAAATCCAAATTGCCAATAATGGTCCCTCATGAAGTCAAAGATACATTGACGACCTTTGAAGATCAAGAATGTCCAAAATCAGCCCTTGAAATATCTCAAAATGGCAAAAATAACCCTTGAAATCCTTTTTCCAAAGTTTTGTGCCAAAACTGCCAATGTGTGAAACTTATTAACAAAGCAAAACAAGTTTTAGGGCTGAAAGACTTTGTTTACCAAAAATACCAAAGAAGAAGGGCTAAACTTGTGCATTGGAAACATTTGAAACGAAAATGCGCCAAACAAACACATTTCCCCCAATTTCGGATCAAAAAGCTTACTGTTCATCTTTTACCCCACCCAGAATTACCACCACTTAAACTTAGGGTAAAATACAATTACCTTTGCACATGAGTGATTCACATGTGCAGGAACTCATCCAAACCATAAAACCCTTAATCCCACTCACTATGGACCCCACCCCCAATTCCCGTTTAGCCAATCACATTGCAACTTACTCTCCAAGTTATGTGACGTGTCAAGATCAACAGCCCACATCATTTGCTTCATTCCAAAGCTAAAATGAACAGCCTTGATCAAATTGGACAGCTCAAAATCAGAAAACGTCTAGAAGACTCAAGGGCATTTTAGAGAAATCACTTCTAGGGTTTGTGAATAGTGTTTAGCCAGGCATTTGCCTATAAAAGGAGACCTCAACATGTGAGAGTCCCTTTGTTCCAGATTTTAGCTTTTAATCTTTGTAATTCCTTTTTATGAAATAAAGTTTGAATTTCTTAAAATTTTGAGTTCTAATCTGTTATTAATAAAAGTTTGGTGTTTGAGAAGCTAAAATCTGAGTTCCATTTATATGTTTGAAGGTTTTTGAGGCAAGGTTTTAGTTGATAAAGCTTGGGTTTCAAAAATCAGAAAGTTGGCATTATTTTTGATCTCACTTTGTGTTTGTTCATCTTAGCAGCATTGGAAGCTGGTACTTGTTTTGCTAGTACCTAAGCTCAAACAATCCAGGGCCTGGATGTAGGTCTTGGAGGTTTGCACCTTCTTCCCTTTTTATTTTCTCTTTAAGTTTCTGATTATTTGTGATTTTTGTGTATTATTGCTTGAATCTGTGTTATTGTGGTTGATTATTGTTGATTTGGCTTTGTTTGATGTTAATGAGGTGTTATTGATCTGATTTGTGGGTTGAATCTTCATAAGTCTTTGAAAATTTGTGAAATCAAGTTTTTAAGGGGTGTTTGGGATTACTGCATAAGTTGGATTTGAGGTTTGTTAAGTGCTTGTGTGTTGTACGCAAGTATTGATATCTGTTATTTGGGAGCATTTGTTCATCTGTTTGCAGGTTTTGTGGTCTTGAACACATAGATTCATAGATTGGCTATAAAATCTTCATAACTTGGTAAAATTGGCTAGGATTTTGAGGACACCTAGATCTAAGCATAGGTTAAGGGTAACAAGTGCTAAATCATAGTTAATCACACTAGGGTAGAGGGATTTGAGGCTTGAAATTAGATTAGGTGTCAAGTATATCAGCAAACTATTTCTGCATATTGTTCTTTGTTCATCAGTAACTTTTTGTGCTTTGATCTTGCTATTTACTTTGATTCAGTGTTTGATTCTTGTTGCTTTGTGTTGATTGTTAGTTTATATAGCTTGTGTATGCATCTGGTTAAGTTTGGTTGGCTTATTTTGCTTAAATCTGCTTATTAAGTGCTTAACTGCTTATTTGCATATCTGGAGCATATCTGTGGACTGTTTGGCTTATTGTGGTTTATTGTGTGGATCATTTTGTGATTTTATTGTTGCTATTGACTCCTTGTGGTTCACTGATCACAAGGGTGCCTTTGTTTCCAATTGAATCAAACCAGAACTCTCAAATAAGCTTGGTCAATTAGTCAAAGCAGTGGGAACTCCTTTCCCCTGCTGGTTGACACTAATAGTGCAATTTTGGTGTCAGCTTATCAATAAGCTATAATAGCTTATTCCAACCTGCAACAACTTTGTTTTTGTAATAGGTGCTCATATTTTGACCCATTTGTTCATCCTGGAGCATTTGGGTGGTTGACTTTTAGGTTTGACTAGAAAACCAAGTCCTTTGACTTTTACATAAGTTCATTTGTGCTTATTCTGGCTTATTGCTTGTGCTTATTGGATTTTTGTTGATTGATATTGCTTATTGAGTCCATTTGAAAGCTTTTGCAAGTTGAATCAGCTTCTGAGGTGCATTATTTCTCAAAAACGACTATTTTGTCGTTTTGTGGATTTTTGCTTTTCTATTTTCTGGCTTATTGAGTGAGCTTATTGGAAATTTCTTTTGACAGATCTCTTAATCATCCAAAAAGAGGGTTGTGTGTCAAATTAGAGCTTATGGCATTAGCTTATGGCTTAATGGGCTGAAAAGCCCAATAAGAATAAGCTTTGTGTTCAATAAGCTGTGATAAGCACATTTTCAGCTTTTGGGCCTTTAGAGTTTTGTTCTTAGAATTAAATTTTAAGTCAGATAGGGCTTTCCCAAGTCAATTGGGCCAAGTTTGACTTTTTGGGCCCAAAAGCCCATTTGTGTTGACTGAATTTGGATTTGGCCCATTTGAGGGCCCATTAGGGGTATTTTGGTAATTTCACTTTCATTTTCTGATTATTTAGGTTAAAATAAACTAGTTTGCAAGTTTTTAGAATTTTTTATAATTTTTGGATTTTTAATATTATTTTATTATTATTTTATTATTATTTTAAAAATTTCACATTTTCCAACTTTTTTCATTTTTCTTAGGTTTAATACATTAAAATAGGAATTTAGAAACTTTTAGAATAATTTTATCACTTTTAGATTAATTTTTATAATTATTTTAAGTTTTAATAGTTTTTAAATCATTTTAAATAGTTTTTATTAGTTTTAAAATTTCTAAAAATAGTTTTTAATCATTTTAGGTAATTTTTGAGTTTTATCAATTGAAAAATCTTTATTTGGGCTTTTTGATAATTTGTTTGATTTTTAGGGCTTTAATTAGCATTTAAAAATTGAATATTTAATTATTTAAAAGGTTTGAAAAAGTTTTGATCAGTGGTAAATTCTTAGTTTATTATTTTTGATTTTTGGTAAATTTTTGGTAATTTTTAGAATTTATTTTCTATGGTGATTTTTAAGGTTCTACGTTTTAACTTTCTAGTAGTGATTTTGTGTTAATTTTTATTTTTACGTCTTCGTCATTTTCTCTTCTAATCCCCTTCTAAACCAAATATTAATCTCAAATCTTGTACATCTTAGTCACACACATATACCTCCTTGGGAAACGAACTTAATTGGGTCATTAACACGTGATTTTTCCTAAAGTCATTTGTTCAATACTTACCGCTTTTACGCCTTTTTCCTAAAAGGTGTAATTTTACCACAATCAATAGTATACAGAGCATGATCATAAAGTATCATTTAAACATATTACATGAATCAAATGTGCAAATTAAATAAATTTTCTGAAAGTCAACATTTATTATTGTCCCAAATAGTAACCCTGCCCCGATGGTAAATATGATGCCTCCTATATGATGCTGGAGGTCCAAGTGCACATAAACCTGCTTAGTTACCTGAGAAAACATGTAAAGAAAAATATGGGGGTCAACACGAGGCTGGTGAATTCACAGGTTTAATTTAGAAGTATTGATATGCAAAAACACCACAAAGATAGCAGAGCAATAAGCTTCTCATTATAGTATTTCCTATTACCTGTAATAGAAGATAGACAATAGTAATCCAGTGCCTATGGGGTCATCTGGCATGTAGTCCAAGTATCCGACAATGTTAAAAGTCTGTTGGCCTGGCCTAGGCACAGTGAGCGCTACTCACGCAGACAGGGACAGTCAATCCCAAATAGATCTATGTATAACATTTCGCGCTTCCACAATTAACTATTACAATGGGTGAACCCAATAGGCATGAATAAAGTATTTGTCTGTAAATGTTTGCATATTTAAAATGTAACATGTTTTCTCCCCCAATTTAGTATAAAAGCAGTAAAGTATGGGGCCATGAACTCACCTCAGTAGTAATGTAGTAGTGGTATAATCATTGAATGACTGGCCATAGTATGATCACGAAGCAGTAGAATTACCTAAGTAATTTAAGTGTGTCTCAGTAAATGCACAACAAAATGTACATATAAATGTAGTTGATGAAAATGCATGATCACAGATTTTATTAATTTGTTTACCATTATAAGTATTTAACTTATAGTGAGTTATCGAAACAAGTACACCTCTTATTTAATAAAGTATATTTACCTTATTTTAATCGTCAGTAGTAAAATGAATTAATAAAATGTTTTCTATTTAATTAAGACTTATAAAAATATAATGTTTTATAAATGTCCTCATAGTTTTAAATTTTCAATATTAGTCCTACGGTTTACACTATACACTGTATAAACCTTTTAGTTTGTTAATTACATAAATATTAATAAACTTTAGTTAAATTGCATTTAGGTCCTTGTAAAGAAATAAAAGTTTCCAAACAGCCCCTAGGGCTTATAACACATTCGGCTTATGGCATAAAATACCCCTAGGGTTAGTCCTTTAAGTCTAATTGCAAGTTTAGTCCTTTTCGTTATATATACTTTCAAAACTGCCCCTAGGGCTTATTAAACATTCAGTAAATGACATAAAACACCCCTAGGGTTTATTAAGTTTTGGATAGTGGCTAAATAAGTCCCTAGGGCTTGTTTAAGATTCAGCTAATGTCACAATTAGTCCTTAGGGTTTACTAGGTTTTGAATAATGACAAAACGAGTCCTTAGGACTCGTTTAAGTTATGGTAAATTGCAAATATTGTCCTTGTAGTCTCAGAAATAATAAAAAGTCACAATATGCATTTCTAGGGACTGTTTAAGTTTCAAGAAACAACAAAAATGGTCCTTGTGGTTTGTTTAAGTTTCAGTTATAATTAGTATACCCCTTTAACTTACGACAAATTATAAAACAGCCCTTGTACTTTTATAAACTTCCAAAATTGATTAAATAAGTTTCATGACTTTACAAAATAGACTTATACTTTCACCAAGTTACATTATTGGTACAAATAGTCCCCAAATAGTGTTTTAAAGGTTTAATGGGCTCGGTAGGCCCATTAAGGTTCCGGTTCGGTTTTGGGCTCATATGGACTTCTAGTTGGGCTTAACTAAATCTAAGGAATTTATGTAGACATTTAATCTAATCCAAATTAGATAGTTAAGTCAATGGGCCTAGTGGGCTTATTATTAAGCTCGGCTTATAAATAAGCCGTAGGTTTGAGTTTATGAGCTTCGTGGCTTATGGGCTTATTTCCAAGGTATATTTCACAAAAGCTTCTGAGATTGTAATCTACCTATGTTAACTAGTTCATGTAGGATTTACTCAAACCTAGTTTTCTAGTATACTAGGTACTATTATAGATATATGCAAGGATCTACATTAGCATACTTAGATCTAAAAATTAACATGTTTCCTACGCAAACAAATCAAGCCGTGGGCTATAGTTCTTTCTAGGGTTAGATTTATCTAGTTTTTCACGTGTGCATGATGGTTTCATTATGGTTTCCATAGATGTACAAGTATACACAAGGCATGGTTTACTTTTCTCATGGTTTATATAAATGTATGAATGAAGATAAGGGTGATGTTACTTACTTGTTGGTGAGAGTGGTAACAAATGATGAAACTAGCTAGAAATCCTTGGAACTACAAAGGTCTACTCGAATGAGTTATAGCCGAGACTTAGGGCTTCTTATTTTGCCTTGTTGATCAAGATTAAGATAGTAGAAGTAAATGCTAGCACTTAATGAGCTTGAGACCAAGATCTTGGGTGTTGAGTGGGGCTTTGAATGTGTTGTATGCGTGTGTTTGTTGTTATCCGAGAGTGAGATAGAGATATGAGTGAATGAAGTGTTTTGTGTTTGTGTGCTAAGGTTAGAACCAAGTGAGAGTGTGTGAGGTGATTGTGGTTCGGTTTTGTACATGCCAAGAGAGAAGAAAGATCAAGATAGTATGTCCTAGTATATCTTGGCTTAGATATTCCTGGTACTTCGAATATCATGTGTAAGATACTAGGTACATGTTTCCTTAAATGCACCAAGAATACACTTGGATTTTGGTTTGTTTTAGCCGTCGCCTAGGAGGTCAAAAAGGGAGACAAGGAGTTGCCTAATAGTGTATGTCTTGATTAGTTATGTTGTACAATGTTTGAATATGGCAAGAGTTGGTAAGCTAAGTTTCTAAAAGAGTAAGTAGTGTGTACATATTATTCGGCTAGTATGGAGGTTTAGGAGAGTTTTGTGTTTGATTTTGGTGAACTTGTAGAATTACTAATGATCTAGGTAAACTAATGTAAGTGTAGGTTCAAATCTAAGGTGATTAAGTTAAGATTTAGGGTTTATACTGAAAGTATAAGTAGTAAATACAAAATGTATAGTTTTAGTGAATCAAATGTATGTCACTTATTTAAAATGTATAAAAATTAATAAGTGTGAAGTTGAAATGTACAATGTGGCTTTTATTGACTTGTAGGATTATTTATAGTGTACTGAGAATATATATACATATATCTTGTAGTGAATTTAGGTACTTGGTAAATTTAATTAACTGTGATCATAGTTTTAGATATATAAAATCTAAAATAGTATAATGTAATGCTCATGAGTTCCATGTGGCTTAAAAGTCGCCAAAGTGATCAGTGGAATGCTTGTATGCCCTTATTTCTATGAAAATAATATGAAGAGTTCTCCTGATCAAGTATGTGAAATGGTACTTATATAAAGTAGGATGTACATGTAAGATAAAATATCAAATGCAAAGGTGATGATATGTATTAAATCATAAGGTGACGTATACAGTGATGTTATCCTAAAAATGAAAAATTAAGGGTCTTAAAGTTTTCCTGATTATTTTCTCTTTCTACAATTATGTGGGGCTATGATGAGTTTTAACGGCTGTGGTTAAAGATACGATGACTCGGTATTGGCGGGGCGACCCTTCAAGGTTGCAGCCATGTTGGGTTATAAATCTTTTCCTCACATGACGTCTTATCTGAGCCTACACTATGGCCCCGTAAAAAAGGGAGCGAAACTCATGAGGGAATATCGAACTGGACACTATTTTTCTGACCTCTATAGAGGGAAAAAATGGAGCAGGTGTGTTACCATATGTTTTTGTTCGCTCACACACTAATGGATTTTCTCCTTACACACAACGAGCTTTCAGATGACGCCTTAACGGAAGGTGCGTCCATTTATTCTTGATTCACTCTGTATTTGAGCCCGTTTAACTTCACACGAATGGTGTTTGGTTCATAGAGAATACATCATAAGTAAACTAGCAGAGTACCCGCACGTTGCGACAGCGGATACCCTGTAACATAATTTCCGGCGAACAATTTTTTTACTTTTATATTCTCTTACAACGGAATTTCGAAAAACGACGATTTATGGTTTGAGTAACTTTATGTAGTTGGTTATGTTTTTTATTTGAACTACATTATGTTTGATTTATATTTTAATTGGTTGTAGCTTGTTTATATTGTATAATGTGAAGATGTCGTTGTACTTTTGAGTATGTACTATGGAATCGAATCACTAATTATTATTCGATGCTGACAGAGACTAGCTTCTGAGTATGTATTGTGGAATCGGATAAGTAACTTAGTAAATTAGTAAATGTACTAAATTGCCGGCCTTAAAAAATTCTAGCCTTCTAACTTGTATTATTTTACATGAATGTTATTTAGTTGTGTTGAAAGGTTGCATTAAAGATTTTAGGATATGCTTGAGTAATTGTATTACTTAACTTTTTTGACATTAATAAAAAAATAGAATGTAATAATGTGTATTTTTGTTTGCATTAAATGTTTTACAATGTACTTAAATAATTGTATTACATATTTTTTCCACTAATGAAGAAAGAGATTCTAATATTTGTTTTTATTTGTTTGCATTAAGGATTGTACAATGTGCTATAAGATTTGGATTACTTAAAATTTGTTCCTTAAATGAATAAAGAGATATCGATCTCTTTTATAAGATAGTAAGATATGACTTGGCTGTTTTTCTTATACACATAGAAAGCCTAATGTTGGTAGTTTCGGAAAACCCGATGAGAAAACCTTTTAGATTGATTCAACCTGCGTCGCCTTCATAAGGGAGCAATACAACGAACCCAATAGTTTCAGAAGGTAATCTGGTTTACAGAAATTCGCCTAATTTTTGGATTGGAAATGGGGCAAACGCTTATACAATTCCTTATTTCCATGTTTCATTTCGGTTTTGTTTAAATCATCATAAAGTTTGGAAGACAACATGAGATTAATTAAGAAAGTAAGGACCTAGGTAGGGTTTGTAAAGATAAATTATGCTAACCTATATAGAATTGATTATATGAACCCAAATAGTAGGCTACATGGACGTTATAGATGGAAAGATGGGCAGCCCGCCGGGATAGATATGACGGTTGTTTCTGTTTCAGGAGGTGGTGGTTGTTTCTATTGCAGATTACTAAAGCAAAGAGTTTGGAGGAAGGGGAAACGTATTTAGCAATTGAGTTTGTGATAAAAAAGGTCGTACAAGGTATATGTTATTTATGGTATGTCTGAAAACGATTTGCGTACAAAAAACTTACACGATGATTAATATTTAGATGCCATGTATTTTTTTTCTTCTAACTGATGGAAGCCTTACACATACACGGGTGATTGCTAATTGTCACGGTATTTGTAACACTTCCATAAGTTAGAAATCATTTATGTATTTGTAACACTTCATTAGTTAGCAAACTCGTATGGGTAAAGGTAATTCTAATAGTAGTCATAGTCACGAGTTTATTTTGTGTTTGGAACTGCGACAGATATCGTTGAAAGTTCAGTGGTAGTTGCGTATGCGGATTGGTGGTCATAGCTTATGGATTGGTGGTCACTTCTTGCGGATTGGTGGGTTTGAATAAGCTTAATTAGGTAAACTTTGTAATATTATTATTTTCTATCTTCTGGGTTGTTTTTCAATTAGAGATTGAATATGTTTTTCAAACAAACATTTGGAATTCACGGATAAAAAAATTATTTCATAGTGCGTAGGAACTGTTTAATGTTTTTTTACCAAACGATTTATTCTCGGGAATACCAATTAGAATTGATGTAAACTCTGACACGTAAGCTTATCCTTTTTTAGATGGTTTATGTTTATGCATATATGTCCATTTAATTCAGGTTAATTGGTAATTGTAGAAACTTTTGTCTTTTATATATTCTTAACTTCTTTTTGCACCTCTTCTGTTGTGGAGAGGAACCAGTTGGCATAGAAGATTGTAACCACATATATGCAGGTATATTCCACGTGACCAAACTCAATACGGAGTGTGCTTTTTAATGTGGTGTGTTTGATTGTCCGGCGGAAAATAAAATAGTAATATAACCCTTTTATAAGCCCTAAATATCTACATTTTTACGCTTTGTGATGTGAAATGGACGAGTTACGTGGTTTAGTGTTTATGGGGTACATTGTTGTAGTTGTAGCGATTGTGTGGGGTGGCGAGAGAGGTTGTTACATTTTCTGGGTGGTTTGATCTCTTTTGTTTTTCTAATGCCTTGATATTTATGTTTGCAGGCCTGAAACCAAGGACTACAGGATCTTGTGGCGGTTCTACTAACGGAAGAAAAATAGATGATCCATGTGAAGGAAATCCAAAGAGCAAGTATTTTTTTCTATTTTATCTCAAGGTGTGTTATTATCTAATAACTATGTATGCTTAAAGAAATAAGGCACGTATTGTAACATACATATCGTTTACTAATAATTTGGGTGATTTTCTGTTTTCTAGAATATCTAATCAGATTAAACTAGATTAATACAAATATTTAAAATGATGCGGGTGAAATGGGCAAAGATGTTTAAAGGTGAATGCATACAACATTTTTAATATTTTATTTGAAAAGTAATATAAATGCTTATGTCAATGCATACCACACGGTATTGCCACCAACAGTTAGTACAAATGTACATGTTGGATACAATACCATTGAATCAACATCAAATGTTATAAGATTCTGAGAAATATTTTGTCTTTCAGGCAAGGTTGTTTAAAGTTCGTAGATGCTTTTTTTCCTATGCAGCGAGATACGAAAAACGAAACACCCCTTCTGCTGCAAATGGGGTGTTTGGCTCCTGTTAAAACAGTTGTCGAAAACCCGTTCTATTACAAAAGGGGTGTTTGGTTGTAGTTAAAACAGTTGCTAAAGACTCATTTTGCTGCAAAAAAGGGTATTTGGCTGTTGTTAAAACAGTTGCGAAACACCCCTTCTGATACAAAAGGTATGTTTGGTTGTGTTAAAACATGATCCAAACACCCCTCTTGCCGCATAAAGGGGTGTTTAAACTTGGTGTTTTTATACGCCTTAGACTCTCGGTTAATGGACTCAGTTTTTGGTTGGAATTATATTTGAATAAGTTTTCTGAAATGACATTTTCTATCGGACTAATTTTTTAGTTGGAATCACATTTGAACAAGTTTTCTAAAATGATATTTTTTTGGTTGGACTCATTTTTTTGGTAAGAATGACATTTTTTTGGTAGAACATAATCAGGATTTACCTCTGCAAGCGTTGTGGATGTAGAAGCCCTTAGGTTTTAGATATGATACGGAAAAAAGAACCAACAAATAGGTATGTATTATTGTCATCCGCTGAAAGGTATTTATTGCTTGATCAAGTCGCATTACTTTTTTAAGTGTATTGAATTTCCTATTTATAAGTGGACATTTGTGTCACTGCTTTTATATATCTATTTGTCTTAAAGTGAGCCATTAGTATCCATTGGTAAAAGAGTGTCATTATTCTAGATGTCCATTTCTAAAAGAACCAAGAACCAAGAACCAGAAAGTGATACAAATGGGTCGACCGATTTTTAGCTTCTCATATAAGCTTTTCTATAAAGGTTTTAGTCATTTTTGTATGTGAACTCTGGATTGTTGTATTGCAGCTATTAGAAATCAAGGGACATACTACGAATTTATATTATATGTAAAGGATAACAAAAAGGTTGCACATGACGTTGTTTCATTGGATGATGTTTATCTTGATCAACTTAGTGTTGATTTTATCGACATTTTCTAGAATATATATATTTAGTAAAACGGTTATATATCGCGTTTGTAACTTATTTGAATTTTGGCTTATGTTTCATAACCTCATGCTTATATAAGCTAGAAAATTTTAAATTAAGCCACAAAAACTAAGTTGCTGAACCTTTTCTATATTATATTCTAGGACTGCAGCAATACCCATAGAACACTAGTACATATACATATACATATACATATACATATACATATACATATACATATACATATACATATACATATACATATACATATACATATACATATACATATATATATACATATACATATACATATACATATACATATACATATACATATACATATACATATACATATACATATACATATACATATACATATACATATACATATACATATACATATACATATATACATATACATATACATATACATATACATATACATATACATATACATATACATATACATATACATATACATATACATATACATATACATATACATATACATATACATATACATATACCCTAATGCCAGTAGCAAATACAAACTACCCGCGACGAAGCACGAGCACAATACCTATTACTAATTAATTCACTAGTTTGAAACCTAACATTCTAAATTTTACATATAAATTAGCCGAAACCAACCTTATAACTTGTTCACTTCCACATAATATCGATGAAATCCTAAATTTGTTTAAAAACCTAATTTGTGAAGATATTGTTCGTCAGAAATCAATGATGGGGTTAGTCGTGCAATTTGAAAATGGCTTCCATCGCGAAAGACGATCTACAGAAAGCATACGAGAAATGCAATGTTATTTCAAAAGAAATTCGTGCTTTGACCGAAATTTTTTGTGAATGAAGAATCTAGGAAAGATTAAGAAATACATAACACTTTGTTTCGAAAAAACGACTAAAATAGAATGCCAAATAAAAACTAAATTTGTTTGGATACATGAAAAACATTTAAGCTGTTGGGTGGGCCAGAGGTCATGATGGTGTTTAACACACCGAAAACCGCATGAACATACTTAGGAGCATCGATCATGGGATAAAGAGTTGGGTTCATAAATTAATAAGTTTGAGTAAGTCGTATATATTAATGGGGAGATTGACATAGATTAATATCATTGAGGTGCATGTTTAAAGTTTTTCGGAATGATTTCTAAAAACATTACAGCTTTACATGGGAGGGTTATTGGGGCAAAAAAATTTTAGAATGGAAGGAAACAAAAACATGTTGGTTTGCAAAGTACATGTACACACGATTAGGTAAGGGAATATTTGTACATCACGGTGTTGCGGAAAAAGTTTCAAAGTTGATGTTATTGAGGAAACAAGGGGATATAATGGAGTTTGATTAAGAGGAGACTTATAGAGGAAGCATGTATGAGCAGGTAGACAAGGATGCCAAGGAAGCCGAAAATGATATAGTTATCTCTGATAATGAGAGTAACAGTGAATCAAGCGAAAGAGAAACAGATTATGATGAGGAAGAAGGGGAGGGCGGAACATGTCACGATTTTCGGTCAGCGGGTGATGGTGGCCGAAATGTGGAGGACGTTTGAGAGTCAAGTTGGTCAAGAAAATATAGGGTTTACGAGACACCCAAGAAAGAAATCATTAAGGGAGATAAAAAGGCGGCTATGGATACTAACGGGTGCATAGGGAACACGAAGATGTTAAAAATAGTTATGATGAAGCATAAATAAAGAATGCAGAAGTTGTAAGGAAACAAGGAGTCGGCTCATATATCCAAAATGAGAAAGCTAAATATTTGGAAGGTGGCCTAAAAGTAAAAACCAATTTGGGCCTTGGAACAGGTTTTGGGCTAGATAAGTGTAATAAAGTTTTAATCCA
Source organism: Glebionis coronaria (assembly GCA_025667525.1). NCBI lineage: Eukaryota > Viridiplantae > Streptophyta > Magnoliopsida > Asterales > Asteraceae > Glebionis > Glebionis coronaria. The sequence continues at coordinate 443,818,652 of CM046879.1, read as the reverse complement.
GTTATAATTAGAAAGTGGGCTGAATGAGAATAAAAGAGATGGTATAGAGACTGGACTAAAGGGGGATAATAAAGGACATATAACAAAGAACTATTAGCGTAATAAAAACCTTAATGAAAAAAGTCAAATGACAGAGTATGTTGTGGGTGATATTGTTGATCCCAAACTCGGATTTTAAACCTTAGCTTGTAAGGGTTGTAATAACAAGGATGGATCCAAACTATTACTAGAGAAACTTTGTGTAAATACTTTAACTAAACAAGATGTGGAATATGAAATTTAGTACAAGAAAAAAGTATTTAGACAAATTGAAATGCTTTAGTATTTTGATAAATCAATACACGAACACTCTTAGTAGTGTTAGGGTTTACAACCTTAAAGAAAAATGAAAGCAGAGAAAGTTATATCAAACAGAAAGCCTAAGGGATCCTTTTTATAGATGCAAGGTCCCTAGTACATGCTAACTATGAAATAAACAAGGAAGATATACTATAATTAAAATAGAAATGTGTCCAAATCTCTTCCAAGTTTATCTTTGCAGTAGGGGCTCTATCTTCATACAGTGGGAAAATATCCCACTATCTTTAGTATCTCTATTAGTTGGAAATATAACTAGTAGTGGGATTTTGTACGAATCAGCAGGGGGAACTCAAAATCACTTATTCGCAACAGATATTAATACATGAGGTGAAAAAAGGAGAGAACATCTAGTTACATCAAATAGTAGTGGTGTAGATGGAGTGAATAAGAAGAGCAAAGAGAATGAAAAAGATGATTTTGAGGATATTAAGAAAGAGAAAATATTCATAAACGAAACGGATGATAGCAATCAAAGAAGGAAATTAAAGAGCGAGAAAAGAAGATTAAAAAGAACATTGGAATCAGATAGAAATAAGGGGACAAATGGCTTGGGAAATGATGAAAACAAACCTAAGGACTCCCTCTAGGCGAGGAAGGATGAAAATGAGACGTTTGTATTTTGGAGTTCGGGGTGAACGGATTCAGGTAGTAAGAGTTTCTCCCTTAATATGAGGCAACTTAAGGAAATTGGTGAGCTGATCATGGTATCATGGGCCAATGCACATAACGAAAAAATGAACGCAGCAGTCATAGAGATGGAAAAGAAACAAAAAGTTAAGGAGGGTGATACAAAGATAGATAGAATAGTAAGATGTTAGTGGTATTGTCGTTAAATTTATATTCCATAATCAAAATAGCAAGTTCTACAAGGGCGATTAATCGCCGCATAGGTGCTACAAGGTCACCAACCTTTCTGTGGTCGAATAATTGGTCAACCGATAAGTCAATCATGGTCAAAGATGGTAAATGGTGGTCAAAGTTGCTGGAAACATACAAATATTAATAGAAATATACCAAACTCGATGTAAACATGTTTTAATCACTTATGGTAGTTGTTTATATATATTATAAGTTATTTTTTAAGTTAACTCTTGCCAAAATACACATAACTCACCGAAACTACCCAAAACTTGCAGAAATTGTCGATCTGATTAACCACATATTAATCCCGCCTAGACTGATTACAAGCTACAAGGATTTCTATCACCAGACTAGCGATTCATGATTTTTGAAACCTTAAAGAATAATATCTATTAATATTAGGGGCATTGATGATGTTGGAAAGAAAGAACAGATTAGATCAGTAATAAGAATAATCCAAAGTGATGACGAGATGAAGATTGGTAAGTTAGATCACTTTTTGGTGAATGAAGAATTTTGTAATTGGTAGGGTAGTATTTTGGTCTAGCTTTGGATTGAAAGCTCTTGCATCATTATGTTATCATGCTAAAGGATGTGGATCTACACTTTGCTCTGAAGCCTTTCCGAGTTTTTGATGTATGTCTACATGAGGGATATATTATACTTGTTGTACAAGAGGCATGGAAGATGGAGGTAAGGATTATGAGACCGGATTATTAATCTGTGATAAGCTTAAAATGTAAAAGTATTCCTTCAAAAGTGTAGTAAATAAAGGTTTGGTGCTAATGAAAAAATGCTTGAACTTTATAAAAAACAAGCGATGAGACGGAAATTAGAAGCTGAAAAAAGAGTCTTAAATATAATGAACGGGGGTGTGGACGTTGGCGAGAAAGTCTTGGATAGATAGAGAAATTAATATGGGTGTATGCTCAGTCAAAAGGCTAGAATAAGATGGCTATAAAGGGGGACGAAAACATGAAAATTTTTCATTCCTATATAGAGAAAATGAATAAAAGAAATAACATCATGGGCTTAATGGTTAATGGGTTATGGTGTGAGGACCTTAAGTTGTTAAAGGTGGAACTCGTAAGACATTATAAGGTATTATTCAACGAGATAGATTCAATACGACAAATATATATTTTTAAACGTGTTAAAATAATCTCGGTGGATGAAGCTACATTTTTGGATAAGGAATTAAATGAGGAAGAGATCTTAGATGCAGTTCAAGGATGTGTGGAGGGGGGGGGGGGGGGGTGATAAAGCCTTGGGTTCTGACGTTTTTAAGTTTAAGTATATTCTAAAGTTCTAGGATATATTAAAGTTGGAGCTTATTGAGGCGGTCAAATGGTTTAGGGAAAAATGGAAATTTTGATAGGGTGTAATTCCTCATTCATAGCTATTATTCACAAAGTTACTCATCCTATAGCATTCAGGGATTTTCTCTTAATAAGCTTGTTTGGTTGTTATTAGAAAATCATCGTGAATATTTTAGCATAAATATTTAAGTTTGTGGTGGGAAAGGTTTTTGGTGATGTGCCAAATGCTTTTATTAAAGGTAGGTATATTCTTGATGGGGTTTTAATAGAAAACGAAACATTTGATTTTTTTGAAGAAATTACGAAGTAAAGGTTTAATCTTTAAAGTTGATTTTTAAAGTCCTACGATAGCTTGAAATGGGGATTCCTTGATATAATGAGAAGAATGGGGTTCGGTGGTAAATGGTATAATTGGTTGAGAGTTGCTTAAGATCAGCCTCTATGTCAAATTTTTGTCAACGGATTTCGACACAAGAGTTTAATTTGGAAAGAGGTGTTAGACAAGGTGGTCCCTTTTCATCTTTTTTATTTATTCTTGTCGCGGAAGATTTAAATGCTATCATTTTGGAAGCAGTGGAAAAGGAATTTATAGGAGTGTAAAGTTAAAAACCATAACGTGGAAATATCTCACCACCTATATGCAGATGATACCATATTTTTTAGGGAGTGAAATAAGGAGAATGCGAAAGTTTTAATGCGTATTCTCAAGTGTTTCGAAGAGGTATTCGGACTTCGAATTAATTACAGTAAGAGTAAGCTTTATGGTGTTGAAGTTGATGAAATGGAGTTGAGGGGTATGGCGAGATGGATGAGATGCGACGTTGGTGATTTTCCGTTTACGTATTTAGGTTGTCGATTGGTGAATATATGAGGAAAGTTAGTGCGTCGAATATTCTAATCGATAAATTCACCATTTTTCAGGTTGAAAACTAAATAGATGTCGTTTGGGGGACATTTGACTTCAGTTAAGTCGTAACTAGGAAGTTTACCATTGGATAACTTTTAAATGTTCCGTGTACCTTTGAGTGTGATAAAACATCTTGAGACAATGAACAAAATGTTCTTTGAGGAGGGGCGGGGTATTGTAAAAAGTTAGTTGGGGTAAATGGAATGTGTTACTTGCCTCACACGAGGATAGGGGCTAAATATTGGTTCATTACAAGGAAAAAACTAGCATTTTTAGTGAAATGGTGGTGGAGGTATAAAAGAGAAATGGAATCTTTATGGGTGATGGTTATAAAAGTATTCATGGGAGGGTGGGGGGTTTTGGGGATGTTAGGGGTACGGGTCAGGTGTAGCGAAGGGGTATGGAAAAATTTAGTTAAGGTAGAGGAGGATTTATGGGGCTTTGTTGGGTCTAAAAGTTGATGTGGCAGAAACATAATAAAGAAAACATAGAAGGACTTATTTCGACAATTAAGAATTCTATACATGATAAGAATTCATCATATTCATTATATGAATAGAAGATTTGTGATATGAGTGAAATCTCATATCAATAATATCACAAATCATCCTAAAACACAAAGCAAAATACCTAATTTTTATTCATAAAAGCAGTATTATGGGTATGTTTTGTTGTTTGTGCTTGTGTAGGTAAAAAGATACAATTTTGGAGCAAACAAGTGAAATCAAGCCATAGTGATGAAGAAAAGACAAAAGGAGGATGAAAAGTGACAAGCCTTGCAAAGACAAAGGACCTTTCTTGACAACTTTCAAAGATAAGGTACTAGAGTTACAATTATGAGAAAGTCAAGAACAAAGTCAAATTTGTTCAACTCTCAAGTCAAATGGTCAAAGGATGATTATTGAACAAGTTTGAAGTTAGAAGGACTAAAATTGATAAAGAAATGAAGTTTGAAGCTCAAATCAATAATTTGCCAAGTTAAGGGACTAAACATGCCAAATATGAGCTAAGTTTGGGTTTGATCCATGTGATATACAAGTCAGCCAATGACAAGCTTTCAAACAAGGCACACGGATTGCCAAATCAGTGACACATCATCCCACTATCGCCACCACATTTAATACCACCCAATCACAACAGTGCCACATACTAACTTAATTTCCACCAATCATAAATCGTTTTGTGGATAACGATCCACAACTCATTCTTTCCACCAATAACAACATTACCGTGACAATCCGTCAATTTATGGTTGATATTTTATTCTCAATATTTATTTGAAAACATTATTTTAATGTTACATTATGAACTCACTTATTTTTGGGAAGTAATTTGGATTTACGTCTTGAAGTAGCATCGACTACGTCTAAACCGGAGGATTCTACGTTACGTGCTCACGTTTACATACACCGTCTTTGGTGACAGTCCGACATTTCAGGAAATAAATTTATCCGTGAATATTATTTTGAGATTTTAAATTTGTGTTGGTTCATAAACTCACAAAATTACGAGAAGATATTAGGACTTACGATTTTATTTTAACGTCCTTTACGACTAAACCGGAAACCCTAGGATTACGTATAGAAAATACGTTTTCGAACTCCGTTTTTGATGAGACAATTTTTATTAGATTCGTTTTGTGCCGTTGATTCATAATTTAGAAAAACGTTTTTCGTAAAACGACCCGAGGGCACGCAAATCGAGGAAACTAGAATCGAGGAATACCCGTAAATTAGTGGGATGAGACAAAAACAAGTTTTGTCTCACCCCACACATGGGACGGCCCAACTAGTGCCACCACCACCCTTGATGTGGCAAATTTGCAACAATGTAGCTTACACTTGTAAGCTAAGCTTACAAGTTAAGCTACACTTCACACCAACACGTCAAAACCACTAAACTAAAACCACTTATTCATTTTCACTCATGCAAACAACTACACATTTCTCTCATCTCCTCCATTTGTGCCGTCCAAAAACAACCCCAAAATACCCATTTGATCCAAATTTAACCACAAACATATGTTATAACTTACATATGTTAATCTCCATTCAAAAAGAGGAAGATTGGTGCAAGTTTTAACATCCAAGGAGGAGTTTCCATGGAGTATTAGTGCTGATTTTCCACAAGGAGTTTATGAAGATTGGTGGTCTTGAAGATGGTCTTGGTTCATCACAAGTTTCTCCATCAAAATCCATGTTTTAATCACAACCTACATCAACTTGGTGGTATAAAGATTGTCCTCCTCGTCCTCTTGTTATTTTTGATTATGTAATCTTGTATTTATTTCACTTATATATATGTATATGATGATGAATGATGATTAAAAATATTGTGTGGGGATTTGGTGTTGATAAACATGCTTAAAAAGATGAAAAACTATAAGAAACAAGGTTAAAATCTTGCTTAATTTAGATGGCTGTATAAAACAGTAAAGAATCATATGGTAAACTGGTAAAATGACTTGAATAAATTGATATACAGTAAGCTATGGGTCTTTTACACATGTGAGAGTTGGCCATGCAATGGAATCATTGTAATGAGTGAGATATGATCAAAACAAGTTTAGAGTATCAATCTGAGTTCACTGTTTTGGACGATTTTTAGAAAATACTTAGAGGCTGATTCAACAGTAGCTATAAGAGAGTTAAATGGAGGACATATCATTTAGTTTATGTGATAAAAATTTGAGCTTCTATCTCCATACAGAACTCTAGATATGGCAGTTTTAGTGAATATGAAAATAAAAATTAGATTTTGAGAATTAATGTTTATTATTATTATATAAGCACTCAAAATTATATTGTATAAGATGTAAAATAAAAACCCACTAACTTATGGATTTTATTCATATATATATGTAAAAGGTTAAATAAGTGTATAAATTATAAAAATGGTAGTGGAATAATACTTATAAGTAATAAAAACTATAAACATGATTTTTACGACTTTTTCGGCTATTACAGTAAAATTAACGTTTTTGCAAAATAAAACTTAGACGGTTGGACCCGTCTAATGTAAACTTTATAAAACTCATATAATGATATATAAACATATATAACAAGTAAAAACCGATAAAACCCGAACTATATAACATACGGACATTAACAGGCTACGTTAACATTATTGGACTAATAATACAACAAAATGGACTAAAACACTTATAAACTTATTTATTGGGCTTAACCCATTTAGACCCAACATATAAAGTATAAATACTGATAATAAAAGCATAATTGGACTAATGAATAGTATTGGGCTTGTAATAGGCCCATTGGGCTTCAAAATATAAACAAGATTGAACTAGTATAACTAGTCTTGAAAAATTCCCAACATATAACACTAAAATAAGTAAATGAGAATATATAAACCCACTTGATCATCATATATATATAATCATCATATGTATACATAATTGTTACTTTTATAAAGTCATTGGACATGAGTCTAAGACGAGTATTATTTGTCTAGGTTTCCGTGATTGAAGCACGTACCGTACGTCCGAATTGCCGATAATACGCCTTCCTACATCAACGTGAGTTCATAGCCTCGCACTCTTTTAAATGTTTTTATGAAATGTTTTATAAACCCGCGAGGGAGATAACATGTTAGTTTTGATAAAATAGGACACCATTTGTCCCGATTGTTTGTTTATTGATTTGGACCCGAATGATTGTATGACCCGAGGAATGATTAAATGACCCGATAGATGAGATAAAATGGATTATTAAAGTTAGGTTATGTCCTAAAAGTCCCATTAGCATGAATTGTGAACTACCGGGATTTGGTAGACGCTTATGCATATATTAGTACTATTTGGGGACGATCACCCCAGTTCGCGCCTTGACGGTTGATCCCCGTCGTGCCACATTGATTGGTAAGCGAATTTATGTATGAGAAAATTTCCATAGCGTGATCTTTGTGACGACACGCTAATTTAGATGGGCAAAATGAGTATCGGGTTAGCTACCCGTTGTTTGGTTTAGTAAGGTAACAATGTCATGAGGCTTATAATAATCCAACTAACAAAATACTACTAGACTCACCGAATTACGATGTATTGCCTGACTAGCAATACAGGGTCATACTATTGATATTATGTTCGTGTTTTGGTTTTCATAACCATATTCATATAACGGTTTTTATTTTCATACAACGTCTTAAGACGTATTGTATGATTGTTTTTACGAAATTGGCTCGTATAATGATTTTTAAGGCAAACGCCTATATTATGATTTTGATGAAGATTTGTATAAAATGACTTTGGCTATTTTTGGCCTATTAAAATGATTTGTACAAAATGATTTTCAGTAATGATTTTATACTGATATTATATTGATGGATTTTATTAAACTCTATGAATTCACTCGGCGTTATCACTGACCTTTTCTTTTAACATGTTTTATCTTAGGTACTTGAAGGTAATTCTCGGGAAGACGACAAGAATTCATGGCCCGCACTTAAACTATAATTTCCATTCAAATGTTTGTTAAACCTGTATTAAATACAATGACTTGGGACCTATGTAACTTTGATATTTATGAATGGAAATGCTTTATTATTAAACGACGCGATTTTTATGCGTTGTCTATGATGTGAGTAATGTGCTATCCCGTAACACCAACTAGTCTTCCGCTGTATTGAGTTGTATAAATTTGGGGGTGTTACAGTTTAGTACCAGAGCTCTCGTTATAGAGAACGAAAGATTTTTAAAACTAAGGTTTTGAATAAAACATTTCAAAATCTTTTAACTATAAATATTTTTCTAAAAATGTCTAAAAATCTTTTGACTATAACGGTGCCGAAGAATTCCCGAGTTACCGACAAGGCCAGACTGAGAAGTGTTATTTTAATATATATATATATATATATATATATATATATATATATATATATATATATAACTTGGATTATATATATATGTGATGTAATTTGATTACATGATTGTTTGATGATTATTTTGATATTTATACGAGGTATTTATACGACGTAGATTGTCACAAGGAACCCTAAATCTCCTAGTAAATTAATCGAAGCTATTCTCGTAGGAATTATAGCTATCCTAGATCTAAACCAAGTTGTGGATATTTATGATCCCAACAAAATGGTTGATATTCGTAGAAATGTAGATATTAGTTGTTTGTGATGTTGAAGAAGAATTGGCGCGATTAAATATGATATCGATGTCATGACGATCTTTCCTTATATAGTAGAGTTTGACAAAACGTTACCACCTGGAAAGGTGTCATCTGATTCGTTGTCACCAAATTCTTAAATTGAAATCGAAAGGGTGAATGTTGCACTTGAGGCTGTCACTGGAACCATTACCCAAAAGCCTCATGCCACTAGTACCTTTCCGAGAAGTCTAATTGAATGATCGAGTCATTTTAGACTAGTGACTCATTTGATAATTGCTGTTGTAAGAGCAATAGGATTGGAAATTAAGTGTTGATCATATCGAGCTTTTATTGCCCTTTCAAGGTCTAAAAATAAGGATGAAAGTGTTGGAGAATGAGGTAGAATATCGCATTGAGTATAAGATTGGTTAAAACTTGAATAAAGTAAAATTTAACCCGTATGGAATATAAAATTGTTAAGAGGAAGTCATTAAGTTCTGTGATTGAATTATAAGGTTTTAAAATGATTGTAGTTCGTGTTAAGGCTTGTTCCTAGGCCATTGTCCACTAATGAGGATGCCCAGTGTCCAAGAAATAAATTGAAGAAATCTTCTTCTGAATTGGGACCGATGGATCTTCTGGGACATGTGGAACACCTAATGACTCTTGTAGGTTAGTATTCATTGTGGTATCTTTTAAAAATCCCTAACTTAACTGAGATATCAGTTGGTAGGATGAGTTCTGAGAATTGTATGACATAGTGACACGTAATGTGTTACGGTACAATTTTGACTTGTTTGTGATTAATGAAAAGACTACCTTTTATTGCTAAATCCTACATGTATCGATGTTATCTATCCTTTATTGCTTCATCCTAATGTTCGCATTAGTGATGCAACCATTGACCAAGTACTCCTCTTGAATTGAGTTACGTTGTGGATTATTCTTGTTGATTGCCATCGAGGTCATGAACCTCATGACAAAGTGGCTAAGCTCATTTCCTATTATATTGTAAGTTAGTTCTTGGTGAACTACTTTTCATCACTCTTTTGCAGATCACACATTGTTTTTATAAAGTTAAAACGGTATCCTTTGAGAAAATTTAATTTTCATCACTAAAGGATTATTCAAAGTGAGATTTATAAGTGATCGTTATCGAAATGAAGTTGTTTATAAAACACCTTGGAAAACTTATTTGTTTTCATAACAAAGAAAATCTTTGTAAATTTATTCTTGATTCTTATCTAAGAATTAATCATGAAAATGATTTTACTATAAACATGGATGATAAAATTTTGACGAACTGAGTATTGCATCGTTAATCTTGAAATTGTATATAGTTGCGCGCCTACATACAATTTGGAATGGACCATGCAAGGCTGATTAGTAGTCACCATAAAACTGATTAATAAACGCTACATTTTCTTTGAAGATTGTGAAAGATTAAATTTTATGAGATCTGCAAGAAGTGAAAAATAGGAACATATTGATAGGGACACCTACATATGTACCCGTACTATTTATTCTTCTGAGTTAAAATTTCTCATCTGTGGAACTTGTCTTATTTGACAATTGATATTCCCTTCTTGTCCAATTATCCCGTAGTGAGATTCTTAGGAAAAGTATCTGATTACCGAGTGTTGATACCCGAATGGATGTATCGACATTCCTATCATTTCTTTTGATTTGATTTCATTTGAATGACCTGGGTAACGATCCGAGGAGCTTTCGAGTGCGTACTCAAATTATGGAAACATGGGATATATTCATATTCGTTAAATGTTTTCGTCTGTATCTGGTTGGAAATTCTCTCGTGTAGATTATGCGTTGACCTTACTCTTTAAAGGTTAGTTATGTCTCCATATATCCTTGAATTTGTGAAGGATTATGAGTTATTATTAGTCTTTTGAGAAGTTCACATCTTATCGACGGCAATAAAACTGGAAAGTTGATAGTGCCAGTAGAATGGATTGATTGATTATGACATAACGACATTGTCTTAATTAATGGGAACTCGAGTAGAATTCCCCTAAATGATAAGATGTTGATTATCAAAAGTGATCTAAATAATTCTTGATGGATGACCATATCCTGCATTTAGACTTAAAACTATACCGTGAATGGTTGTGAACTAGTTATAGATATTGTAATCTAGAAGAACCTAATATGAATTTATTAAAAGATGTTTCTGTTATATGAAACTTTAGGAGGTATTTAATGGTGAATTACCTAGACTTTTGCCATTAAGGCAGATTGAAATTGGTATTGATTATATTCCCGGTGCTGCACCTGTGGCTTGTGCACTGTACGTCAGCACCGTCTAAATTAAAGGAATTACCGTACAACTGAGAGAGTTGTCAGAGAAAGATTTTATTCTACCGAGCTCGTCATCATGAAGAGCTATGGTGTTATCATTCCTTATATTTATAGATTACTGTGAACTGAGTAAATTGACAATCGAAAACGATATCCATAACTCGAAATGGAAGATTTGTTCGATCATTTACAAGGTTCTAGCGTATGTTTTAAAGATTTGATCCACGACATGGTTATTATCAACTTCGCGTCCGTGAAGAAGATTATCTATTCCAATCACTACATCCGGTACTTGTAATGAACATTATGAGTTTCACGTGATGTCGTCTAGATTGACTATACACATGTAGCATTCATAAATTTGTGAATCACGTGTGTAGGCTGTAATTTGATAAATTCATGCTCGTGATCATTAAGGACTATATGTTTGTTTATAAGAATAAGAATGAGTTAATAATTATTTATAGATTGCCCTGAATTGGCCGAACAATAAAAACATGTACCTTGAATAATTAATATGTGATTTAAGACTTAAACTTTACATTATTTGACCATGTGATTAATAGATAATGGAATCTATACTGACTCTTCAAATTAAGAGCCCTTTTAAGACTTTGGGTTTTACCAAAAAGAAAGTGCAAATATATTTTGAGAAATATTTTAACAAAGGATTTTTAAGGAATTATTCCCTTATACCCAGAACATTTAACTAAACTCCTGTTTAGGGGTAAATGTTCGTGTATACCTCAAGATAACCTAAGCGGAATTGAGGAAAACATTTAAATCATGACTTAAAAACTGAAACGACAATTTTTACTTTTCAACTAAGAAAACTTTGACCAAAGTATAAACAAAGGTTTTTTTTTCTTCGAACATTTACGAATCTTATTAATTATTTTCGATAAATCAGCAAAAATCGCGTTAATAAAATTCAAATTTATTTTGAATATCTTTATATAATTGGTCGAACTAAGAAATTTAAAATTTTTACGTTTACGCTTCATAAAAATTTAATAATTATTATTTAATTAATTGTAATACTTGTCAACGCTTTAGACGTCGGATTGAGTAAAACAGATAAAAATAATAGTTGAGACGAAACTAAAACATAGAAGATATGAAGAAAGAAATTTTGAATTAATACGGTCATGTTATATAAATTTCATCAGGAGAAAGTGAATGTAGATACTGACGCAATACGTAGAAAAGATAAAGAACCAATTAGGACATGTTCCTTAATAATGAATGTGCAAAATAAATTGCCGAACAATTTAAAATATAGCCGATGCTTAAAAAAAAAGAGATAATGTAGATAATAAAAGTGGTTCGCGGCTAATGTGAACCATTAAAATAGAGAAGCCGATAGCGTTAAATGTTTAAAAGACCACTTGTGGTTGCCTAAAAATGGAGATTTTGAGACGTAGTTTATGTTGGAATTTTGTAAGTATAAGTATTCTATTCCTGTCATTTCTGATTTAATGTATCATTATCAGAAGAGGTTGTACTAATGGAAGATTATGAAGGTAGACATCGCCTCATACATTAGTAAACGTCTAGCTATTGCAAAGGTCATCACCTGAATTTGATTCGATTTGGGTCATCGTCGACAGACTGACCAAATCTGCTAATATCATCCCTGTTAATGATATATTCTTGATGAAGAAATTGACTCTTTTGTACTTAAACGAGTTATGTAAACATGGTGTGCCTGTATCGATCATCTCTATCAAGATCCTCGCTTCGCATCGAATTTCTAGAGATTTGCTCAGAAGTCATTGGGAACGAACCTTGATGAGAGTACTCTTTACCACCCCAAATCAAAGGGACAAGGTAAAGTAACGATACAAAATACTATAAGTGTTGTTCTATGTTTGAATGATTGACCTTTGGTAATAAACTGTAAAATCGTTTTCCTTTGGAGAGATTATCATTGATAATTATCGTATTAGGATCGAGATCGAATCTTGTGAGGATATATATATTAGAGCATCTGTAAGCAGGAGTTGAGATGAAGACACCCGACATACACCCATTGTGAGTTGGACATGTCTTTTAGGTTTAAGGTTTCCTATGATGGCGAACCTAACCTTACAAAATACCCGACCCGCGAGACTTGAAATGATTGTTGAAATTAGGATTTGATTATTGACTGTCGATAGTGGGCAGGAGGTTATGTGAATATGAAATGTAGATCTTGAAGTGCCAGATGGGTAGCGAAGTTATGCCAAAAATATTAACCATGGAAAAATGAATTGATGATCTGAAAGATCATGGGATATAAGTCCCCGTTCTATGGGACCATTGAGATGATGTAAAAGATTGGTTTGAAAGGCATATAAGCTGGATCTACCCTAGGACTTCAAGATCTGCGTGAATTATGTTTCGTAAATTGAACTTGATAAATATCTATCAAGTGAAAATCTGAATTCTTCTTGATAAAGTTTAGATCGGCGAAAAGTTGCATTCATCAAAAACCCGTGAACATCATGGATAGAGAAAGTAAGTCAACATTAAGCCTGATCTTATTCCCGTAGTTATGTTTGATGAAACTCGCGTATTGTAATGAATTACACTTGTGAGAAAAGACCGAATGTGGAGGAAATACCCACATGGCTTTAACTCTATAAGAAGCGAGTAGTAAGATGATCTTTGAGGACAAAGATCCTGTTTAGGGGTAAATGCTGTGACAATCCGTCAATTTATGGTTGATATTTTATTCTCAATATTTATTTGAAAACATTATTTTAATGTTACATTATGAACTCACTTATTTTTGGGAAGTAATTTGGATTTACGTCTTGAAGTAGCATCGACTACGTCTAAACCGGAGGATTCTACGTTACGTGCTCACGTTTACATACACCGTCTTTGGTGACAGTCCGACATTTCAGGAAATAAATTTATCCGTGAATATTATTTTGAGATTTTAAATTTGTGTTGGTTCATAAACTCACAAATTTACGAGAAGAGATTAGGACTTACGATTTTATTTTAACGTCCTTTACGACTAAACCGGAAATCCTAGGATTACGTATTTACGTTTTCGAACTCCGTTTTTGATGAGACAATTTTTATTAGATTCGTTTTGTGCCGTTGATTCATAATTTATAAAAACATTTTTCGTAAAACGACCTGAGGGCACGCAAATCGAGGAAACTAGAATCGAGGAATACCCGTAAATTAGTGGGATGAGACAAAAACAAGTTTTGTCTCACCCCACACATAGGACGGCCCAACTAGTGCCACCACCACCCTTGATGTGGCAAATTTGCAACAATGTAGCTTACACTTGTAAGCTAAGCTTACAAGTTAAGCTACACTTCACACCAACACATCAAAACCACTAAACTAAAACCACTTATTCATTTTCACTCATGCAAACAACTACACATTTCTCTCATCTCCTCCATTTGTGCCGTCCAAAAACAACCCCAAAATACGCATTTGATCCAAATTTAACCACAAACATATGTTATAACTTACATATGTTAATCTCCATTCAAAAAGAGGAAGATTGGTGCAAGTTTTAACATCCAAGGAGGAGTTTCCATGGAGTATTAGGGCTGATTTTCCACAAGGAGTTTATGAAGATTGGTGGTCTTGAAGATGGTCTTGGTTCATCACAAGTTTCTCTATAAAAATCCATGTTTTAATCACAACCTACATCAACTTGGTGGTATAAAGATTGTACTCCTCATCCTCTTGTTATTTTTGATTATGTAATCTTGTATTTCTTTCACTTATGTATATGTATATGATGATGAATGATGATTAAAAATATTGTGTGGGGATTTGGTGTTGATAAACATGCTTAAAAAGATGAAAAACTATAAGAAACAAGGTTAAAATCTTGCTTAATTTAGATGGCTGTATAAAACAGTAAAGAATCATATGGTAAACTGGTAAAATGACTTGAATAAATTGATATACAGTAAGCTATAGGTCTTGTACACATGTGAGAGTTGGCCATACAATGGAATCATTGTAATGAGTGAGATGTGATCAAAACAAGTTTAGAGTATCAATCTGAGTTCACTGTTTTGGACGATTTTTAGAAAATACTTAGAGGCTGATTCAACAGTAGCTATAGAAGAGTTAAATGGAGCACATATCATGTAGTGTATGTGATAAAAATTTGACCTTCTATCTCCATATAGAACTCTAGACATGGCAGTTTTGGTGAATATGAAAATAAAAATCAGATTTTGAGAATTAATGTTTATTATTATTATATAAGCACTCAAAATTATATTGTATAAAATGTAAAATAAAAACCCACTAACTTATGGATTTTATTCATATAAATATTTAAAAGGTTAAATAAGTGTATAAATTATAAAAATGTTAGTGGAATAATACTTATAAGTAATAAAAACTATAAACTTGATTTTTACGACTTTTTCGGCTATTACCGTAAAATTAACGTTTTTGCTAAATAAAACTTAGACGGTTGGACCCGTCTAATTTAAACTTTATAAAACTCATATACTGATATATAAACATATATAACAAGTAAAAACCGATAAAACCCGAACTATATAACATACGGACATTAACAGGCTACGTTAACGTTATTGGACTAATAATACAACAAAATGGACTAAAACACTTATAAACTTATTTATTGGGCTTAACCCATTTAGGCCCAACATGTAAATTATAAATACTGATAATAAAAGTATAATTAGACTAATGAATAGTATTGGGCTTGTAATAGGCCCATTGGACTTCAAAATATAAACAAGATTGAACTAGTATAACTAGTCTTGAAAAATTCCCAACATATAACACTAAAATAAGTAAATGAGAATATATAAACCCACTTGATCATCATATATATATATAATCATCATATGTATACATAATTGTTACTTTTATAAAGTCATTGGACATGAGTCTAAGACGAGTATTATTTGTCTAGGTTTCCGTGATTGAAGCACGTACCGTACGTCCGAATTGCCGATAATACGCCTTCCCACATCAACGTGAGTTCATAGCCTCGCACTCTTTTAAATGTTTTTATGAAATGTTTTATAAACCCGCGAGGGAGATAACATGTTAGTTTTGATAAAATAGGACACCATTTGTCCCGATTGTTTGTTTATTGATTTGGACCCGAATGATTGTATGACCCGATGAATGATTAAATGACCCGATAGATGAGATAAAATGGATTATTAAGGTTAGGTTATGTCACTAAAAGTCCCATTAGCATGAATTGTGAACTACCGGGATTTGGTAGACGCTTATGCATATAATAGTACGATTTGGGGACGATCACCCCAGTTCGCGCCTTGACGGTTGATCCCCGTCGTGCCACATTGATTGGTAAGCGAATTTATGTATGAGAAGATTTCCATAGCGTGACCTTTGTTACGACACGCTAATTTAGATGGGCAAATTGAGTATCGGTTTAGCTACCCGTTGTTTGGTTTAGTAAGGTAACAATGGCATGCGGCTTATAATAATCCAACTAACAAAATACTACTAGACTCACCGAATTACGATGTATTGCCTGACTAGCAATACAGGGTCATACTATTGATATTATGTTCGTGTTTTGGTTTTCATAACCATATTCATATAATGGTTTTTATTTTCATACAACGTCTTAAGACGTATTGTATGATTGTTTTTACGACATTGGCTCGTATAATGATTTTTAAGGCAAACGCCTATATTATGATTTTGATGAAGATTTGTATAAAATGACTTTGACTATTTTTGGCCTATTAAAATGATTTGTACAAAATGATTTTCAGTAATAATTTTATACTGATATTATATTTATGGATTTTATTAAACTCTATGAATTCACTCGGCGTTATCGCTGACCTTTTCTTTTAACATGTTTTATCTCAGGTACTTGAAGGTAATTCTTGGGAAGACGACAAGAATTCATGGCCCGCACTTAAATTATAATTTCCATTCAAATGTTTGTTAAACCTGTATTAAATACAATGACTTGGGACCTATGTAACTTTGATATTTATGAATGGAAATGCTTTATTATTAAACGACACGATTTTTATGCGTTGTCTATGATGTGAGTAATGTGCTATCCCGTAACACCAACTAGTCTTCCGCTGTATTGAGTTGTATAAATTTGGGGGTGTTACAATTACACCTGGCACATTTAAACATGAACGAGCCCAGATCGAAGAACAAGCTAGATTACATATCAGGGAAAGTGTTAAACATGAAATCTACTCCAAATCAAGAGACTAAGACAACCCAAGCACCCAATTAGCTTGAAATCGACTACATCAAAAACCCCCGAATTGGATCTTCAACGGCTATCATCAATTGACTAATCAAGGCCACGTGGAAGCATGGGATTTGCTCCAACACGTCATCTACCTCCAACAAACTTCATCCCAGCCTCTATAAATACCACATTAGGTCTTCATTTCTAACATGTACTTAGTGTGTGTATTTTTCATACACTTACTTAAATTTCCCTCATTTCAGTTAGCTAGTTAGTTGAACACTACTCTCAAGTGATTGACAACCACTTGAGAGTTAGTTAGTTAGCTATAACAGAATTGTAACAATTTTACACCATTAATAAACTTCAAAGTTCATTTCACTTAAACTCTTATTCTCAATTCTTCATAATCCTTCATTCTTGTTATTGTTATGATTCTTTTGATCATACTTGATCAATGGAATGTATTTGATGTTGTTTAAAAGACTGTAGCTAGTTCAGACGTGTTTTCAGTTCAATTTCATAGCCAAAGAGCAGTTGTAGTAGGGGAGATTGATTGGTAGCTATTGATGATGAGATGATGGATTTTGGTTGTTGATTAATGGTGTGTTATCTGATATTAGAGAGCTCAACGCTCCTCTACTTCATCAAAGGCTTCTACAAGCTAAAAGGAACATTTTCTTGTTTAAAATTCCACTTAACTGAATTTGCATGCTCAATTCCTAGAATTAGCTTTTAACTACTGAATTGTGATTGTTTTAGTGTACTTGTGGAGTGATTTTGATTATCTGATTGTTTACTAGTAGATTGATAGCTTTTAATTTAGTATAACTTGATAATAGTTGGTTTTCATCAGTCAAATTCATCAGTTGTCATTTTAAGTTCTTATAAGTAAACTTGCTAGTTTTTGGTTTCAATCTAGTTCATTTTAGTCACTTGACAAGTTTAGATAAGTAAACTTTGTTGTCATAAGCTTTAACTCAAAAAGCCTTTGAAAAGTTTCATATCAGATTTAACAAGAGTGTTTGGATCAAGATCATTTTTGTGAATCAGTTTGTAAAACCTATTGTTTTGAGTTTACTTACACTCATTAGGTGAGTGTAAGTCATTTGGTAAATTTTGTGGTCAGACTCTATGTCAAACAGGCAAATAGCCTATAAAAAGTTTGGGTCATTCTTTGTAAAAGTTCATATGTCAAACAAGCATACTTTTATCCAACGCCATTCCTTTGTTTGTTGATGGATTTTGCCGAACCTTGTTCTCAATTGTAGCTTATGTTATGAACTTTCAATAGTAGCAAGGAAACAATACAGTTTTCAGAATTGAGGTAGTAATTAGCTTAAAAATAAGCACTTGAGCATTTTCAAGTTTCTATGATCATAGTGATCTGCTTATCTTAGTTCTCTTAATCCACTTCATAAAAGTCCCCATTTTTTTCACAATTGTGTTTGCAAACATGTCCTGAGCAAGATTTGTGAATTTTAGCTTTTTAGAAAATCTGGTCAACGCTTGGTCAACGATAAGCTGTTTTGGCTTAATTGAGATTTCAACTTATTTTCTTTACCATTTTCAAATCTAATTGACATTCCAAGATTTGTGTCACTAGCTTAATCATTCTCAACAAGAAAATCATTTTGTGGATGTCTGAAAAAGTTTTGAGCTTATTGAGATAAGCTAACTTTTGTTTTACTTGGTTTTAGCTAAAATTCTTGGACTAGCCTACCTGATTTTGCATTTTAAACACTTTTAAAAAAACCAGAACAAATTTAGTGGAGTAATAAGCTGAATCCAGCTTATTCAAGTCTTGTTACACGTTTTTGTTGAAAAGTTCTTTTTAATTGCATTTCAGTCCTCCATTTTTCATAACTTGGTTAAACTGTTTTGTAACTTGTACTTTTTAGGGTTTGCACTCAATAGTCCCTAAATCTTGGTTGTTACATTTTTGGTTATTCAGTTTTGGATTTTGTTAGTTTGTTAACTTAGTTTGTTACATTTTCCATTTTTAGACCCTATAATTTCTGAATTTTCACATTTTGTCCCTATACTTTTATTTCATTTACATTTTGAGAATTTTTACATAGTGTGCATTAGATACTTGTACTTTGTGCTAATTTTATGGTATTTGTAATTTTTTTACGGTTATATAGCTATAATATTTTCCACTTTTTACGTGTTTGTTTGAAATAAACATAGATACCAAATAATTTTGTAACACCAAAAACAATTATAAACTTGATATTGGTTGGACTTTCAATTTGTCTTGAGCTTGGAAAAACGAACTTGAATAAATATTCAACATTAAATGGCGCCGCTGTCGGTTCATGACATTACGAGAGATTATTGTTTGACGGTTTCGATAGGATTTTGGGATCCATTCACCTCTTGAGCGTTCCTTTTACGTATCATAAATCCAGAAGATAAAAAAATCAAAAATATAAAAATATAAAAACTAAAAAACCTCAAAATCAATTCTTTTCCTAAAGAATTGAACCAAAAAAATAAAAAATCCAAAAAGTAATATTTTTCCTAAAAAATTACAACGAAAAATATATTGTATATATTGGTTTCCATCGTTTTTACGTACATACTATATTTTCTTAAAAATTCAATAAATACAAAAATATTTTTGATATATTATTATATGTAGATGCATATACGTATACGAACACTCAATACACATACTTCCATAAGTATTGCTTTTGCAATACACCGTGTTCGGGAGCATTCCGGTCCTTGACACGTGTATCGATCAAATTCAATTAAGGCAAAAATAGATAAATACTTCCAATAGGCAAGAATTCGAAGAATACAAACTACTAAAGTGAATAGATAGGCGACAAGCTATAAAATGCCGTCTAAGGATTAATAGGTACTTAAGTGCTTCGCGCCACCTAAACCCTTGTTCACTAGTGAGTATTGTAAGAAGGAAAGCTTGATTGGGGGTTTGCCACCCAAGTATGACTTACATATATATTTACTTGTGGATATTACTTATTGAACCTCGGAAAGAATAATCCCATATTTTCTAAATTCGAACAAGAGCTCCTCTCTCACTCTTTGATTTGAGTTGCATGCTCACCCGAGGGCGTGCATAAATACCTTTTGGTGTACAACCCCTTCCTCCCAAAAGGAAGAACAAGATAAAGAGTAAGAAAAACACCGTCCCTCAAGCCGATCCCGAGCATCGTGCTTTAAATAACACACAAGAAGCCATGGCCGCCGTTGATAATAGACCATTGATGGAGATCCTCCAATCAAATATGGAGCGATATGTCGATGCCATTGTTATACCCGAGATACCCGCAAACACATTTGAGCTTAAGATACCTATGATTACTTTGGTCTCTTCTACACCCTTTTTCGGGAGACCCAATGATGATCCACATGATCATATCAAGAAGTTTCTATCCATTTGCAACACAATTAAGTACAATGGGGTCCCTCATGATTCCATTAAGTTGATCTTAGTTTCATTCTCCCTAGAGGGAAATGCTAGGTATTGACTAGATAGACAAACACCTAAGAGCATTACCACTTGGGATGACTTTACCAAGAAGTTTTTGAATAGGTTCTTTCCTCCATCTAATACCATGGCTTTGAGAGACCTAATTATTAGATTTCAACAAAAACATAATCAAACCTTAAGTGATGCTTGGGAAGAGTTCAAGGAGTTAATGAGAAAATGCCCCAATCTTGGATTCAATGGACTTCATCAAATCAACACCTTTTACAATGGATTAAGACCACATCATCAAGATTCCCTCAACTACTCCATGGGTAGGAACATTCTTGCCAAATCCACACAAGAGGCATGGGACATTATTGAGACTAAATCCATGGTGCAAAGAAATAACCAAATTGATGAGAGGGTCCATGTAGTGCAAGAGCATGCTCACACATCCATTGGTAATATACTCCTAAAGAGTCAAAATGAGATACTTCAAGTAATGGAAAAGAATCAAAAGACGAATCAAGAGATAATCCAAGCCCTTATGAAAATTTCCTTGAACAACTCTTCCAATGATGTGAATGATATTACCATAAGTTGTGAGATATGTGGAGGACCTCATTCTTACCTACAATGTGATAAGGTTCAAAATTACCAAGGTGAATGTTATGCTTATTAAGATGAACATAGAGAGCATTTCAAACCTAACATCAACCCCAACAATCTCTCTTACAAGTCAAATAACTACCTTTCTCCACCCGGCTTTCCACCCCAACCACCCACCCAAAATCAAACCAATCCTCCTCAATTGCTTCAAAGAAATCAAGGGCCTAGGCCAAACTACCAAGGAAACAACTATAAAGCACCCAACAACTTTCAACATCAAGGAAATAACTTTCATGCAAACAATCAAGGATTTAACAAACCACCTCTACCTTTTCATCATCAAGGACACAATCAATGTCACAATCAAGGATATTGGCAAAATGATACCTTTGAGCTACTTCAAAAGATGAACCAAGAAACCGAAAGAAGAATTCGTGAAAGTGAAAAGAGAACACAAGATCAAATAAGAGCTATGAATGAGGAGACTAACCAGAGGATTATGATGATTCTTAATGAAAGGCCAGAAGGTGCTCTACCTTCAAACACACAAACAAATCCAAGGGCTAATGTCAATGAAATCACAACAAAGAGTGGAAAGACAACTAATGATCCTTAAATTCCTCCTACATCTCCTTTGGTTAAGCCTACTATGGTTCCACCTTGTGATAAGCCTTCAACATCAAACTCACCACCTTCAAGCTCTAAAACTTCAACACCTACACCTTCTCATCCTACACCCACTACTCTTTACCTTCCACACCTCCCAATAAAGAAAACAACAAAGAGAACCCTTCAACAACAACTACTCAACCTGCACCAAAACCAAGCCTTCGATACCCATCAAGATTGAGAAAGGAGAAACTTAAAAACAAGGATGATATTCAAGTCTCTAACTTTTTGAGAAAGTTCAAGCAACTAAACATAAACATATCCTTTGCGGAAGCTCTTGCCTATATGCCAAAGTTTGCTAAAATGTTCAAAGATCTCCTCTCAAACAAAGAAAAGTTGGTGGATTTGCCTAATACATCACTTAATGAGAATTGCTCCGCCGTGTTGCTTAAGACTCTACCTACAAAACTTGGAGATCCGGGGCGATTTTTGATCCCTTGTAATTTTCCGGAGGTGAAAAATTGTATGGCACTAGGGGATCTTGGGTCAAGCATCAATCTCATGCCTTTATAGGTTTGGCAAAAACTCTCTCTTCCCGAGCTCATTCCTACTAGGATGACCCTTGAGTTAGCAAACCGTACCATATCTTATCCGGTAGGCATTACGGATGATATTTTTGTAGGGGTTGATAAATTCACGTTTCCCGTGGATTTTGTAGTGGTTGATTATGATATGGACCCGAGAGTTCCTGTTATTGTTGGTAGACCATTCTTGAGGACGGGTCGTACTCTTATAGATGTGGCGGAAGGAGAATTAATTATGAGAGTTGAGGATGAGAAAGTGGTGTTTAAGTTAGGAAAAGTTACCAAGAAATATCAAAGTTGTGAAACAATTAACATAGTGGATGTTCTTGATGTGGTGTGTGATGAGTAAGCTTGTAAGAATGATAGTGAGAACATGCCACATGTAGAGACCGTTGCCTCAATTGCCCCCTCCTTAACACCATTTAGAGAGAGTGATTTCCTCTTGGAGGAATTTGAGTCCAACTTCCTTGGTAATGATGATTCTCCCATTAATTGAGAAGAAGACATTCTAACTATCCAAAAGATGCTCAATAAGGATCCCATTCCATCACCTATTCCACAAGAAGTTACCATTGATGATCCATCTACAGTGAAACCTTCCATTGAGAGTCCACCTTCCCTAGAGCTTAAGGATCTTCCATCACACCTTGAATATGCCTTCTTAGAGGGAAAAGACCAATTACCCGTGATCATAGCAAAGGACTTGAAAGTTGATGAGAAGGAAAAACTCGTAGAGGTGCTTAAGAAACATAAGAAAGTCATAGCATGGAAAACATCCGACATAAGGGGAATTGATCCAACTTTTTGTACACACAAAATCCTTATGGAGGATGATTACAAATCCTCCATTCAAAGGCAAAGAATGGTTAACCCAAAAATACATGAGGTCATCAAAAAGGAAGTTATTAAACTCCTTGATGCGGGTATGATTTACCCCATTCCCGACTCTCCATGGGTTAGCCCGGTGCATTATGTTCCTAAGAAGGGTGGAATCACCGTTGTGCCTAATGAGAACAATGAGCTTATTCCCACTAGACTTGTCACGGGTTGGATAGTTTGTATTGATTATAGGAAGCTCAATGATGCTACTGAAAGATCATTTTCCATTACCTTTCATGGACCAAATGCTTGAACGCTTAGCGGGAAATGAGTACTATTGGTTTCTAAATGGATTTTCAGGTTATTTTCAAATACCCATTGATCCAAAGGATCAAGAAAATACCAAATTCACTTGTCCCTATGGTACATTTGTTTATAGGAGAATGCCTTTTGGCTTGTGCAATGCACCGGGGACATTCCAAAGGTGTATGATGGCAATCTTTCATGACATGATTGAGCGCACTATGGAAGTCTTCATGGATGATTTCTTAGTCTTTGGAGATTCTTTCACTTCTTGTCTCTCCCATTTAGAACGTATGCTTAAGAGGTGTGAAGAAACATTTATTGTTCTTAATTAGGAGAAGTGCCATTTCGTGGTCAAAGAGGAGATAGTTTTAGGCCATAAGATATCCAATAAAGGTTTAGAAGTGAATCGAGCTAAAATTAATGTTATTGCCAAACTTCCCCCACCTACCACGGTGAAAGGAGTTAAGAGCTTTTTGGTTCATGCGGGTTTCTATAGATGTTTTATACAAGACTTTTCTAAGATTGCAAGACCCATGACCCACCTCTTAGAAAAAGAGGCTCCTTTCATATTCACACAAGAGTGTTTAGACTCTTTTGATATTCTTAAGCAAAAGTTGACTAAGGCTCCCGTTTTGGTTTCTCCAAATTGGGATTTGCCTTTTGAGCTCATGTGTTATACTAGTGATTATGCCGTGGGGTCCATGTTAGGACAAATAGTTAATAATCATTTTCAACCTATACACTATGCGAGTAAGACAATGACGGGTGCTCAACTTCAATATACCACCACGGAAAAAGAGTTTCTTGTTATAGTTTATGCCTTTGAGAAAATTAGACCCTATCTTGTGCTTTCTAAGACCATAGTATATACGCATCATTCCGCTCTCAAGTATCTCATGACAAAGCAAGATGCTAAGCCTAGGCTTTTGAGATGGGTTTTATTGCTACAAGAGTTTTACATAGAGATCCGTGATAAGAAAGGAGTCGATAATTTAGCGGCGGATCACTTGAGTAGACTTGAGAATCCTTTTCAAGGTGAATTATCTCATAAGGAAATTAATGAATCCTTTCCACTAGAGGAGCTCATGTCTATCTCTTCACAAGAGGATGCCACCCCTTGGTTTGCGGATATTTCAAACTATCTTGTGGAGGATGTGCTTATAGAGGGTCTCACTTCCCAACAAAAGAAAAAATTTCTTAAGGAAGCAAAATGCTACTGTTGGGATGACCCTTTCCTCTTTAGGAAATGTGCGGACCAAATCATAAGATGGTGTGTAGATGGGCCCGAAGCATTTGATCTTATAATCTTGTCATAAAGAACCTATGGGAGGCCATTTTGGGCACAACTACACCGCCAAGAAAGTCTTTGATTCGGTTTCTATTGGCCTTCCATATACAAAGATGCCCAAGAGATGGTGAAATTTTGTGATGTATGTCAAAGACAAGGACAGATTAATCAATGAGATGAGATGCCACAAAATTTTATACAAGAGTGTGAGATTTTTGATGTATGGGGTATAGACTTCATGGGACCTTTTCCATCATCAAAGGGCAATAAATACATACTCGTAGTTGTGGACTATGTTTCAAAGTGGGTTGATGCTAAAGCCTTGCCTACTAATGATGCTAGAGTTGTATTGAAGTTCTTGAAGCAATTTTTTGCTAGATTTGGTGTACCTCGGGCTATCATAAGTGATCGTGGGACTTATTTTTGTAATGATCAATTTACAAGAGTCATGAAAAAGTATGATGTTAACCATAGACTTTCTACCGTGTATCACCCTCAAACCAATAGGCAAACCGAGGTCATAAATCGTGGTTTAAAGAGAATTTTAGAGAGAACGGTGGGAGAGCATCGAGCTTCTTGGTCGGATAAGCTTGATGATGCTTTGTGGTCTTTTAGGACGGCTTTTAAGACACCAATTGGTTGTACTCCATATAGGCTTATCTATGGAAAATCATACCATCTCCCATTCGACTTAGAGCATAAGGCTTCATGGGCTCTCAAATGGACTAACTTTGATTTAAACCAAGCCGAGTCACATGGAAAAGACCAACTCAATGAAATGGATGAATTGAGAGCCAACGCCTATGAAAACTCGTTGCTTTACAAGGAAAAGACTAAGAAATTGCATGATGCTAAGATCAAGAACCGTGAGTTCAAAGTTGGAGAGCCGGTTCTTCTCCTTAACTCAAGGTTGAAACTCTATGCGGGCAAGCTTAAGTCAAGATGGTCCGGTCTATTCACCATTGCTCAAGTATTTCCATATGGGACTACTGAGTTGTCACAACCAAATGGCCCAAATTTCAAAGTGAATGGTCACCGTGTTAAGCATTACTTTGGGGAGGACATTTCCATGGAAATGGTCCAAGAGATCCCCATTTTTCCCATGAATTAATTCATTGTGGGAAGAGTCGAGCTAGAGACTCCATAAATCAAGCTTGAATAACTAGGTTTAGAGTTTTTAGACTAGAGTGTGGTAGGATAGAAATAAGGGAATAGAGTTGATGAGAAGTGTAAGGGGATATCTCTCTTTTGTCTTCATGTTGTTTGTAGGGTTGCTCTCTCTCATTGTATGCATTGGAGCTTGATATGAGTGAAATCTCATATCAATAATATCACAAATCACCATAAAAAAAAGCAAAATACCTAATTTTATACATAAAAGTAGTATTATGGGTATGTTTTGTTGTTTGTGCTTGTGTAGGTAACAAAGATACAAATTTGGAGCAAACAAGTGAAATCATGCCTTGAAGATGAAGAAAAGACAAAAGGAGGATGAAGTGACAAGCCTTGCAAAGACAAAGAACCTTTCTTGACAATTTCTAAAGATGAGGGACTAAAGAGTAATTATTCAAAACTCAAGAAGAAAGTCAAATCTAGTCAACATTCAAGTCAACAAAGTCAAAGGTTGATTTATGAACAAGTTTGAACTTTGAAGGATCAAAAATGTCAAAGAAATAAAGATTGGAGCTCAAGTGAATAATCAGCTAAAGTTGAGGGGCTTAAAATGACAAAAATAGGCAAAGTTTGGCTTGATCCATGTGTAACTTATTTCAACCAATTAGAAGAAAGAACTAGTGTGACACAGATTACCACATCATTTCCATATCACCCCACTACTGCCGCCAAAATTAAATAAACAAATTCCAACAGTATACTCCACTCAGCCTAAACCAACCAATCATATTTCACCATTTTGGATATGATCCGCAACTCACACCATCCTCCAATAAAACAACACCACATGTCACTCTTATATTCAAACGAGCCCAAAACTGAATTCGAGCTAGACTGCATATCATGAGAAGATGTAAACATGAAAAGTGCTCTATTTCAAAGGAGGATCACAACCCCAGTAGCCAATTAACTTGAAAACTACTCAATCAAAAACCCCCCAAATTGAGTTCTTCAACGGCTATGAGCAATTGATAGATTTAAGCCACGTGGAAGGATGCTATTGATCTCAACACGTCACTAATCTCCACCAGATCATATCCCAATCTCTATAAATACCCAGCTTAGCTTTCATTTCATAAATGTAGTTAGTGTGTGTTTTTTCACACACTTGTAAAATTCCCTCTCTTTTCACTTTCAATTTAGTTAGAACTACTCTTAAGTGACTGACAATCACTTAAGAGGTAGTTAGTTAGTTGTAACAAACTTGTAACAACCTTTACCTCCATTAATGAAATACAATTCTCATTTTCACTCAACCTCATTCTCTTACCTTCATAATCATACTCCTAGTGTTGTTGTGTGATTCTTTTGATCATCCATGATCGATGGAATGAATTGATGATGTTTTGAAGACTTGTAGCTGATTCAGAAGCATTACTAGTCCATTTCATAGCCAATTCAGAATTGTGTAGCAGGGGAGATCATTGTAGCAGATTATGATGATATGATGGTGAATAGTGGTTGATTCATGGTGTTTTGTTGATCTTAATAAGCTCAACGCTTATTACTCCATCAAAGGAGACTTCAAAAGCTAAAAGGAACTCATATCTTATTTAAATTCCTCTTATCAGTCTATGCATGCTCAATTCCTAGTATAAGTTCTTAAATAATGAACTGTGATTGTGTTAGCTTATTTGTAGTGTGATCTTGTTGTTTTGATAGTCTGTTAGTGGTTTGATAGCTTATAATTTAGTTTTCACTTGATTAGCATTGTTTTACATCAGTCATAGTCATTAGTGTTCATCTTTGTGATCTAATAAGTAAACTTGTGGTTTTTTGGTATAAAACTGGTTCATTTCATTCATTTAACAAGCTTAGATAAGTGCCATTATCTGTTATACACTTGTTCTTAATAATCCTTCACAAAGTTCATAATCAGATTTTTAAGTGGTGTTTGGTTTTAGATCAATCTTGTGATCTAGATTGTAAAACCTGTTCTTTTGAGTTCACTCATACTTAAGAAGCTAGTGTAAGTTTGTTGGTCAAGTTCAGAAGTCAAAGAAGAGGTCAAACAAGCAATTAACCTTTAAAAAGTTTGGGTCAAGTCTTGTACAAGTTTATTAGTCAAAACTTGCCATCTTTGATTCCTCACCAATTGTTTGTTAGTTGATGTTTTTAGCTGAAATCTGTTTCCACGTATAGCTTATCATACAAACTTCAAGTTTTAACAAGAAAATTATACAGTTCTCTGATTTGAGTGTATTTTCAGCTTATTAATAAGCTCTAGACCTTTTGCAAGTTTCTGTGAACATAAGCTTGCTGTTTTTCAAGTTCTCACAATCCACTTCATTAATCACCTTATTTTCTTTCACTAATACATTTGCAAACATGTCCTGAGTAGTTCTTCTAAGTTTCATCTTATTGAGATTTTTGGTCAAACCTTGGTCAACATAAGCACTTTTGGCTTATTTTGAATTCTAGCTTATTCTGTTGATGATTTTCAAAACCAAAAGACATTCCAAACTTCTTATGACTTGATTAATCAGTTTTAACAAGAAAATCAACTTATGGATGTCTAGATTCGTTTTTATCTTATTGTGAGCTTATTGGAATAAGCTATCCAGAGTTTTAACAGCTTTTAGCAAAAATCCTTTTACCAGTCTAGCTAAAATTGGATTTTAAGCCTTTTAGTGAAAACCAGAACCGTTTTGGTGGATTAATAAGCTCAAACGAGCTTATTTGAGTGCTTGTGCCCGTTTTTGGGAAAGTTTATACTTTTATTGCATTTTGGTCCTTCGTTTTTCAAAGACTTTCTAAACAGCCTTGAAACTTAACTTTTCTAGGGTTTGCAAGTTTTGGTCCCTGAAATTTGATTAGTTGCATAATTAGTTAGGTAGTTTGGAAGTTTGTTAATTAGTTGTCATAGTTTGTTATATTTTACACATTTGGTCCTTATACTTTCTGATTTTGCACATTTAGTCCCTATATTTTCATTTCATTCACATTTTTAGTACATTTACATTTTATGCATTAAATACTTGTACTCTGTGAATATTTTGTGATACTTGCACTTTGTTTTATGGATATTGTAGAGCTATAATATTTTCTCTTCTTACTTGTTTGATTGAATTAGACCTAGAATCCAAATAACTTTTTAACAACCAAAAGCAATTTTAAACTTGATATTAGTGGGCCTTTCAATTTGTCTTGAGTCGAGAAAAAAATGAGCTTGCAAATACTAAATATTAAATGGCCCCGCTGCCGATTCATGACATTACGAGAGACTATTGATTGACGGCTTCGATTGGATTTTGGGATCCGTTCACATTGTGAGCGTTCCTTTTACTAATCATAAATGCAAAACATAAAAAAAATCAAAAATATAAAAATATAAAAACTAAAAGATAAGAAAATCAATTCTTTTCCTAAAGAATTGAACCAAAAAAAATTCAAAAAGTAATCTTTTTCCTAAAAGATTACACCCAAAAATATATATTATTATCGGTTTCATCGTTCTTACGTACATATAGTATTTTTTTAAAAATTCAATAAATACAAAAATATTTTTGATATATTATTATATGTAGATACATATACGTATACGAACACTCAATACACATACTTCAATAAGTATTGCTTTTGCAATACACCGTGTTCGGGAGTGTTCCGGTCCTTGACACGTGTATCGATCAAATTTAATTAAGGCAAGAATAGATAAATACTTCCAATAGGCAAGAATTCGAAGAATACAAACTACAAAGTGAATAGAAAGGCGACGTGCTATAAAATGTCGTCTAAGGGTTAATAGGTACTTAAGTGCTTCGCGCCACCTAACCCCCCGTTCACTAGTGAGTATTCTAAGAAGGAAAGCTTGATTGGGGGTCTTGCCACCCAAGTATTACTTACATATACTATACTTTCTTGTGGATATTACGTATTGAATCACGGAAAGGATAATCCCTTCTTTTCCAAAGTTGAACGAGAGCTTCTCTCTCACTCCTTGATTTGAGTTGCATGCTCACCCGAGGGCGTGCACAAATACCTTTTGGTGTACAACCCCTTCCTCCCAAAAGGAAGAAAAAGAGAAAGAGTAAAAACAACACCGTCCATCAAGCCGATCCCGGGAATCGTGCTTTCAACAACACACAAGAAGCCATGGCCGCCGTTGACAATAGACCTTTGATGGAGCACCTCCAATCAAATGTGGGAGGATATTCCGATTCCATTGTTATACCCGAGATACCCGCAAACACCTTTGAGCTTAAGACATCTATGATTACCTTGGTTTCAGACACACCACTTTTCGGGAGACCTAATGATGATCCACATGATCATATCAAGAAGTTTCTATCCATTTGCAATACCCTTAAGTACAATGGAGTTCCTCATGATGCCATTAAGTTGATCCAAGTTCCATTCTCCTTATAGGGCAATGCTAAGTACTGGTTAGACAAACAACCCCCTAAGAGTATCACCACTTGGGATGACTTTACCAAGAAGTTCTTGAATAGGTTCTTTCCCCCATCTAAGACCACGGCTTTGAGAAACCTAATTATTGGATTTCAACAAAAACATAATCAAACCTTTAGTGATGCTTGGTAAGAGTTCAAGGAGTTATTGAGAAAATGCCCCAATCATGGATTCAATGAAGTTCACCAAATCAATACTTTCTACAATGGACTAAGACCATATCATCAAGATTCCCTCAACTCCTCCGCGGGTGGGAACATTCTTTCCAAATCCATACGAGAGGCATGGGACATTATTGAGACTAAATCCATGGTGCAAACAAACAACCAAATTGATGAGAGAGTCCATGTTGTTCAAGAGGGTGTTTCCAAATCATTTGAAAGTCAACTCCTTTCACAAATGCAAGAATTGGCCAAAACCCAAAAGATGCAACAAGCAATAATGCAAGACACCCAAAAGATGCAACAAGCAATGATACAAGATTTTATGAAAGTTTCCTTGGGCAAAGCTTCCACCAATAATGTGAATGCCATTGCAACATCATGTGAGACTTGTGGAGGCCCTCATTCTTACTTACAACGTGACAAGGTTCAAAATTACCAAGGTGAATGTTATGCTTATCAAGATGAACATAGAGAGAACTTCAAACCTAACATTAACCCCAACAATATCTCTTACAAGTCAAATAACTACCTTGCTCCACCCGGCTTTCCACGCCATCCACCCACCCAAAATCAACCCAATCCTCCTCAATTGCTTGAAAGAAATCAAGGGCCTAGGCCAAACTACCAAGGAAATAACTATAGAGCATCCAACAACTTTCAACATCAAGGAAATAACTTTCATACAAGCAATCAAGGATTTAACCAACCACATCCACCCTTTCAAAATCATGGATACCATTAAGGTAAAAATCAAGGATATGGGCAAAACGATACATTTGAGCTACTTCAAAGATGAACCAAGAAACCGAAAGGAGAATTCGTGAAAGTGAAAAGAGAACATAAGATCAAATAAGAGCTATGAATGAGGAGACTAACAATAAGATTATGATGATTCTTAATCAAAGGCCACAAAGGGCTCTACCTTCAAACACACAAACAAATCCAAGGGATAATATCAATGCTATCACAACAAGAAGTGGAAAAACAACTAATGATCCTTCACCTCCTACACCTCCTATGGTTAAGCCTACTATGGTTCCACCTTGTGATAAGCCTTCAACATCAAACTCATCACCTTCAAGCTCTACAACTTCAACACCTACACCTTCTCA
Organism: Glebionis coronaria; assembly: GCA_025667525.1. Taxonomy (NCBI): domain Eukaryota; kingdom Viridiplantae; phylum Streptophyta; class Magnoliopsida; order Asterales; family Asteraceae; genus Glebionis; species Glebionis coronaria. The sequence goes on along the minus strand of CM046879.1, from coordinate 443,787,045 downwards.
TCCTTCACCCACAACTCCTTTTTCTTCCACACCTTCCAATGAAGAAACCAACAAAGATAAATCTTCCACAACAACAACTACTCAACCTAAACCAAAACCAAGCCTTCCTTACCCATCAAGATTGAGAAAGGAGAAACTTAAAAACAAGGACGATATTCAAGTCTCTAACTTTTTGAGGATGTTCAAGCTACTTAACATAAAAATATCCTTTGCGGAAGCTCTTGCCTATATGCCAAAGTTTGCTAAAATGTTCAAAGATCTCCTTTCAAACAAGGAAAACTTGGTGGATTTACCTAACACATCACTTAATGAGAATTGCTCCACTGTGTTGCTCAAGACCTTACCTACAAAACTTGGAGATTCGGGGCAATTTTTGATACCTTGTAATTTTCCCGGGGAGTAAAATCGCATGGCACTAGTGGATCTTGGGGCAAGCATTAATCTCATGCCTTTATCGGTTTGGCAAAAACTCTCTCTTCCGAGCTCACTCCTACTAGGATGACCCTTGAGTTAGCTAACCGTTCCATAGCTTATCCGGTAGGCATGGCAGAGGATGTGTTTGTAGGGGTTGATAAATTTACCTTTCCCGTGGATTTTGTAGTGGTTGATTATGATATGGACCCGATAGTTCCTCTTATTGTTGGTAGACCATTTTTGAGGACGGGTCGTACTCTTATAGACGTGGCGGAAGGAGAACTAATTATGAGAGTTGAGGATGAGAAAGTGGTGTTTAAGCTAGAAAAGTCACTAAGAAATCTCAAAGTTGTGAAACACTTAACATAGTGGATGTTCTTGATGAGGTGTGTGATGAGCATTTTCATGAAACTTGTAAGAATGATAGTGAGAGAATGCCTCATGTAGAGACCGTTGCCTCAATTTCTCCCTCTTTAACACCATTTGGAGAGTGTGATTTCCTCTTGGAGGAATTTGAGTCCAACTTCCTTGGCAATGATTATTCTCCCATTAATTGGGAAGAAGACATTCTCACTATCCAAAAGTTACTCAATGAGGATCCCATTCCTTCACCTACCCCACAAGAAGTTACCATTGATGATCCATCTATAGTGAAACCTTCCATTGAGAGTCCACCTTCCCTTGAACTTAAGGATCTTCCATCACACCTTGAATATGCTTTCTTAGAGGGAAAAGACCAATTACCCGTGATCATAACAAAAGACTTGAAAGATGATTCAAAGGAAAAACTTGTAGAAGTCCTTAAGAAACATAAGAAAGCCATAGCATGGAAAATATCCGACATAAGGGGAATCGATCCAAGTTTTTGTACACACAAAATCCTTATGGAGGATGATTACAAACCCGCCATTCAAAGCCACACAAGGGTTAATCCTAAAATCCATGAGGTCATTAAAAAGGAAGTTATCAAACTCCTTGATGCGGGTATGATTTATCCCATTTCTGACTCTCCATGGGTTAGCCTGGTAAATTGTGTTCCTAAGAAGGGTGGAATCACCGTAGTGACTAATGAGAACCATGAGCTTATTCCTACTAGACTTGTCACGGGTTGGAGAGTTTGTATTGATTATAGGAAGCTCAATGATGCTACTAGGAAAGATCATTTCCCATTGCCTTTTATTGGTCAAATGCTTGAACGCTTACCGGGAAATGAATACTATTGCTTTCTAGATGGATTCTCGGGTTATTTCTAAATACCCATTGACCTAAAGGATCAAGAAAAGACCACATTCACTTGTCCCTATGGTACATTTGCTTACAAGAGAATGCCTTTTGGCTTGTGCAATGCACTGAGGACATTCCAAAGGTGTATGATGGCAATTTTTCATGACATGATTGAGCACACTATGGAAGTTTTCATGGATGATTTCTCGGTTTTTTGAGATTCATTCACTTCTTGTCTCTCCCATTTATAATGTATGCTTACGAGGTGTAAAGAAACACGTCTTGTTCTTAATTGAGAGAAGTGCCATTTCATGGTCAAAGAGGGGATAGTTTTGGAACATAAGATATCCAATAAAGGTTTAGAAGTGGATCGTGCTAAAATTGATGTTATTTCTAAAATACCCCCACATACCACGGTGAAACAAGTTAGGAGTTTTTTTGGTCATGCGAGATTCTATAGACGTTTTATACAAGACTTTTCTAAGATTGCAAGACCGATGACCCACCTCTTGGAAAAAGAGGCTCCTTTAATTTTCACCCAAGAGTGTTTAGACTCTTTTTAGATACTTAATGAAAAGTTGACTAAGGCTCCCGTTTTGGTTTCTCCAAATTGGGATTTGCCTTTTGATCTCATGTGTGACGCTAGGGATTATGCCGTGGGGGTCGTGTTAGGACCAAGAGTGAATAAGCATTTTCAACCTATACACTATGTTAGTAAAACAATGACGGGTGCCTCAACTTCATTATACCACCACGGAAAAAGAGTTGCTTGATATAGTCTATGCTTTTGAGAAATTTAGACCTCATCTTATGCTTTCCAAGACCATAGTGTATACGGATCATTCTACTCTCAAGTACCTCATGACAAAGCAAGATTCTAAGCCTAGGCTTTTGAGATAGGTTTTGTTACTACAACAATTTTCCATTGAGATACGAGATAAGAAAGGAGCCAAGAATTTAGCGACGGATCACTTGAGTAGACTTGAGCATCCTTTTCAAGGTGAATTGCCTCATAAGGAAATTAATGAATCCTTTCCATTAGAGGATCTCATGTCTATCTCTTCACAAGAGGATGCCACCCCTTGGTTTGCGGATATTGCAAACTATCTTGTAGGGGATGTGCTAATAGAGGGTCTCACTTTACAACAAAAGAAGAAGTTTCTTAAGGAAGCAAAATACTATTTTTGGGATGACCCTTACCTCTTTAGGAAATGTGCAGACCAAATCATTAGATGGTGTGTAGATGGTCCCGAAGCATTTAAAATCTTAGAAGCTTGTCATAAAGGACCTACGGGAGGCCATTTTGGGCCCAACTACACCGCCAAGAAAGTCTTTGATTCGGGTTTCTATTGTCCTTCAATATAAAAATATGCTCAAGAGATGGTGAAATTTTGTGATGTTTGTCAAAGACAAGGAAATATTAATCAACGAGATGAGATGTCACAAAATTTTATACAAGAGTGTGAGATTTTTGATGTATGGGGAATAGATTTCATGGGACCTTTTCCATCATCTAAGGGAAATAAGTACATACTCGTAGCCGTGGACTATGTTTCAAAGTGGGTTGAGGCTAAGGCCTTGCCTACTAATGATGCTAGAGTTGTAGTGAAATTCTTGAAGCAATTATTTGCTAGATTTGGTGTACCTCGAGCTATCATAAGTGATCGTGGGACTCATTTTTGTAATGAGCAATTTACAAGAGTTATGAAGAAGTATGGTGTTAACCATAGACTTTCTACCGCGTATCATCCTCAAACCAATGGGCAAACCGAGGTCACAAATCGTGGTTTGAAGAGAATTTTGGAGAGAACGGTGGGAGAGCATCGAGCTTCTTGGTCGGATAAGCTTGATGATGCTTTATGGGCTTTTAGGACGGCTTTTAAGACACCAATTCGTTTTACTCCATATAGGTGTGTCTATGGAAAAGTATGCCACCTCCCATTCGAGTTAGAGCATAAGGCTTCATGGGCTATCAAATGGGCAAACTTTGATTTAAACCAAGCCGGTTCACATAGAAAAGACCAACTCAATGAGATGGATGAATTGAGAGCCACTGCCTATGAAAACTCGTTCCTTTACAAGGAAAAGACTAAGCAATTGCATGATGCTAAGATCAAGAACCGTGAGTTCAAAGTTGGAGAGCCGGTTCTCCTCTTTAACTCAAGTTTGAAACTCTTTGCGGGTAAGCTTAAGTCAAGATGGCCCGGTCCATTCACTATTGCTCAAGTATATCCATATGGGACTATTGAGTTGTCACAACCAAATGGCCCAAATTTCAAAGTGAATGGTCACCGTGTTAAGCATTACTTTGGGGAGGACATTCTGTGGAAATGGTCCAAGAGATCCCCATTTTCCCTATGAATTAGTTCATTGTGGGAAGAATCGAGATAGAGACTCCATAAATCAAGCTTGAATAACTAGGCTTAGAATTTATAGACTTAGAGCGTGGTAGGATAGAAATAAGGGTATAGAGTTGAGGATAAGTGTAGGGGGAGACCTTCCTTTTCTCTTCATGTTGTTTGTAGGGTTTCTCTCTCTCATCACGTGCATTGGAGCTTATAGAGGAGGCCCTTGTATCCGGTTCACTTTGTTACTATTGTGATTTTTCATAACCACATTGTGCTTAAAAATGAATTCAATATAGTTGATCTTTCCTTAGCTTGGGTTAAGAAAAGTTGTCAGTGTCCTAAGTGTAGGAGAGTATACTCCAATAATTTTAAACATTGAGGACAATGTTTATCTTAAGTGTAGGGGAGTCTTCTATCGAAGTGGCCTTACCTAGAACTTTGTCACGGACCTTTATGATAACTTGGAAATTAATTTTTCAAACATTTTTCAAATTTTTGATCTACTTTTGGCCACCAAAAATATGCATTCATATTTTTTTGCATTTGTCATTTTTCATTTGCATAACACATTTGCATTGTATATATTTGTTCTTTTATTTTTCATCAAAAATATATAAAAAGAAAAAAATATAATAAAGGACATTGTTTAACAAGTTTAGACTTCTTTGACATATTACGCCCGCCATGGATACTTTGACTCAACCCGAGTTTGCTTATCCAAGCATTCTCTAGCTAGTAGCCTTAACCATGTAGACATTTATTGGTTTATTAGGCTAAGCATCCACTAGTCTCATTATTTAAGCTTTTAAACTGTAGAGAACAAGAGATGATAGAGTTTGAAATAAGTGTTAAGGGCTAGATAAACCTCATATTAATTAATTGTGGCATTTATATCCCCTTTCGTAACCTTTACTTTCTTGTCAACGCATGTATATATGTTAATAAATAATCAAGAACGGTTTTAATCAGTTTGTAGTCTCTTTTGCATTTTTGATTAATCATTGGTGGTTGATATAAGTACACCTTAAGATCCTAAGTTAGAACGTATTATGTGTACTAGACTTATGTCATGCTTAATGCTTAGCGGGTGTTTTTCCTTTTATTCTTTTAAACTTTCTTTGTGAGGAATAAATAAAAATAAGAGCGACCCATGAAAAAAATGAGCGGCTAGAGAAAAAAATTATACAATACTCCCAAGAGGGGAAGTGAAGTGTTAATTATATTAGCTATTAAATACCAATATTAATCTTACAAGGGTTGCGGGGATTTAATAGTTGATCCAATCCAATATTACCTTGACGGGTTGCGGGATTGAAGATCCAAGGTCTCAAAAAGGCGGCGGATATAAATTATTGTGTGAGTTTTATTTTTCTTTCCTTAGCGAGTGTGTAGTTACTTATTAATGCATGACATAAGGATTTTACACATAAGGCGAATAACTTATTACTCTTGAGTCGGACTTATATTAATTGTTGGCGGTTTTTCGAGTAATGGATAAGATGGTTACTTAGGATTAAAACCGTGCTTCCTTATTTTAAGATTTTACATTTCTTATATTTCACGCTTTAAATAATGACAAATTTGCTTTCAAGCAATTTGCTCAAATAATAACCGGTCTTAGAGGCATAATAAGTGGGGGTATAAGAGTAACACTATTAATCTATGTGAATAAGTTGATGCACTTTCACTTGTGGATAACAATGATCTTGTTTTTAAGCTTGGTATGAGGAAAGTGAAACTTGAGGGTGATAAGTGGTCATGGTACTCAAAGCCCTAATCTAAGTTCTTGATTTCTTTATGAGTTATTTCCATCAAAACCATTTCAATAAAATCCAAAAATATATAAATAGAATTGTTTTCCTTTGCATTGCATTGTACAAAATCAATATCATGCATCATAGAGTGTAGAGTAGTGTAAAGGCATTTCATATTAGCCAAGGTGGATTAATTATGAGAAAAGTGTAAATTGGTGCTTTAGAATGTGGCATTGCATGAGGTCATGGCAATGATCAAGTGTAGGGGATTTTATATGAGTGAAATCTCATATCAATAATATCACAAATCACCCTAAAACACAAAGCAAAATACCTAATTTTTTACATAAAAGCAGTATTATGAGTATGTTTTGTTGTTTGTGCTTGTGTAGGTAACAAAGATACATATTTGGAGCAAACAAGAAAAATCAAGCCTTAAAGATGAAGAAAAGACAAAAGGAGGATGAAAAGTGACAAGTCTTGCAAAGACAAAGGACCTTTCTTGACAATTTCCAAAGATGAGGGACTAAAGAGAAATTATTCAAAAGTTAAGAAAGTCAAATCTGGTCAACATTCAAGTCAACAAAGTCAAAGGATGATTTATGAACAAGTTTAAAGTTTGAAGGACCAAAAATGTCAAAGAAATAAAGATTGGAGCTCAAGTGAATAATCTACTAAAGTTGAGGGGCTTAAAATGAAAAAAATTGGGCAAAGTTTGGCTTGATTCATGTATAACTTGTTTCAACCAATGAGAAGAAATAATGAGTGTGACACGAATTGCCACATCCTTGCCACATCCTTGCCACATCACCCCACTACTGCCGCCAAAATTAAATAAACAAATTCCAACAGTATACTCCACTCAGCCTAAACCAACCAAATATTTCACCATTTTGGATATGATCCGCAACTCACACCATCCTCCAATAAAACAACACCTCATGTCACTCTTATATTCAAACGAGCCCATAACTGAATTCGAGCTAGACTACATATCATGAGAAGATGTAAACATGAAAAGTGCTCTATTTCAAAGGAGGATCACAACCCCAACATCCAATTAACTTAAAACCTACTCAATCAAAAACCCCTAAATTGAGTTCTTCAACGGCTATGAGCAATTGAGAGATTTAAGCCACATGGAAGGATGCTATTGATCTCAACACGTCACTAATCTCCACCAGATCATATCCCAATCTCTATAAATACCCAACTTAGCTTTCATTTTATAAATGTAGTTAGTGTGTGTTTTTTCACACACTTGTAAAATTCCCTCTCTTTTCACTTTCAATTTAGTTAGAACTACTCTTAAGTGAGTGACAATCACTTAAGAGGTAGTTAGTTAGTTGTAACAAACTTATAACACCCTTTACCTCCATTAATGAAATACAATTCTCATTTTTACTCAATCTCATTCTCTTACCTGCATAATCATACTCCTATTGTTACTGTGTGATTCTTTTGATCATCCATGATCAATGGAATGAATTGATGATGTTTTGAAGACTTGTAGCTGATTTAGAAGCATTACTAGTCCATCTCATAGCCAATTCAGAACTGTGTAGCAGGGGAGATCATTGTAGCAGATTATGATGATATGATGGTGAATAGTGGTTGATTCATGGTGTTTTGTTGATCTTAATAAGCTCAGCGCTTATTACTCTATCAAAGGAGGCTTCAAAAGCTAAAAGGAACTCATTTCTTATTTAAATTCCCCTTAACAGTCTATGCATGCTCAATTCCTAGTATAAGCTCTTAAATGATGAACTGTGATTGTGCTAGCTTATTTGTAGTGTCATCTTGTTGTTTTGATAGTCTGTTAGTGGTTTGATAGCTTATAATTCATTTTTCACCTGATTAGCATTGTTTTACATCAGTCATAGTCATTAGTGTTCATCTTTGTGATCTAATAAGTAAACTTGTGGTTTTTTGGTATAAAACTGGTTCATTTCATTCACTTAACAAGCTTAGATAACTGACATTATCTATTATACACTTGTGCTTTAAAATCCTTCACAAAAGTTCATAATAAGATTTTTAAGTGGTGTTTGGTTTTAGATCAATCTTGTGATCCAGATTGTAAAACCTGTTGTTTGAGTTCACTCATACTCAAGAAGCCAGTGTAAGTTTGTTGGTCACGTTCAGAAGTTAAAGAAGAGGTCAAATAGGTAACTGACCTTTAAAAAGTTTGGGTCAAGTCTTGTACAAGTTTATCAGTCAAAACTTGCCATCTTTGATTCCTCACCAATTGTTTGTTAGTTGATGTTTTTTGCTTAAATCTGTTTCCACTTATAGCTTATCATACAAAATTCAAGTTTTAACAAGGAAATTATACAGTTCTCTGATTTGAGTGTATTTTCAGCTTATTAATAAGCTCTAGACCTCTTGCAAGTTTCTGTGAACATAAGCTTGTTGTTTTTCAAGTTCTCACAATCCACTTCATTAATCACCTTATTTTCTTTCACTAATCCATTTGTAAACATGTCCTGAGTAGTTCTTGTAAGTTTCAGCTTATTGAGATTTTTGGTCAAACCTTGGTCAACATAAGCACTTTTGGCTTATTTTGAATTCCAACTTATTTTGTTGATGACTTTCAAAACCAAAAGACATTCCAAACTTCCTATGACTTGATTAATCAGTTTTAACAAGAAAATCAGCTTATGGATGTCTAGATTTGTTTTTAGCTTATTGTGAGCTTATTGGAATAAGCTATCCAAAGTTTTAACAGGTTTTAGCAAAAATCCCTTTACCAGTCTAGCTAAAATTGGATTTTAATCAAATTAGTGAAAACCATAACCTTTTTGGTGGATTAATAAGCTCAAACGAGCTTATTTGAGTGCTTGTGCCCGTTTTTGGGAAAGTTTATACTTTTATTGCATTTTGGTCCTTGGTTTTTTAAAGACTTTCTAAACAGCCTTGAAACTTAACTTTTCTAGTGTTTGCAAGTTTTGGTCCCTGAAATTTGATTAGTTGCATAATTAGTTAAGCAGTTTGGAAGTTTGTTAATTAGTTGTCATAGTTTGTTATATTTTACACATTTGGTCCTTATACTTTCTGATTTTGCACATTTAGTACCTATATTTTCATTTCATTAACATTTTTAGTACTTTTACATTTTATGCATTAAATACTTGTACTCTGTGAATATTTTGTGGTACTTACACTTTGTTTTATGGATATTATAGAGCTATAATATTTTCTCTTCTTACGTGTTTGATTGAACTAGACCTAGAATCCGAATAACTTTTTAACAACCAAAAATAATTTTAAACTTGATATTAGCGGGCCTTTCAATTTGTCTTGAGTCGAGAAAAAAACGAACTTGCAAATACTAAATATTAGACCTTATGGAGGAGGTCCATGTATCGGGTTCAGTTCGTTACTATTGTGATTTTTCATAACCACATTGTGCTAAAAATGAATTCACTATAGTAGACCTTTCCTTAGCTTGAGTTAAGCAAAGTTGTCAATGTCATAAGTGGAGGGGAGTTTACACCAATACTCTTAAACATTGAGGACAATGTTTATCTTAAGTGTAGGGGGTCTTCTATCGAAGTGACCTTACATAGAACTTTGTCATTGACTTCATGATAACTTGGAAATTAATTTTTCAAACATTTTTCAAATTTTTGATCTACTTTGGCCACCAAAAATATGCATTCATAATTTTTGCATTAATCATTTTTCATTTGCATAACACATTTGCATTGTATATATTTCTTCTTTTACTTTTCATCAAAAGATATAAAAAGGAAAAAATATAATAAAGGATATGGTTTAACAAGTTTTTGTTTAGGTTCTCGAGATTCTCAATCGCTCTTTTTTTAGTGGGGGGGGGGGGGAATAGTGCGTGAATTATCTTTGACATATTAGGCCCGCCATGGATACTTTGACTCAACCCGAGTTTGCTTATCTAAGCTTTCTCCTTAACCATGTAGACCTTTATTGGTTTATTAGGCTAAGCATCCACTAGTCTCATTATTTGAGATTTTAAACTGTGAGATGATAGAGTTTGAAGTAAGTGTAAAGGGCTAGATAAACCTCATATTCATTAATTGTGGCTTTTATATCCCCTTTCGCAACCTTTACTTTCTTTTCAACGCATGTATATATGTTAATAAATAATCAAGAATGGTTTTAATAGCTTTGTTGTCTCTTATGCATTTTTCACTAATCATTCGTGGTTGGTATAAGTACGTCTTAAGATTCTAAGTTAGAACGTTTTATGTGTACTAGACTTGTGTCATGCTTAATACTTAGCGGTTGTTTTTCCTTTTATTCTTTTCACCTTTCTTTGTGAGGAATAAAGAAAAATAAGAGCGGCTTATGAAAAAAAATGAGTGGCTAGAAAAAAAAAGAAAAAAAAATTATACAAGACTCCCAAGAGGGGCAGTGAAGTGTTAATTATAGTAGTTATTGAATTCCAATATTACTCTCACAATGGTTGTGGGGATTTGATAGTTGCTCCAATCCAATATTACCTTGACGGGTTGCGGGATTGAAGATCCAAAGTCCCAAAAAGGCGGAGGATATAAATTATTCCGTGAGTTTTCTTTTTCTTTCCTTAGCGAGTGTGTAGCTACTTATTAATGCATGGCATAAGGATATTACACATAAAACGAATGACTTATTATTTTAGGTCGGACTTATATCAATTGTGGGCGGTTTTTCGAGTAATGGATAAGATGGTTACTTAGGATTAAAACTGTGCTTCCTTATTTTGAGATTTTACATTTCTTATATTTCACGCTTTAAATAATGACAAATTTGCTATCAAGCAATTTGCTCAAATAATAACCGGTCTTAGAGGCATAATAAGTGGGGTTATAAGAGTAACCCAATTAATCTATATGAATGAGTTGCCACACCTTCACTTGTGGATAACAATGATCTTGTTTTTAAGCTTGGTATGGGGAAAGTTAAACTTGAGGGTGATAAGTGTTCATGGTACCCAAAGCCCTAATTAAAGTCTTTGATTTCTTTATGAGTTATTTCCATCAAAACCTGTGAGAACTCGTACTTTCCGGTAATTAAATTATATCATTTTATTCTTACTTATCGATTTTAATAGTATTTTACTTTTTCTTTTACCTTAACATATGTAAACTCTGAGATTTCGAGAATTTTAATTAAATTTTATTTTAATTATTTTCCTATCCATTTAAAATAATTTATTTGGATTTATGGAAATTTTACTATATTTTTCCATATTTATTTAAATCACGGATACTGATTTAAATCTCTCGCGAAGTTTTATTATCTAAACTATCTGATTTATCGAGCGAGATGTCTACGAACGCCGCATTTTAGTCGTAAATAATTTTTACCTCCATATTATTATTTTCGACTTAATTTTATACTTAATTTCGTATTTTATAAAAAACGAGTCGATAACAAGTCTTTTACAAGTTTGACGCGTGAGTTTGTTTAACGGGATAAAGTTTTAAATAATACATTCGTTTTTAGTAAATAAACTCGGGCCGAAACTATTTTCTTTTGTTTTTTCATCCAAGACCCAACACCCCTAACCAAATACCCCTTTAACTTTTTTAACTAGCTCCTACAAAATCTAAAACCAAACACACCCTTAAAACATTTACTTACTTAAACTAACACACACACTACTTAAACATTTTAACAGTAAAATTTTTCTTCCCTCTTTCTTGTTTCTCTGACCGACGAACACCATCACCATTACCACATTCACCACCAAAACTTGACCTATAAACACAATTAAATCAATCAAAATTAATCATATATCATCCCTAAAAACAAATCCACTACTAATCATTTAATACTTTTGATTTAAGAAGAAAAAAAAATTCAAAGTTCATCAATGGAGGTCAAAATCCGGGTTTGAGCAATTGGAAGTGTTAAGAGGTTATAATTAATGTTAAAACGAATTTGGGTTATCAAGAATCAAAGTTTTTGATTTCTCTCCATTCCTTGGTGTTTGGACGAAATTAAGAATCTACAAGGGGTTGGTGTTTTTAATTTCTTCTACTTGGAAAACTATTGTAAGAAACTTTTTAATCTTTTTCAATTATTTTGATTTTGATTTCATACATGTTTATTTTTCTAGCTCTAGAATCCATAGATGATGATTTATGTTAAGATTTTAAGTTTGATTAGTCTTAGGATTATAAGTGAATGGAGATAGGTTAGTGATGAGACTTCTTTTATACACAGTCTCATCGTCCAAATAGGGCTTAAAATGCATTAAATATCATAAAAATACCCATATATATGCTTGTGTTTGTTGCTTGTGTATTTTAGGTACGGATATTGAGAAAATGACAAAAGATCACAAGAATCATGCAAAAACGAACACGGGAAACGAAGCCGCATAATGAACCAAGCCCTAATGAAGACTTTCCCAAGATAAACCCTTGAAGATTTGAAGAATTATGAAGAAGGGTCCTCCAATATGGAAGAATTGACACTTTATACCTTGTATCCTCATAGTTACAAGTTTGGTCCCTAAAGTTTGTCAAAATTACAAAAAGGGCCCTCCACTTTGAAGACTTGGCAAGTTTAGCCCCTCAACAAAACTAAATTGTAAACCATTATCCTCCAAAAAGTCAAATACATCATGAAGTCCTTCAAAGTACAAGAAAATTACAAGTTTGGTCCTTTGAAAATCCCAAAATTACAAAAAGGACCCTTAACTTTCAACATTTGGCAAGAATGGTCCCTCATCAAACAAGACATGGCAATTTCAGTCCTCCAAAATGCCAATCATACAAGTCAAGACCATTACCATTGAAGAAATTACCAAATCAGCCCTTCAAGAATCCAAAATTGGCAAGAAATACCCCTGAAATCATTTTACAAAAGTTTTTGGGGCAAAAGTGTGAAAACTGAAAGTTTAATTACAAAGGGAATTCAGTTTTAAGTGATTATTTACAAAGTGAAAGGAAGAAAGGAGTTAAGGGACCAAAAGGGGCAGACAACCATACTTACCTAGACCAGTGACAACATGACACGTGCCCCACTCACTCACCATAGCCAATCACACTTCACCTTTCCTCCACCTCAGCCTTCCACTCACCCGGGTTAATTAATATATTAACCTTGGCGCCTTAACAACAATTTAAACTTAACCCACCCTTAAACAAGATCAAAACTTATGTTCATCAGCTCAAGAACACAATTAGGCATTCCTTAATTATTATGAATTGGAGGCTAATTCTTTCCAGAATAATGATTAAGGGTCCTAATATCACAACCCAACCTTAAAACCTGCCACCTCATCATCCCTTTTGTCACATGCTACCTCCCCTGCCGCACCCTTCACGTCCAAACAAGAATGAGCCAGAAGATCAACGCCCCAAAGCCTTGCTTACTTTTCAACCCTAGAATGGACGTCCAAGATTACATATCCACCACTGGCATCACATGTTCCTTCACAAACATACAAAAATCAGTCACATGAAGCCAAGATATTAAAAATTTCAAAGGGCAAATTGGGGACTTCACATCTAGGGTTTACGTTTTCCTTTGCATTTCTAGATACATTGTATGCCTATATAAAGGCCCTAGGACTTTACATTTCAGCTGCTTTTGGTTTTTCCTTGTTCAAGCACTTGTAAATCCTATTTTCAGATTAATGAAATTATGTTAAGTGTGTTGAAGAAAGACCAAGTGCCATCTTAATTTATGCTTGTTTATGTTATTTGTTTACTGAATTTGAATCTCAAAACCGGTTTTTTAGGAGAGTGCAAAAGTTTGCATTTTTCCTTCAAGCTTGATATTTTGCTAAGTTCTTGTTTCAACCTTGGAATTCTTGGGTTATAGGGCTGATCATAGCATCCTAATTGTGATAATTAAGATGTGGTGAGGCTTATAACTTGGGGATAATCAAGTGTGGGGTAACAAGGTTGCATTAATCAAGGCTTTTTAAGTTTCTGATTTTGATATTGTGCTACTTACCTTGTTGAATCTTAGCAGGGTTGTTATTGGAAGCTTGTGCTTGTTCTAGCTAGCACATAAGCTCATAAATTCGTGGGTGTGGATGTACATCCATGAGGTTTGTCTAAACTTCTTGAAAATCTGATAAATATTGGAATTTTTGTGGATTTGTGCTCTATTGGTGTTCTTGTTGATTTCTTGGCTTAAATCTGCTTAGTCTTGCATGATTATGTTGTTTGTATGCTAGATTAATCATTGGGTTAACTGAATCACACTTTTTCTTGTTTAAAATTAGATTTGAAAAGATAAAGGGGTGTTTGGGTTACCTGTTTAAGTTGAAATCTTGGTATTGTGTTGTTAGAAGGTGTTGTTTGTGTTTGGTATCTGTTATAAACTTGTTTGAGAGTGTTTTGCTGCAAGTTTTTGGACCTGAACCTTAAAATCAAACAATCTGCTATATCTTGTTGAGTTTGACTGTTTTTGACCTAAGAATTTAAGAAAACCTAGAGTTTAGGCATGCTTAGGGTTAAAATCTGTTAAAACATCATTATTGTAACCTCTTTGTGAGATTTGAGGTGTTAAATCTGGCTTGTGTGTCAAATACATCAGCAAAGTGAAATCTGCTAGTGTTTAGTGTTCATCAGTAACATTCATAAGCTTGAATCTTGATTTAGGCTTTAAGCCATGGCAAGAAAACTGTTTAACCTTGTTCATTAGAGTTTATAATAGCTTGTGTATGCATTTGGTTGAATTTGGTTGGCTGCTTATTGCTAAAACTGCTTATAAGTGCTTAACTGCTTATTGTTTCATGTCTGTGCTAGATCTGGTACTTTATTGATTAAATTGTATCAATTGGGTGATTGTGTTTGTGATCTTTTGATTGTTATTGACTCCTTTTGATCCAAAGATCATTTGGGTGCCTTTGTGTAATCTGAATCTCAAAAAAGTTCACTAAAGACAAAAAGTCAAACAAGTCAAGCAGTGGAAAAAGTTTCCACTGCTCAACACCCAAAACTAGCCCCTGCTAGTGTTATTTTGAACTCAGCTTATCAATAAGCTATTTTAGCTTATCCAGACCTGCAACAACTTATTTTTTGTGATAGATCTTTATTATTTGACCCATTTGATTAGACTGGAGCTTATAGGACTTTGACTTTGACTTTTTGCTAGAAAACCAACTTATTTGACTTTTACATAAGTGCTTATTTGCTTTTTCCAGCTTATTGAGTCAACTTATTTGAAAACTCTTTGTTGATTTTGCTTAATTAAGTCATTTGAAAGCTATAGAAACTTGAATCAGCACTTGGGGTGGCCTAGAACTCAAAAACTACTATTTTGTCGTTTTCTGTAGATTGCTTATTGCATTTTCAGGCTTATTCCTTGGGCTTATTTCAAATTTCTTTTCACAGAAGTCTTATTTAGGACAAAAGAAGCTTGTGTGCTAATTTCAGCTTATGGCATTGGCTTATAGCTAAATGGGCCAAAAAGCCCATTAAGAATAAGTTGTTTGGTATAAGCTAGCTTATTTCACACTTTCAGCTTTTGGGCCTTTGAGAAAAGTTGTTTAAAATCAAATTTTGAGTCAAGTAGTGCTTTTTGGGCTTATTTTGGACACTTTTTTATATTGGGCCCAATTTAGCCCATTTAGTGATCTGTTTTGGGTTTAGCCCGTTTTCTAAGCCCATTAAGGGTATTTAGGTAATTTCACTTTCATTTCTAAGTTATTTAGGTTAAATAAAGCTAGTTTGCAAGTTTTTAGAATTTTTTATGATTTTTGGATTTTTAATAATATTTTAATATTATTTTATTGTTAAAAATTAAAAGTCTAATTTTCTAAGTTTTTATATTTTTCCTAGATTGTAGACACTTAATTAGGAATTTTGCAACTTTCCAAATATTTTTAGAGTCTTTTTATTATTTTCTAGAATTAATTTAAGTTTTAATTAATTTTAGTAGTTTTTAATTGTTTAAAAATTGTTTTTAGTGGTTTTAAAATTTTGAAAAATACTTTTTATCTTAATTAGGGTATTTTGAGGTTTACAAACTTTAAGATCTTGTTGGGGACTTTTTAATAGTTAATTTTGATTTTTAGGGCTTTAATTAGCATTAAAAAGTCATTATTTAATTAATTAAAAGGTTTTGGCAAGTTTGGATTTTTTGTAAACTCTTAGAACATTTTTGTGGATTTTTAGTGATTTTTAGGAATTTTTAGGGTAAAATTTTAATTTTAGTGCTTTTTACGGTTTTACGTGTACAGCTTTTTCATCTTAGTTTAATACGACATCGCAACCGTCATTCTCTTCTCATCTTATTTCTATCATTCTTTCTCACAAATATAATCACAAAGATAATCATTTCATTACACACACACTAAGCCTCCTTGAGAACGATTCCCCATCTTGGGTCATTTGTACACGGTTTTCCTAAATCGTCGTACTTAATACTTGCCACTTTTGCTCTCTTTTCCTAAAGAGTAGTAAAACCACTACATCATTTTGGCGCCGCTGCCGGGGAGGCGTGTTGTGTTTTGATTTGGAATTGTTGTTTTTATATACTAACCAAAATAGTATTTGTATTAGTAGCACTCTACTAATACGTATTATCGGTTTTTGATTTTTGTGTGAATACTATTACTATATTGTATACGTAGAACAATAAATTCACAAGTACTCCAAATACGTGAGAAATCTTAACCTTGACTTGGGAGGTCATTACCCAATCATTGTATTCGAATCTCAAACCAAAGAAAAAGGAAAAAATAGATAAATACTTTCGTGAAGCTCAATCTTGAAAAATACAAACTATAAGGTGGGTATAAGGCGGATATTATAAAATATATCCTAAAGAAAAAGGCTCTTAAGTGCTTCGTGCCGCCTCGTTTCCCCGCTTGCTTGTGAGTATTTGATTTTGAGAGCTAATCGAGGGTTTTGCCGCCCAAAGTATTACTAAGTATCATATATATTTTCTTGGTTTCAATTGATTAAACCCTCTTGAACATTTTGGTGTTCCACCAACGTTCTAAAGTCATCGAAGGCGTTCACTTCACGTGATCGTTTTCATTCCTTGAGGCTTCTTTAATCGAGAGATTTGATTAAGGAGGAGATTTGTAGATTTGTGTCTACTTAATACATTCACCAAAATCCAAAAAGGTTAATACAATCAAAAACCACAAAAAAATTGAAAAATACAAAACACCAAAAAGAATCTTCTTTGCTTGTTCCCTCGTTGTACGTGACGTTTATGCTAACTCGTAATCAAGCAAGACGTGCACGTAAACGAAAGAACAAAACTCCCACTCCCAATCTTTCTAGTGAGGAGTCTCCTATTGACGAACCCATTGTAAGAGAAGCACCAACCATGGCGAATCGAACTATGATGGAGTTACTTCAAGCACCCACCGAGGGTTATGGAGAGGCTATTGTGATTCCCGCTATCCTTGCGGAGAATTTTGAGGTGAAAACGGGTTTGTTGTCGATGATCCAAAACAACAAATTCCGTGGTGATGAGAAGGACAATCCACACAACCATATCCGCCAATTCAATCGTCTTACCGCCACTTGCAAGTTTAAGGATGTCTCGAATGACTCGATTAAGATGATGCTTTTTCCGTATTCCTTAGCGGGGCCCGCTAAAATTTGGTTAGAGAAAGAGCCACCCAATTCTATATTGACGTGGAAGGATCTCGTGTCTAAGTTTGTGAACCAATTTTTTCCGCCCTCTAAGACTACGCACTTGAAAAACGAGATTTCAAAATTTTCACAAGAGTGTAATGAAAGTTTTTCAACGGCTTGGAATAGGTTTAAGGAGATGTTACATGAATGTCCTCATCACGGTTTTTCCGATTTGCATCAAATTGACACGTTTTACAATGGACTTAATGATCATGAAAGGGATTATTTAAATGCTGCCGCGGGTGGTAATTTTTTTTGTAAAATGGTTGAGGAAGCTTTGGTGATAATTGAGAATAGATCTAAGGTGTATAGTCCTCGTAGCACGTCTAGTGTTCGTAAGGCTTCGTCTTCGGCTTCACCTTCTTTGTCTACTACCATCGATGCTTGCCAAATTGAGGCGAATTTGGAAAACAAGATTTTTGATAAGCTAAAAGTAC
This sequence comes from Glebionis coronaria, assembly GCA_025667525.1. Taxonomy (NCBI): domain Eukaryota; kingdom Viridiplantae; phylum Streptophyta; class Magnoliopsida; order Asterales; family Asteraceae; genus Glebionis; species Glebionis coronaria. Next base: position 443,769,286 of record CM046879.1, on the reverse strand, counting down.
TTTTGATTGAGTTTAAAGTTGGTGAACCAAGTGCTCCCGCTACGGCTAAAGCGGTTGAGGTTTCGTGCATGTATTGTGGTGGAGGTCATGATTTCTCCGAGTGCATTACCAACGGTGGTAACACTTCGAGTGCCTACGCGGCAACGGGAAATTACAACCAAAACGGTCAAGTTTCCAGCTCTAATCAATTGACTCCACCGGGTTTTGGTTCAAATCAAAATGCTAACAACAATTATCGCAACAATCAAGTTGGTTTCAAAAACAATTACAACAAGGGAAACTATGGGAATCAAGGTGCTAATAATCAAGTTTCAAACAAAAATCAAAATGATTTTCAAAACAACAACAAAAGTTTGCAAACGTTGAAAGATCTTCCAAATGAATTTGTTGAATACGCTAATGGGAATGATGCTAGGTTTGACAATATTCAAAGAGAAATCATTAGCCTAAGATCCGAGTTTAAGAACGACTTGAAGAAAGAGTTGAAAAATGAGTTAGCAAATGAACTTAAAATCCACACCAACAAGATGGAAGGAAATGTCACAAGGTTACAACAAAACCAACAAAAAATAGAACAAGGGCAACATGAGATTAAACAAGAAATTATTAAAGTCGAGAAAAGGCAATCCGTGTTTGAAGATAAAATCTCGTCTATGTTTGAGGCAATAATATGTAAACCGTCATCGAGTAGTCTTCCTAGCAACACCGTATCAAACCCTAAGGGTAAGATGAAAGTGATTACCACACGTAGTGGTAAGACACTTAAGGAACCGAATCCTCAACCAATTGCTCCTACGGAGGAAGCAATTGAGGAAGAACCCGAGGTGGTGGCCCAAAAGGAGCATGTCCCTATCCCGCGAAGTACTGCTCATGCCACACCTACGGTTGACCCTTTACCAACATTGGAACCCGAGATTCCAAAGGCTATGCCTATGCCTCAACCCACACCACCTTTGCCCTATCCATCGAGACTTAGGAAGGAGAAACGTCAAGAGCGCGACAATTATCAATTTGAGCTTTTTATGAAAATGTTTCGTGATTTGCACTTTAATGTGAGTTTCGCCGATGCTTTGGTCATGATGCCTCGATTTGCCGCTAACTTTAAGAGTATGTTGAACAACAAGGAGAAATTGCACCAATTGTCTAGTTGTTCGTCGGTTTATCTTAATCGCATACCTCAAAAAGTCGGTGATCCCGGTAAATTTTTGATCCCTTGTGCAATCCAAGATATGGAGGAATGCTTCGCCTTGGCCGATCTTGGTGCTAGCATTAACTTGATGCCACTTGCAATCTTCAAGTCGCTCAATCTTCCTAATCTTACTCCTTCACTAATGTCTATCGAGTTGGCCGACCATTCCACGATTCCCGCATGTGGATTGGCGGAAGACGTTTTTGTGAAAGTGGGGAAGTTCTACTATCCCGTAGACTTTATCGTTGTTGATATCCCCACGAATCCTCAAGTTCCTCTTATTTTAGGTCGTTCGTTTTTAGATACGTCTATGGCTTTGATCGATGTTCAAGCTAGAAAGATCACCTTACGTTTCAACGACGAGGAACTTGTTATAAACGAAACTCAAAACTCTCAAATTTCTCATGTTTATTCCGTAGCAACCATAAACCTCTTTGATATGATTGACGTGGTTTGCGGGGAATTTTCACAAGAAGTTTTAGGTTTTGGTGATGAAGAAACTAGTGGCAATCCCACTATGTTAGATCCAATTCTTGATAATTCGACACCAACCGTCACTCCATTTGAAGGTGGTGGTTTTACGTTGGAAGAATTCGATGTTCCACATACTTTTAACGAAGACCTCGACAACGATGAGGACTTCTCAATTATCAAGGATTTTCTTAACGATTTCCCATTTCCTCCACCCGAGGAGGTTATGAGTATCGAGCCCAAATCTTCACTTGAGGAACCACCTATCCTCGAGTTGAAAGATTTACCTCCTCATCTCGAATATGTCTATTTGGAGGAGGGCGACAAGTTGCCGGTTATTATTGCGAAGGAACTTTCGAATGATGAAAAAACCGCACTTGTCGATGTTCTAACGGATCACAAAGGGGCAATTGCGTGGAAGTTATCCGACATTAAGGGGATCGATCCCAAGTTTTGTACCTACAAAATCTTAATGGAGGAGGATTACAAGCCCGCAATCCAATGTCAAAGGAGGGTGAACCCCAAAATTCACGACGTCATCAAAAAGGAAGTCCTTAAACTCCTTGACGCGGGAATGATTTACCCTATTTCCGATAGCCCTTGGGGTGAGTCCTATTCATTGTGTCCCTAAAAAGGGAGGAATGACCGTTGTGCCAAACGATGCCAACGAGTTAATTCCTACTAGACTCGTGACCGGATGGAGAGTGTGCATTGACTATCGAAAGTTGAATGAAGCCACTCGAAAAGACCATTTTCCCTTGCCCTTCATGGACCAAATGTTGGAGCGTCTTGCGGGAAACGATTTCTGTTGCTTTTTAGATGGTTTTTCCGGTTACTTCCAAATTCCCATTGATCCTCGTGATCAAGAAAAAACTACGTTTACGTGTCCATATGGAACGTTTTCCTATCGTAGAATGCCATTCGGACTTTGCAATGCACCGGGAACCTTTCAAAGGTACATGATGGCTATTTTTCATGACATGATCGAGAAGACGATGGAAGTCTTCATGGATGAATTTTCCGTGTTTGGTAATTCGTTCACCTCGTGTTTGTCGAATCTTGAGAGAATGTTAAAACATTGTGAGGAAACCAACCTTGTGCTCAATTGGGAAAAGTGTCATTTTATGGTTAAGAGTGGAATCGTCTTAGGGCACAAGGTCTCGAAAGCGGGGATTGAGGTAGATCAAGCTAAGGTAGATGTCATCGCCAAATTACCTCATCCCAAAACCGTTAAGGGAGTAGGATTTTCCTAGGCTACGCGGGCTTTTATCGTCGATTCATCAAGGATTTTTCAAAGATCTCTCGACCCATTACACATCTTCTTGAAAAAGAGGCATGTTTTGTCTTTGACGAAGATTGTGTACGAGCCTTTGAAATCCTTAAGAGGAAACTTACCGAAGCTCCCATTCTTGTTGCCCCCAATTGGAACCTCCCCTTTGAGCTCATGTGTGATGCTAGTGATTACGCTATTGGGGCAGTATTGGGGCAACGTCATGAAAAGCACTTCTTGCCTATTCACTATGCTAGCAAGACGATGACCGAGGCTCAACTTAAATACACTACAACGGAGAAGGAGTTCCTTGCCGTGGTGCATGCATTTGAGAAATTTCGACCTTATCTCGTCTTGACGAAATGCATAGTGTATACGGATCATTCGGCTATCAAGTATCTCATGGCTAAACAAGATGCAAAGCCGAGATTACTTCGTTGGATTCTCCTCCTTCAAGAATTTGACCACAAAATTGTTGACAAAAAAGGAGCCGAGAATCTAGCGACCGATCATCTTTCTCGTTTGGAAGATCCTCACCAAAGTGTTTACGAGCCCAAGGAAATCACCGAAACATTTCCGCTCGAGACACTTGGTGTAGTGAATTCTAAGCTTGATTCTTCCACCCCATGGTTTGCGGACTTTGCAAATTACCATGCGGGTAACTTCATCATCAAGGGTATGACGACTCAAGAAAAACGAAAATTCTTTCGTGACGTCAAGTTCTACTTTTGGAACGACCTTTACTTGTTTCGAACTTGTGCGGATCAAATCATTCGACCTTGTGTATTTGGCACCGAAGCTTCTAAAATCCTTAGAGCTTGCCATGAGGGACCCACGGGTGGTCACCACGGTGCTAATCTCATGGCTAAGAAGGTGTTTGATGCCGGCTTCTTTTGGCCTACTATTTACCGAGATGCACAAGATCTTGTGAAGTCATGTGATTCATGCCAACGACAAGGAAAAGCCTCACAAAAAGATGAAATGCCACAAAATATCATCCAAGTGTGTGAGATCTTTGATGTTTGGGGTATAGACTTTATGGGGCCGTTCCCATCATCTCGTGGTAATAAGTACATCCTCGTTGCGGTTGACTACCTATCTAAGTGGGTGGAAGCTAAGGCTTTGCCCACTAATGATGCTCGTGTGGTAGTTAAGTTTTTGAAAAGCTTGTTTTCTCGGTTTGGAACCCCTCGTGCGATCATAAGCGATCGTGGAACCCATATTTGTAACGACCAATTCGAAAGGGTCCTAAGGAAATATGGGGTTACACATCGGCTTTCTACGGCTTATCACCCACAAACGAGTGGGCAAGTCGAGGTTTCAAACTGAGCGTTGAAGAGGATCTTGGAGAGATCCGTTGGGGAAAACCGACAATCATGGTCGGATAAGTTGGACGATGCTTTATGGGCCTTTAGGACCGCTCATAAGACACCCATTGGGTGCACTCCCTATAAGCTTGTGTATGGGAAGAATTGCCACTTGCCTATCGAATTGGAACACAAGGCTTATTTGGCCCTAAAGCATTGTAATGATGATATGGAGGCCGCGGGAAAACACCGGAAAATGCAATTAAATGAATTGGATGAATTGAGGGACATTGCTTATGAAAATTCATTGATTTATAAGGAAAAAACTAAAAAGTTGCATGATTCTAAAATTAAAAACCGGGTTTTTAACATTGGGGATCAAGTTTTGCTTTTTAATTCTCGCTTGAAAATCTTTTCCGGTAAGTTGAAATCCCGTTGGTCCGGTCCATTCACCGTGACTCAAGTATTTCCGTATGGGACCATCGAGCTAGCTCAAAATGATGGCCCCAATTTCAAGTTGAATGGACATAGGTTGAAGCACTACTTTGGCGGGGAAGTTCCATCCTTGAACTACCTCGACCAAGTCACTTTCCCCAATGATAATTAGTATCGAGGGGATCGAGTCGAGCTCATGACTCGGTAATCAAAAACGAGGTGCCTCGTGGGGGAGTCCCATGCTTATCCTATGTACATATTATCGCTTTCTAATGTAGTTAACGTGTGGGGATTTGTGCCCTTCCAACCTTTGTTCCATGGTTGTTTGTGAATTGTGGACTTTAGATGATCATGATCTTCACAATTAGAGCCTCTCGTGTTCGTTTTATGGGAGCACTCGATCGTTTGCTTTGAAGACTTTCTCAATATCCATGATATATCCTTTGATGTTCTAACCTTAGGTTTTTTGCACACTTCATAAACGACTATTAATTTATTGGTTACACCCTTTCCATGCTAGATTAGTCATTCGACTACGTCTCTAGTAAAGGGGTGTTTGCACCCCTAGACTAGAAACATTGAGGACAATGTTTAACTTTAGTATGGGGGGGGTGAATAGATACTTGCCTTGCCAAACCTTCACGCTTTCCAAAGTTTATCTTTTTGTTTATCGTTTTGTTGCAAAATAAGGCTAAAAATGGCCAAATTTAAATTTTTTTCTCATGTTTTATAAGTGTTTGAAGACACGAATGTAGCTTTTCCGATGGCGAGAGTAAGAGTAATTTTTGACTCGACCGTGCGGGTTGAGCACTTAGCTTTGGTTCCTTAACTACACATTAGGCTAAGTCTCTTAAATGAGGACGAGAAATGATAGGGTTACTTATAAGTTACTATGCTAAACGTAGAGTACTCGTATTCTTTCAAAAACTCATGTGTTCTCGTTGTTTGCTTATTCTCCCTTCGCATGTTAATATTTTTTGCTTAATAAATATTGACTTAGCGGTTTAGTTGGGATTGTTGGGTTTCTAGTCTTTTCTAGTAGCTTCCGTGTAATTAAATTGGGAAGACATTAAGGTACCGCCAGCGTCACGGTTTTGAAGTATTGGCACCCTAATAATCAAAAGCTTCACCCAATAATAAGATTTCAAGTGCTCACCTAAATCAAGCAAACAATTTGAAGCCCCACAAGGCCGAAAAATCTATGCAAAATTGAAAGTGAATCAAGCCTTAATCTTCGAAGCTTTAAAGATCCAAAATTCGCCTTAGCGTGAGGATATACGTCTTTGGCTAATAAAACTACCGATGAGGTGGATAATAAAAGGCAAGGCAAGACCGAAGTCATAATAAAAGCTTCATGGCGAAGTTGAATAAAAGATGGAGGTAAACCAAAGATGATAAGGCCCTTCTGTTAGGGGGCGTATAATAGTCTTGGTAATAAGTCTCATGTTCAAAACCGTTATAAAACCGTGTTTATCGATTCTTCTTGTCAACTTAAATTTTTGACATCGTTGTCTATTGGGAGGGGGTATTGATTTGATGGTCTTGATTACACCGTTAGGACTCTATTTTTAGACCTAAATCTCTATTATCGCATAAGTCAAACAATGTATCCTCATGAAACATTCAAGACAATATAAAATATAAGAGATACAACTTAGGAATAATGGGAGGACAAGTACGTGATTAGGGCATATGAGTAGTGTTAGCATTACTAACTTATAATGACAATGATCTCGTTGCACGCTTGGCATGGAATTGGGGTGAAAATCGAGGACGATGAAATTATTTCTAACGAAGCATTCACGTGTTCTTATTCTATGAACCTAAACGTCCCATTTTGCGATGAAAATCATACATTATGTCTAAAACGCAAGTAGTAGTAGCAATAGTAGTAGTATAGCTAGTTTATCGTTCAATAAAGTGAATAAAAATGAATTTTGGAGGTGCTACGATACTTTATTCTAGCATTGCGTGAGGGCACGGCAATGGTTTAGTATGGGGGAGTGATGAGACTGCTTTTATACATAGTCTCATCGTCCAAATAGGGCTTAAAATGCATTAAATATCATCAAAATACCCATATATATGCTTGTGTTTGTTGCTTGTGTATTTTAGGTACGGATATTGAAAAAATGACAAAAGATCACAAGAATCATGCAAAAATGAACACGGGAAACGAAGCCGCACAATGAACCAAGCCCTAATGAAGACTTTCCCAAGATAAACCCTTGAAGATTTGAATAATTATGAAGAAGGGTCCTCCAATATGGAAGAATTGACACTTTATACCCTTGTATCCTCATAATTACAAGTTTGGTCCCTAAAGTTTGTCAAAATTACAAAAAAGGCCCTCCACTTTGAAGACTTAGCAAGTTTAGCCCCTCAACAAAGCTAAATTGTCAACCATTATCCTCCACAAAGTCAAATACATCATGAAGTCCTTCAAAGTACAAGAAAATTACAAGTTTGGTCCTTTGAAAATCCCAAAATTACAAAAAGGACCCTTAACTTTAAACATTTGGCAAGAATGGTCCCTCATCAAACAAGAGTTGGCAATTTCAGTCCTCCAAAATGCCAATCATACAAGTCAAGACCATTACCATTGAAGAAATTACCAAATCAGCCCTTCAAGAATCCAAAATTGGCAAGAAATACCCCTGAAATCATTTTACAAAAGTTTTTGGGGCAAAAGTGTGAAAACTGAAAGTTTAATTACAAAGGGAATTCAGTTTTAAGTGATTATTTACAAAGTGAAAGGAAAAAAGGAGTTAAGGGACCAAAAGGGGCAGACAGCCATACCTACCTAGACCAGTGACAACATGACACGTGCCCCACTCACTCACCATAGCCAATCACACTTCACCTTTCCTCCACCTCAGCCTTCTACTCACCCGGGTTAATTAATATATTAACCTTGGCGCCTTAACAACAATTTAAACTTAAGCGACCCTTAAACAAGATCAAAACTTGTGTTCATCAGCTCAAGAACACAATTAGGCATTCCTTAATTATTATGAATTAGAGGCTAATTCTTTCCAGAATAATGATTAAGGGTCCTAATATCACAACCCAACCTTAAAACCTGCCACCTCATCATCCCTTTTGTCACATGCTACCTCCCCTGCCCCACCCTTCACGTCCAAACAAGAATGAGCCAGAAGATCAACGCCCCAAAGCCTTGCTTACTTTTCAAGCCTAGAATGGACGTCCAAGATTACATATCCACCACTGGCATCACATGTTCCTTCACAAACATACAAAAATCAGTCACATGAAGCCAAGATATTCAAATTTTCAAAGGGAAAATTGGGGACTTCACAGCTAGGGTTTACGTTTTCCTTTGCATTTCTAGATACATTGTATGCCTATATAAAGGCCCTAGGACTTTACATTTCAGCTGCTTTTGTTTTTTCCTTGTTCAAGCACTTGTAAATCCTATTTTCAGATTAATAAAATTGTGTTAAGTGTGTTGAAGAAAAACCAAGTGCCATCTTAATTTATGCTTGTTTATGTTATTTGTTTACTGAATTTGAATCTCAAAACCTGTTTTTAAGGAGAGTGCAAAAGTTTGCATTTTTCCTTCAAGCTTGATATTTTGCTAAGTTCTTGTTTCAACCTTGGAATTCTTGGGTTATAGGGCTGATCATAGCATCCTAATTGTGATAATTACGGTGTGGTGAGGCTTATAACTTGGGGATAATCAAGTATGGGGTAACAAGGTTGCATTAATCAAGGCTTTTTTAGTTTCTGATTTTGATTTTGTGCTACTTACCTTGTTGAATCTTAGCAGGGTTGTTATTGGAAGCTTGTGCTTGTTCTAGCTAGCACATAAGCTCATAAATTCGTGGGTGTGGATGTACATCCATGAGGTTTGTCTAAAATCCTTGAAAATATGATAAATATTGGAATTTTTGTGGATCTGTGCTCTATTGGTGTTCTTGTTGATTTCTTGGCTTAAATCTGCTTAGTCTTGCATGATTATGTTGTTTGTATGCTAGATTAATCATTGGGTTAACTGAATCACACTTTTTCTTGTTTAAAATTGGATTTGAAAAGATAAAGGGGTGTTTGGGTCTACCTATTAAAGTTGAAATCTTGGTATTGTGTTGTTAGAAGGTGTTGTTTGTGTTTGGTATCTGTTATACACTTGTTTGAGAGTGTTTTGCTGCAAGTTTTTGGACCTAAACCTTAAAATCAAAAAATTTGCTATATCTTGTTGAGTTTGACTGTTTTTGACCTAAGAATTTGGGAAAACCTAGAGTTTATGCATGCTTAGGGTTAAAAGCTGTTAAAACATCATTATTGTAACCTGTTTGTGAGATTTGAGGTGTTGAATCTGGCTTGTGTGTCAAATACATCAGCAAAGTGAAATCTGCTAATGTTTAGTGTTCATCAGTAACATTCATAAGCTTGAATCTTGATTTAGGCTTTAAGCCATTGCATGAAAACTGTTTAACCTTGTTCATTAGAGTTTATAATAGCTTGTGTATGCATTTGGTTGAATTTGGTTGGCTGATTATTGCTAAAACTGCTTATAAGTGCTTAATTGCTTATTGTTTCATGTCTGTGCTAGATCTGGTACTTTATTGATTAAACTGTATCAATTGGGTGATTGTGTTTGTGATCTTTTGATTGTTATTGACTCATTTTGATCCAAAGATCATTTGGGTGCCTTTGTGTAATCTGAATCTCAAAAAAGTTCACTAAAGACAAAAAGTCAAACAAGTCAAGCAGTGGAAAAAGTTTCCACTGCTCAACACCCAAAACTAGCCCCTGCTAGTGTTATTTTGAACTCAGCTTATCAATAAGCTATTTTAGCTTATCCAGACCTGCAACAACTTATTTTTTGTGATAGATCTTCATTATTTGACCCATTTGATTAGACTAGAGCTTATAGGACTTTGACTTTTTGCTAGAAAACCAACTTATTTGACTTTTACATAAGTGCTTATTTGCTTTTTCCAGCTTATTGAGTCAACTTATTTGAAAACTCTTTGTTTATTTTGCTTAATTAAGTCATTTGAAAGCTATAGAAACTTTAATCAGCACTTGGGGTGTCCTAGAACTCAAAAACGATTATTTTGTTGTTTTTTGTAGATTGCTTATTGCATTTTCAGGCTTATTCCTTGGGCTTATTTCAAATTTCTTTTTACAGAAGTCTTATTTAGGACAAAATAAGCTTGTGTGTCTAATTTCAGCTTATGGCATTGGCTTATAGCTTAATGGGCCAAAAAGCCCATTAAGAATAAGCTGTTTGGTATAAGCTAGCTTATTTCACACTTTCAGTTTATGGACCTTTGGAAAAAGTTGTTTAAAATCAAATTTTGAGTCAAGTAGTGCTTTTTGGGCTTATTTTAGACACTTTTTTATATTGGGCCCAATTTAGCCCATTTAGTGATCTGTTTTGGGTTTAGCCCATTTTCTATGCCCATTAAGGGTATTTAGGTAATTTCACTTTCATTTCTGAGTTATTTAGGTTAAATAAAGCTAGTTTGCAAGTTTTTAGAATTTTTTATGATTTTTGGATTTTTAATAATATTTTAATATTATTTTATTATTAAAAATTAAAAGTCTGATTTTCTATGTTTTTATATTTTTCCTAGATTTTAGACACTTAATTAGGAATTTTGCAACTTTCCAAATATTTTTAGAGTCTTTTAATTATTTTCTAGAATTAGTTTAAGTTTTAATTGATTTTAGTAGTTTTTAATTGTTTAAAAATTGTTTTTAGTTGTTTTAAAATTTTGAAAAATACTTTTTGCTTAATTAGGGTATTTTTGAGGTTTACAAACTTTAAGATCTTGTTGGGGACTTTTTAATAGTTAATTTTGATTTTTAGGGCTTTAATTAGCATTAAAAAGTCATTATTTAATTAATTAAAAGGTTTTGGCAAGTTTGGATTTTTTGTAAACTCTTAGAACATTTTTGTGAATTTTTAGTGATTTTTAGGAATTTTTAGGGTAAAATTTTAATTTTAGTGCTTTTTACGGTTTTACGTGTACACCTTTTTCGTCTTAGTTTAATACGACATCGCAACCGTCATTCTCTTCTCATCTTATTTCTATCATTATTTCTCACAAATATAATCACAAAGATAATTATTTCATTACACACACACTAAGCCTCCTTGAGAACGATTCCCCATCTTGGGTCATTTGTACACGGTTTTCCTAAATCGTCGTACTTAATACTTGCCACTTTTGCTCTCTTTTCCTAAAGAGTAGTAAAACCACTACATCAGTTAGCTAGTCGATGTTGTGATGGTTGAACATGGCGAAATAATGTTTAGAGGCGTTTTTGTAGTGGCCATTTTAGGACAGCAGGTTTAAAGCTTATTTCGGCGAACTTAAACTTTTCCAAACTGAGTTTTTAAGGTCTTGGTTGAAAGGTGTCGTCATAAGGATCGTTTTGATATAAAGTTCACTTTCTAATTCCTTAAAATGAGAAAGTTATGACCGATTACTATTTGGTTTTCATATAGTAAATTTATGCGCGTTTAAATTACTTGCTGTCCAGATTTTGAGTTAAAGTTTTTGCCTAGTTAAAGTGTTATAAATTGAGTTTTTACGGTCTCGGTTAATAGGTGATGTCCTTGTGATCGTTTTGATATATAATTCGGGTTATAACTCTTAAAAACGAATTATTTACGACCGATTTATGATTTGGTTTTTCATTTGTAATTTTCTGCATATATAAAAAAACACTTGCTGTCCAGATTTTTGATTTACGTTTCGGTCAAGTTAATGTGCCGTGAACTGAGATTTTAAGGGTTGTAGTCGTGGGGTTTGTCCTTGCGATCGTTTTGATATAAAATTCACCTTTTAACTCCTAAAATCGAATTAGTTATGGTCGATTTACTATTTGATTTTCATAAGATAAATTTTCTGCACGTGGCTAATTTGTGCAGAAATTTGAGTCACCTTGCGATAGCAATTACTTGACCATACTAAGGGTTTTTACTGAATTTTCAAATCCTAGAACTAATTACTTCGAGTCTACTTTCAAACTCAAGTGGTTGTGAGTATTAAAAGTAAGAACAAGTTAGTTAAAATGATTTTACAAGTTGAGTTGTTAAACTGTCCGAAATTTCAATTTTAGTAAAGCTGAAAGCTGAGTGGTCTAAACTTAATATTTTTCAACGAAATTAAAACCGTAGCTTATTCATAATGTGTGTGAGTTCCCTGATTTTTTTCATGAATTTTGGAGTTGTCTAAGTGGGTAAAAACAGTAGGGACATTTGGTATGTTCCTGCAGGTCCAATTTCGAGTACCTTTTATTAAATAAAAATTATAAAAATGGGTTTTACTTGTGTTAAGATTTCGGGAAAATTCTGGGGAGTAAACCATTCATGGAGGGACCTAAATTTCGAATTTGGTGAATTTTAGAGGTCGTTTGGTATTTTATTTAGGAAGCCGCGTGAGAGCTCAGGAAGTCGTAAATTTTCAGAAATTTGTAAAATAAGTTAAAATTTACAACTTTTAGGATGGATTCTCGAAGTATGCATATATATATTACTTATCACAAGTATGTTTTGTGTCGATTTCTAGTAATATAAATATTTTCTGGGTTCGAGTACATTTATAAAGTACTCGTTACCATTATAGGTCGCGGTTTGCGGTAAAGCGTTCGTTGTTGTAATCCTTCTGTTTCAAGACTTCTCGACCGATCGATACTACTACACTTACTAAGGTGAGTTCATAGCCCCTTTTCTTATATACTTTGTTAGAAATTGCGGGGTGAGAATAACATGCGTGGAATACAATCATTTAAAACTTTTAGTATGCTATTCAAGAACTGTATGCTTCCCCAGATTATACATTTACTTATTGCATTAGTACTTTAGTCAAAAAGCCCCTACATCATGAACCATTAATTCACATTTTGCAAGCGCGAATGTTGTGGATGGATCCATCGAGATTGACAATCCCCGTCCCGATTACCTTGACGCACTTACATTTGATTACCTAAGTATTTTGACTAGATACTTACTAGGAGTAAAACAGTCATGTTAAAGCTTCGGTCTTGTGAGCTATTGCAATAATAAATATAAATGATTTTTTACGACGGTACTAAACCATATCCTGTTACTATTCGTATAAAATTAATGTTTGTATTTCACATCACTACTTATTAAACTTATGAATTTCACTCAGCTTTATGTTGACCTTTTTACATGTTATTTCTCAGGTAATGTTAATGCTTAATTTTGCTAAGGATGGGAGCCCGCATGATATTTTCGCAGCTTGGAGATTTCTGTGTCGTTTTAAAGCTTTATTTTGTTAAAAGATGACAAAGAATATTTATCCTGTCCTTTTAGTATATATGTTTCAAATCTCTGGGACCTTTAAATTAAAAACCCTGATCTTTTATGATGTAATGAAAATGTTTTATTACGTCAATTTTGTGTCAACTATATTTTATTGTTTCTTGTACCATGACGTGACACCCCCATGCTGCCTACTTGTTCCTTGCCTGATTTTGGGGTCTCACAGATTGGTATCAGAGCGATGGTTATTGGGAACTGAGTCAATTTTAAAACTTAGTCTATAACCGAATGTTCAAAATATTTCATGTTTCTAAGTGTCAAACACAGAATCTGCCATTGTTGTTTGATATCTGCGCGGGTAACTCTCTAATCCTTATTATTTACTTTCAATTATCGTGGTAGTATTTCACTTCTTTATTACATTTTGAAATATTACAATACCCTCATGACGATAATTACTATATGTTTCCAAATCCTTTGTGGTCAATGAATTATCATTGGATATTACTGTGATTACATATGCCCTTACTTTATTACTTGAATTCTTGTTTTTGTAAACTTGATCTTGTTCCAATAATTTTAAATTGTTATGGCATTACATACTTGTATTCGGAGCGCGTATGCTGCCAAATTTTTATACTCATTTTTCTGAGTACTATTGCTATTTCGTTTATGTGTGATACGACTGACCTCATATACTTGTTCGTTTTGAACCGCCTGTTTTTCTCGATTCATTCTTTTACATATTGTGTGTATTCTCGTGATACCATTGTTTGGGATTAAATAAGTGTTGCTTTCGATGAAACTTCCGATTTTTATTTTACTACCGTGCGTGTTACTTTCATTGTTTAACTCCTTTAAGATATCTATTTAGATATCCAAATTGCTTTCCGGTCATTTGTGATTGGATGTCTTGAAAAAAATAGCTTATTGACCATTGTGTAGCTCAATTGTCTCTGAAAAAGACTAAAGGACATCGTGTGAGTCTCACATCTCGAAGCATTCCTTGAATCCGTGTTGAATAATATCGTGGGTTTTCATAACCTTGATTGACCTTTACGTCACCGTTTGACACGACACTCGTATATCGATTAAATACTATTTCATTGACCATTCTACGTTTTGACTTCGAATTACAATGTTTGTTTGTACCTTGGAAACACCACCGTCATCTTGTAATTCATATCCTATTAAACAATGTGATGCTTGTTTGTAATACAATTTTACTCCTATAAACTTGTATCCTCCTCTTCATTAAACATCCTCGCTCCGGGGGTGCAACTCGTTAATGTTCCATTTCTTTCTCGGTATGTTTTGGGTTTTTGAAAAATCACACCGCCAAGAGACCTTCCTACCTTGCATCTTGAAAATCGAAGTCATGGATGTCATGCGCCGTTTTGAATTCCTAGATTCTCGTTGTATTTCTAGAACCATATTTCGATGTTATGTTTCTTTTTACGCTCATTTATATGATCTAATTTTTTTAATGGAATCCACAAGTCATGTGTGTATATAAATTTTGGGTTGTTAGAAAATGTTGGTAAGATATATTAGATGACGTGAATTTGGAATTGAGTTGTAATCGAGTAATTTCGATAAAGTTTGATTAAATTTCGAGGTGTGTCCAAAGATATATTTTCTGCAGAAAATTTAAAGGTAATTTAGCGGTGTCGAGAAAATATATATATATATATATATATATATATATATATATATATATATATATATATATATATATATATATATATATATATATATATATATATATATATATATATATATATATATATATATATATATATATATATATATATATATATATATATATATATATATATATATATATATATATATATATATATAAACTTTAGATTTAAAAATATGTTTCAACTTCTTGAGACGGTCGTTTGGACATAAAATTCGAACCGTAACTCTTATAAACGAGCATACTGTGCTCATTTAAAATTTGTAATTTTAAGAATTAATTTTCTGCATATAAAGAAATTTAGTGCTGATGCAAAACTGCAGGGGGTAAAATCGTCATTTCCTATCCGTTTCAGCCTTCAGCCGAAATACGAAATTAGTCTGGAATGTCGTTTTACTTTTATTGCGAGGAAAACAAAGTCCTAAAACTAGTATAGACAGGTCAAAATTTATAAGTCAAACATGCGTTTTCAAGGCAAAAAATAAATAAATAAAAAAATAAAAAAAAAATAAAAATAAAAAGTTGATAGAATTCGTAAATATGGTTTTAAGGCGTTTTTTAGTTCCTCCAAGCTCGTGAAACATTAACGATTGGTATTTTAAAAATACAAAAGTTGGGTACGTTTAAAAATGTCAAAAGATAGAAATTTTAGACCGAATTATACAAGATGGCTTTTCCCGGATGAAATGCAAATTGGATATAATTATAATAAACTTAAGGACTCGAATGTTTGGATAAAACCGATGGTGAACTAGTCTTGTCGAAAAAGTGTACATTTTTATGAGCTAACCATAACGTTTTAAATCTCCAAGCTTTCCAGAATCGGAAATTTCCTAAAATAGAAACTTCCTAAAATAGAAACTTTTCAGGTTAGTTGTATTATTCAAAAACCGATATTCTACTTTTCTTTAAGCATATTTATATCGAATAATTTACGATTTGCACACATATAGATTCTCTTATCTTTTGTATACATGACTTATTTGTTATTACATTTTATCTTTCTTTTCTACTGTCATACCAACGATTTGGATCGAGATTTGAAGTTTTTATTTCACATCTTTCATCATCATTAATAACGCGTGTCTCATGACGATTTCGGATAATTGTTTTTTAAACTCTATCATCTTGTAACCATTTCAATCGATCTTATTGTTAATTACTCTTTACTACTCTCATGCGAACCACTTGCTATTGTGTAAGTTATCATAATGTCGCCTTATAAATTTTTTGATATTGTTTGACGATTTATTTTCACAAATTGTTCTACTTTGGTCTTATAAATTAATTTTTGTAACATTAAAGTTTCTTATTATAAATCTAGCAAATTACCTTACTTCTGAAAAGTTTCATAATTTTATTTTATTATTTTTTATTTCCATTTTACAAACGGTATAAATTGTATGTTTTTAATATATGACACGTAATACTAGTTTGACGATAATTTAGCATCGCATTGATAGCCCTATATTATGCATAGCTTGATCACCTATGTATAATTTAGAAGGAGCCATGTGAGGCTGAATAGTAGTCACCTTAAATATTTTGACAAGAACCAACTTTTTTACTCGTGTTTCTGAAAAAGTTAGATAAAATAAAATAAAATGAAATAAGGTGAAATAAATTTTTGAAAAACTTTTACATATTATGCAAGTAACACCGTTCATGACATATGCATATGTTTCCTTATCTTTTCTTGAACGAATTACGAGTCTGCGATTACATTCTTCTTTACGCAACGACCTTTGTTCTACTTATTACCTCATTTTCCCTCATGATATATATCTCCTTACCACTCGTCTAATTTCATACTACTGATACCAGACTTGGAAGTTTCAATGTTTTTATGCTACCTCCTCGACCAACCCTCCTTATGTATTTTGGTAGACCTTCCAAATGTCTTCGGACGCGAATAACAATTTATGACTAGACGTGAATAATGATTTCGTATATCCGTCATGATGTGTAAAACCCGCATGCTTTTACCATGCATAGTACCTTAAGTTCGTACGTACTAGTTAAAAACTTTCCTAATATAGCATGATTACGATTACGTATTAGGAGCTTATGTATTACGTACGTGTTAGAACACGATAAGTATTTTATATGAACGATCATGTAATAATTAATTAGCAATAATTAATCACGAACATACGATCACGAGATCACAAGCGTAATTAAAACACGAGATATTATTAATTACGTATGTATATATTTAATACGAGCGTAATTAAATATATAAGTGTATGGTATTTACGTAACGAGAACATTTAAAACACGAACATAATTAAACGTAAACGAGTATGAAATTACAAGACACGAAACGAGGTACGGGACCCCCACAAGGGAGTCCCTACCCGCGGCCAAAATAAGGACAATGGGCCAAGCCCATTGTCAATTTTACTAAAAGGAAGGGTTAAGAGTTTTTACTACTCAAAATTACTTTTACAGAAGAATTTCAAGAAAACCTAAAAATCCCTTTTCCTTCTCCTTTTGTGCCGCCACCTACAACCACCATCATGGTGATTTCCATTGATCCTGGATCTTGTTAATTTAGTGTTTGTTCGTGTTTGTTCTTCACCCTCTTGATCCACGAATACGGTAAAACCATTTTACTTGTTTTCTTTTTAATTAATCTTTTATTAATTAAGAACACGTGATGTTTTTCATAAAAACACATTAATTAAACCTAGATCTAACACGTTTTGGTCATTATTTAATCAAAGGGATCGATCTAAGGGGTGTTTGTTTTGGGCCGCAGGTACAACCGACCCCAAAGGGGGCTCGGTTTGTTTTTAGCCGACCACCACCAAGACCTTTTTGGTCTTGGTTGGTGCGTGTGGGTCCCACGGCAGCAAGGGGGTACCCCGATTTGGTTCGGGGTACGGTGTTGTTTCATATCCGGTGTATGTTTTTAGGCTTAGATCCGGATCATGATTATGTAGTTGTTTATGTTATAAACTTATGTTAAGAATTAAATTAATAAGATGTAATTAATTTAATAACATGACTTAGGTTAACTAACTATTTATAAACATGCATTATTTTTAACCTAAGTATTTATATTATTAAGACTTATAATTAATTAATTATTTTAAAAACCATGGATATAATTAATTAATTAAACATGACTTAGGTTATATTATTAATATTTAGTAATACATATTTTAACCTAAGTATTTAATATATTTAATTAAAAACATGTCATACTTTAATTAAATATTATAACCTATAGTTTAATTAAATTACATGAAATAATTATTAAACTATATAATATATCATATGACTTAGAAAATAATCATGAAAATACTTAGGCTTATTTACTTAGCTTATTTAACCAGCTTATTTCTAATTATGGAAACTTTCTATTTTTAGAAACTTAATTAAATAAGGCAGCTATTTTATTTATGGAAACCAGCTATTTTTAGAAACTTATTTATTTAAGGCAGCTAATCTATTTATGGAAACTTATTTAATTAAGGCAGCAAATCTATTTATGAAAACTTTCTATTTTTAGAAACTTATCTATTTTAAGCAGTAAATCTATTTTTGGAAACTTTCTATTTTTGGAAACTTTCTATTTTTGGAAACTTTCTATTTTTGGTAACTTTCTATTTTTGGAAACTTTCTATTTTTGGAAACTTTCTATTTTTGTAAACTTTCTATTTTTGGAAACTTTCTATTTTTGGAAACTTTCTATTTAAGGAAACCTGCTATTTTTGGAAAGTTACTTATTATTACACAGTAAGTATAATAACACATGAAATATCAGTAATACTTAATCAGAATGAACAGAATATAGAATTTAACACAGTTTAAGGCTTTAAACAGTGTAAAATAGTAAGAACACATAAAATAAGCTAAGACATGATATAAAACTAGCTATGTATGTAGTAAGCAGATACTTATTTCATGTACGTATTTATGTAGCACTAGTGTTTCGGAAGTAGGATTCTCGCAGTTCATCGTTCTCGTTCACTGGACATAAGGTACGGATTCCCGTCCTTTCAGTATGGACATTATTTCCTTATTAGGATTTCCCCGTATGCAGCCAACTGTTTTCCCGTAGTATAAGTATGAGTTTGATTGCTTATGTTTAAATATGATTACCTATAGCCATATACATGCATGACCAGTTTCACCTAGTTATGGAGGTACCATAACCATAACATTAGAGGCACTGATGTTATGACTTCACCACGGCGGAGTGATTGCTCGTGGCGTCCCTTCAGCTTTTGGCCATTTATTTATATTTATCATGTGGGGCGTATGGGTGCATCCTAGTTACACGTTTTTATTCAGGATTACATGGTGAATGTGGTGTGTGCCTTGCATCCTTCACAAGGAGCTGATCCCTCCTACCCATAAAACCAGTATATTAAATTAGAGGCAACCCCTCTAATTTGCATGATGAGGTCACCCCTCCAATTATTCATGCACGGTGGATATTCATGACCTATATTGGCTAATGGTAAAATATGACAAACAGTTTTTATAAGATAAACATAAGACTTTCAAACTATAAAACCAGTTTTATTAAGACTTAACCAGGTTACTCGGGACTTAGTTTCTTCCGCTGTTATTATGTTATATGCTTATCCTATTCATGCTTTATTGTACATCCGTGCACTGAGCGTATTGCTCAGCCGTTTTCCTTTTCTATGTTCCCAAAACGGCAGGTACTCAGGGACGCTCGTAGATACTAAGAGTACGTGCATATGGACTGGAAGCTGTCTAGCCTTCGTTACATTATGCATTTCCTTTCTTTATGATACTTATGCTTTGGACATTGTTTCGTCCTTATTCCTTACTATATTGTGTTTGTGTGTGATGAGCTTTACTTTTGGACTACCGATGTTTGATTCCGGTATTTTCCTTTATATGGTCAAGTAATGTTTAGACATTTTACCTTGTATGCTTTGATGACACGCCATAATTGCTGTGATATTTCCATTTCCAAAATGGGGTGTTACAATTATGGTATCAGAGCCAAGGCTTCGACCTGTAGGCTCTCAAATATGACCTGTGATTAGTGGGTAGTCACTACGGTCTTCCTAGAACTGACAGTTGTTTTCATGCATTCATCATTTTTAAGCATACATATATATGTCATTGTTACAGGGTTTTTGACTAAGTAATGGTTGGTACAGGACTGGCCCTATTTAGTCGCATGTGTTTTATCGAAACTTTTAGATTTGGGACCGACCCATAGGCGTCCCCTCGATATGTCTTTTGTTTTGAGTGAACTGACCAGAGGCGTTCACTCTCGAGCATCCAAAGTTTTCATAAAACTGCATCATGCATTCATACAAAAGTTTTCTTGCATAAAATTTTTCTCGTGAAATTTTTAGTAGAAATTTTTTTTTATATATTTTATATTTTATGTTTTGAACTGTTAATCATATGTTTTATTGTTATACTGTCAGATGGTCCTCACACGCGAACAGGAGCAGCTCAATGCTGCAATTCAGGCTGCCATGCAAGCCTTGCTTCCTCAACTGAGGAATGACATCCGGGCTGAAGTTCAAGCTGCCAACAATCAGCAGCAGCACAATCAACCACCTCCTCCTCCTCCTCCAGTGACATTAGCAGTATGGCTGGAGAGATTCAACAAGCTCCGCCCTCGAGCTTTTGAGAAGACTGATAGCCCCAGCGATGCTGAAAGCTGGTTGGATCATATTGAGAAGATCTTTAACGCTATGGGTTGTGACCCCGCATACAAGGCGAGGTTGGCATGCTATCGGTTCGAAGGCGATGTACTTAACTGGTGGTTAGCTTTGATGCAATCTGAAGGTGGTGATGAGTGGGTTGCTGGTTTGACTTGGGCTCAGTTCAAGGACAGGGTGATGGAGCAGTTCTTTTCCAAGGCTGAGCAGGACAAACTCAAGAGAGAGTACCATGGGATCCGTCAGAGGGCTGGGGAGAATAGAAACGAGTTTATGCAGCGCTTTCTTCGCTTGGCTGGTTTCCTTGGTGCGGCAGTAGGTACTCCAGAAGAGCAGGCACATCACTTCAGATGGGCTCTTCGCACATCGGTCGCAAACAATCTGGTGTGTGCTACGTTCAATACTGTAGCATAAGTGGCCGATGCAGCACGAAAACTGGAGATGCTGCAGGAGAGGGATGAGTTCGGGGAAGCTGAAAGACCCGACAAGAGGTAAAACCTTCATATTCAAGCGGTGATCAATCCGTATATCTTCCTATGTCAATTATTCATCTCTTTAAATGTATCTTCCAGGCAGAAAACTGGGGACCGGTCTCAGCCGGCTACTCAGCAGCAGCCTAATCAGCCCAAGGGAAATGGTCAGACTAATGACCGATCTGCTACGGATAGGCGTGGCGGTAATGACAATTACCGTAACAACGCCGGGCAATCCAGCAACAGCAGGTCTCAATACTTACGAAATTTCTTATGTTTTATGTTACAACTCATATTCTGACACTCTAGCAAAATTCTACCAGGAACCATGGAAACGGTAGGGACCAGAACCAGAGAGGTTCGCAGCCTAGCCGTCCAGCTATCACTGGTATTCAATCTTACGATTATCCGCTTTGTCCTTTGTACCCAACTATTATGTCTCATGTAAAATGTTTTATCAGGTCCTCAGCCAGCCAGAGCACCTGCTGGAGGATACACTCATCCTCTTTGCTCTACTTGCCACCGTAGGCACCCAGGACCATGTCGCCGTAATACTGATGCGTGCTTCAAGTGTGGTCTTCCTGGCCATATTATGAAGGATTGCCGTAAGGGCGAGATGGAGGGTACATCAGGACATGCTGATACCAAGCCGCCTCCTACTGTCGGGCGTGTCTACACGACATCTCGAGACCAGGCCAACAAGTCTACAGGTACCATCACTGGAATCTTGTATATGTATGGTCGCGCTGCATGTGTTCTTTTTGATACGGGTGCTACTCACTCGGTTATTTCTACTGCTTATGCTAAGAACATTAGGATGCCTCCCTTGCCACTAGAAAATAGGCTTACTATTTCCACGCCTTTGAGGGACTCTGTATTAATCACCCATGTATACAAGAGACTTCCCCTAGAATTTGATGATAAGGTTCGACATGTCGACGCACTTCCGCTGGACATGAATGACTTCGACATGATTTTGGGCATGGATTGGCTATCCAAATATCATGCTACTATAGACTGCCATTCATATCGGGTTATCTTCGGTGATGTCAATGCACCAGAGTACATTCATAACGGGTTCATACCCGGACGGTCTGTACAAATCATATCCACCCTGCAAGCGCGTGCACTCCTGTCACATGGTTGCGAGGGTTATCTAGCTACGGTTCACGACATGGATGTTGAATCTCCATCGATTCAGGATCAACCTATAGTGTCGGAATTCCAAGACGTGTTTCCAGCAGAACTTCCGGGCATACCACCTACACGAGAAGTGGAATTCAGTATCGAGCTGGTTCCAGGAGCTGAACCAATCTCCAAAGCTCCTTATCGCATGGCTCCCATAGAGCTGAAGGAGCTGAAGGATCAACTGCAAGAACTTCTCGAACGAGGTTTCATTCGACCGAGCGCATCTCCATGGGGCGCACCGGTTTTATTTGTTAGGAAGAAGGACGGCAGTATGCGTCTTTGCATAGACTATCGCGAGCTCAACAAGATTACCATTCGAAATAGATATCCGTTTCCACGCATTGACGATCTGTTTGACCAACTCAAAGGGGCCAAACACTTCTCCAAGATCGATCTTAGGTCAGGCTATCATCAGTTACGAGTCAAGGAGCAGGATATTTCTAAGACTGCGTTTCGTACTCGTTATGGTCACTACGAGTTTGTAGTTATGCCATTTGGCTTGACAAATGCTCCCACAGTGTTCATGGATCTGATGAACAGAATCTTCCATGAATTTCTGGACAAGTTCGTCATTGTTTTCATCGATGACATCCTGATTTTCTCTAAGTCCAAGGAGGAACACGAAGACCATCTTCGTACAGTACTATAGATTCTTCGCCAGAAGCAGTTGTATGCTAAATTCTCCAAGTGTGAGTTCTGGTTAGACAAGGTGGCATTCTTAGGTCACATTGTATCAGCAGAAGGAATCACTATGGATCCAGCGAAGGTTGAGGCCATCACTAAGTGGCCGAGGCCGACATCAGCGACGGAAGTCCGCAGTTTCTTAGGCTTAGCTGGCTATTACCGTAGGTTCGTGGAGAACTTTTCCCGCTTAGCACTACCATTGACCAAACTGATGCGGAAAGGGGAGAAATTCGTCTGGACTGAAGATCGAGAGAAGAGCTTTGAAGAACTGAAGCAGAAGCTAGTATCTGCACCTATTCTTACTCTACCATCTGGTACGGGTGGATTTCAAATCTACAGCGATGCATCGGGGAAGGGACTTGGCTGTGTTCTCATGCAACATGGGAAAGTGATCGCGTACGCTTCACGGCAGCTTAAGCCTTATGAAGAGAATTACCCCACGCACGATCTGGAACTTGCTGCAGTCGTGTTTGCATTGAAGATATGGAGACACTACTTATATGGAGAATCATGTGACATTTTCACGGACCACAAGAGCTTGAAGTATATCTTCACTCAACATGAATTGAACATGAGGCAGAGGAGATGGTTAGAGCTGTTGAAGGATTATGACATTAATCTTCAGTATCATCCCGGAAAGGCAAATGTAGTAGCAGATGCCCTTAGCAGGAAGTCCGGAATGATCAACAGCATTAGAATCGAAGAGGGAATCATAAGAGACTTGGAGCGACTAGACATCGAGATCATGGTACGTGGACAGCACGGTTACTGGGCTAATCTTAGAGTAGAACCGAGTTACTATCTAAGTTTAAGGAAGCTCAGAAGGATGACGGAGAATTATGGGCGATAGTTCAGAATTTGGAGAAGCAGACAGAATTCAGAGTACATGCAGACGGTATCGTATGGCAGGGCACTAGACTTTGTGTTCCTGATGACCAAGAACTCCGGGAAGCTTTGCTAGCAGAAGCTTATAGCTCCCCATTCTCGATACATCCTGGTTCAACTAAAATGTACCATGACATCAAGCAGTACTTTTGGTGGAGTGGTATGAAGCAGGATGTGGCCACTTACGTCTCCAAATGTCTTACCTGCCAGCAGGTTAAGATCGAGCATCTGCGATCTGGCGGTCTCCTTCAACCGTTAGACATTCCAGAGTGGAAGTGGGATAAAATCACCATGGATTTTGTTACCGGTCTTCCGCCTACCAAAAGGAAGCACGATGCAATTTGGGTTATCGTTGATCGACTTACCAAATCAGCTCATTTCTTACCGATCCGCAAGTAAGATCCGGTAAGTAAACTCGCAGATACCTACAGACGAGAGATCATGAGACTACACGGTGCACCATCCAGCATCGTCTCAGACAGAGATTCTCGATTCACTTCGCGCTTTTGGAAAAGTCTGCAGAAAGCTTGGGGTACACAACTTAAGCTTAGCACGGCCTTTCATCCTCAAACGGACGGACAGTCGGAGCGAACCATTCAAACATTGGAGGATATGTTGAGATCATGTGCGTTGGAATGGACGGGTGATTGGGACGAATACATCTGTTTGGTGGAGTTTGCGTACAACAACAGCTGGCACGCGAGCATCAAGTGTGCTCCATTTGAGATGTTGTATGGCAGAAAGTGTCGCGCCCCAATCTGCTGGGATCAGGTAGGCGAGCGAACACTCGAAGGACCAGAGATCATAGAGATGACAAACGAGAAGATCGCAGTAGCTAGACAGAAGATTCAGGAGGCAGGGTCACGTCAAAAGAGTTACGCCGACAAGCATCGTAGGGATTTACACTTTAACGTAGGAGATCACGTCTTCCTTAAGGTTTCGCCGGCACGTGGTGTTAGACGCTTCAGGATTAAAGGGAAGCTCAGTCCTCGTTTCATCAGACCGTTTGATATCATTGAACGAGTCGGTGAAGTATCTTACCGATTGGCGTTTCCTCCGCAGCTTTCGCATGTGCACAATGTGTTTCATGTGTCCTTACTCAGAGGGTACCAATATCATCCCCTTCACATAGTTCAGTATCCACTGGAACAGATACGTGAAGATCTTACTTTTATAGAAGAACCCGAACGAGTTCTTGACAGGCAAGAACGAGTCATGAGGAAGAAGACGATTCCATTCGTCAAAATTCTATGGAGGGATCATACCGAGCGGGAAGCCACTTGGGAAACAGAGGAGTCTATCCGGGCTTCTTACCCTCATTTCATATTTTAAATTCGGGTATGTTATTATTTTCCAGTTTACTTTATCTATAATTCGGGGACGAATTATTCTTTTTAGGGGGGAAGAGTTGTAAAACCCGCATGCTTTTACCATGCATAGTACCTTAAGTTCGTACGTACTAGTTAAAAACTTTCCTAATATAGCATGATTACGATTACGTATTAGGAGTTTATGTATTACGTACGT
The DNA here is from genome assembly GCA_025667525.1 of Glebionis coronaria. Classification (NCBI taxonomy): domain Eukaryota; kingdom Viridiplantae; phylum Streptophyta; class Magnoliopsida; order Asterales; family Asteraceae; genus Glebionis; species Glebionis coronaria. Next base: position 443,744,220 of record CM046879.1, on the reverse strand, counting down.
GTTAGAACACGATAAGTATTTTATATGAACGATCACGTAATAATTATTTAGCAATAATTAATCACGAACATACGATCACGAGATCACGAGCGTAATTAAAACACGAGATATTATTAATTACGTATATATATATTTAATACGAGCGTAATTAAATATATAAGTGTATGGTATTTACGTAACGAGAACATTTAAAACACGAACATAATTAAACGTAAACGAGTACGAAATTACAAGACACGAAACGAGGTATGGGACCCCCACAAGGGAGTCCCTACCCGCGGCCAAAATAAGGACAATGGGCCAAGCCCATTGTCAATTTTACTAAAAGGAAGGGTTAAGAGTTTTTACTACTCAAAATTACTTTTACAGAAGAATTTCAAGAAAACCTAAAAATCCCTTTTCCTTCTCCTTTTGTGCCGCCACCTACAACCACCATCAAGGTGATTTCCATTGATCCTGGATCTTGTTAATTTAGTGTTTGTTCGTGTTTGTTCTTCACCCTCTTGATCCACGAATACGGTAAAACCTTTTTACTTGTTTTCTTTTTAATTAATCTTTTATTAATTAAGAACACGTGATGTTTTTCATAAAAACACATTAATTAAACCTAGATTTAACACGTTTTGGTCATTAATTAATCAAAGGGATCGATCTAAGGGGTGTTTGTTTTGGGCCGCAGGTACAACCGACCCCAAAGGGGGCTCGGTTTGTTTTTAGCCGACCACCACCAAGACCTTTTTGGTCTTGGTTGGTGCGTGTGGGTCCCACGGCAGCAAGGGGGTACCCCGATTTGGTTCGGGGTACGGTGTTGTTTCATATCCGGTGCATGTTTTTAGGCTTAGATCCGGATCATGATTATGTAGTTGTTTATGTTATAAACTTATGTTAAGAATTAAATTAATAAGATGTAATTAATTTAATAACATGACTTAGGTTAACTAATTATTTATAAACATGAATTATTTTTAACCTAAGTATTTATATTATTAAGACTTATAATTAATTAATTATTTTAAAAACCATAGATATAATTAATTAATTAAACATGACTTAGGTTATATTATTAGTATTTAATAATACATAATTTAACCTAAGTATTTAATATATTTAATTAAAAACATGTCATACTTTAATTAAATATTATAACCTATAGTTTAATTAAATTACATGAAATAATTATTAAACTATATAATATATCATATGACTTAGAAAATAATCATGAAAATACTTAGGCTTATTTACTTAGCTTATTTAACCAGCTTATTTCTAATTATGGAAACTTTCTATTTTTAGAAACTTAATTAAATAAGGCAGCTATTTTATTTATGGAAACCAACTATTTTTAGAAACTTATTTATTTAAGGCAGCTAATCTATTTATGGAAACTTATTTAATTAAGGCAGCAAATCTATTTATGAAAACTTTCTATTTTTAGAAACTTATCTATTTTAAGCAGTAAATCTATTTTTGGAAACTTTCTATTTTTGGAAACTTTCTATTTTTGGAAACTTTCTATTTTTGGAAACTTTCTATTTTTGGTAACTTTCTATTTTTGGAAACTTTCTATTTTTGGAAACTTTCTATTTTTGGAAACTTTCTATTTTTGGAAACTTTCTATTTTTGGAAACTTTCTATTTAAGGAAACCTGCTATTTTTGGAAAGTTACTTATTATTACACAGTAAGTATAATAACACATGAAATATCAGTAATACTTAATCAGAAGGAACAGAATATAGGATTTAACACAGTTTAAGGCTTTAAACAGTGTAAAATAGTAAGAACACATAAAATAAGCTAAGACATGATATAAAACCAGCTATGTATGTAGTAAGCAGATACTTATTTCATGTACGTATTTATGTAGCACTAGTGTTTCGGAAGTAGGATTCTCGCAGTTCATCGTTCTCGTTCACTGGACATAAGGTACGGATTCCCGTCCTTTCAGTATGGACATTATTTCCTTATTAGGATTTCCCCGTATGCAGCCAACTGTTTTCCCGTAGTATAAGTATGAGTTTGATTGCTTATGTTTAAATATGATTACCTATAGCCATATACATGCATGACAAGTTTCACCTAGTTATGGAGGTACCATAACCATAACATTAGAGGCACTGATGTTATGACTTCACCACGGCGGAGTGATTGCTCGTGGCGTCCCTTCAACTTTTGGCCATTTATTTATATTTATCATGTGGGGCGTATGGGTGCATCCTAGTTACACGTTTTTATTCAGGATTACATGGTGAATGTGGTGTGTGTCTTGCATCCTTCACAAGGAGCTGATCCCTCCTACCCATAAAACCAGTATATTAAATTAGAGGCAGCCCCTCTAATTTGCATGATGAGGTCACCCCTCCAATTATTCATGCACGGTGGATATTCATGACCTATATTGGCTAATGGTAAAATATGACAAACAGTTTTTATAAGATAAACATAAGACTTTCAAACTATAAAACCAGTTTTATTAAGACTTAACCAGGTTACTCGGGACTTAGTTTCTTCCGCTGTTATTATGTTATATGCTTATCCTATTCATGCTTTAATGTACATCCGTGCACTGAGCGTATTGCTCAGCCGTTTTCCTTTTCTATGTTCCCAAAATGGCAGGTACTCAGGGACGCTCGTAGACACTAAGAGTACGTGCATATGGACTGGAAGCTGTCTAGCCTTCGTTACATTATGCATTTCCTTTCTTTATGATACTTATGCTTTGGACATTGTTTCGTCCTTATTCCTTACTATACTGTGTTTGTGTGTGATGAGCTTTACTTTTGGACTACCGATGTTTGATTCCGGTATTTTCCTTTATATGGTCAAGTAATATTTAGACATTTTACCTTGTATGCTTTGATGACACGCCATAATTGCTGTGATATTTCCATTTCCAAAATGGGGTGTTACATGATGTGTGTCAGACTCTTTAGCCTCGAAATTCGGTCGTGTGAACCATGTGCTGATTTCGCTCTCTCATTGCTAATGTTGTTAATTTCACTGGAATTATTCACAAGTGACTTTTTTATAATTTTCTTTGATTCGAAAATCTGTTGTGTGACTTTTCTCTTTTGATCGTGTATCGACCACCGAGAACTTATTAAGCTGATGTTGGTGACAATAACCACACTCAATAATTAATGACTTGCTAAATCCTTGGTTTGTATTTGTCTTATTGATAGGTGAGTAAACACCCATCCTTTTACCACTTAATTCTGGCTAAAACGAGACCAAAACACGTATTTAATATCATTTGTTTGGAATTATGCGTGGTTTTTGTGTTTATTGTGTTTTCAGAGCCAACCGGATGAATATTGAAGAAAACATGGGATTGCACGGGTTTTACTGAAGAAAAGGACTCAAGATAAAGTCTATTGTCCAAGAGATGCAAAAGATTTGAAGTCATTGGGACTATTTGAAGATTTATCGAAGAAAAGGACCAAGGATGGAAGATTTACATAAGTCGAAGAAACTCAAGTCTATTAAACGAAGAAATTAAAAGACGAGTTAAATTTAATCGACGACAAATCCCGAATCAGAATCGAAAACGGAAACTTTTCTGAAAAGACGAAAGGACAAGAAGAACGGGAGAAAGCCCACTCACCAACCAAAAGACAAGACTATATAAAGGATCCCCTCACACACTTTTCAGGAAGTTTTTTAGTTTTCTCTCCTTCCCCTTTTTTCTTTTTTTAGTTCGTATCATCACCATCACCACTAGGGTGAGTGGTGATTTTAATCTTTGATTTTCTAATCTTGTAATTTTAATCCTTGTTTTATCTTGTCAAAACATTAATCATTCAATACAAGTTCTTGTTTTATCTTTCCATTTCATCTTGTTCATCATCATCTTTCTCTTCAAGTTCTTAAGTTTTTATTTTATTTTATTTGATCTTCAAAAGTTGTTGGGTTTTATGTTTTTGTTGATGGGATTTGTAGTTTATGGTTAGTAGATGCTTAGTCATTAGTTTATTTAAGTTTTTGGTGAAAAACTTGGTGATTTTTGGATCAAAATTGGTTTCCTTGTTCTTCGAGGTGTAGTTACTGTATCTGTGTTCCCAGGTTCCGGATGAACACCAAAGTTCCAGATGAACACCAAAGTTCTGGATGAACATTAAAAGTTCCGAATGAGTCCTTGTTTAAAAAGTTCCGAATGAATATTAAAAGTTCCGAATGAGTCTTTGTTTAAAAAGTTCCGCATGAATCAAAACTTCCGAACGAACAGAAAGTTCCGGATGAATCCCATCTTCCGAATGAACCGAAGTTCCGGATGAACAGTAAGTTCCGAATGAATGCATGTTTTTAAGTTCTGAATCAATTTCTTTTCAAAAAGTTCCGAATGAGTAAAAACTTCCGAATGAACCATAGTTCCGAATAAAGTTCCGGGTGAAAAGTTCCGAGCCAAACTTCCGAACGAAGTTCCGAACCAACTTCCGAAGAAAGTTCCGAATGAAGGATTTTTCACAAGTTCCGAATGAAGATTTCCGAGTGAAAAGTTCCGGATGAACAAGGTTCCGAATCAAGGGTATACTTCCGAATCAATTTCTTTTGGGTATCTTTAAGGTTTTCTTACTGTTTACTGTTTCTTTATTTCTTGTTTCTATTTCTTGTTTTTATTGTAACTGTGACTTTAATTTTAATTTTAATCTTAATTTTAATTTTAATTCAAGTTTTATCAATTGTTATCAATCTAATTACTTTTAAAATTTAAGTTTACAATTTAGAGTATTTGTCATTTAGTAGTTTAAAAATCCAAACCCTTTTATTTAGTGACCAAGAACAATCATTCCACTTAAGGCCGAGATCAATTCGAGAGGATATTGAGAGTAAATCTGAACCATAGAAAATGTTAATATCAAATGGCGCCGCTGCCGGCTCTTCTCGTTAAGATCAAAAGTTTTTTGTGAGAACTTGGATTTTGGGATCTGTTCCCCGTGAACGTTAATTTTTCATAAAAAATTTTCAAAAATCCTAAAAAAATATAAAATTTTCAAAAATACAAAAAAATTAAAAAACATAAAAACCAAAAATATTTTTGCTTTGTTTTTCTTTGTTCGTTCTTTTGCAGGTGTATGCGCACTCGATCCACGTCTTATCAAGAGCCCGAGCCTCTCGATAACCTAGACATGGCCGGTGTACAAAACAACAACAACATACCACCTCCAAACAATAATAATAACAACAACAACCCGCCTTTCAACAACATGAACAATAATAACAACAATGAGCCTCTTCCGGATAATCGCCCGATGATTGAATTGCTACAAGCTCATGTCGATGGCAACACGGATCCAATTGTCATACCTCCAATTGCCGCCAACAATTTCGAGCTAAAATCAGGCTTTATCCAGATGGTCTCCGCTCAGCCATTCTTGGGACGTACCATTGATGACCCACATGACCATATCAAGAGATTCTTGCAACTCACTAACACGGTCAAGTTCAACGGTGTTCCACAAGAGGTTATCAGGTTACAACTTTTTCCCTTTTCTTTAGAGGGACAAGCCCGGCATTGGCTTGCTAAGGAACCGCCACAGAGTATTCTCTCGTGGACGGATTTGGAAACCAAGTTTATCAATTACTTTTTCCCACCCTCTCGTACTACCGCTTTGCGGAATGAAATCATAAATTTTGAACAAAAGTACGATGAGTCGTTCAGTGAATCTTGGGATCGTTTTAAAGATCTTTTAAGAAAATGCTCCCAACATGGTTTTACCAAAGTACATCAAATCAATACTTTTTACAATGGTTTAAGCATGAGTGACCAAGATTCACTAAACAGTGCCTCGAGGGGTAATCTTTTGGCTAAGACTTCCAATGCTGCTTGGGATATCATTGAGAATAAATCTCGTGTGCAAACCAAGAGTGTTCGGACCAATGTCGCTAGTGCTAGCACTAGTGACAGCGACAAGCGATTGGACAAAATCACTACGCTTCTTGAATCGCTTGTCACCCACACCGTCAGCAACAACAACAGCAACAACGCTAAAAACGCTCAAGTTAATGCTGTCAACCAACCTTGTGAGATATGCGGTGGTCCCCACTCTTACACAACTTGTACCGCCACCCACGACTACCCTGCTGAGAATGTGAATGCGGCATACGGCACCTATCCGCAACCTGCTTATCAAGCCCGTCCTCAAGGTGACCGTAACTTGCTTAGATACCGTTCTAACAATTATCTTTCCCCACCCGGTTTTCCTCCAAACAACCCAAACCAACAACAAAACCTCAACCGCCCTCCTCAACAACAACAACAACAACCTCGTACACCATACATCCCTCCTCATAAGCAGCAACAACCACCTCAACGAAACAACCAAGTCTACCAACAACCTGCTTATCAACCACCCGCATGCAATGCTCCTCCAAACCAAACCACCGCTCTTCACCAAGAAGTGGAAACTTATATGAGGACTAACGATGTGATAGTGGGAAATCTTCAGAGAGAAGTGCTCAACCTGAAAGCAGACTTGGTCAAGCAAGGAAATGATTTGAAAGCCGACATGAGAAACACGTTGGATAGCCAAACTAATGATCTGAGGAACATGATGGCTAGTTTCTTCCAAGGTAATCAACCCTCTTCTTCGGGTACTCTTCCGAGTAACACCGTTTCAAATCCAAGAGGGGAGATGAAAGCAATCACCACTCGAAGTGGCAAAGGTACCAAGGAACCCGAGCTTCCTATACCTCCACCGGTGGTTGTGACTAAGGAGAACGAGTCACCTGCTCCTATTCCTCATCCTTCTCCTTCCCCAATTTCTCCACCTCTACCTTCTACCCCTCCTCCACCCAAGGATGTGAGTGATCATATTCTTCCAAAGCCTTCCTCTTCTTCCAATATACCTTATCCATCTAGGTTGAGGAAAGAGAAGCTCAAAAGCAAGGACGATATTCAGGTTTCTAACTTTCTTAAGATGTTTAAACAACTGAATTTCAATATCTCCTTCGCTGAGGCTCTCGCTCACATGCCCAAGTATGCAAAAATGTTTAAAGATCTTCTGAGCGACAAGGAAAAGCTCCTCGATATTGCTAACACCCAACTTAATGAGAATTGCTCTGCAGTGCTCTTAAGGAAATTGCCAACCAAGCTTGGTGATCCGGGTCGTTTCTTAATTCCTTGCAATTTCCCGGGAGTAGAGAATTGCATGGCCCTAGCCGATCTAGGTGCCAGTATTAATCTTATGCCTCTAAGCGTTTGGAAGCAATTATCTCTCCCTGAGCTAGTCCCCACAAAAATGACTTTGGAATTAGCTAACCGTACGGTTGCTTATCCAGTGGGGATAGCCGAAGACGTTATCTTAGGAGTCGACAAATTCACCTTTCCTACTGATTTTGTTATCGTCGACTACGAGATGGAACCCCGTGTACCACTGATTGTTGGTCGTCCATTCCTGAGGACCGGTCGCACTCTCATCGATGTTGAAGCCGGTGAGCTTATCATGAGAGTGGGTGACGATAAAGTAGTCTTCAACATGGGAAAGTTGTCTAAACAGCCTTACTCATATGAGAGTGTTAATTGTATTGACGTTCTTGATGAGGCTTGTGAAGAACACTTTAATGATGCTTGCAAATGTCTTCCTACCTCTCTTCCCAATGTTGAGACCGTGTCCTCTGTTCATTTATCGTTGTCTCTATTTGGAGATAGTGATTTATTTTTGAACAATCTTGAAGATACCATGGGAGATGCGAACTTAGCTACTAATGATTCTCCCACCGATGGGGATGAAGACATGAATTTCTTTGACGATCTTCTCAACGAAGACAATCCTTCGCCTCCATCTCCCACGGTCATTGCTATCGATACTTCGACTTCGAATACGCCTCCCGTCGAAAATCCTCCGGATTTGGAACTTAAGGAGTTGCCGCCCCATCTTGAGTATGTATTTCTTGAAGAAGAGAAGAAGTCACCAGTCATCATTGCTAAGGACCTGAAGGAAGAAGAAAAAGCCCGACTTATCACCATGTTGAAAGATCACAAGAAGGCTATTGCTTGGAAAATTTCTGATATTCGTGGAATTGATCCTCACTTCTGCACACACAAAATTCTCATGGAGGACGACTTTAAGCCCACAATTCAAAGCCAACGAAGGGTGAATCCAAAAATACATGAAGTCATCAAAACAGAGGTTATCAAACTTCTTGATGTGGGTATGATTTACCCTATTTCGGATTCACCATGGGTTAGTCCAATCCATTGTGTGCCTAAGAAGGGCGGAATAACCGTTGTTCCCAATGAACACAACGAGTTGATTTCCACTCGTCTCGTTACTGGGTGGAGAGTTTGTATAGACTACCGCAAACTCAATGATGCCACGAGAAAGGATCATTTCCCTCTACCTTTTATGGACCAAATGCTTGAACGTTTAGCGGGTAATGAATATTACTGCTTTCTTGATGGTTTCTCGGGTTATTTCCAAATACCCATCGATCCCCAAGATCAAGAGAAGACAACATTCACTTGTCCCTATGGCACTTTTGCTTACAAACGAATGCCTTTTGGCCTATGTAATGCGCCCGGGACTTTTCAAAGGTGTATGTTCGCTATCTTCCATGACATGGTTGAACAAACCATGGAAGTCTTCATGGATGATTTCTCGGTCTTCGGGGATTCCTTCTCTTCTTGCCTTGCCAATTTGGAACGTATGCTTAAGCGGTGCGAAGACACTCGCCTTGTTCTGAATTGGGAAAAATGCCATTTTATGGTAAAAGAAGGCATCGTGCTGGGACACAAGATTTCCAAAGCCGGTCTTGAAGTAGACCGTGCTAAAGTCGATGTTATCGCCAAGTTTCCTCCACCTTCAACCGTGAAGGGTGTGAGAAGTTTTCTGGGTCATGCGGGCTTCTACCGTCGATTCATCAAAGATTTTTCTCAAATCGCTCGCCCGATGACCCACCTCTTGGAAAAAGATACTCCTTTTATCTTTTCCAAAGAGTGTCTTGAAGCCTTCAACTCGCTTAAGGATAAGCTAACTAAGGCACCCGTCTTGGTTACCCCTAATTGGGAGCTGCCTTTCGAGTTGATGTGCGATGATAGCGATTTTTCTATTGGAGCGGTTCTGGGACAAAGAGTGAATAAACACTTCCAACCAATCCATTACGCTAGCAAGACAATGACGGGGGCACAATTGCATTATACGACAACCGAAAAAGAACTTTTAGCTGTTGTCTATGCCTTTGAAAAATTTCGCCCCTATCTTGTCCTTTCCACAACAATTGTGTATACCGATCATTCCGCGCTGAAGTACTTGTTGACAAAGCAAGATTCCAAACCAAGACTTCTTCGCTGGGTTTTGCTGCTCCAGGAATTTAAAATCGAAATTCGTGATAAAAAAGGAGCAGAAAACCTAGCCGCGGATCATCTCAGCAGACTTGAGGATCCTTACCAAGGGGATCACCCGAACAAACAAATCAATGATTCTTTCCCCTTGGAGACCTTAATGTCTATAAATTCGAAATCCAATGAAACCCCGTGGTTTGCGAACTTTGCAAACTACTTGGCGGGTGGAATTCTCAAGGAAGGGTTGACGTCCCAGCAAAAGAAAAAGTTCTTCACCGACATTAAGACTTACTTTTGGGACGACCCTTACCTATTCAAACAATGTGCCGACCTGATTATTCGCCGATGTGTTGATGGACCGGCAGCTTCGGAAATCCTTGATGCTTGCCACAAAGGACCCACCGGTGGTCACTTTGGTCCCAACTACACCGCTAAAAAAGTGTTTGATTCGGGATTTTATTGGCCCTCCATATATCGTGACTGCTCACGATATGGTTAAACGATGTGATGTTTGCCAAAAACAAGGCAACATCACACATAAAGATGAGATGCCTCAAAATTTCATACAAGAATGTGAAATCTTTGATGTTTGGGGTATCGACTTTATGGGGCCATTCCCTTCTTCCAAAGGAAACAAATACATCCTTGTAGCCATTGACTACGTCTCCAAATGGGTTGAAGCCAAAGCTTTACCCACTAATGACGCAAGGGTGGTTTGTAACTTTTTGAAAGCTCTATTCGCTAGATTTGGTGTGCCTCGTGCCATTATTAGTGATCGTGGGACTCATTTCTGCAATGACCAATTTGCTAGAGTCATGGCTAAGTACGGTGTAAACCATCGTCTTTCCACAGCCTACCACCCACAAACTAATGGCCAGGCTGAAATATCCAACCGAGGTCTAAAGCGAATTCTTGAAAGGACCGTGGGAGAGCATCGTGCCTCATGGGCTGATAAACTTGATGATGCTTTGTGGGCTTTCCGTACTGCTTACAAGACCCCGATCGGCTGTACGCCTTATCGTCTTGTGTACGGGAAAGCGTGCCACCTCCCCATTGAGTTGGAGCACAAGGCTTACTGGGCCTTGAAGTGGGCTAATTTTGATATTAACAAAGCCGGTGACCTACGCAAGATCCAACTCAATGAGCTCAATGAACTCCGTAATGAGGCTTATGAAAATTCTTTGATCTATAAGGAAAGAACTAAGCTCATTCATGACTCCAAGATCAAAAACCGAGAGTTCCATGTTGGAGACAAAGTCTTACTTTTTAACTCTCGGTTGAAAATCTTTTCGGGCAAGCTCAAATCTCGTTGGTCCGGCCCATTCACCATTGCCCAAATTTTTCCATATGGTACTCTCGAGCTCGCTCAACCTAATGGACCTAATTTTAAGGTGAATGGCCAACGAGTGAAGTTGTACTTTGGTGAGGACACCTCTCAGGAGGTGATTCCATCCCTCACCATGTTCCCCATGAACTAATTTTGGGTCGAGTCAGGCTCGTGACTCGGTTATCAAAAACAAACGCTCCTCGGGAGGCAGCCCGAGTATCTATCCTTTTATGTTTTAACCTACTAAGTGTAGGGGGACCTCTATCGGTGTTTGTCTTTGTGTGGTGATGTGATTACAGGGATTAGTGCACTCTTGGAATCTTTGACGAACCGTGCTCCCGTGTTATCCGAAATCCGGTTCTATCTCTCAACAAACGTGATTCAATTTTCTTCATACTCACATTTGAAATTGATCACTTTAGTCGTCTCTTCCTTAACTCGAGTTAACCAACGTGCACAATGTCATAAGTGTAGGGGAGACTTTTCCCACATGCTTACACATTGAGGACAATGTTTATCTTAAGTGTAGGGGGGACTTCTATCGAAGTTTTAAGTGGACTTTCCCATGAAAATGCCTTCATTTAACCGGAAAATCATATTTTTCAACATTTTTCAAATTTTTTATTAACTTTGGCCATTTAGTCGTAATTTTTAAATTTTTATCGTTGCTTTCATATGTATATATCCCGCAATAAAGTCAAAAATATTAATAAAGTGGTGTAGCTAGTTTAGAAGTCTTTGACATATTAGGCCCGTTGCGTTTATTTTGACTCAACCCGAATAGACTTATCCAAGTTTATTCTAGCTAGTATCCTTAACCATGTAGACCTTAATTGGTTTTTTAGGCTAAGTGTCCACGAGTCTCATTACTTGAGATTTTGAATTATGGAGGACGAGAAATGATAGAGTCAATTATAAGTCGGTATTCATGCACAAGCTCACTTGGTGTAATTATTTGCCTATTCTCCCATCACTTGCTAATAAATTATCTACAATAAGTAAGGTCGTACGATTTGAAAAGTTACTTAGCTTCTAGCCCAAGATCGTTTAAAAGTTGCTCGGTAATGATAAGAGTTCATAGCCAAGGCATAACTTATGAAGCGGGGCGTGAAGATTGGCGAGTCCGAAAAGGCCCTAACAAGGCATGAGGGTTCCATTTATTGCTAAAGATCCAAGGTGATGTGAAAAGCATTATTCCCAAAGTCAATATGAAGGATCAATACTCACGACGAAAAGCAATCAACTCCCATAAAGATGATGGAGAAGTCTATCCGAAAAGACCCTAACAAGGTATGAGGATAAATAGATCCAAGTCCGAAAAGGAGGCGGATCGTTGTATCTCAAAATCCCAAATAGAGATTGAAGAAATAATTATGAAGTCGTGGTCAACAAAGTTGGAGTACCTCTCAAAAGTCTCCAAGTGAAGAAACTCTATGAACGATGAGAAGACCATTATCTCAAGCACGTCTCTCAAGATATGAAGTATGAAGTACATGCCAAATATCGGCCCGAGAAAGGTCTCAAATCGTGAACCGAGTTATGCCAAGATATGAAACTTTTTGATATCCCGAGAAGCAGTTTTAAGAGATTTTGTCCTTTAGCTAACTATTGATCAAATCGTCCTACTTTGCTTTCAGCCTAAATAAACTATCAAAATAAGTCCAAAAATGCATCTTCATGATCATTCTAAGACAAAAATAAAATATTAGAGATACAATTAGGAATAAGGGAGTTTAAGCATTTAATTAAGCCATGTGTGTAAGTGTCTGAATTGCTAACTTATAATAACAATGATCTCGTTTCTAAGCTTAGTTTGGGGAACGTGAAACTTGAGGGTGATAAATCTTCGCAACGCCAAAGCCCTAATGTAAGTCATTGATCTCTTTGCAAGTTATTTCCATTCTTTTGTTTCCTTTAAAGTTTAATTTCTATTAGTATTTTAAATTTTGTTTAGTAGTATTTAAATAAGGCCAAGATTGATTAATTATGAGAAAAGTGTAAAATTGCTTTATCACTAAGCATTGCATGAGGACATGGCAATGGTTAAGTGTAGGGGATTTGATAGGTGAGTAAACACCCATCCTTTTACCACTTAATTCTGGCTAAAACGAGACCAAAACACGTATTTAATATCATTTGTTTGGAATTATGCGTGGTTTTTGTGTTTATTGTGTTTTCAGAGCCAACCGGATGAATATTGAAGAAAACATGGGATTGCACGGGTTTTACTGAAGAAAAGGACTCAAGATAAAGTCTATTGTCCAAGAGATGCAAAAGATTTGAAGTCACTGGGACTATTCGAAGATTTATCGAAGAAAAGGACCAAGGATGGAAGATTTACATAAGTCGAAGAAACTCAAGTCTATTAAACGAAGAAATTAAAAGACGAGTTAAATTTAATTGACGACAAATCCCGAATCAGAATCGAAAACGGAAACTTTTCTGAAAAGACGAAAGGACAAGAAGAACGGGAGAAAGCCCACTCACCAACCAAAAGACAAGACTATATAAAGGATCCCCTCACACACTTTTCAGGGAGTTTTTTAGTTTTCTCTCCTTCCCCTTTTTTCTTTTTTTAGTTCGTATCATCACCATCACCACTAGGGTGATTGGTGATTTTAATCTTTGATTTTCTAATCTTGTAATTTTAATCCTTGTTTTATCTTGTCAAAACATTAATCATTCAATACAAGTTCTTGTTTTATCTTTCCATTTCATCTTGTTCATCATCATCTTTCTCTTCAAGTTCTTAAGTTTTTATTTTATTTGATTTGATCTTCAAAAGTTGTTGGGTTTTATGTTTTTGTTGATGGGATTTATAGTTTATGGTTAGTAGATGCTTAGTCATTAGTTTATTTAAATTTTTGGTGAAAAACTTGGTGATTTTTGGATCAAAATTGGTTTCCTTGTTCTTCGGGGTGTAGTTACTGTATCTGTGTTCCCAGGTTCCAGATGAACACCAAAGTTCCGGATGAACACCAAAGTTCTGGATGAACATTAAAAGTTCCGAATGAGTCCTTGTTTAAAAAGTTCCGAATGAATATTAAAAGTTCCGAATGAGTCTTTGTTTAAAAAGTTCCGCATGAATCAAAACTTCCGAAGGAACAGAAAGTTCCGGATGAATCCCATCTTCCGAATGAACCGAAGTTCCGGATGAACAGTAAGTTCCGAATGAATGCATGTTTTTAAGTTCCGAATCAATTTCTTTTCAAAAAGTTCTGAATGAGTAAAAACTTCCGAATGAACCGTAGTTCCGAATAAAGTTCCGGGTGAAAAGTTCCGAGCCAAACTTCCGAACGAAGTTCCGAACCAACTTCCGAAGAAAGTTCCGAATGAAGGATTTTTCACAAGTTCCGAATGAAGATTTCCGAGTGAAAAGTTCCGGATGAACAAGGTTCCGAATCAAGGGTATACTTCCGAGTCAATTTCTTTTCGGTATCTTTAAGGTTTTCTTACTGTTTACTGTTTCTTTATTTCTTGTTTCTATTTCTTGTTTTTATTGTAACTGTGACTTTAATTTTAATTTTAATCTTAATTTTAATTTTAATTCAAGTTTTATCAATTGTTATCAATCTAATTACTTTTAAAATTTAAGTTTACAATTTAGAGTATTTGTCATTTAGTAGTTTAAAAATCCAAACCCTTTTATTTAGTGACCAAGAACAATCATTCCACTTAAGACCGAGATCAATTCGAGAGGATATTGAGAGTAAATCTGAACCATAGAAAATGTTAATATCACTTATCATCTACACATATATTTCATCGCATCATTTGAAGAATTCTTACGACATTTGCTTCGTTCCCTGTATACCATTGCTTATATATCATTTGTTTACTATTTTGTCACCTTTTAAAAACCGAATATGTCCCCTGTTTATCATTTGATGCATTAAACACCTTAATGGATTTTTATGGATTATTATAAATTTTTAAGAAAGTTCTACATATTTTACCAAGCATTTAAATTACCAAAATAACCGTCTCAAGTTAAAATGTCAGATCTATAAATTTTCTTTGTAAAATTTTTGAACTATTTTGATTCTTCATCATATTTTAACTTCTAAATTAATGAAATTATCGTCTTAAACTTCTTTCCTATTAATGATTTAAAATAATTGGGAAAATAGATTATATTTTTTTTATTATCGTAAACAAAAGCTCGAGTTTCAATAAACATTTCATACAATCATCCTAAGATTTCTTAAGACAATCAAAATAACTTTTGTACTTATTTTAATTCTATTTTGAACACCATTTTTGTTATCAAGAAAAAGACTTAACAATTGCTTACCTACTAATTATACAATTTTACGTTAATCCCTATATAACATAGTTAAAAATTTTCTTACTAGTAGCTTTGATCTCAAATCACCAAACACCTTTTTAAACAACTATAACTATATTGTCACCATTTTGAAAGCGGTATAATATTTTAACACCATAATTGTAGGAACCTTACATGTTTGTAATCAAGAAAATACATAAGTCTAGTTTTAAATTAATAATAAATCTAGGACAGATAATTGTGGCAACCCGTATTTTTATTATCTATGTGTAATTCATGTTTCGCCATCATTTTCTTAGTATAGTGGATTATTGTGTTATACGGTTTGCGTGATTTACGATTCGTTGTCGATTATTAATTTTAATCCGTTTTAGCGCATCTTGTCCGTCTAAGCACTTATTGTGTTTATTCTACCTTTTAAAAAATCCTTTCGTATTTAAGACCAGTGTAAAGCAAAGTATACATATCTATTCGCGTCTTCTCTCGTCTCTAGTTGAACTCCAAGGGACCAGAGTTCATTTAGGGGGGTCGACTGTGAGAACTCGTACTTTCCGGTAATTAAATTATATCATTTTATTCTTATCGATTTTAATAGTATTTTACTTTTTCTTTTACCTTAACATATGTAAATTTTGAGATTTCGAGAATTTTAATTAAATTTTATTTTAATTATTTTCCTATCCATTTAAAATAATTTATTTGGATTTATGGAAATTTTACTATATCTTTCCATATTTATTTAAATCACGGATACTGATTTAAATCTCTCGCGAAGTTTTATTATCTAAACTATCTGATTTATCGAGCGAGAAGTCTACGAACGCCGCATTTTAGTCGTAAATAATTTTTACCTCCTAATAATTCGTTTTTAGTATCGTTTCTCTCGGTATCTAATCGAATTGATATAACTTTTCAAGTTTCGACTTAAATTGTTTTTGGTGATATAAGCTTGATTGGTTTTTAAGCTACTTGCACACAAAACATGTAAAAAGTGTAAAATATTATACTATTACTACTTATACGTACTACTCTAAAACATTTAGCAATTACCACATTTGAATACACAAAAAATAAAAAGTAAAATACCATTTATACTACAAATTCAAAATTTGAAAATAATAAAAAACACTATTATTATTATTGTAATACTAACTTTATACTAAAATTGAAATTACTAAACTAAATGTATGTTAAACTAATAATGCTAGATTGTAAACGTCCTAATTATAAACTAGTCAGGCTTGATCCTAAACTAATCTACTAACTATACTAATCTCATTAGAACTAAACCAGGCCCAAATCTTATGACCAAGCCCAACAACTCTCACAAACTAGAAACTATCTTAAAAGACTTAACGGGTAGAGGTGCAAATGAAAACCGGATTTTTGAAAATCCGGTTCAAAAATCCGAACCGGTTTTTTCAAAATCCGGTTTTCGATTTATCCGATCCGGATTTTTTTATCCGAACCGGTTAGACCGGTTTTCAGATTTTTAAAAAATCGGATAAAAACCGGATAAATTTCCGGATTTATCCGGTTTTTTAAAAAACCGGATTTAACCGGATTTTTAAAATTTATAAATTTTTTTTTTTTTTATTTTTTTTTTTATTTTTTGTAAAACCGGTTTTTTTTTTGACCGGTTTTATCCGGTTTTATCCGGTTTTAACCGGTTTTAACCGGATTTTTCAGAAAAAACAATCCGAATTCCAAAAACATTGGCTAGTTTAAGGGTAACGGCTATATAGCCGTTTGGCATGTTTTTTGGCCGTTTTTTTTGTCTTTTTGAGCATAGAAATGGCTAGTAACTTAGTATATATATATGTTTTGAGTTGGGGTTGAAAACATATCAAAAAACCCTCTCATTTCTCTAATCTTTTTCTAATCCCGATTCCCGAATGGAAAACATATATGTTTTGTATGATTGTCTTGTTGAAATAAAAATTATTATGGTATTTTTTTTAATGTTATATAGTTGTATTTTTTTTTTTAATGTTTGTAAATAAATTCCGAAAAAAAAGGACACCAACACTTTTAACCGAAAAACCCGAACCGAACATTTTTAACCGAAAAAAACCCGATCCGAACATTTTTTAACCGAAAAAACCGATCCGAAAAAAATCCGATAAAATCCGATAACGAAAATTTTAATCCGAAAAAAATCCGATACGAACTTTTTAATCCGAAAAAATCCGATCGAGAAAAATCCGATCCGATCCGAAACCGGATTTTCAAAAATCCGGTTTTATCAAATCCGGATTTTCAAAAATCCGAATCCGATTTTATCCGGTTTATTCGCACCTCTATTAACGGGAAGACAATATAGCAACTATGTTACAACTACTAAGTGATCATGGACTGTGCGTGCAATACCGTGTACCAAAACGAAGGGTTAAAGTTGTACATTAACCAAAGTTAGACAAAATGAATTGAAAAAAAAACACATTTGCAGACTTGAATACCATTGCTTGTAACTGAGTTTTATTATCTACGAATAGACTTCTACAAGTTTAACAAAAGCTGATTTTTTTTACCACTTTCTATTGAAAACTACAATTTCTTTTAACTCTTTGAACCAACTGATATCTACTCTTAGCTATATTCCTAATAACAACCTATATACCTACTGAATATAAAAGCTACAAGCTACCATAATGAACAAAAGTTTACTTACTTATTCTGAAACTTTACGCTTTGCTCTTTACCATTTTGTATTTGTAACAAACTGATTACAATAACTGTGTTTTGAACATATCACAAAACCAAAAGTGCTTGCAGATATAGAACCAAACACCACTCAAAGAAGACTACAGCCTATAAAATTCTATAACAAATTGGAAAGAAATTTTAATGATACTAATAGAACTCTAATAACTCGATGTAATCAGTTTACCAACTACAAATAACGCTAGCAGATTATACTATGTTCATAGAAAATTTAAACATGCTTAACCAAAATATCAAGGCCTCCGTTGTGGAGAAGCGGAGCGCTGAGCTCGCTTAAAACGGAAACTTATCCGAAACTTTTATCAAGCTACACCGAGAAACTGAGATTGAAACAAATGCCTGCTACCACCATTCAGCAAATCCAAATACCTGCAAAATCAGATCAAAACAAGAACACGTCCTATCCTGTTGAAATCCTTGATGCTTTCTGAAAGTTTACTGAAATAACACTAACACTAAACGGATCAATTTATATCCTAATTGAGAGCTTATGAGCTTAATAAATTTTTAGAAAATCGACACTTAAGACTTAAAAGTCTAATGCTCTTTTAGACTAAAACTCACTCAAACTCTAAATTCAGCTGGAATATGAATTGCTGTAAGTAAAATCAATACTGAAAAATGAGCTTTTTAAAAGATTTAGAAACTAAGACATTTAAGCTCAAAAGAGCTTATAATAGAACAGAAACTGAATAAGAACAAAGGAAGAAGTTTAAGCTGAATATAAGCTGAAAAATAAGAACTCAACTGCTAATAAGATCGAAAGTTCGAAAAGCTTCACTAACACGATTATATGAAAAGCTTGAATGCACAATATCCAAAATCAAACACAGACCTCTTAGAACTTAAGAAACATAATTCATAACAGTAAAGAGAGAAAGATATTTGTGAAAATGTGAACTTTCATTAATGAGGAATTAGTTACAATGGTGTTAACAGAAATCTTAACCGAATCACTATGGATAGTAACTGACTATTTGAACTAATCCTAACTAACTAATTTCCTAACTATTTGTGTGTGTAATCTACACCTAAGCTAATCGCCTTCAAATGAGGTGCTCCCTTGGTATTTATAGACGACTGAGAGGAGAGGTGTGACATGTTGTCTCCAATCTTTATCTGCCACGTGTAAAATACGAGGTTGAGATTAGGGTTCTTCACATCCCCAGATTGGGGGTTTCTTCAATTCTTGATCTTGATCTGATTCATTAATATCTTCTTGAAGAGGAAGAAAGAGAGGAGCATTTTGTAGTTGTTGTCTTTGCCTGAATCTTCTTGGATTGTTCATGAAATCAATTTGCATGTAAATGGTGATGGAAAAATGGGACGTCTGTTTATTTTTTTTCTTTCTCTCTCTTCGTTTGGAGAAGAAGAAAGACAGTCGTGTGTTTTGTTGACTGTGTTTTGGTCAATTGACCAAGTTAAGTTAATTTATTTCCCATTTTTTTCTTTTTGGTCCTTTAATTTATATCCTTTTATCAAATGTAATAAAAGCTTTTAAGTAGTTTCCATTCCGTCCTTTGTCTTATGAAAGTTACAAGTCTAGTCCTCCATCTTGATAATATTGGGAAGTAAGGTCCTTGAAAACTCTTTCGTCCTTTTCTTCGTCTTTTCATCAAATAAGTCTTTGAAACCACGTGTTTCCTCAAAAATGTATATCCTTACTTGAAAACACATGAAACAAAAATACCCACGTAATTCTGATAATTTTTAGTTAAATATAATGCATTTGGCTATGTTTTATGTGGTATTTGGATCATTATTGATGAGTGTTTTCACACTTATCAACTCTCCTCCACTTGACCATTGCCATGGCCTCATGCAATGCAGCATTTGAAAGCTCCAGAGTGCACTTTTCTCATAATTAATCCACCTTGGCCATTTTGTGATTTAATAAACTATGCTATGCTACATGATGAATAATTTTAAATATTTACAATGCAATGCAAAGAAAATCAATTCTATTTATATATTTTTAGATTTTTCTTAAAATGGTTTTGATGGAAATAACTCAAAAAGAAATCAATGACTTAAATTAGGGCTTTGGGTACCATGAACACTTATCACCCTCAAGTTTCACTTTTCCTATACCAAGCTTAAAAATGGGATCATTGTATTCACAAGTAAAAAGTGCATCAACTTATTCATGACAATTAAATGTGGAACCGGTTATTATTTGAGCAAATTGCTTGAAGGCAAATTTGTCATTATTTAAAGCGTGAAATATAAGAAATGTAAAATCCAAAAATAAGGAAGCACGGTTTTTATCCTAAGTAATCCTCCCATCCATTACTTGAAAAACCGCTCACAATTAATATAAGTCCGTTTCAAGAGTAATAAGCCATTCGCCTTATGTGTAAAATCCTCATGTCATGCATTAATAAGTAGCTACACACTCGCTAAGGAAAGAAAAATAAAACTCACGCAATAATTTACATCCGCCGCCTTTTTGAGACTTTGGATCTTCAATCTCGCAACCCGTCAAGGTAATATTGGATTGGAGCAACTATTAAATCCCCGCAACCCGTCAAGGTTATATTGGAATCTAATAGTTACTATAATTAACACTTCACTTCTCCTCTTGGGAGTCTTGTATAATTATTTTTTTTTCTTTTTTTTTCTTTTTCTTTCTTTCTTTTTTTTTCTAGCCACTCATTTTTTTGTAAGCTGCTCTTATTTTTCTTTATTCCTCACAAAGAACGTTGAAAATAATAAAAGGAAAAACACCCACTAAACATTAAGCATGACATAAGTCTAGTACACATAAAACGTTCTAACTTAGAATCTTAAGACGTACTTATATCAACCATGAATGATTAGACAAAAATGCATAAGAGACTACAAACCAATTAAAACCGTTCTTGATTATTTATTAACATATATACATGCGAAGAAAATAGAGTTAAAGAAGAGAAGGGTTTAGCCACAAGTAATTATCATGAAGTTTATCTAGCCCTTTTATACTTGCTTCAACTCTATCATTTCCCATTCTCCACAAATTTAAAATCTCAAATAATGATAGTGGTGGATGCTTAGCCTAATAGACCAATGAAGGACTACATGGTTAAGGATACTAGCTAGAGAATGCTAAGATAAGAAAACTCGGGTTGAGTCAAAATATCCATGGCGGGCCTAATATGTCAAAGAAGTCTAAATTTGTTTAAACCATGTCCTTATTATTTTTTTTTCTCTCTTATATATTTTTATGAAAAACAAAAAGAAGAAATGTATACAATGCAAATGTGTTATGCAAATGAAAAATGATTGATGCAAAAATTATGAATGCATATTTTTGTTGGCCAAAGTTGATCAAAAATTTGAAAAATGTTTGAAAAATTATTTTTCCAAGTTATCATGAAGTTAAGGCAATCGCCAAAGTAAGGTCACTTCGATAGAAGTCTCCCCTACACTTAAGATAAACATTGTCCTCAATGTTTAAGAGTATTGGAGTAAACTCCTCTACACTTATGACATTGATAACTTTGCTTAACTCAAGTTAAGGAATAGACAACTAAAGGGTATTCATTTTAAGCACAAGTGTTGAATAACACAATAGCAAAAACTAATCGAAGTGAACCGGATACACGGGCCTCCTCCATAAGCTCCAAGCATGAAATGAGAGAGAGCAACCCTTGAAACAAACACAAAAAGACGAAGAAAGGCCACCCCTTCACTTCAACTCTACTATAACACCATTTAATTAGCCTAACCTATTTAGATCTACTCTACGTTTTCTAACCTAGTTATTCAATGCTTGAGTTTTTTTAACCCTAAGTCGCTAGCTCGACTCGGCCCCGAATTAGGTTGTCCTTGGGGAAACCATCATGGAGAATAAAGGATATCACTTTGAAGCTCATTTCACATGATACACTCAAACTTAGCACGTTTCCATTTACTATAAGATTGACCAAATCCGCCTCGATAAATGGAACGCTCCAACGTGTCTCAAGTTTGACCAACATATGAAATCTCTCAAATAGGAAGTACCCCAGGATCAAATACATAGTTTCCATCTCTACATGTGAACAACTCCAAAGTAGGTAGCATCACCAAAGTAAGCTCATACGAAAAGCCCAGATCAATCGAAATCACACTCTTAAGTCGAGTAGATGAAAACCAAGGTGTCTCAAATTTACGTATCCCAGGATCAAAAACCTTTCCCTTCATGGGAAAATAAGAAGATAAACTCGTATCAACCATATAAGATTCTCCTTTAGATATCAAAGCATCATGAGACAATGAAGGTGTAGGTATCAAAACATTCATAACAAGTATATCCATATTGGGATCCTCATCATCATCAAAAGGTGGATAATCTTCCATAGAAGGCATAGAAAAAGGAGGATCAAGAGTAATAGTGTCTTGTGGAAAAGGTGTAGGCTC
Organism: Glebionis coronaria; assembly: GCA_025667525.1. Taxonomy (NCBI): domain Eukaryota; kingdom Viridiplantae; phylum Streptophyta; class Magnoliopsida; order Asterales; family Asteraceae; genus Glebionis; species Glebionis coronaria. Next base: position 443,722,220 of record CM046879.1, on the reverse strand, counting down.
TATGGTCCCAAAAAGCATGTTCTCAATAAGACGAATCTCCTCGTCCCAATTAGAATCACTATCATCAACCTCAATATCAAAATTAGCAAGATAAGCCTCTATGGGGTTATCAATATCCATATGAGAATCCATATCAAAGGTTTTGGGCTCTAAAGGTGCCATAGGTGAAAAAGGATCAATCTCTAAGAGTATAGGATCTTCATCAATAACCAACTTCAAGGGTGGGAGGGTGGGAATAGAAGGCTCAAAATAAGGTGTATTAATGAGAGGATCACTCAAAGGGATGATATAATCATGAAAGTCAATAGGTGCAACCTCAAAAACCGGTGAAGAAATATCAATGAAAGGTTCTTCTTCTATGGGATCATCATTATGGTGTTCATTCAATGCTTCAATCGAAGAGATGAGATTATAAACGTTTGATAAAACCTCACGAATATGAACATCTTCTACTTCTTCTATATGAGCAACATCTTCATCCAAATTAGGAATGTCATCTTGATATGAAAAGTCCTCGGATGATATATCATAAGATGCCTCACTAGAATCACAATCATCATCCTCTATTTGTGGCAAGTCTTGCATAAACTCTTCGTCAATCTCATTATCCTTTTCTTTAAACAATTCATCAAGATCAAAGTTACCAAAATCACTAGTAGTAGCATGATGGTCAACATGTGATGAGATCTCAATGTGATCATGAGGAGAAGAGGTATCAATACAAAGCTCGTGACATGGTTCATTGGAAACACCCTCAAGCTGTCTTTGGATTGGGATAAGGTTCTCAACACTATAAGTGGTTAATTCATCCAAATCGGTGTTTGTATTAGTTCTAAGAGGCTCGTCCCCCATGGTTAAAGAGTCGGTGGGTTCCACGTGAGGTAAAGGTAATGAAGGTGTGTCATCATTAAGTGTCATACAAATCGGAGGATCGTCATCATCTTCATATAAGCATCGATTAAGCAAACGAGCGCGAGTAGCAAAATATTGGTCTTCTTCCTTGATTGTAGCAATCTTAAAGAGGAAATCATTTAAATATTTCCTGAGGCGACAAGAAAATTTTTTCAACGATCCACGAAACATATCACCGAACTCCTTGTCATAAAGTTGCCAAGTCTTAATTTCCACTTCCTCACAAAACTTAATTTGTTCCTCTAACAACGGGGACGCGTTTTTCATTTCCTCAATGCTTATGTCTTTCTTACTATCAATCGCCTTAGAAATTTCATCGTTCGACTTGTTTATTGTCTCAAGTAAAGAAAACGACTCATTGCAAATATGAGGGGCATAAGAAGGCGGATCCCCCAGTCTACAATCATAACCATAACGGGGTGCGTTCCCACAAAACTCACATAAATAAGTCAAAGAATATGGTGGAGGTGGATTTCCATAATTAGGTGGATTATAGTTTTGAAAATAGTCATGATTATGAAATTTCTCATGATTGTAACCTTGAAAATTTCCTTCTTTTTGAAAAGCCTCATAATGTGAAAATCTTTGATTTTGAAAAGTATCTTGATTATGGCATGGAAAATTTTCATCATTTTGAAAGCCTTCATTGTTTGAAAATCCTTGATTATGAAAGGTTTCTTGATTATAGCCTTGAAAATTATCATTATTTTGAAAACCCTCATAATTGGAAAATCCTTGGTTTTGGTATATTGGTATGGCTCATTAAAGGTTTAATCATGAAATGGTGGTGGAGTTTGTGATGAAAAACCGAAATATCCCATATAGTCATTACAAGTATAGTCCATTTGAAGGTTAGGTTGAAAATTAGGGTTCTCGGTTCCATTATAAGCATATCCCTCCCCATAATAGCCATTGTTTTGATCACATAAATAAGTATCGTGTGGTCCACCACAATTCGAACAAGGCGAATAATTAGCGTTGGCGGATCATTGTTGCAAAATCTCCAACATGGAACGAGTATCCATGATTAACAAGGTGGTCGAATGTATCTACAAGTAAAATGACGTTTAAAAGCTTCCTCGAGGAAGGAAGTAATACACCAAAGGTGGTATGGTTACACGTGTGCGAGTACACGTGTATGTAAACTCGAGGAGTGAGAGATGAGCTCTCGGTCGACTTTTGAGAGAGAAGAGATTATCTCCCTCGAGGTGCAATAAGTAATATCCACAAGAAAGTATAATATATGTAATTACTACTTGGGTGCAAGACCCCTAATCAAGCCTTCCTTCTTAGAATACGCACTAGTGAACGGGGGGTTAGGTGGCGTGAAGCACTTAAGTACCTATTAACCCTTAGATGACATTTTATAGCACATCGCCTTTCTATTCACTTGGTAGTTTGTATTCTTCGAATTATTACCTATTGGAAGTATTTATCTATTCTTGCTTAATTAAATTTGATCGATACACGTGTCAAGGACCGGAACGCTCCCTAACACGGTGTATTGCCTCGGCAATACTTATGGAAATAGGTAACTTGGTTGTTCGTATCTACGTATATGTATTTACATATAATAATATATCGAAAATATTTTTTTATTTATTGGATTTTTAAGAAAAATACTATATGTACGTAAAAACGATGAAAACCGATATAATATATATTTTTGTTGTAATCTTTTAGGAAAAAGATTACTTTTTGGATTTTTTATTTTTTTGGTTCAATTCTTTAGGAAAAGAATTGATTTTTGTGATTTTTTATTTTTTATATTCTTATCTTTTTGATTTTTTTTTATGTTTTTGATTTATAATACGTAAAAATAACGTTCACAAAGTGAATGGATCTCAAAATCCAATCGTCTCACTCGAAACCGTTAATCTTCACGAAAAGAACCGGCAGCGGCGCCATTTAATAATTCGTTTTTTAGTATCGTTTCTCTCGGTATCTAATCGAATTGATATAACTTTTCAAGTTTCGACTTAAATTGTTTATGGTGATATAAGCTTGATTGGTTTTTAAGCTACTTGCACACAAAACATGTAAAAAGTGTAAAATATTATACTATTACTACTTATACGTACTACTCTAAAATATTTAGCAATTACCACATTTGAATGCACAAAAAATAAAAAGTAAAATACCATTTATACTACAAATTCAAATTTTGAAAATAATAAAAAACAACTATTATTATTATTGTAATACTAACTTTATACTAAAATTGAAATTACTAAACTAAATCTATGTTAAACTAATATGCTAGATTGTAAACGTCCTAATTATAAACTAGTCAGGCTTGATCCTAATCTAATCTACTAACTATACTAATCTCATTAGAACTAAACCAGGCCCAAATCTTATGACCAAGCCCAACAACTCTCACAAACTAGCAACTATCTTAAAAGACTTAACGCGAAGACAATATTGCAACTATGTTACAACTACTAACTAACCATGGACTGTGCGTGCAATACCGTGTACCAAAACGAAGGGTTAAAGTTGTACATTAACCAAAGTTAGACAAAATGAATTGAAAAAAAACACATTTGTAGACTTGAATACCATTGCTTGTAACTAAGTTTTATTATCTACGAATAGACTTCTACAAGTTTAACAAAAGCTGATTTTTTTACCACTTTCTATTGAAAACTACAATTTCTTTTAACTCTTTGAACCAACTGATATCTACTCTTAGCTATATTCCTAATAACAACCTATATACCTACTGAATATAAAAGCTACAAGCTACCATAATGAACAAAAGTTTACGTACTTATTCTGAAACTTTACCCTTTGCTCTTTACCATTTTGTATTTGTAACAAACTAATTACAATAACTGTGTTTTAAACATATCACAAAACCAAAACTGCTTGCAGATATAGAACCAAACACCACTCAAAGAAGACTACAGTCTATAAAATTTTATAACAAATTGGAAAGAAATTTTAATGCTACTAATAGAACTCTAATAACTCGATGCAATCAGTTTACCAACTACAAATAATGCTAGCAGATTATACTATGTTCATAGAAAATTTAAACGTGCTTAACCAAAATATCAAGGCCTCCGTTGTGGAGAAGCCGAGCGCTGAGCTCGCTTAAAACCGAAACATATCTGAAACTTTTATCAAGCTACACCGAGAAACTGAGATTGAAACAAATGCCTGCTACCACCATTCAACAAATCCAAATACCTGCAAAATCAGATCAAAACAAGAACACGTCCTATCCTGCTGAAATCCTTGATGTTTTCTGAAAGTTTACTGAAATAACACTAATACTAAACGGATCAATTTATATCCTAATTGAGAGCTTATGAGCTTAATGAGTTTTTAGAAAATCGACACTTGAGACTTAAAAGTCTAATGCTCTTTTAGACTAAAACTCACTCAAACTCTAAATACAGTTAGAATATGAATTGCTGTAAGTAAAATCAATACTGAAAAATGAGCTTTTTTAAAAGATTTAGAAACTAAGACATTTAAGCTCAAAAGAGCTTATAATAGAACAGAAACTGAATAAGAACAAAGGAAGAAGTTTAAGCTGAAAAATAAGAACTCAACTGCTAATAAGATCGAAAGTTCGAAAAGCTTCACTAACACGATTATATGAAAAGCTTGAATGCACAATATCCAAAATCAAACACAAACCTCTTAGAACTTAAGAAACAGAATTCATAACAGTAAAGAGAGAAAGAGTTTTGTGAAAATGTGAACTTTCATTAATGAGGAATTAGTTACAATGGTGTTAACAGAAATTGATGTAGAGTTTTTACTACCCTTTAGGAAAAGAGTACCAAAATAGGGTAAGCACGACGATTTAGGAAAACCGTGTGTAAATGACCCAAAAACGAGTTCGTTCTCAAGGAGGCTAGTGTGTTATGTGTGTAATGACTTGGATTAATTTGTGATTATACTTGTGAGAAAGAAAAGTAGAAATGAGATTAGAAGAGAATGACTGTTACGAAGACGGATTAAACTAAGACGAAAAAGGTGTACACGTTAAACCGTAAAAAACACTAAAATTAAATCTTTACCCTAAAAACTCCTAAAAATTACCAAAAATCCACAATAATATTTTAAGAGTTTACAAAAAATCCAAACTTGCCAAAACCTTTTAATTAATTTAATAATGACTTTTTAATGCTAATTAAAGCCCTAAAAATCAAAATTAATTATTAAAAAGTCCCATACAAGATCTTAAAGTTTGTAAACCTCAAAATACCCTAATTAAGCTAAAAAGTATTTTTCAAAATTTTAAAACCACTAAAAAATATTTTTAAACAATTAAGAACTACTAAAATCAATTAAAACTTAAATTAATTCTAGAAAATAATCAAAAGACTCTAAAAATATTTGGAAAGTTGCAAAATTCTTAATTAAGTGTCTACAATCTAGGAAAAATATAAAAATTTAGAAAATCAGACTTTTAATTTTTAATAATAAAATAATATTAAAATATTAATAAGAATCCAAAAGTCCTAAAAAATTCTAAAAAGTTGTAAACCTACTTAATTTAAGCTAATTAAACAGAAAATGCAAGTGAAATTACCCAAATGCCCCTAATGGGCCTCCAAATGGGCCAGTCTCAAAAACAGTCCAATCTTAATGGGCTACCAGGCCCAATAAACTAAAATCCACCAAATAAGCCCAAATCTTCCAGTTAAGCTTGAAATTTAATTTTAAACAAAATACTCCAAAGGCCCAAAAGCTGAAATGTAGCTTATCACAGCTTAATCAACACAAAGCTTTTTCTTAATGGGCTTTTTGGCCCATTAAGCCCTGAGCTTGTGCCATGAGCTGAAATTCAATACACATCATCCTATTGAGGTTATAAAACGTTTTGTAAAAAGAAATTTCAAATAAGACAACTGAATAAACCAGAAACAACTCAAATACTTATTCACAAAACGACAAAATAGTCGTATTTGTGATCTAGACTACCTCAGAAGCTGATTTAACTTGCAAAACGTGTGTAATGACCAAACTAAGCTTAATACCCAAGAAAAATCACAAATAAGCACCTAAAGTAAGCTGAAAAAGCTTATAAATAAGCTGAGAAAACAACACTAGCAGTGGCAAGTGTATTAGTGAAAACAGTGGGAAAGGGGTTCCCACTGTTAGTGCAAAAGCCTCAAAGACTTGATTGATCTTTGGGGCTTTGTTTCCTAGTTTCTTTGGACAAGAAAGGAACTCCCACAACCAGTTGGGTTATGGGAAGTCAAATAAACAATAAAAATGCAAGCTCAAACACAATAATCACAGAATCATGCCACATACAAGTTACTGATATGAACTGGTAAGCTGTTTTGATTTTTTGCTGATGCACTTGACCAAAATTCCAAATTCAAACTATGAGATCTACTAAACAGGTTGCTACAATGATGTTTTAAAGCTTGCTATCCCTAGATGAACATGGAACCCTAGTTATCCAAGCATGGCAGACCAATTCAACAAGTATTAATCATTTTAAAGCCAAAAGTTTAATTAGTAAGTTTCAAATGGAAAAACTTGCAGGTTTATACTTAGAAACTGGTTTTAGACAGGTTCTAGTTAACACACTTCAAGGTCCTCTACTTAATAACCTATAAATCACCTAAGCCAAACACCACTTTAAAACTGAAAATCAGATTTTAACACATGACATGCATTCAAATCTCAACTAAACAGGTAATAGGCAACCTTGACAAGAACAGAACACTGAATTGAGCAAAAACAGGCATACTTACTTAACTCATAACAAGATACACATCAAATCACATAAAACTCACAAATTATGCATTTTCAGTCAACAAGGTTAAATGAGAGATTTAAAGCCAATACCTGCTAGTGCTTTCCAAAACCAGTTTAAAAGGATTGAAATGGAACTATAGAATCTATGTAGAGAGCGTTGTTGAGGGAATCCAAAGTAGGACCCCAAAGCTTAACAATATCTTCAAACAATAATTAAGAAAAATATGATGCAAAGATAATGAGTCTTGCTTCCTTGTACCTGCACAACACCACAAGACCAAGAACAGATGCAAGTATCAAAGGTTACAAGATTTTGGCTTGTAGCTTTTGATACAGTAAAGTGTAAATAAACAAGAGAGCAAACTAGCAAGAAAATTTCCACCTCACAACACTTCTTATCCAAGATTATACCCACTGAATCTTGATATCCCTTAGATATCAGGGTTCTATGGTCATATAAGAGCTCAAATGAGTAGCTTATGTGGCCTATAAACTTTCTAGCTCAATTGAAAAACGGATTTGAGAACTTGAAAAACTTGAAAACAAAAACTTAAAATGCATTTTTGAAAACTCTTTCAAACAAAACACAACATGAAACGTAAAGGGGACTCAATCTTTCTCATCATCAAACTCAACACCATTTATATTCATTCATAAACTGGTTTTACAAGGCTTGTGAAAAAGGAGAAAAATCAAGAACAAGAACTAAGTGCTATCTCCTATTGCTCTTATATAGACGAGCTACAAAGGTTCTAGAGCTGAAAAGAACCCCTAAACCTAATGGTATGAACTTCCATTTTTGCCCTTGAGATATTCGGATATCTTTTTGAAGATTCTTGTTTTTGAATTTGGTCAAGAGCTCCATGTGATGATCTTTTGGCTTGTTGTGGGATGCCAGTGGTGTAGGAATGATCTAGGGCGTCCACTAAACTTTTAGGAACATGAAATTGCCATGAGGCATTGATTAGCTGTCACCACTTTGTTTTCTTGTGCAGGGGAGGGCCAGGGGTATCACATGAGTGAGAGTGATGGGTTATTTGGGTTTGGGATATGTTTAGCATTAGGTTAATTACCCATCTGGACAAGTTGGTAAAAAAAACCCTTTGATTTTGAGTTGATTGATTCTGGGATTATCTAGGGTTTATGGAAGGATTAAGGGGGTTTTAATCCGTTTGTGGGTTAATGGTTTTTAAAAACATGTTTAGGAGGGAAGGATTTAATAAATGGGTTTATTAATCTGGTGGAAAGGTGACGTGGTGAACGGAAGAGTGTGGATTGGTGGGATTTGTGAATGGGTGACGTGGCGTGGTGGGATTGGTGGGATTATGTTTGGATGTTTGACACATTTGGCCCCCTGCTTTCTTTCCTCTTGTCTTTTAACTTCAAACCAGTTGTCCTTTGTTTTATAAATTTTTGTTTTTATAGTTTTGCCACAAAAACTTTTACAAAGGTTTATCCAAGGACTTGTTTTGCCAATTCATGATATTTGAAGGACTGATTTTGGCATTTCCTTCATTCTTCAAGGTTTTGACTTGTTTGTTGACTTCTTGGAGGACCAATATTGACAATTTAGTTTTGTTGAGGGACTAAATTTGCCAATTCTTCAAAGTTAAGGGTCCTTTTTGTAATTTTGACAAACTTTAGGGACCAAACTTATAATTATGAAGATACACGGGTATAAAGTGTCAATTCTTCCATATTGGAGGACCCTTCTTCATAATTCTTCAAATCTTCAAGAGTTTTCTTTGGAAAATTCTTCATTAGGGCTTGGTTCATTGTGCGGCTTCGTTTCTCGTGTTCGTTTTTGCTTGATTCTTGTGATCTTTTGCCATTTTCTCAATATCCATACCTAAAATACACAAGCAACAAACACAAGCATATATATGGGTATTTTGATGATATTTAATGCATTTTAAGCCCTATTTGGATGATGAGACCATGTATAAAAGCAGTCTCATCAGAAATCTTAACCGAATCAATATGGATAGTAACTGACTATTTGAACTAATCCTAACTAACTAATTTCCTAACTATTTGTGTTTGTAATCTACACCTAAGCTAACCGCCTTCAAATGAGGTGCTCCCTTGGTATTTATAGACGATTGAGAGGAGGGTGTGACGTGTTGTCTCCAATCTTTATATGCCACGCGTAAAATACGAGGTTGAGATTAGGGTTCTTCATCCCCAGATTGGGGGTTTCTTCAATTCTTGATCTTGATCTAATTCATTAATATCTTCTTGAAGAGGAGGAAGAGAGGATCATTTTTGTAGTTGCAGTCTTTGCCTGAATCTTCTTGGATTGTTCATGAAATCAATTTGCATGTAAATGGTGATGGAAAAATGGGATGTCTGTTTATTTTTTTCTTTCTCTCTTTTCGTTTGGAGAAGAAGAAAGACAGTCGTGTGTTTTGTTGATTGTGTTTTGGTCAATTGACCAAGTTAAGTAAATTTATTTCCCATTTTTTTCTTTTTGGTCCTTTACTTTATATCCTTTTATCAAATGTAATAAAAGCTTTTAAGTAATTTCCATTCCGTCCTTTGTCTTATGAAAGTTACAAGTCTAGTCCTCCATCTTGATAATATTGGCAAGTAAGGTCCTTGAAAACTCTTTCGTCCTTTTCTTCGTCTTTTCATCAAATAAGTCTTTGAAACCGTGTGTTTAATCAAAAATGTATATCCTTACTTGAAAACACATGAAACACAAATACCCACGTAATTCTGATAATTTTCAGTTAAATATAATGTATTTGGCTATGTTTTATGTGGTTTTTGGATCATTATTGATGAGTGTTTTCACACTTATCACCTCCATATTAAAAACGAGTCGATAACGAGTCTTTTACAAGTTTGATGCGTGAGTTTGTTTAACGGGATAAAGTTTTAAATAATACATTCGTTTTTAGTAAATAAACTCGGGCCGAAACTATTTTCTTTTGTTTTTTTATCCAAGACCCAACACCTCTAACCAAACACCCCTTTAACTTTTTTAACTAGCTCCTACAAAATCTAAAACCAAACACACCCTTAAAACATTTACTTACTTAAACTAACACACACACTACTTAAACATTTTAACAGTAAAAATTTTCTTCCCTCTTTCTTGTTTCTCTGACCGACGAACACCATCACCATTACCACATTCACCACCAAAACTTGACCTATAAACACAATTAAATCAATCAAAATTAACCATATATCATCCCTAAACACAAACCCACTACTAATCATTTAATACTTTTGATTTAAGAAGAAAAATAAATTTTCAAAGTTCATCAATGGAGGTCAAAATCCGGGTTTGAGCAATTGGAAGTGTTAAGAGGTTATAATTAATGTTAAAACTAATTTGGATTATCAAGAATCGAAGTTTTTGATTTCTCTTCATTCCTTGGTGTTTGGACGAAATTAAGAATCTACAAGGGGTTGGTGTTTTTGATTTCTTCTACTTGGAAAACTATTGTAAGAAACTTTTTAATTTTTTTCAATTATTTTGATTTTGATTTCATACATGTTTATTTTTCTAGCTCAAGAATCCATAGATGATGATTTATGTTAAGATTTTAAGTTTGATTAGGCATAGGATTAGAAGTGAATGGAGATAGGTTAGCTAGTCGATGTTGTGATGGTTGAACATGGCGAAATAATGTTTAGAGGCGTTTTTGTAGTGGCCAATTTAGGACAGCAGGTTTAAAGCTTATTTCGGCGAACTTAAACTTTTCCAAACTGAGTTTTTAAGGTCTTGGTTGAAAGGTGTCGTCATAAGGATCGTTTTGATATAAAGTTCGCTTTCTAATTCCTTAAAATGAGAAAGTTATGACCGATTACTATTTGGTTTTCATATAGTAAATTTATGCGCGTTTAAATTACTTTCTGTTCAGATTTTGAGTTAAAGTTTTTGCCAAGTTAAAGTGTCATAAATTGAGTTTTTACGGTCTTGGTTAATAGGTGATGTCCTTGTGATCGTTTTGATATATAATTCGTGTTATAACTCTTAAAAACGAATTATTTATGACCGATTTATGATTTGGTTTTTCATTTGTAATTTTCTGCATATATAAAAAAAAACTTGCTGTCCAGATTTTTGATTTACGTTTCAGTCAAGTTAACGTGCCGTGAACTGAGATTTTAAGGGTTGCAGTCGTGGGGTTTGTCCTTGCGATCGTTTTGATATAAAATTCACCTTTTAACTCCTAAAAACGAATTAGTTATGGTCGATTTACTATTTGATTTTCATAAGATAAATTTTCTGCACGTGGCTAATTTGTGCAGAAATTTGAGTCACCTTGCGATAGCAATTACTTGACCATACTAAGGGTTTTTACTGATTTTTAAAATCCTGGAACTAAGTACTTCGAGTCTACTTTCAAACGCAAGTGGTTGTGAGTATTAAAAGTAAGAACAAGTTAGTTAAAATGATTTTACAAGTTGAGTTGTTAAACTGTCCGAAATTTCAATTTTAGTAAAACTGAAAGCTGAGTGGTCTAAACTTAATATTTCTCAACGAAATTAAAACCGTAGCTTATTCATAGTGTGTGTGAGTTCCCTGATTTTTTTTCGTGAATTTTGGAGTTGTCTAAGTGGGTAAAAACAGTAGGGACATTTGGTATGTTCCTGCAGGTCCAATTTCGAGTACCTTTTATTAAATAAAAATTATAAAAATGGGTTTTACTTGTGATAAGCTTTCGGGAAAATTCTGGGGAGTAGATCATTCATGGAGGGACCTAAATTTCGAATTTGGTGAATTTTAGAGGTCGTTTAGTATTTTATTTAGGAAGCCGCGTGAGAGCTCAGGAAGTCGTAAATTTTCAGAAATTTGTAAAATAAGTTAAAATTTATAACTTTTAGGATGGATTCTTGAAGTATGCATATATATTACTTATCACAAGTATGTTTTGTGTCGATTTCTAGTAATATAAATATTTTCTGGGTTCGAGTACATTTATAAAGTACTCGTTACCATTATAGGTCGCGGTTTGCGGTAAAGCATTCGTTGTTATAATCCTTCTGTTTCAAGACTTCTCGACCGATCGATACTACAACACTTACTAAGGTGAGTTCATAGCCCTTTTTCTTATATACTTTGTTACAAATTACGGGGTGAGAATAACATGCGTGGAATACAATCATTTAAAGCTTTTTGTATGTTATTCAAGAACTGTATGCTTCCCCAGATTATACATTTACTTATTGCATTAGTACCTTAGTCAAAAAGCCCCTACATCATGAACCGTTAATTCACATTTTGCAAGCGCGAATGTTGTGGATGGATCCATCGGGATTGACAATCCCCGTACCGATTACCTTGACGCACTTACATTTGATTACCTAAGTATTTTGACTAGATATTTACTAGAGGTAAAACAGTTATGTTAAAGCTTCGGTGTTGTGAGCTATTGCAATAATAAATATAAATGATTTTGTACGACGGTACTAAATCATATCCTGTTACTATTCTTATAAAATTAATGTTTGTAATTCACATCACTACTTACTAAACCTATGAATTTCACTCAGCTTTATGTTGACCTTTTTACATGTTATTTCTCAGGTAATGCTAATGCTTAATTTTGCTAAGGATGGGAGCCCGCAGGATATTTTCGCAGCTTAGAGATTTCTGTGTCGTTTTAAAGCTTTATTTTGTTAAAAGATGACAAAGAATATTTATCCTGTCCTTTTAGTATATATGCTTCAGATTTCTGGGACCTTTAAATTAAAAACTCTGATCTTTTATGATGTAATGAAAATGTTTTATTACGTCAATTTTGTGTCAACTATATTTTATTGTTTCTTGTACCATGACGTGACACCCCCATGCTGCCTACTTGTTCCTTGCCTGATTTTGGGGTCTCACAAAACCATTTCTAGAAAATCCAAAATTATATAAATAGAATTGTTTTTCTTTGCATTGCATTGTATAAAATCAAAATCATGCATCATATAGTGTAGAGTAGTGTAAAAGCATTCCATATTGGCCAAGGTGGATTAATTATGAGAAAAGTGTAAATTGGTGCTTTAAAATATGGCATTTCATGAGGTCATGGCAATGATCAAGTGTAGGGGATTTGATATGAGTGAAATCTCATATCAATAATATCACAAATCATCCTAAAACACAAAGCGAAATACCTAATTTTTATTCATAATAGCATAATATGGGTATGTTTTGTTGTTTGTGCTTGTGTAGGTAAAAAGATACAATTTTGGAGCAAACAAGTGAAATCAAGACTTATTGATGAAGAAAAGACAAAAGGAGGATGAAAATTGACAAGCCTTGCAAAGACAAAGGACCTTTCTTGACAACTTTCAAAGATAAGGGACTAAAGTTGCAATTATGAGAAAGTCAAGAACAAAGTCAAATTTGGTCAAATCTAGTCAAATGGTCAAAGATGATCATTGAACAAGTTTGAAGTTAGAAGGACTAAAATTGACAAAGAAATGAAGTTTGGAGCTCAAATCAATAACCTGCCAAGTTAAGGGACTAAACATGCCAAATATGAGCTAAGTTTGGGTTTGATCCATGTGATATACAGGTCAGCCAATGAAAAGCTTTCAAACAAGGCACACGGATTGCCAAATCAGTGACACATCATCCCACTATCGCCGCCACATTTAATACCACCCAATCACAACAGTGCCACGCACTAACTTAATTTCCACCAATCATAAATCGTTTTGTGGATAACGATCCACAACTCATTCTTTCCACCAATAACAACATTACACCTGGCACATTTAAACATGAACGAGCCCAGATCAAAGAACAAGCTAGAGTGCATATCAGGGAAAGTGTTAAACATAAAATCTACTCCAAATCAAGAGACTAAGACAACCAAAGCACCCAATTAGCTTGAAATCGACTACATCAAAAACCCCCAAATTGGATCTTCATAGACTATCATTAATTGACTAATCAAGGCAACGTGGAAGCATGGGATTTGCTCCAACACGTCATCTACCTCCAACAAACTTCCTCCTAGCCTCTATAAATACCCCATTAGGTGTTCATTTCTAACATGTACTTAGTGTGTGTATTTTTCACACACTTACTTAAATTTCCCTCATTTCAGTTAGCTAGTTAGTTGAACACTACTCTCAAGTGATTGACAACCACTTGAGATTTAGTTAGTTAGCTATAACAGAATTGTAAAAACTTTACACCATTAATAAACTTCAAAGTTCATTTCACTCAAACTCTCATTCTCAATTCTTCATAATCCTTCATTCTTGATACTGTTGTGATTCTTTTGATCATTCTTGATCAATGGAATGTATTTGATGCTTTTTGGAAGACTGTAGTTGGTTCAGACGTGTTTTCAGTTCAATTTCATAGCCAAATAGCAGTTGTAGCAGGGGAGATTGATTGGTAGCTGTTGATGATGAGATGATGGATTTTGGTTGTTGATTAATGGTGTTTTAGCTGATATTAGAGAGCTCAGTGCTCCTCTACTTCATCAAAGGCTTCTATAAGCTAAAAGGAACATTTTCTTGTTTAAAATTCAACTTTACTGAATTTGCATGCTCAATTTCTAGAATTAGCTTTTAACTACTGAATTGTGATTGTGTTAGTGTACTTGTGGAGTGATTTTAATTATCTGATTGTTTACTAGTAGATTGATAGCTTTTAATTCAATATAGCTTGATAATAGTTGGTTTTCATCAGTCAAAGTTCATCAGTTTTCATTTTGAGTTCTTATAAGTAAACTTGCTGGTTTTTGGTTTCAATCTAGTTCATTTTAGTCACTTGACAAGTGTAGATAAGTAAACTTTGTTGTCATAAGCTTTAACTCAAAAAGCCTTTGAAAAGTTTCATATCAGATTTAATAAGAGTGTTTGGATCAAGATCATTTTTGTGAATCAGTTTGTAAAACCTGTTGTTGAGTTCACTTACACTCATTAGGTGAGTGTAAGTCATTCGGTAAAATTTTGTGGTCAGACTCTATGTCAAACAGGCAAATAGCCTATAAAAAGTTTGGGTCATTCTTTTTAAAATTTCATCAGTCAAACAAGCATACTTTGATCCAATGCCATTCCTTTGTTTGTTGATGGATTTTGCTGAATCTTGTTCTCAATTGTAGCTTATGTTATGAACTTTCAATAGTAGCAAGGAAACAATACAGTTTTCAGAATTGAGGTAGTAATTAGCTTAAAAATAAACACTTGAGCATTTTCAAGTTTCTGTGATCATACCTGATCTGCTTATCTCAGTTATGTTAATCCACTTCATAAAAGTCCCCATTTTCTTTCACAATTGTGTTTGCAAACATGTCCTGAGCAAGATTTGTGAATTTCCGCTTTTTGGAAAATCTGGCCAACGCTTGGTCAACGATAAGCTGTTTTGGCATAATTGAGATTTCAGTTTATTTTCTTTACCATTTTCAAATCTAATTGACATTCCAAGCTTTGTGTTACTAGCTTAATCATTCTCAACAAGAAAATCACTTTGTGGATGTCTGAAAAAGTTGTGAGCTTATTGAGATAAGCTAACTTTTGTTTTACTTGGTTTTAGCTAAAATCCTTGGACTAGCCTAGCTGATTTTATATTTTAAACACTTTAAAAAAAACCAGAACAAATTTAGTGGAGTAATAAGATCAATCCAGCTAATTCAAGTCTTGTTACACGTTTTTGTTAAAAAGTTCTTTTTAATTGCATTTCAGCCCTCCATTTTTCATAACTTGGTTAAACTGTTTTGTAACTTGTACTTTTTAGGGTTTGCACTCATTAGTCCCTAAATTTTGGTTTGTTACATTTTTGGTTATTCAGTTTTGGATTTTGTTAGTTTCTTAACCTAGTTTGTTACATCTTTCATTTTTAGCCCCTATAATTTCTGAATTTTCACATTAATACATGGTTTTTGCTTCGCATTTGTGTACTCGATATCGTTCTCGGTATCTTATCGAATTGATCACGGTTAATGGTGGAATAATCGGTGTTGGTCACCTAAAGGGGGAGCTTGAGATTTATCTATTTCTATTAAAATAACACGTTAACAAAACTAGGATAAAAGACTTAAACAAAATAGCAGAAGGATTAAAGTAATTAAAAACTAATTTAAAAGTATTTTTGAATATAAAATGATAAAAGACAATTTTTAATTAAACTCGACAAAAAGTTAGACCTCGAATAAAAATAAATTTTAAGATTCTAATATTAAACTAAGACAAAACAAGTTTTAAAATAACACTAAGTAAAAATGCGGGAAAAGATTTAAGTTTAAAAACTAAGGTAAATAAAAAAAACTAAAGTTAGATCGCAACCCGATCGTAACTCAGATCGCACCAAATGATCGTGACAATCGATCGCAGGATGGATCGTAGTGAGGATCGCAGTGGTGGATCGCACTGGTGGATCGTACTCAAGAAATGAGGGATCGCACTATTGGATCGTGGCCTGCGATCGTAACCAAAAGGATCGCAGTCAATGCGATTGTACCCAAGAGATCGTGACACGGATCGCACCCACAGATCGCAACAAGTGGATCGTGGTGTGGATTGTGATTCAAGATCGTATTAGATGATCATACTTGGTGATCGAAGTAATGGATCGCAAGTAGAAACCCTAAGGCTTAGGCGATCACACTTACTTGATCGTAACTGATAAAACCCTTAGACACAATACGATGGGATTCAAAGGCAAATAAGCAAAACCGAATAAGCACAAATAAGCAAAGACGAATAAGCACTTATTCAAATCTTAACCAAATGAAAACAAGCATATATTTACAAACTTTTAAGACACTAAATAAGAGAACTTTATAAAACAACCTTTGAAAAGACTAAACTTTTAAGAAAACTTAAAAGACAATAAGCTATATACGAAATAAGCCAAAAATCATAACAAGCTTAAGGCTTAATCGTATAAAAACTTAGATAGGAACAAAAAGATAAACTTTTTAATCACACAAACATCAAAATTAAATAAGATGCATTAAAATTTCGGATCAAGAACAAATCAAAATCAAGAAAGGTAGAAGAAGATTAAAGATGAAAAACTTAAACTTGAACTTGTAGATTAATGATTCCAAAATACAAGATTAAACTAAAGCTTAAACATGAAAGAAAAAAAGGATGAAATTCTAGTGAGAGAAAATTAACACTCTCTCTTTAAAAATTAAAACTACAAAGGAAAAAATGAAGACTAAATAACACTAACTAACACCCTCCTAATGACACATTAGGAGGGTATATATAGGAGGTGGGGAGGCTAAGTGTTTATGCTTCCTTCTTTCTTTCTTCTCATCTCGACTCGATTTAAATTCTTTGTCTTTCTCGACGTCGTCTCGGGATAAATTGAACTCGTCCTATAATTTTCTTCTATAATTAGACTTGGTTCTTCGACTTCATTAAACTTCCGTCTTTAGACTTTTTCTTCGATATCTTCAGAATAGGCCTTGGACTTCCGTTCTTTTTGCACTCTTGATCTTTTGACTTCGTCTTTTCTCGTTTTCTTCGATAAAAGCCCGTGATAGCCCATGTTTTCTTCCTTTTTCATATTTTTGTCCTGAAACACAATAAAAACACAAACCACGGATAATTCCGAATTTTACGACATAAAATACACGTTTTGGTCTTATTATTATTGGAAATAAGTGGTAAAAGGATAAGTGTTTTCACACTTATTAAATCCCCTACACTTGACCATTACAATGCCCTCATGCAATGCATTAATTTCAAAGCACGGTTTACATTTTTTATCATAAATAACCCACCTTGGCCTTTATTAAAAAGATAGAAATATATATAAAACAAGTAAATAAATCAAAGACTTACATCGGGGTTTTATGTTGTCTTGAATGTTTATCACCCTCAAGTTTCACGTTCCCCATACCAAGCTTAAAAACGAGATCATTGTTATTATAAGTTAGCAAACTAACACAAACTCATGTGGCCCAATTATTCACTTAGACTCCTTTATTCCTAGGTGTATCTCTTATATTTTATAATTGTCTTGAATGATCACGAGGATGCATTGTTGACTTATTTCGATAGTTAATTAAGGCTGAAAATAAAGTGGGACGATTTAATCAATAGTTAGCTAAAGGACAAAATCTTTTAAAACTGCTTCTCGGGACCTCTTAAAGTTCATATCTTGGCATAACTCGCTTCACGATTTGAGACCTTTCTCGGACCGATATTTGGCAGCGACTTCATACTTCGAATCTTGAGAAACGTTCTTGAAATTATGGTCTTCTCTTCATAATAGGAATTTCTTCACTTGAAGTTTTTGAGAAATTATTCATACTTGGACCACGACTTCTTCATTTTTCTCCAATATTTATTTTTGGACTTTGATATACAACGATCCGCCTCCTTTTAGGACTTGGATCTATTTATCCTCATACCTTGCTAGGGTCTTTTCGGATAGACTTCTCCATGATCTTTTGGGGAGTATTTGCTTTTCGTCGTGTGTCTCGATCCTTCATATTGATTTTTGATAAATGATTCTTTACATCACTTGGGATCTTTAGCAAAATGTAGCCCTCATGCTTTGTTAGGGCCTTTTCGGGCTCGCCAATTTTCGCATCCCGCTTCAATAAGTTATGCCTTGGCTATGAACTCTAATTAATACCGAGCAACTTTTAAACGATCTTGGGCTAGAAGCTAAGTAACTTTTCAAATCGTACAACCTTATTTATTACAATTAAATTATTAACAAGCGATGGGAGAAAAAGCTCATAATTAACTCACATAAACTCATGAAAGAATACCAAACTTATAATTGACTCTATCATCTCTCGTTCTCCACAATTTAAAATCTCAAGGAATGAGACTCATGGATGCTTAGCCAATTAAATCAAAGTTTTGGGTTTTCAAGTCATCTATAGGATCTTGCAACTTCTTAGACTTTTTCAAGTTTAGAATTTGCATTTTAAAGTTCCCTTGATAAACGACTTTCTAGGATCAATTATAGGAACTTGCGAAAAGTTCTTGTTCTTAACCCGTAAGAGTTAAGACTTTCGCGTTTTAAAGTTCCCTATATAAAAGCCTAGAAAAACTTGACTTTAACACGTTAAGGATACTAGCTAGAGTAAACTTGGATAAGTAAACTCGGGTTGAGTCAAAAGATTCACAACGTTGAAAAATTAAAACCACTTTATTCAAAATTTTATTTTAGCAAAGAAAGAAAATAACTATAACAAAGGAAAATACTACTATACAACTAGGCCAAAATAGATTAAAATTTTTTAAAACTGTCGAAAAATTAGATTTTCCGGTTAAAATGAGGACAAATTCATAGAAAAGCCCACTTAACTTCGATAGAAGTCCCCCTACACTTAAGATAAACATTGTCCTAAATGTTTAAGCATGTGGGAGTAAACTCCCTTACACTTAGGACATTGTTCACATTGTTTAAATCTTGCTAAGGAAGAGACGACTAAAGTGATTCCTATGTAAACATATAAGATATGAAATATTGAATCACGATAGTTTAGGATAGAACCGGGAAGACGGGTACACAGGATCACGGTCGTCAGATGTCATCAAAAGTGCTCTTTGAAGCTTTAATCCCTGCACATCATAAGAAGCAAGACAACAAACCCTATGTAGCTCCCCCTACACTTATTATGAAAACGGGTAAAGGATAGATCGATGGGTTGCCTCCCGAGAAGCGCTTGTTTTTGTTAACCGAGTCACGAGCCTGACTCGACCCAGAACTAATTCAAGGGAAACGTGGTGAGGGATGGAATCATCTCATGAGAGATGTCCTCACCAAAGTACAACTTCACACGCTGGCCATTCACTTTAAAATTAGGTCCATTTGGTTGAGAAAGTTCAATGGTGCCGTAAGGGAAGACTTTGGCGACGGTGAATAGACCAGACCAACGGCTCTTCAGCTTGCCCGAGAAGATCTTCAACCGAGAGTTAAAGAGTAAAACTTGATCACCAACGTGAAACTCTCGGTTCTTAATCCTAGCATCATGAATGATCTGGGTTTTCTCCTTGTAGATCAATGAATTCTCATAATCTTCCTTCCTTAGTTCATTAAGCTTGTTGAGTTGAATCTTCCGAAGATTGTCGGCTTTGTTGATGTCAAAATTAGCCCACTTCAAGGCCCAATGCGCCTTATGCTCTAACTCAATAGGGAGGTGGCATGCTTTCCCGTACACAAGACGATATGGAGTGCAACCAATAGGTGTCTTATATGCAATACAGAAAGCCCACAAATCATCATCTAACTTATCGGCCCACGAGGCACGATGCTCTCCCACAGTTCGCTCTAAAATTCTCTCCAGTCCACGGTTAGAAATCTTGGCTTGACCATTTGTTTGGGGATGATAAGCGGTGGAAAGACGGTGATTGACACCATACTTAGCCATGACTCGAGCAAATTGATCATTGCAAAAATGAGTCCCGTGGTCACTGATGATAGTACGAGGAACACCGAATCGAGAAAAAAGTTGCTTCAGAAAGTTCACAACCACCCTCACATCGTTCGTAGGGAGAGCCTTTGCTTCAACCCATTTAGATACGTAGTTAACGGCTACGAGGATGTACTTGTTCCCTTTGGATGATGGAAATGGCCCCATAAAGTCGATGCCCCATACGTCAAAGATTTCACATTCTTGGATGAAATTTTGAGGCATCTCATCTTTATGTGTGATCTTGCCTTGTCTTTGGAAAGCATCACAATGTTTAACCATTTCATGTGCATCACGATAAATGGTGGGCCAATAAAATCCAGAGTCGAAAACTTTCTTCGCAGTGTAGTTAGGACCAAAGTGACCACCAGTGGGTCCTTTATGACAAGCTTCTAGGATTAATAAAGCTGTCGGCCCATCAACATACCGACGAATGACAATATTTGCACATTGTTTGAAAAGGTAAGGGTCGTCCCAAAAATAGTGCTTAATGTCTTTAAAGAACTTTTTCTTTTGTTAGGACCTTAACCCTTCCTTGAGAATTCCACCCACCAAATAGTTTGCAATGTCCGCAAACCATAGGGTTTCATCAAGATTGGAGTTACTAGACATCAAGGCCTCAAGGGGGAAAGAGTCATTAATATCTTGATTTGGGAGCTCCCCTTGATAAGGATCCTCGAGTCTACTAAGATGATCCGCGGCTAGGTTTTCCGCTCCCTTTTTATCACGAATTTCTATTTTAAATTCTTGTAGGAGCAAAACCCAACGAAGAAGTCTTGGCTTGGAATCTTGTTTGGTTAACAAGTACTTCAACGCGGAATGGTTGGTATACACGATGGTGGTGGAAAGGACAAGATAGGGGCGGAACTTCTCAAAAGCATACATTACAGCTAAAAGCTCTTTTTCGGTAGTGGTATAATGCAATTGAGCCCCCGTCATTGTCTTGATAGCATAATGGATTGGTTGGAAGTGTTTGTTCACTCTTTGGCCCAAAACCGCTCCAATAGCAAAATCGCTAGCATCACACATCAATTCAAAAGGTAACTCCCAATTAGGGGTAACCAAGACAGGTGGGCCTTAGTTAGTTTATCCTTAAGAAGATTGAAAGATTCGAGACACTCTTTAGAAAAGATAAAAGGAGTATCTTTTTCCAAGAGGTCGGTCATCGGGCGAGCGATCTTAGAAAAATCTTGAATGAATCGACGATAGAAGCCCGCATGACCAAGGAAACTTCTCACACCCTTCACGGTTGAAGGTGGAGGTAATTTAGCAATCACATCGACTTTAGCACGGTCGACATCAAGACCGGCTTTGGAAATTTTATGACCAAGAACAATACCTTCTTTTACCATGAAATGGCATTTTTCTCAATTAAGAACGAGACGAGTGTCTTCACACTGTTTGAGCATACGTTCTAAATTGGCAAGGCAAGTAGAGAAAGAATTACCATAGACCGAGAAGTCATCCATAAAGACTTCCATAGTTTCTTCAACCATGTCATGGAATATAGCCATCATACACCTTTGGAAAGTCCCAGGAGCATTGCATAAGCCGAAAGGCATTCTTTTGTAAGAAAATGTTCCATAAGGACAAGTGAATGTGGTTTTCTCTTGGTCTTTATGATCGATGGGAATTTTAAAATACCCGGAGAAACCGTCTAAAAAGCAATAATAGTCATTACCCGCTAAACGCTCGAGCATATGATCCATGAAAGGAAGAGGGAAATGATCCTTACGAGTGGCATCATTGAGCTTGCGATAGTCCATGCAAACTCGCCAACCCGTGACAAGTCGAGTAGGAATCAAATCGTTGTTTTTATTGGGAACAACGGTTATTCCGCCCTTCTTAGGCACACAATGGACGGGACTAACCCATGGCGAATCCGAAATAGGGTAAATCATTCCAGCATCTAGAAGTTTCATAACCTCTTTCTTGATGACGTCATGAATTCTAGGATTAACCCTTCGTTGGCTTTGGATTGCGGGTTTAAAGTTATCTTCCATGAGAATTTTATGAGTACAAAAGTTCGGATCAGTTCTGCGAATGTCTAAAATTTTCCAAGAAATTGCTTTCTTATGATTCTTCAGCACGTCGATAACTCGAGATTTTTCGTCTTCTTTCAAGTCCTTAGTGATGATGACGGGTAACTTCTTATTGTCTTCAAAGAACACGTATTCGAGATGAGACGATAAATCCATAATCTCTAAATCTGAAGGATTTTCGATGGAAGGCGTAGTAAAATTCAGATCATCGATAGAGCTTTCCTTAGGAGATGGTGGAGAAATATGTTCCTGATTGAGAAGTTTCTCAATGGTACGAATGTCTTCATCCCAATCGGAGGGAGAATCTTCATATTGTAAGTTCACATCCCGTAAAGTTGCTTCAAATTCTTTCGAAAGGAAATCACTTTCTCCAAATAGAGTCAATGATGGAGCAATAGAGGCAACGGTCTCAACAATAGGTAGAAAAGAAGAACCACTTTTACAAGTGTCTTTGAAATGCTCTTCACAAGCCTCATCAACAACGTCAATGAAATTAACGCTCTCATTTTCATAAGGTTGCTTAGAAAGTTTACCCATGTTAAAGACGATTTTATCGTCACCAACTCTCATGATTAATTCGCCCGCGGCTACATCAATGAGAGTGTGACCGGTCCTCAAGAATGGACGTCCAACGATTAATGGAAAACGGGGACCCATCTCGTAGTGAACGACAACAAAATCCGCCGGAAAGGTGAATTTGTCGACACCAAAAAAGACATCTTCGGCTATCCCCACCGGATAAGCAACCGTACGGTTAGCTAATTCCAATGTCATTCGTGTGGGGACTAGCTCGGGTAGAGATAATTGTTTCCAAACACCTAACGGCATTAAGTTTATACTAGCACCTAGATCGGCTAGGGACATATAATTCTCTACCCCGGGGAAGTTGCAAGGAATGAGAAAACAACCCGGATCACCAAGTTTGGTTGGTAATTTCCTTAAGAGCACTACGGAGCAATTATCATTAAGTTGGGTCTGAGCGATATCAAGAAGTTTTTCTTTGTCACTGAGAAGATCTTTAAACATTTTAGCATATTTCGGCATGTGAGTGAGAGCCTCGGCAAAGGAGATGTTGAAATTCAATTGTTTAAACATTTTAAGAAAGTTCGAATTGAATATTGATAGGTGTGTAAACACCCATCCTTTTACCACTTAATTCTGGCTAAAACAAGACCAAAACACGTATTTAATATCATTTGTTTGGAATTATGCGTGGTTTTTGTGTTTATTATGTTTTCAGAGCTAACCGGATGAATATTAAAGAAAACATGGGATTGCACGGGTTTTATCAAGGAAAAAGACTAAAGACGAAGTCTATTGTCCAAGAGATGCAAAAGATTTGAAGTCAATGGGCCTATTTGAAGATTTATCAAAGAAAAGGACCAAAGATGGAAGATTTACATATGTCGAAGAAACTCAAGTCTAATTAACGAAGAGATTAAAAGACGAGTTGAATTTAATCGACGACGAATCCCGAATCAGAATCGGAAACGTCAACTTTTCTGAAAAGACGAGAAGACAAGAAGAAAGGGAGAAAGCCCACTCACCAACCAACCACTAGGACTATAAATAGATCTCTCCCTTCACATTTTAGGGAGTTAGTTCATTTTTGTTCTTTCCCCAGTATCTTAGGTTCGTTCCATCACCAACACCATTAGGGTGTTTGGTGATTTTGATCTTTTTCTTTCAATCTTGTAAGTGTTAATCATTACTCTTGTTACTTTTTCCATTAATCAATCAATTCCATCTTTTCATTCATTTTGATCTTCATCATCTTCTATTTCAAGTTCTTAAGTTTTTATTTGATTCAAGTTTGATCTTAAAAAGTTGTTGATTTAGTGTTTTTATTGGTGGGATTTGTCACTTATGGTATTTAAATGGTTTGTGTTTGATTTGGTAAAACCTTTTTGAGTATTTGGTTTGATTCTGATAAAAAACGTGTTACTGCTACTGTTACTGTTCTTCCGGATCTGTCATTCCGTATAGACCAATTCCCTGTTCCCTTACTCGGAATATTTTAAATATTCCGATTAGAGCCTTTTATTCCGAGTAAGCCTGTTCACTTTACCTCCTATTCGTAATATTAGTTATTCCGAATAGCCATAACTTTCCGAATAGGACATCTTTTCCGCATAGGTGTGTCTTTCCGCATAGGTGTGTTTTTCCGCATAGGGTATGTTTTCCGCATAGGCTATATTTTCCGAATAAGCAAGTTTTTCCGAATAGAGTATTACATTCCGCATAAGCCATGTTTTCTGCATAAAGGTAATTTTTCCGAATAGGGTTTTTCTTTCCGCATAGCATCTTTTTCCGAATAGTCTGATTTTTCCGCATAGGCATTTATATTCCGAATAGGCTTTATTTTCCGCATAAGCAAATTTTCCGTTTAAGAGCTTTACATTCCGAATAGAGGAACTTTCCGAATAGCACTTTATTCCGTTTAGACTTACATTCCGCATAGGTCATTTTCAGTAAGGGTATTTTTCAGCTTTATCATTTAATTGTTTTTGATTTACTGTTTCTGTCTTTAATCTTTATTTACTTCATTTATTTAGAGTAGAAAACCAAATCCACTTTTTGTCACCAAGAACAATTCATTCCACTTTAAACTGAGATCAATTCGAGAGGATTCCGAGAAATATTTTGAACCCAACACAAAAGCTTGTATCAAATGGCGCCGCTGTCGGCTCCTCTCGTTAAGATCAAAAGTTTTTTGTGAGAACTTGGATTTTGGGATCCGTTCCCCGTGAACGTTACTTTTTCACAAAAATTTTCAAAAAAACACTAAAAAATATAAAATTTTCAAAAATCCTAAAAAGTAAAAAACCATAAAAAAACCAAAAATATTTTTTGTATTGTTTTTCCTTGTTCGTTCTTTTGCAGGTGTATGCGCACTCGATCCACGTCATATCAAGAGCCCGAGCCTCTCGATCACTTAGACATGGCCGGTGTACCACCTCCAAACAATAATAACAACAACAACCCACCTTTCAACAACATGAACAATAACAACAACAATGAGCCCCTTCCGGATAATCGCCCGATGATTGAATTGCTGCAAGCTCATGTCGATGGCAACACGGATCCAATTGTCATTCCTCCAATTGCCGCCAACAATTTCGAGCTAAAATCAGGCTTTATCCAGATGGTCTCCGCTCAACCGTTCTTGGGACGAACCATTGATGACCCACACGACCACATCAAGAGATTTCTACAACTCACCAATACGGTCAAGTTCAATGGGGTTCCACAAGAAGTTATAAGGTTACAACTTTTTCCCTTTTCTTTAGAGGGACAAGCCCGGCATTGGCTTGCTAAGGAACCGCCACAGAGTATTCTCTCGTGGACGGATTTGGAAACCAAATTCATCAATTACTTTTTCCCACCCTCTCGTACTACCGCTTTGCGGAATGAAATCATAAATTTCGAACAAAAGTACGATGAGTCATTCAGTGAATCTTGGGATCGTTTCAAAGATCTTTTAAGAAAATGCCCACAACATGGTTTTACCAAAGTACATCAAATCAATACTTTTTACAATGGTTTAAGCATGAGTGACCAAGATTCACTAAACAGTGCCTCGGGGGGTAATCTATTGGCTAAGACTTCCAATGCTGCTTGGGATATCATTGAGAACAAATCTCGTGTGCAAACCAAGAGTATTCGGACCAATGTTGCTAGTGTTAGCACTAATGACAGTGACAAGCGACTTGACAAAATCACCACGCTTCTTGAATCGCTTGTCACCCACACCGTCAGCAACAACAACAGCAACAACGCCAAAAACGCTCACGTGAACGCTGTCAGCCAACCTTGTGAGATATGCGGTGGTCCCCACTCTTACACAACTTGTACCGCCACCCAAGATTACCCTGCAGAGAATGTGAATGCGGCATATGGCACCTATCCTCAACCTGCTTATCAAGCTAAACCTCAAGGTGACCGTAACTTGCTTAGCTATCGCAGCAACAACTATCTTTCACCACCTGGTTTCCCTCCTGCCAACCAAAACCAACAACAAAACCTTAATCGCCCTCCTCAACAACAACAACAACCTCGACAACCATACATACCACCTCACAAGCAGCAACAACCACCGCAACGAAATAACCAAGTCTACCAACAACCTGCTTACCAACCACCTGCATACAATGCTCCTCCCAACCAACCCACCGCTCTTCACCAAGAAGTGGAAACTTATATGAGGACTAACGATGCGATAGTGGGAAATCTTCAGAGAGAGGTGCTCAACCTGAAAGCAGACTTGGTCAAGCAAGGAAACGATTTGAGAGCCGATATGAGAAATACGTTGGATAGCCAAACTAATGATTTGAGGAACA
Source organism: Glebionis coronaria (assembly GCA_025667525.1). Taxonomy (NCBI): domain Eukaryota; kingdom Viridiplantae; phylum Streptophyta; class Magnoliopsida; order Asterales; family Asteraceae; genus Glebionis; species Glebionis coronaria. The sequence continues at coordinate 443,695,838 of CM046879.1, read as the reverse complement.
TGATGGCTAGTTTCTTCCAAAGTAGTCAACCCTCTTCTTCAGGTACTCTTACGAGTAACACCGTTGCAAACCCAAGAGGGGAGATGAAAGCAATCACTACTCGAAGTGGTAAAGGTACCAAGGAACCCGAGCTTCCTATACCTCTACCGGTGGTTGTGACTAAGGAGAACGAGTCACCTGCTCCTATTCCTCACCCTTCTCCTTCCCCAATTTCTCCACCTCTTCCTTCTACCCCTCCTCCACCCGTGCTTGTGAGTGATCCTATTCCCCTAAAGCCTTCCTCTTCTTCCAATATACCTTATCCTTCAAGGTTGAGGAAGGAGAAGCAAAAGAGCAAGGATGATATTCAGGTTTCGAATTTCCTTAAAATGTTCAAACAACTGAATTTCAATATCTCCTTCGCTGAGGCTCTCGCTCACATGCCCAAGTATGCAAAAATGTTTAAAGATCTTCTGAGCGACAAGGAAAAGCTCCTCGATATTGCCAACACCCAACTTAATGAGAATTGCTCTGCAGTGCTCTTAAGGAAATTGCCAACCAAGCTTGGTGATCCGGGTCGTTTTCTTATCCCTTGCAATTTACCGGGAGTAGAAAATCGCATGGCCCTAGCCGATCTAGGTGCCAGTATTAATCTCATGCCTCTAAGTGTTTAGAAGCAATTATCTCTCCCAGAGCTAGTCCCCACCAAAATGACTTTGGAATTAGCAAACCGTACGGTTGCGTATCCAGTGGGGATAGCCGAAGACGTCATTGTAGGAGTCGACAAATTCACCTTTCCTGCCGATTTTGTTGTCGTCGACTACGAGATGGACCCCCGTGTGCCACTTATTGTTGGTCGTCCATTCTTAAGGACCGGTCGCACTCTCATTGATGTTGAAGCCGGTGAGCTTATCATGAGAGTGGGTGACGATAAAGTAGTCTTCAACATGGGAAAGTTGTCTAAACAGCCTTACTCATATGAGAGCGTTAATTGTATTGACGTTCTTGATGAGGCTTGTGAAGAACACTTTAATGATGCTTGCAAAAGTATTCCTACCTCTCTTCCCAATGTTGAGACCGTGTCCTCCATTGATTCATCGTTGTCTCTATTTGGAGATAGTGATTTATTTTGGAACAATCTTGAAGATACCCTGGGAGATGCGAATTTAGCTACTAATGATTCTCCCACCGAGGGGGATGAAGACATGAATTTCTTTGACAATCTTCTCACTGAAGACACTCCTTCTCCTTCATCTCCCACGGTTATTGCTATCGATGCCACGACTTTGAAAACGCCTCCCGTCGAAAATCCTCCGGATTTGGAACTTAAGGAGTTGCCGCCACATCTCGAGTATGTGTTCCTTGACGACAACAAGAAGTCACCCGTCATTATTGCAATGGATTTGAAAGAAGCAGAGAAGACTCGCCTCGTTGCCGTGCTGAAAGCATAAGAAGGCTATCGCTTGGAAAATCTCGGATATTCGTGGAATTGATCCTCACTTCTGCACACACAAAATTCTCATGGAGGACGACTTTAAGCCCACGATTCAAAGCCAACGAAGGGTGAATCCAAAAATACATGAAGTCATCAAAACAGAGGTTATCAAACTTCTTGATGCGGGTATGATTTACCCTATTTCGGATTCACCATGGGTTAGTCCAATCCATTGTATGCCCAAGAAGGGCGGAATAACCGTTGTTCCCAATGAACACAACGAGTTGATTCCCACTCGTCTCGTTACTGGGTGGAGAGTTTGTATAGACTACCGCAAACTCATTGATGCCACGAGAAAGGATCATTTCCCTCTACCTTTTATGGACCAAATGCTTGAACGTTTAGCCGGCAATGAATATTACTGCTTTCTTGATGGTTTCTCGGGTTATTTTCAAATACCCATCGATCCCCAAGATCAAGAGAAGACTACATTCACTTGTCCCTATGGCACTTTCGCTTACAAAAGAATGCCTTTTGGCTTATGTAATGCGCCCGGGACTTTCCAAAGGTGTATGTTAGCTATCTTCCATGACATGGTTGAACAAACCATGGAAGTCTTCATGGATGATTTCTCGGTCTTCGGGGATTCCTTCTCTTCTTGCCTTGCCAATTTGGAACGTATGTGATATGTGTATAATGCAAGTTCGTTTTCTCAGTTCTTAACTAATAGAAAGTCCAATCAATATCAGATTTATTATTGTTCTTGGTTGTTCAAGCTTACTTGGTAATCTATTGCTAATTCAAACAACACTATTTAAAAATGAAAAATATAAACCTACTTATACGTAAAACAAGTTGCAAATTCCAAGTTTTTATTCAAACAAAATTAAAATTGCAAAATATAAAACTATAAGGACTGAAAATGTAATTTCTATGAAATGTAAATGCTTTGAAATGTAAATTCTAAAAGTTATAAGGACTACTAATGCAAAACAGTTAACTAAAAGGACCAAACTTGTAAATTCTATAACTAACCTAACCAAAAATGTAACAAATTAACAACTTGACAACTGAAATGTAACAACTTCCAAATGTAAAGGACTGAATTATGCAAATACCACAAAATTAGGAAGTTTAGCTAGGTTTTTAAACTGATTAAACTTCTAGGGACTAAAGTGCAATAAAACTAAACTTTTAACTAAAAACGGGACAATATGAAGAATAAGCTCGTTTGAGCTTATTACTCAACCAAATAAGCTGAAACCACTTGCAAAACTCTTAAAATTCAATTTAAGCTATGTGTGTCTGAGGAATTAAGCTAAAAGTCCAAAATAAGCAATTGAGTGCTTATTAATAAGCACAAAATAAGCTACAGCTTATTTCAATCAGTCACAACCTGATTTTTGTTACAAAACTGATTAAGCACTTGATTACAAGAACGGGAAATCAAACTAGAACCATTTTCATCCAATAATGAATGAGAAATCTGAAATAAGCTCTTTTGAGCTTATGTTGACCAAGTTTGACCAATTTTTATGAACAAGCTCAAAACTTCAAATCTTGATATTCAACACTTTCTAAATGGATTGGTGAAAGAAAACAGCAACTTTTGTGAACTAGATTAAGAGAACCAAGAAAACAGTCATCAATTTATCACAGAGAATGACAAATGCTCAGACTTGAGCTAAAAAGCTTAATACCAGCTTAATTCTTAATACTGTAGATTTTCCTTTTAGAAACTGAAAGTTTATGATGTAAGCTATAACTAGAAACAAATTTGAGCAAATTTGATCAAGGAATGAAGGAGAAATCAGCAATTGAAAGTAACAAGTTTGCCAAAATTAAGCTGAAACAAGAATGACCCAAACTATTTGTTAACCAATTGCCTGTTTGACTATTATTTTGACTTGCAAATGACTTAGAACCAATTGTTAACACCTAATGACTGATTATGAACACTAAAACACAAATTCTTAACACTTGAAATCTACTTATAAGCTTCTACCAAACACTCCTTTATCTGTTTTGATCAAACTTTTACAAAGACTTATTGAGCATTGGTTTGAACTGATTAAAAAGCTTAAGCAAACTAATTTCAATGGACAAAATGAAGTGTTTAAAAACTGTAAACAAACAACAATCAATGCTAGAACTGAAAGTAAACTATGATGCTAACAAGTAACTGAATGTATGCAGAAACTACAAATCAGATCACAAGAATGCAAGAACTGAACTACTAAACACTAGAATCAATCAAATATCAACTACTCATCAAGTAAAACAGGCAGCCATCAAGATTTAACTAGGAAAATTAAACATGCAATTGACTGTTTAGAGGAACATAAAACAAGAGCAATGAAACCTATTGTAGAAGTCCTTTGGGAAGAAGATGAGCGCTGAGCTCTCTTGCACTAGTGATACCACCACCTATCACTAGTATTCAACTAAAATCATCAATCTAATCAGCTACAATCATCTACATTCATCATCCTGCTACTAATCTTCAAAGGAACAAAGGATTGACTTGAATTCTGAACAAACAGCTACAAAACTCCTCCAATGACAATTATGATCAATGATTGATCATAACAAGCACAAATCAACAACAGGATGATCCAATAACAGCAAGTAGTAACAGAATTGAGAAGAACAGAATTTGGCGGGAAAATGAAGTTTGAATTTTATTGCATGAATTCAGTTACAAATGTTTGTTACAAGCTACTAACTAACTAACTGACTCAAGAGTTTGTCAGACTCTTGAGTAGTTAGGTGAAAAGTGAGGGAAAAAGGGAAAGGGAAATTTAAGAACTATGTGTTTTACAAAATTGAACTACAATGAGAAATGAGGTACATCCTAGCTATTTATAGGCATGAGAGGAGATTCTGTTGGGGTTTGTGACGTGGCAGATCCAATCATAGCTTGACACGTGGAATATTCTGCAAATCCCTCTTTGAAGGTTATGAACTGATTTGGGCATTTTTAATTCAATGGATGATATGTTAATTGGATTGCACCATTGAATTCGTCTTCCAAAATTGAGTAACTTTGGTGTTTTGAACTTCTCATGAAACGTCTTCTATAAAAATCCCGATCCTGACAATATTTTCTTTAAAGAAGATGGACACGTGGCGTTTCCTTATTCGTTGAGAGCATGTGTTGCGGATTGTACTGTTGTGATATTGTAATAAATGAAAAGCGGCGGTAGTGGGTAATAATGAGGGTGAAGTGGCAATCCGAGTCATGTCTTTTCTCTCTTCTCATTGGTTGCTTCCTTTTCACATGGATTAAGATTGCAAAACTTTCCATAGTTGGCAGATTAGGTCCCTATACTTGGCAGATTCCCATTTCAAGCTAGGATCTTCATTCCTTTGTCATTTTTGGTCCTTTAACTTCCATAATTTATACAAAATGGCCCTTTGACTGAGTTGACTTGATAGTTTGACCAGGTTTGACTTGAATCTTGACTTTTCATTATTTGCACTTCTAGTCCTTCAACTTTCACAACTTGTCAAGATAGGTCCTTGAACTTCAAAGTCTTGTCACTTTTGATCCTCTTTTGTCTTTTTCATCCATTTGAGCTTGGTTTTTCCTTGTTTGCTTGAAAATGTATCTTCTTACCTACAAAAGATCACACAAACACAACATACCACATAACACTGCTTTTTACAAGATAAATGGGTATTTTGCTTCATGTTTTAGGGTTATTTGTTGATAAAAGGATATGAGTTTAAGCTCATATCAAATTCCCCTACACTTGAGCATTGCCATGTCCTCATGCAATATTATATTTCAAGGCTTAAAAATTTACATTTCCCTCATAATTAATCCACCTTGGCCATATGAGATGCATCTACACTACTCTAAACTAAATGATGCATGATTTTGACTTTTTACAATGCAATGAATCAAAATACAATTCTATCTATATCTTTTTGATTTTTCTTGAAATGGTTTTGATGGAAATAACTCATAAAGAATTCAATGACTTGTATTAGGGCTTGGATACCATGGACATTTATCACCCTCAAGTTTCACTTTCCCCATACCAAGCTAGTAAATGGGATCATTGCATTCACAAGTAAAAAGTGCATCAACTTATTCATGACAATTAAATGTGGAACCGGTTATTAATTGAGCAAATTGCTTGTGGGCAAATTTGTCATTATTAAAGTGTGAAATATAAGAAATGTAAAATCCAAAAATAAGGAAGCACGGTTTTAATCCTAAGTAATCTTCTCATCCATTACTTGAAAAACCGCTCACAATTAATACAAGTCCGTATTAAGAGTAATAAGTCATTCGCCTTATGTGTAAAATCCTCATGTCATGCTTTCATAAGTAGCTACACACTCGCTAGGGAAAGAAAAATAAACTCACGCAATAATTTACATCCGCATCTTTTTGAGATTTTGGATCTTCAACCCCGCAACCCGTCAAGGTAATATTGGATTGGAGCAATCTATTGAATCCCCGCAACCCGTCAAGGTAATATTGGAACTCAATAGTCACTATAATTAACACCACACTGCCCCTCTTGGGAGTCTTGTATTATTTTTTTTATTTTTTTTTTTTTTTTCTTTTTCTTTTTTTTTTTCTAGCCACTCATTTTTTTTTTTTCATAAGCCGCTCTTATTTTTCTTTATTCCTCACAAAGAAATTTGAAAAGAAGAAAAGGAAAAACACCCGCTAAATATGGAGCATGACATAAGTCTAGTACACATAAAACGTGCTAACTTAGAATCTTAAGACGTACTCATATCAACCATGAATGATTAGCCAAAAATGCATAAGAGATTACAAACCAATTAAAACCGTACTTGATTATTTATTAACAATTATATACAAGCGAAGAAAAATAGAGATAAAGAAGAGAAGGGTTTAGCCACAAGTAATTGCCATGAAGTCTATCTAGCCCTTTTACACTTGCTTCAACTCTATCATTTCCCATTCTCCACAAATTTAAAATTTCAAAGAATGAAATTGGTGGAAGCTTAGCCTAATAGACCAATGAAGGACTACATGGTTAAGGATACTAGCTAGAGAGTGCTGAATTAAGCAAACTCGGGTTGAGTCAAAATATCCATGGCGGGCCTAATATGTCAAAGAAGTCTAAACTCGTTAAAACCATGTTTTATTTTATTTTTTTTCTTTTTATATATTTTTGATGAAAACTAAAAGAAGAAATATATACAATGCAAATGTGTTATGCAAATGAAAAATGATTGATGCAAAAATCATGAATGCATATTTTTGTTGGCCAAAGTAGATCAAAAATTAGAAAAATGTTTAAAATTCAATTTTCCATGTTATCATGCAAGACAATGACAAGTTCTAGGTAAGGTCACTTCGATAGAAGACCCCCCTACACTTAAGCTAAACATTGTCCTCAATGTTTAAGAGCATGGAAGTATAAAAACTTCCCCTACACTTATGACAATGAATAGACTTTGCTTAACCCAAGTTAAGGAAAGGACTACTATTAGTGAAATCATGTTTAAGCACAAGGTGTCAATGAAAAATCACTAAAGTAACGAAGTGAACCGGATACAAGTGCCTCCTCCATAAGCTCCAAAGCATGAGATGAGTGAGCAACCCTACAAACAAGCATGAAGACAAAAGAAGGTCGCCCCTACACTTATCTCCAAATCTATGCCTTTATTTCTAACCTACAACACTCTAAACCTAGTTATACGATGCTTGAGTTAATGAGTCTCTAGCTCGACTCGTCCCTCAATGAATTAATTCATGGGGAAAATGGGGACCTCTTGGACCATTTCAACGGAAATGTCCTCCCCAAAGTAATGCTTAACACGGTGACCATTCACTTTAAAATTTGGACCATCGTTTTGAGACAACTCAAGAGTTCCATATGGAAACACTTGAGCAATAGTGAATGGACCGGACCATCTCGACTTAAGCTTGCCCGCAAAAAGCTTCAATCTTGAGTTAAAGAGGAGAACCGGCTCTCCAACTTTGAACTCACGATTCTTGATCTTAGCATCATGCAATTTCTTAGTCTTTTCCTTGTATAGCAAAGAATTCTCATAGGCATTGGCTCTCAACTCATCCATCTCATTGATTTGATCTTTCCTATGTGAACCGGCTTGGTTTAAATCAAAGTTAGCCCACTTGAGAGCCCAAGATGCCTTATGTTCTAACTCAAATGGGAGGTGGCACGCTTTTCCATAGACAAGCCTATAAGGAGTACAACCAATTGGTGTCTTAAAAGCCGTCCTAAACGCCCACAAAGCATCATCAAGCTTATCCGACCAAGAAGCTCTATGCTCTCCCACCGTTCTCTCTAAAATCCTCTTTAAACCACGATTTGTGACCTCGGTTTGACCATTTGTTTGAGGGTGATACGCGGTAGAAAGTCTATGATTCACTCCATATTTCTTCATAACTCTTGTGAATTGATCATTACAAAAGTGCGTACCACGATCACTTATGATGGCCCGAGGTACACCAAATCTAGCAAACAATTGTTTCAAAAACTTTACAACCACTCTAGCATCATTAGTAGGTAAGGCTTTAGCCTCCACCCACTTGGACACATAATCCACCGCCACAAGTATATACTTGTTTCCCTTAGAGGATGGAAAAGGTCCCATGAAATCTATTCCCCATACATCAAATATCTCACACTCTTGGATAAAATTTTGTGGCATCTCATCACGTTGTGTAATTTTTCCTTGTCTTTGACAAACATCACAAAATTTCACCATCTCTTGAGCATCCTTGTAAATGGAAGGCCAATAATAACCCGAATCAAAGACTTTCTTGGCAGTGTAGTTAGGCCCAAAATGTCCACCCGTAGGTCCTTTATGACATGCCTCTAAGATTTTAAATGCCTCGGGCCCATCTACACACCGTCTAATGATTTGGTCCGCACATTGCCTAAAAAGATATGGATCATCCCAAAAGTAATACTTAACTTCCTTAAGAAACTTTTTCTTTTGTTGGTAAGTAAGACCCTCAATAAGCACATTACCCACAAGATAGTTTGCAATATCCGCAAACCAAGGTGTGGCATCCTCTTGGGAAGAGATAGACATGAGCTCCTCTAATGGAAAGGATTCATTGATTTCTTGATGTGGGAAATCTCCTTGAAAAGGATGCTCAAGTCTACTCAAATGATCCGCCGCTAAATTCTCGGCCCCTTTTTTATCACGAATCTCTATCTTAAACTCTTGAAGCAACAAAACCCATCTCAAAAGCCTAGGCTTAGCATCTTGTTTTGTCATAAGATACTTGAGAGCGGAGTGATCCGTATACACTATGGTCTTAGAAAGCACAAGGTATGGTCTAAACTTCTCAAAAGCATATACTATAGCAAGCAACTCTTTTTCCGTGGTAGTGTAATGAAGTTGTGCACCGGTCATGGTTTTACTCGCATAGTGTATAGGTTGAAAATGCTTATTAACTCTTTGTCCTAAGACGGCCCCCACCGCATAATCACTAGCGTCACACATAAGCTCAAAAGGTAATTCCCAATTTGGAGAAACCAAAACGGGAGCCTTTGTCAATTTTTCCTTAAGTGTCTCAAAAGAGTCTAAACAAGCTTGGTCAAAAATGAAAGGAGCCTCTTTCTCCAAGAGATGAGTCATCGGTCTAGCTATCTTAGAGAAATCTTGTATAAAGCGCCTATAAAAACCCGCATGACCTAAGAAACTCCTCACACCTTTAACCGAGGTGGGTGGGGGAAGCTTAGCAATCACATCAATTTTAGCTCGATCAACTTCTAATCCCTTATTGGATATCTTGTGACCTAAAACAATCCCCTCTTTTACCATAAAGTGACATTTCTCCCAATTAAGCACCAAACGTGTTTCCTCACAACGCTTAAGCATTCTCTCAAGATTGGTGAGACAAGAGCTAAAGGAGTTCCCAAATACGGAAAAGTCATCCATAAAAACCTCCATGGTTTGCTCTATCATGTCATGGAAAATCGCCATCATGCACCTTTGAAACGTCCCCGGTGCATTACATAGGCCAAAAGGCATCCTCTTGTAAGCAAAGGTACCGTATGGACAAGTGAATGTGGTCTTTTCTTGATCCTTAGGGTCAATGGGTATTTGGAAATAACCCGAAAAGCCATCAAGAAAACAATAGTACTCATTTCCCGCTAAGCGTTCAAGCATTTGATCCATAAAGGGAAGCGAGAAATGGTCTTTCCTAGTTGCCTCATTGAGTTTTCTATAATCAATGCAAACTCTCCAACCGGTTACAAGTCTCGTGGGAATAAGCTCATTGTTCTCATTAGGCACCACGGTGATTCCACCCTTCTTTGGAACACAATGAACCGGGCTAACCCATGGAGAGTCGGAAATGGGGTAAATCATACCCGCATCTAAGAGTTTAATCACTTCCTTCTTAATAACCTCATGAATTTTTGGATTAACTCTCCTTTGGTTTTGAATGGCGGGTTTATAGTCATCCTCCATAAGGATTTTGTGAGTACAAAAATGTGGATCAATTCCCCTTATGTCGGATATTTTCCATGCTAAAGCTTTCTTATGTTTCTTAAGGACTTCAATAAGTTGCTCCTTCTCATCCTCTTTCAATTCCTTAGCAATAATCACCGGTAATTGGTCTTTTCCTTCTAAGAAAGCATATTCTAAGTGGGATGGAAGGTCCTTAAGTTCAATGGGAGGTGGACTCTCTATGGAAGGTTTCACTATGGAAGGTTCCTCAATGGTAATCTCTTGTGGAATAGGTGAAGGAATAGGGTCCTCATTGAGCAACTTTTGGATTGTAAGAATATCTTCTTCCCAATTAATGGGAGAATCATCATCACCAAGAAAGTTGGACTCAAATTCCTCCAAGAGGAAATCACTTTTTCCAAAAGGTGTTAAAGAGGGAGCAATTGAGGCCACGGTTTCAACATGTGGAATCTCATCACTAGCATTCTTACAAGCATCATGAAAGTGTTCATTACACACTTCATCTAGCACATCCACAATGTTAATAGTCTCACAAGGTCTAGACTCCTTAACTTCTTTCCTATCACAAACTTTCCCTAACTTAAACACCACTTTCTCATCCTCTACTCTCATAATTAATTCTCCTTCCGCCACATCTATCAAGGTACGACCCGTTCTCAAAAACGGTCTACCAACAATCAAAGGCACTCTAGGATCCATGTCATAATCGACCACTACAAAGTCGGCCGGAAAGGTAAACTTATCCACACCTACAAACACATCTTCCGCTATACCTACGGGGTGAGCTATGGTTCGGTTGGCTAGTTCAAGAGTCATCCTAGTAGGAGTGAGCTCGGGAAGAGAGAGTTGTTTCCAAACCGATAAAGGCATGAGATTTATGCTTGCCCCTAAATCCGCCAAAGCCATGCAATTTTCAACACCGGGAAAATTACAAGGTATCAAGAAGCGCCCCGGATCTCCAAGTTTTGTTGGTAAGGTTTTAAGTAACACCGCGGAACAATTTTCATTAAGTGATGTGTTGGGCAAATCAACCAATTTTTCTTTGTTTGAGAGCAAATCCTTGAACATCTTAGCAAACTTTGGCATATAAGCAAGAGCTTCCGCAAAGGATATGTTGATATTGAGTTGCTTGAACATCCTTAAGAAATTGGAGACTTGTATGTCATCTTTGTTCTTTAACTTGTCCTTTTTCAACCTTGAAGGGTATGGAAGAGTAGGTTTTGGTGTAGGTGGAATAGGTGTTGTGGTGGAAGATTTGTCTTTGTTAGCCTCTTCATTGGGAAGTGTGGAAGGTAAAGGAGAAGTATGAGGTGGTTGAGAAGGTGTGTTTGAGTGAATAGGAGCACTTTGAGGAGGTGGAGTAGAAGTAGAAGGCTTATCACAAGTAGGAGCACAAGTAGGTTGAACAATAGTAGGTTTAGGAGGTGAAGGATCCTTTGTTGTTGTACCACTTCTTGTTGTAATGGCATTAACATTGGCCCTTGGATTTGTTTGTGTGTTGGAAGGTAAAGCCCCTTGTGGTCTTTGATTTAATGCCATCAAAAGCTTATTGAATTGGTCATTCATTTTCTTGTCTATAGCTTGAAATTTCTTTTCATTCTCTTGATTCATCTTTTGCAAAAGATCCATTGTGTTTAACTCTTCTGGCACATAACCTTGAAAACCTTGAGGTTGGAAAGGTAAAGGTTGGGAGTTAAATCCTTGAGTTGGTGGATAAAAGGTACTTGCTTGAGGTTGAAATTGATTTGGTGCCTTGTAGTTATTTCCTTGGTATGGTTGTCTTTGCCCTTGATTCCTTGCTAAAATTTGAGGAGGATTTTGTGGAATTTGGGTGGGTGGTTGGGGTGGGAAGCCGGGTGGAGTAAGGTAATTTTGGGATTTGTAAGAAAGGTTATTTGGATTGATGTTAGGCTTGAAGTGTTCACGGTGTTCCTCTTGATAAGCATAACATTCCCCTTGATACCCTTGCACCTTGTCACATTGTTCATAAGAGTGGGGGCCTCCACAAGTAACACAAGAAATGGTGATAGCATTCACATTGTTTGAAGAATTGTTCAATGTCATGCTCTTAAAGGCTTGAACTATCTCTTGAGTCATTTCTTGTTGTCCTTGTTTGACTTGTTGAAGGATCTCTTGGTGATATTTAAGGAATTGGTTATCACAAGGTGTTTGAGAAGTGTTTTGGATCACATGAACTCTTTCTTCAAATGGATCATTTGTTTGAACCAATGCCTTAGTCTCAATAATGTTCAAAGCCTCATGGTATGTCTTGAAAAGAATACTCCCTCCCGCGGAAGCATTTAGTGAATCTTGGTGGTGAGGTTTAAGGCCATTGTAGAAGGTATTGATTTGGCCTAGATCATCCATTCCATGGTTAGGGCATCGCCTCAACAACTCACTATACTCTTCCCAAGCATCACCAAAGGATTGACTAGGTTTTTGTGTAAAGCCCATAATCAAATTTCTCAAAGCCATAGTCTTTTGTGGAGGAAAGAATTTGTTCAAAAACTTAGTGGTAAAATCATCCCATGTGGTGATACTATCGGGTGGTTGGGTGTCTAACCAATGCTTAGCACTCCCATCTAAGGAAAATGACACTAACATCAATCTAATGACCTCATGTGGAACCCCATTATGCTTAATGGTGTTGCAAAGTGAAAGGAATCTCTTAAGGTGAGCATGGGGATCCTCATTTTGTTTTCCAAAGAAAGGTGATGCAGAAACCATATTGATCATAGATGTATGTAGCTCAAATGTGTTAGCGGGAAAGTCGGGAATCTTAATGGCACTAACATATCCATGAATGTTGGATTGCATACGTTCATACAAAGTACGGTTATCAATAGCCATGGCTTCTTGTGGTGGTGACAAAGCACGATTCTCGTGATCGGCTTGGTGGACGGTGGTGGTCTTACTCTTTCTCTTTTTCTTCCTTTTCGGAGGAAGAGGTTGTACACCAATCGGTATTTGTGCACGCCCGCGAGTGAGCATGCAACTCAATACGAGGAATGAGAGAGAAGCTCTCGTGTGACTTTGAAAAGAATAAGATTATCCTCTTCGAGTTTCGATATTAAATATCCACAAGAAAATAACAATATATGTAATACTACTTTGGGTGCAAGACCCTCAATGAAGCTTTCCTTCTTAGAATACTCCCAAGTGAACGGGGGGTTAGGTGGCGCGAAGCACTTAAGTACCTATTGACCCTTAGATGGCATTTTATAGCACATCGCCTTTCTATTCACTTAAATGTTCGTATTCTTCGAATTGTTGCTTATTGAGAGTATTTATCTATTCTTGCTTTATTTTGTTTGATCGATACGCGTGTCAAGGACCGGAACGCCCCTCAACACGGTGTATTGCCTCGGCAATACTTATGGAAGATATGTAGATTGATTGTTCTTATACGTATACGTATTTACTTATAATAATATATGGAAAATATTTTTGTATTTATGAGTTTTTAAAGGAAAATACTATATGTACATAAAAACCGAGAGAATCCAATAATATATATTTTTGGGTGCAATCTCTTAGGAAAAAGATTGCTTTTTGGATTTTTTAATTTTTTTGGTCAATTCTTTAGGAAAAGAATTGTTTTGTTAATTTTTTAGTTTTTATATATTTTTATATGTTTGATTTTTTATTTGTTTTTGATTTATGATACGTAAAAATAACGTTCACCAAATGAACGGATCCCAAAAGCCAATGAAAACCGTCAATCGATAGTCTCTCGTGTAGTCAAAGAACCGGCAGCGGCGCCATTTGATATGTGTATAATGCAAGTTCGTTTTCTCAGTTCTTAACTAATAGAAAGTCCAATCAATATCAGATTTATTATTGTTCTTGGTTGTTCAAGCTTACTTGGTAATCTATTGCTAATTCAAACAACACTATTTAAAAATGAAAAATATAAACCTACTTATACGTAAAACAAGTTGCAAATTCCAAGTTTTTATTCAAACAAAATTAAAATTGCAAAATATAAAACTATTAGGACTGAAAATGTAATTTCTATGAAATGTAAATGCTTTGAAATGTAAATTCTAAAAGTTATAAGGACTACTAATGCAAAACAGTTAACTAAAAGGACCAAACTTGTAAATTCTATAACTAACCTAACCAAAAATGTAACAAATTAACAACTTGACAACTGAAATGTAACAACTTCCAAATGTAAAGGACTGAATTATGCAAATACCACAAAATTAGGAAGTTTAGCTAGGTTTTTAAACTGATTAAACTTCTAGGGACTAAAGTGCAATAAAACTAAACTTTTAACTAAAAACGGGACAATATGAAGAATAAGCTCGTTTGAGCTTATTACTCAACCAAATAAGCTGAAACCACTTGCAAAACTCTTAAAATTCAATTTAAGCTATGTGTGTCTGAGGAATTAAGCTAAAAGTCCAAAATAAGCAATTGAGTGCTTATTAATAAGCACAAAATAAGCTACAGCTTATTTCAATCAGTCACAACCTGATTTTTGTTACAAAACTGATTAAGCACTTGATTACAAGAACGGGAAATCAAACTAGAACCATTTTCATCCAATAATGAATGAGAAATCTGAAATAAGCTCTTTTGAGCTTATGTTGACCAAGTTTGACCAATTTTTATGAACAAGCTCAAAACTTCAAATCTTGATATTCAACACTTTCTAAATGGATTGGTGAAAGAAAACAGCAACTTTTGTGAACTAGATTAAGAGAACCAAGAAAACAGTCATCAATTTATCACAGAGAATGACAAATGCTCAGACTTGAGCTAAAAAGCTTAATACCAGCTTAATTCTTAATACTGTAGATTTTCCTTTTAGAAACTGAAAGTTTATGATGTAAGCTATAACTAGAAACAAATTTGAGCAAATTTGATCAAGGAATGAAGGAGAAATCAGCAATTGAAAGTAACAAGTTTGCCAAAATTAAGCTGAAACAAGAATGACCCAAACTATTTGTTAACCAATTGCCTGTTTGACTATTATTTTGACTTGCAAATGACTTAGAACCAATTGTTAACACCTAATGACTGATTATGAACACTAAAACACAAATTCTTAACACTTGAAATCTACTTATAAGCTTCTACCAAACACTCCTTTATCTGTTTTGATCAAACTTTTACAAAGACTTATTGAGCATTGGTTTGAACTGATTAAAAAGCTTAAGCAAACTAATTTCAATGGACAAAATGAAGTGTTTAAAAACTGTAAACAAACAACAATCAATGCTAGAACTGAAAGTAAACTATGATGCTAACAAGTAACTGAATGTATGCAGAAACTACAAATCAGATCACAAGAATGCAAGAACTGAACTACTAAACACTAGAATCAATCAAATATCAACTACTCATCAAGTAAAACAGGCAGCCATCAAGATTTAACTAGGAAAATTAAACATGCAATTGACTGTTTAGAGGAACATAAAAAAAGAGCAATGAAACCTATTGTAGAAGTCCTTTGGGAAGAAGATGAGCGCTGAGCTCTCTTGCACTAGTGATACCACCACCTATCACTAGTATTCAACTAAAATCATCAATCTAATCAGCTACAATCATCTACATTCATCATCCTGCTACTAATCTTCAAAGGAACAAAGGATTGACTTGAATTCTGAACAAACAGCTACAAAACTCCTCCAATGACAATTATGATCAATGATTGATCATAACAAGCACAAATCAACAACAGGATGATCCAATAACAGCAAGTAGTAACAGAATTGAGAAGAACAGAATTTGGCGGGAAAATGAAGTTTGAATTTTATTGCATGAATTCAGTTACAAATGTTTGTTACAAGCTACTAACTAACTAACTGACTCAAGAGTTTGTCAGACTCTTGAGTAGTTAGGTGAAAAGTGAGGGAAAAAGGGAAAGGGAAATTTAAGAACTATGTGTTTTACAAAATTGAACTACAATGAGAAATGAGGTACATCCTAGCTATTTATAGGCATGAGAGGAGATTCTGTTGGGGTTTGTGACGTGGCAGATCCAATCATAGCTTGACACGTGGAATATTCTGCAAATCCCTCTTTGAAGGTTATGAACTGATTTGGGCATTTTTAATTCAATGGATGATATGTTAATTGGATTGCACCATTGAATTCGTCTTCCAAAATTGAGTAACTTTGGTGTTTTGAACTTCTCATGAAACGTCTTCTATAAAAATCCCGATCCTGGCAATATTTTCTTTAAAGAAGATGGACACGTGGCGTTTCCTTATTCGTTGAGAGCATGTGTTGCGGATTGTACTGTTGTGATATTGTAATAAATGAAAAGCGGCGGTAGTGGGTAATAATGAGGGTGAAGTGGCAATCCGAGTCATGTCTTTTCTCTCTTCTCATTGGTTGCTTCCTTTTCACATGGATTAAGATTGCAAAACTTTCCATAGTTGGCAGATTAGGTCCCTATACTTGGCAGATTCCCATTTCAAGCTAGGATCTTCATTCCTTTGTCATTTTTGGTCCTTTAACTTCCATAATTTGTACAAAATGGCCCTTTGACTGAGTTGACTTGATAGTTTGACCAGGTTTGACTTGAATCTTGACTTTTCATTATTTGCACTTCTAGTCCTTCAACTTTCACAACTTGTCAAGATAGGTCCTTGAACTTCAAAGTCTTGTCACTTTTGATCCTCTTTTGTCTTTTTCATCCATTTGAGCTTGGTTTTTCCTTGTTTGCTTGAAAATGTATCTTCTTACCTACAAAAGATCACACAAACACAACATACCACATAACACTGCTTTTTACAAGATAAATGGGTATTTTGCTTCATGTTTTAGGGTTATTTGTTGATAAAAGGATATGAGTTTAAGCTCATATCAGTATGCTTAAGCGGTGCGAAGACACTCGCCTTGTTCTGAATTGGGAAAAATGCCATTTTATGGTAAAAGAAGGCATCGTGCTTGGACATAAGATCTCGAAAGCCGGTCTTGAAGTAGACCGTGCTAAAGTTGATGTTATCGCAAAGTTGCCTCCACCTTCAACCGTGAAGGGTGTGAGAAGTTTCCTGGGTCATGCGGGCTTCTACCGTCGATTCATAAAAGATTTTTCTCAAATCGCTCGCCCGATGACCCACCTCTTGGAAAAAGACACTCCTTTTATCTTCTCCAAAGAGTGTCTTGAAGCCTTCAACTCGCTCAAGGATAAGCTAACTAAGGCACCCGTCTTGGTTACCCCTAATTGGGAGCTGCCCTTTGAGTTGATGTGCGATGCTAGTGATTTTGCTATTGGAGCGGTTCTTGGACAAAGAGTGAACAAACACTTCCAACCGATCCATTACGCTAGCAAGACAATGACGGGGGCACAATTGCATTATACGACAACCGAAAAAGAGCTTTTAGCTGTTGTCTATGCTTTTGAAAAATTCCGCCCCTATCTTGTCCTTTCCACCACCATCGTGTATACCGATCATTCCGCGCTGAAGTACTTGTTGACAAAGCAAGATTCCAAACCAAGACTTCTTCGCTGGGTTTTGCTGCTCCAGGAATTTAAAATCGAAATTCGCGATAAAAAAGGAGCAGAAAACTTAGCCGCGGACCATCTCAGCAGACTTGAGGATCCTTACCAAGGGGATCATCCGACCAAAGAAATCAATGATTCTTTTCCCTTGGAGACCTTAATGTCTATCAATTCGAATTCTAATGAAACCCCGTGGTTTGCGGACTTTGCAAACTACTTGGCGGGTGGAATTCTCAAGGAAGGGTTGACGTCCCAACAAAAGAAAAAGTTCTTCACCGACATTAAGACTTACTTTTGGGACGACCCTTACTTATTCAAACAATGTGCCGACTTGATTATTCGCCGATGTGTTGATGGACCGGCAGCTTTAAAAATCCTTGATGCTTGCCACAAAGGACCCACTGGTGGTCACTTTGGTCCCAACTACACCGCCAAAAAAGTGTTTGATTCGGGATTTTATTGGCCCACCATCTATCGTGACGCTCACGATATGGTTAAACGATGTGATGCTTGCCAGAAACAAGGCAAGATCACACATAAAGACGAGATGCCTCAGAATTTCATTCAAGAGTGTGAAATCTTTGATGTTTGGGGTATCGACTTTATGGGGCCATTCCCTTCTTCTAAAGGAAACAAATACATCCTTGTAGCCGTTGACTACGTTTCAAAGTGGGTTGAAGCCAAAGCTTTACCTACTAATGACGCAAGGGTGGTTTGTAACTTTTTGAAAGCTCTTTTCGCTAGATTCGGTGTGCCTCGTGCCATTATTAGTGATCGTGGGACTCATTTTTGCAATGACCAATTCGCAAGAGTCATGGCTAAGTACGGTGTAAATCATCGTCTTTCTACAGCCTACCACCCACAAACTAATGGCCAGGCTGAAATATCCAACCGAGGACTAAAGCGAATTCTTGAAAGAACCGTGGGAGAGCATCGTGCCGCATGGGCTGATAAACTTGATGATGCTTTATGGGCTTTCCGTACTGCTTACAAGACCCCAATCGGCTGTACGCCTTATCGTCTTGTGTACGGGAAAGCGTGCCACCTCCCCATTGAGTTGGAGCACAAGGCTTATTGGGCCTTGAAGTGGGCCAATTTTGATATAAACAAAGCCGGTGACCTACGCAAAATCCAACTCAATGAGCTGAATGAACTCCGTAATGAGGCTTATGAAAATTCTTTGATCTATAAGGAAAGGACTAAGCTCATTTACGACTCTAAGATTAAGAACCGAGAGTTCCATGTTGGAGACAAAGTCTTACTTTTTAACTCTCGGTTGAAAATCTTTTCGGGCAAGCTGAAATCTCGTTGGTCCGGCCCATTCACCATTGCCTAAATTTTTCCATATGGTACTCTCGAGCTCGCTCAACCTAATGGACCGAATTTTAAGGTGAATGGCCAACGAGTGAAGTTGTACTTTGGTGAGGACACCTCTCAGGAGGTGATTCCATCCCTCACCACGTTCCCCATGAACTAATTTTGGGTCGAGTCAGGCTCGTGACTCGGTTATCAAAAACAAGCGCTCCTCGGGAGGCAGCCCGAGTATTTATCCCTTTAACCCCCTAAGTGTAGGGGAGGACCTATTTTGGTCGTTTGTGTTTGTGTGGTGATGTGCTTACAGGGATAACTGCAATCTTGGAAATCTTTGAAAGAATCGTGCTCCCGTGTTATCCGAAATCCGGTTCTATCTCTCAACTATCGTGATTCAATTTTCTTCATACTCACATTTAAAATTGATCACTTTAGTCGTCTCTTCCTTAACTCGAGTTAACCAACGTGCACAATGTCATAAGTGTAGGGGAGACTTTTCCCACATGCTTAAACATTGAGGACAATGTTTATCTTAAGTGTAGAGGGGACTTCTATCGAAGTTTTAAGTGGACTTTTCCATGAAAATGCCTTCATTTAACCAGAAAATCCTATTTTTCAACATTTTTCAAATTTTTTATTAACTTTGGCCATTTAGTTGTAATTTTTAAATTTTTATCGTTGCTTTCATATGTATATATTCCGCAATAAAGTCAAAAATATTAATAAAGTGGTGTAGCTAGTTTAGAAGTCTTTGATCTATTAGGCCCGTTGCGTTTATTTTGACTCAACCCGAATAGACTTATCCAAGTTTATTCTAGCTAGTATCCTTAACCATGTAGACCTTAATTGGTTTATTAGGCTAAGTGTCCACGAGTCTCATTACTTGAGATTTTAAATTGTGGAGAACGAGAAATGATAGAGTTAATTATAAGTCGGTATTCTTGCGCAAGCTCACTTGGTGTAATTATTTGCCTATTCTCCCATCACTTGCTAATAATTTATCTGCAATAAGTAAGGTCGTACGATTTGAAAAGTTACTTAGCTTCTAGCCCAAGATCGTTTAAAAGTTGCTCGGTAATGATAAGAGTTCATAGCCAAGGCATAACTTATGAAGCGGGGCGCGAAGATTGGCGAGTCCGAAAAGGCCCTAACAAGGCATGAGGATTCAATTTTATTGCTTAAGATCCAAAGTGATGTGAAAAGCATTATTCCTAAAGTCAATATGAAGGATCAAGACTCACGACGAAAAGCAATCAACTCCCATAAAGATCATGGAGAAGTCTATCCGAAAAGACCCTAACAAGGTATGAGGATAAATAGATCCAAGTCCGAAAAGGAGGCGGATCGTTGTATCTCAAAATCCCAATTAGAGATTGAAGTAATAATCATGAAGTCGTGGTCAACAAAGTTGGAGAACCCCTCAAAAGTCTCCAAGTGAAGAAACTCTATTATGATGAGAAGACCATTATCTCAAGAACGCCTCTCGAAGATATGAAGTATGAAGTACATGCCAAATATCGGCCCGAGAAAGGTCTCAAATCGTGAACCGAGTTATGCCAAGATATGAACTTTTTGATATCCCGAGAAGCAGTTTTAAGAGATTTTGTCCTTTAGCTAACTATTGATCAAATCGTCCTACTTTGCTTTCAGCCTTAATAAACTATCGAAATAAGTCCAAAAATGCATCTTCATGATCATTCTAAGACAAAAATAAAATATAAGAGATACACCTAGGAATAAGGGAGTTTAAGCATTTAATTAAGCCATGTGTGTAAGTATTTGAATTGCTAACTTATAATAACAATGAACTCGTTTTAAGCTTAGTTTGGGGAACGTGAAACTTGAGGGTGATAAATCTTCGCAGCACCAAAGCCCTAATGTAAGTCACTGATTTCTTTACAAGATATTTCCATGTAGCTATTTTCAAGTGAAAATGGTTTTCTATCCCTTTGTTACCTTTAAAGTTTTATTTCTTTAATTTTTGTTTAGTAGAATTTAAATAAGGCCAAGGTTGATTAATTATGAGAAAAGTGTAAACTTGCTTTATCACTAAGCATTGCATGTGGGCATGGCAATGGTTAAGTGTAGGGGATTTGATAGGTGTGTAAACACCCATCCTTTTACCACTTAATTCTGGCTAAAACAAGACCAAAACACGTATTTAATATCATTTGTTTGGAATTATGCGTGGTTTTTGTGTTTATTATGTTTTTAGAGCTAACCGGATGAATATTAAAGAAAACATGGGATTGCACGGGTTTTATCAAGGAAAAAGACTAAAGACGAAGTCTATTGTCCAAGAGATGCAAAAGATTTGAAGTCAATGGGCCTATTTGAAGATTTATCGAAGAAAAGGACCAAAGATGGAAGATTTACATATGTCGAAGAAACTCAAGTCTAATTAACGAAGAGATTAAAAGACGAGTTGAATTTAATCGACGACGAATCCCGAATCAGAATCGGAAACGTCAACTTTTCTGAAAAGACGAGAAGACAAGAAGAAAGGGAGAAAGCCCACTCACCAACCAACCACTAGGACTATAAATAGATCTCTCCCTTCACATTTTAGGGAGTTAGTTCATTTTTGTTCTTTCCCCAGTATCTTAGGTTCGTTCCATCACCAACACCATTAGGGTGTTTGGTGATTTTGATCTTTTTCTTTCAATCTTGTAAGTGTTAATCATTACTCTTGTTACTTTTTCCATTAATCAATCAATTCCATCTTTTCATTCATTTTGATCTTCATCATCTTCTATTTGAAGTTCTTAAGTTTTTATTTGATTCAAGTTTGATCTTAAAAAGTTGTTGATTTAGTGTTTTTATTGGTGGGATTTGTCACTTATGGTATTTAAATGGTTTGTGTTTGATTTGGTAAAACCTTTTTGAGTATTTGGTTTGATTCTGATAAAAAACGTGTTACTGCTACTGTTACTGTTCTTCCTGATCTGTCATTCCGTATAGACCAATTCCCTGTTCCCTTACTCGGAATATTTTAAATATTCCGATTAGAGCCTTTTATTCCGAATAAGCCTGTTCACTTTACCTCCTATTCGGAATATTAGTTATTCCGAATAGCCATAACTTTCCGAATAGGACATCTTTTCCGCATAGGTGTGTCTTTCCGCATAGGTGTGTTTTTCCGCATAGGGTATGTTTTCCGCATAGGCTATATTTTCCGAATAAGCAAGTTTTTCCGAATAGAGTATTACATTCCGCATAAGCCATGTTTTCCGCATAAAGGTAATTTTTCCGAATAGGGTTTTTCTTTCCGCATAGCATCTTTTTCCGAATAGTCTGATTTTTCCGCATAGGCATTTATATTCCGAATAGGCTTTATTTTCCGCATAAGCAAATTTTCCGTTTAAGAGCTTTACATTCCGAATAGAGGAACTTTCCGAATAGCACTTTATTCCGTTTAGACTTACATTCCGCATAGGTCATTTTCAGTAAGGGTATTTTTCAGCTTTATCATTTAATTGTTTTTTATTTACTGTTTCTGTCTTTAATCTTTATTTACTTCATTTATTTAGAGTAGAAAACCAAATCCACTTTTTGTCACCAAGAACAATTCATTCCACTTTAAACTGAGATCAATTCGAGAGGATTCCGAGAATTATATTTTGAACCCACACACAATGCTTGTATCAAATATCATTCTTGTTCTTCAACTTCTCTTTCCTCAACCTTGAGGGATAAGGTATATCGGGTTGAGATGAAGGCTATGGAATGGAATTCTCACTCACATCCTTAGGTGGTGGAGGGGTGGAAATAGAAGGTGGAGGAATTGATGAAGGGGACTCGTTTTCCTTTGTCACAATCACCGGTGTAGGTGTAGGAATATCGGGTTCCTTTAAACCTTTGCCACTTCGGGTGGTGATTGCTTTCATCTCCCCTCTTGGATTAGCAACGGTGTTACTTGGAAGAGAACCTGAACCAGAGGTTTGATTACTTGGGAAGAAACTAGCCATCATATCCCTTAAGTCATGCGTTTGTCTACTCAAAGAGTTTCTCATATCGGCTCGAAGATCATTCCCTTGTTTCGCCATATCTCCTTTCAAGTTGATGATTTGACATTGAAGATTCTTCACCAGCGCGTCATTAGTCCTCATGTAAGTTTCAACCTCATGATTAAATGCGGTGGGTTGGTTGGAAGGAGGAGCATGGTAGGCAGGTGGTTGATAAGCGGGTTGTTGGTAAACTTGGTTATTTCTTTGAGGTGGATATGGGTTTCTTTGGGTTTGATATTGATTTGGAGCTCGAGTTTGGTTTTGATTGTTGCGGTTGAAGTTGTTTTGGTTTTGAGGAGGAAAACCGGGTGGTGAAAGGAAGTTGTTTGAACGATAACTGAGCAAATTGCGGTCACCTTGAAGACGAGCTTGATAGCCTCCCGTAGAAAAGTTACCGTTAGCGGCATACACATTTTCCGGATTGTCATGAGTCGAAGGACAATCGGTGTATGAATGAGAACCCCCGCAAATCTCACAAGAAGTTGCTACGGCTTTAGCTTGTTGTTGTTGATTCGTAGCTATGAGTAGAATATTTTTGTTCATTCCGGCCATCATGCGAGTGAATTCGGTCATATCTGGGGTTAATGAAGTAGAAGAAACATTGGCCATTGGGTTATTCCTTGAAGAAGCGGATGAATCCCAATTTTTGTGGTGAGTGGTCATGTTCTCTATGAGCTCTCTACACTCCCCATGTCGTCTCTTTATGAATGTACCACTGGCGGTAGCATAAATCGTATCACGATCACGAAAAGTTAAACCATTGTAGAAAGTATCAATCAAAGTAACGGGGAGCATGTTATGGTTCGGACAACGGTCGATCAAGACTATATATCGTTCCCAAGCATCGAAAAGCGACTCATCAGGTTCTTGAGTGAATCCACTGATTTGGTTGCGAAGACTAGTGACCATGGATGGTGGAAAGTAGCGCGACAAAATTTTTTGAGTCATGTCATTCCATGTATGAATTGAGTATTTGAGAAGACGATCAAACCATTTCTCGGAATGGTGGGATAAATTGTGTGGAAAAAGGTGAAGGCAAAGAAAATCCATGGAAACACCGGGCAATTTCATGCTTTGAGTGACGGTTATGAATTTATCAAGATGTTTGTAACACCTGGTAATTTTCCCTACTTTGTAAAATGACAATTTTCCCCTTTGACTTTTTATTTAGTCAACTATGTGATTTAACTGTGTTGGAACCGGGAAGTTATCCCGCGTTTTCTGAAAAACTGTTTGATGACGAGTAATGACCTGACACTGTGCTCAGTCATTATTCTGAACGTTTTCTGTGAACCTGACCAAAGTGCTGAGACGGTCAATGAATTGACGATAATCCATGAGATTATTCGTTATCTGTGAATTATGTGCTTAACTACTTAGTTTTTAACAGCGTGATCGTATTTTCTTGAGCAGCGTATTTAAATATTTCTGTATATGTTTATATATGCCTGTATTTTAGTATTTTTGCCATTTATAGTAATAAATCGTATTTTCTGTGAATATTTAATTAACTTATCGCGTTTTCGTATTTCACGTCGTTTTTACGTTTAACCGTCGTTAACATGCATAAAATACTTTATAAATTATAAAATATCAGTTTTCGTCGAAAAATCGTAAATTTAATATATTTCGTCGAATTTTTGAGTTTTACGTAATTTTTAACTTAACTATATACTTTTCGATATTTACCTAAAACTAACTAACCTTTTTACCTTAAACCTTCTAACTAGTTACCATAGTAAAAATTTTGAATTATTTACCCCAAGTGTGACCCCCCATAACCGGCCAAACTTCACACACATGCTAGCTAAACCAAAATTTCTTCCAATTTCCATTTTAAGCTTAACTTACATAACCTTACACATTTTAACTCATTACCCCTTTAACCTTAACATCACCTCACATTATTTACACTTACACTTCACAAAAAAAACACACATATCTCTCCATCTCTCTCTAAAACACATGGCACACACACAAACTCCATTTCCACCATTGTTGATTTTCTTGAAGCTTCATTTTAAGAAGATTTGACACAAAATAAAAACACCCTAGGGTTTGTACAAGTATAAAGAAGAATGGGATTTCTTGGTTTGTAGATTAGAGAAGTTTTGGTGGTAGTTATAGAAGTTGAGTTTTTGTTGATTATTAGTGGGTTAGAGCGTAGATCGGGTTGTTGTGGTTACGTAGAGTCGTTACTCAAGGTTACTTCTTAAACCTTTTCATCTTTTTCATTTTTCATGCATAATCTATGTAGATCTATGCATGCATGTTATTCATCAACTATTTTCTTGAAATAAAATGATAAAAACTATTTTTGGTCATGAAATATTTTAGATCTATGAAAATTATGTGTGGATCTATTAGATCCATGCATAAAAATGATTTAATTGAAAGACTTGTAAAAATATAAAAATGTATATTTTTAGATTTGTGGACTTGAAGTTAAATCTTTGATTTTGAATGTGTTTATGAATAATTGGAGGGAACTAGTAGTGTTACTACTAGTGGGTACGCTTGAAAATGGTCGAAAACGAGTTTTTACGAAAAACATACATTCTGTCCGATTTTTATAAGGGGCATAGAGGGTCGTAAAAATTGTTTTTATACTAGTTTACTACGATATTATGAAAACATAAGTTAATACCTTCGTTTCGATATATCATGGGCTAAAAACGGAGCTAAAATGAGTAAGATATGGTCGTTTAAATTTCGTTGTCGGAAAACTTAATTTTTGTGAAAAACACTATAATGTGTTTGCTGTCTAGATTGTTAAAGTGGTCGTAACGACGTTTTCGAGTTAAACGGACTTGTTTTAAGTGTCAAAATGGTTACTAAAAGTTGTGTATAAATGTTGGACTCGTTTTGTAAAAGGGTATTAGCGCGAAAAGTGAATACTTGGTGTATCGTTAAAAGTTTGAGCGTTGAAAGTGGAAATTAATACTATTGCGGGAAAATGACTTGTTGAAATATTGGCGATTGAGAAAGTGTTGAAAATAGGGGTTTTAGGACAAGATTTGAGTACTTACTAAAAATGGCAAATTTTTATGTGACGCCAAAAGGCTGCCGAATTTTCGTTAGAAATCGTGTTGAAAAATTTATTAAGATAAATTTGGGTAAATTAAAATTTACGCCGAAAGGCTGTCGAAATTTCGTCGAGTCAAAAATAAATATTTTTGCCTAAGTATATATATATACTATAATGTTTATAACGATATAACATTTACAAGTCACGATTTTAACAACAAAATAATATATATGATTGATGAGTAACATACGTGACGAACTATTGTGACTTATTTGCTAGCACCTAAACTATAGTATTATATTTAGGTTGTTGCTAGAGTTGCACACTACTATTTGATCATACTTGTGCGGTTTGAATCGTTGCTTGAGGTGAGTTTATAGATCCCTATTAAACTGCTTTCTATGTTTAATGTTTTGGGATGTGATAAATGCTTTGATGCTTGCTTCTGGACGCAAGTAAAACTTGATTTCTGTGAATGTTTTGTGAACACTGTTTATGAGATAGCTTAAGTTGCTTTAGCCATAGTCCCCACTATCGTGAATCGTTAGTTACTCTGCTGGAGTAAGCTCTTATGTTACGGATAGATCTATTGAGGGTTAACAACCTCCACTCGGGCATTCTGACGTCGGACGAGTGTGTACCATTTGTATGAACGGAGTTATCTTGGCTAGGTACTCCATTGGGGCAAAATTTATGTATACAATCTATTGTATGCACTGGATCACTAGTTTTGATGTCACGAGCTTAGCTATCATAAATATCGTGAACACCCAGTTTATCCTACACTTGGCACTATATCTCCTATAGTTGCATGTGTACATGAAATGAAATCTGAAATCGAATTACTATGAATTTTTACTTGAAACCTATATTCTCACCAACTTTATGTTGACCCAATTTAGCATTTATCTCAGGTAATTGATGATGATTTGTATCTGTTGTGTGAAGTACTTAGAGTCCGCATGCATTTTCATGGCTATCTTCAGACATTTATTTACTTATGCTTTTGAACTATTATCTCCTTGATGTTTAAAACTTTTACATTCCGCTACGCTAACTTTTGAAACTGAGACCTTTTGTAATGTGATGCTTTTATTTAAATTCAACGAGGTATTTTTATAAAACGTCTCATTTAGAGTCGTTCTCTTGTACCTTGAACTATGATACAATGACGTAATAGCCCCCGAGCTTCACCGCTTCCGCATATTACATTTTGGGGTGTTATAGATTTGGTAATCAGAGCCTTGGTTATAGAGAACTAGGTTTGCATCTTAGGCCTAGACTATAACCGATGTGGCTACTTGTTACTCTGTATACATAGGTGTACTACGTAATGTATTACGTAGGATAACACTATAAGTAATATGTAATATATATTATGTAATACGTAATATGTATTATATACATATGCATTTCGCTGATTTGCATACTTTAATTTCTATACATGATTATTTCATGCATACCCTACAACTGCTCTAACGCGTGAATGGTTGTTGTAGGATATGTCATCGCATACTATCACGTATCATTTCGATTACATCTATAGTCTGATTCTAATCCAATCACCATTTCCGGTGTTATTTTTGGTTTTGTTTTGATCTTTGGGTATCATTTAATCGAAACCTTTATTTTTATGACTATGTACTTGATATTTTGATTATGAATGGGAATTTAACTTTATGACTTTGACCAGTGACTATCCTTCTATGTTTGTTGTACTGTTAAATTCTGCATTCTATTTTAGCATAAGAAATATATAACGTGTATATTCGTGCTTGAACCTTAATTGCATTGTTGTCTTAACGCAGAGAAACAATGGTGAACACACGTAACGGAATGACCGACGCACAATTGGAAGCACTGATTATGAACGAGTGACTGCTGCACTGGCAAACATTCAAGCTAACAACAACGTGAACGAAGCACCACCGAACGATGTTGACAATCGACCGCCTAAGCCGTGTACTTACAAGGACTTTAGGAGTTGTGACCCCTTGAATTTTAATGGTACTGAAGGAGCTGTCGGATTAGCTCGTTGGGTTGAAAAGATGGAATCTGTGTTCCGTGTCAGTGGATGTACTGTTGAAAACCAAGTGACTTATTCTACTTGTACTTTAGCAGCTGGAGCGTTGACATGGTGGAACACCCATGTGTAGACGGTTGGAGCCGAGGAGGCGTATGGAATGAGTTGGGAGGAACTTAAGAAGTTATTGACTAAGGAATACTGTCCTCGTAATGAGATTTAGAAAATGGAAATTGAACTGTGGAACCTGACTGTGAAGAACAATGACATTGGTACGTACACTAGGAGGTTCCAAGAGTTGTGTTTGCTATGTCCTGGAATGGTTCCAGATGAAGAAAAGAAGGTTGAGCGCTACATTTGGGGTTTACCTGGTAGAGTTCAAGGGAATGTGACATCGTCTGGACCGACAAAAGTTAGTGATGCTATAAGAATGGCTCACAGTCTAATGGACCAAGTTGTTCGAGCAAATGCTAGGAAGAGAAAATGGGGGAATAGCCAAAGGAACAACCATGGGAACTACCCGAATAAGAGGCAAGAAACTGTGAAAGCATACACTGCTAGTACTTGGGAAAAGGGAGTGTACAATGGGACGTTACCTTTGTGTAATCGATGCAAGCGTCACCACAATGGACGATGCAATGTACAATGTCACAACTGCAAGAAAACTGGACACATTGCTAGAGATTGTAAGTCACCACCCAACCCGAAAGCCAACGTCACTTGTTTTGAATGTCAGCAAAAGGGACACTACAGCAATGAGTGCCCAAAGAAAAAGAATAAGGACCAAGGAAAGATTGCTAAAGCTGGGGAAGCTCGTGGAAGGGTCTATGTGATAGGAGGAGGAGAAGCACAAAAAAACCCCGACGTCGTGACGGGTATGTTTCTTCTCAATGGTCGTTATGCTTCTATTATATTTGATACTGGAGCCGATAGGAGTTTTGTGTCGACTGTTTTTAGTGTTTTACTTGATGTGACCCCTTCCCCCTTAGACACTAAGTACACTATTGAGTTAGCTAATGGGAAGTTGATAGAAGCCAACACTATACTTCGTGGATGCACTTTAAATCTTCTAGGTCATCCTTTCGTAATAGACCTTATGCCTGTTGAGTTAGGGAGTTTTGACGTGATTGTCAGAATGGATTGGTTGTCGAGATATGATGCTACGATTGTATGCGACGAGAAGATCGTTCGCTTACCATTTGGTGATGAAGTTTTGGAGGTACAAGGGGATACAAGTAACGGAAAAGGGAAGTCACGACTGAACATTATCTCGCGTGTCAAGGCTCAGAAGTTGTTATCGGAAGGTTGCCACGTATTTTTAGCCTGTGTTACTGAAAAGCAGACAGAAGAAAAACGGTTGGAAGATGTACCTATCGTACGGGATTTTCCGGAAGTCTTTCCTGAAGATTTGCCTGGATTACCGTCGGCCAGACAAGTTGAATTCCAGATCGATTTAATACCGGGAGCTGCACCTGTTTCTCGAGCGCCTTACCGTTTAGCACCGTCGGAATTGCAAGAACTAGCGATGCAACTACAAGATTTGACTGATAAAGGATTCATAAGACCGAGTTCTTCACCCTGGGGAGCTCCAGTCTTATTTGTAAAGAAGAAGGATGGGAGTTTTCGGATGTGTATCGACTATCGTGAGTTGAACAAACTTACCATCAAGAACCGTTACCCGTTACCTAGGATCGATGACCTGTTTGATCAGTTGCAAGGATCGAGCGTTTACTCGAAGATTGACCTTAGGTCTGGTTATCACCAATTGAGAGTCCGTGAGGAAGATGTTACAAAGACTGCTTTTAGGGCTAGGTATGGACACTATGAGTTCCAAGTGATGCCATTCGGTTTGACAAACGCACCTGCTGTGTTTATGGACCTCATGGACCGGGTGTGTAAACCGTATTTGGACAAGTTTGTCATTGTGTTCATCGATGACATACTGATTTACTCAAGGAATGAGAAGGAACATGGGGAACATCTTAAGATAATATCATAATTGCTTAAGAAGGAGGAATTGTACGCTAAGTTCTCGAAGTGTGATTTTTGGTTGCCAAGAGTACAATTTCTAGGTCACGTTATTGATAGCAAGGGGTTCATGTTGATCCTGCCAAGATTGAATCAATTAGGGAGTGGACTGCTCCTACGACACCGACTGAAATTCGCCAATTCTTAGGACTCGCCGGATACTACCGAAGATTAATCCAGGGATTCTCGAAGATCGCGAAACCATTGACGAAGTTGACTCAAAAGAAGGTGAAATACGAATGGGGAGATAAGGAGGAATTAGCATTCCAGAAGTTGAAACAAATGTTGTGTAGTGGCGGATGCGCTAAGTAGAAAGGAACAATTGATGACACGTAGAGTTAGATCGTTAGCTATGGTTATCAATCCGAACTTACCTGTGCAAATTCGTGAAGCACAAACCGAAGCCCTTAAGGCTGAACATGTTGAAGCCGAGAAACTAAGGGGAATGGTTATAAAGAAATTGGAGACTAGCACTAATGGAACGCTATGTCTGAATGGTAGAAGTTGGTTACCACGGTTTGGAGGACTAAGGGACGTGATTATGCACGAGTCGCATAAATCTAAGTATTCGATTCACCCAGGATCTGACAAAATGTATCAGGATATGAAGAAGCTATATTGGTCGCCAAATATGAAAGCTGAAATCGCTACTTATGTAGGGAAGTGTCTGACTTGTGCTAGGGTAAAAACAGAACACCAAAAACCATCTGGATTGTTGGTTCAACCTATAATTCCTATGTGGAAGTGGGAAAACATAACCATGGATTTCATAACTAAGCTACCTAAAAGGACCAACGGATACGACACAATTTGGGTAATTGTGGATCGACTTACGAGATCTGCACACTTTTTGGCTATGAAGGAAGATGATTCGATGGATAAGCTTACGAGACTTTATCTGAAGGAAGTAGTCGAAAAACATGGAATACCGATCTCGATAATTTCCTATAGAGACGGTAGATTCACTTCAGAATTCTGGAAATCACTTTAGAAAGCGTTGGGTACGCAATTGGACATGAGTACTGCTTATCACCTGTAGACTGACGGACAGAGTGAGAGAACTATTCAAACGCTGGAGGACATGTTACGTGCTTGTGTGCTTGACTTTGGGAAGCAATGGGACAGACATTTGCCTCAAGTGGAATTCTCTTACAACAATAATTATCATACCAGTATTAAGGCTGCACCGTTTAAAGCGTTGTATGGTCGTAAATGTCGCTCGCCTGTGTGTTGGAGTGAGGTTGGGGATAGCCAACTCACTGGCCCTGAACTCATTCGTGAAACAACTGAGAAGATTGTTCAAATCAAGAGCCGAATTCAAGCAGCCCGTGATCGTAAAAAGAGTTACGCCGATGCTCGACGTAAGGCTCTTGAATTTCAAGTGGGAGACAAAGTGATGCTAAAAGTATCGCCTTGGAAAGGTGTGGTACGTTTTGGCAAGCGAGAAAAGTTGAACCCCCGTTATATTGGACCTTTCTAAATTCTGGCAAAGGTTGGAACCGTAGCCTATCGTCTCGAATTACCGCAAGCGTTGAGCCGCGTGCACAACACTTTTCATGTGTCGAACTTGAAGAAGTGCCTTTCTGATGAGACACTCGTTATACCGTTGGAGGAACTCCGAATCGACGACAAGATGCAATTTGTCGAAGAACCTGTTGAAATCATGGACCGTGAGGTCAAACGATTGAAGCAGAGTCGTATTTCGATCATCAAGGTGAGGTGGAATTCTAAACGTGGACCTGAATTCACTTGGGAGCGTGAGGATCAATTTCGCAAGAAATATCCGCAACTCTTTGACAACTCTAGAAACCGTGACACTCCTAAGCTTTGAGGACAAAGCTTCTCTATCAAGGGGATGATGTAACACCTGGTAATTTTCCCTACTACTTGTAAAATGACTATTTTACCCTTTGACTTTTTATTTAGTCAACTATGTGATTTAACTGTGTTGGAACCGGGAAGTTATCCCGCGTTTTCTGAAAAACTGTTTGATGACGAGTAATAACCTGACACTATGCTCAGTCATTATTTTGAACATTTTATGTGAACCCGACCAAAGTGCTGAGACGGTCAATGAATTGACGATAATCCATGAGATTATTCGTTAACTGTGAATTATGTGCTTAACTGCTTAGTTTTTAACAGCGTGATCGTATTTTCTTGAGCAGCGTATTTAAATATTTCTGTATATGTTTATATATGCCTGTATTTTAGTATTTTTGCTATTTATAGTAATAAATCGTATTTTCTGTGAATATTTAATTAACATATCACGTTTTCTCATTTCACGTCGTTTTTACGTTTAACCGTCGTTAACATGCATAAAATACTTTATAAATTATAATATATCAGTTTTCGTCGAAAAATCGTAAATTTAATATATTACGTCAAATTTTTAAGTTTTACGTAATTTTTAACTTAACTATATACTTTTCGATATTTACCTCAAACTAACTAACCTTTTTACCTTAAACCTTCTAACTAGTTACCATAGTAAAATTTTTAAATTATTTACCCCAAGTGGGACGCCCCATAACCGGCCAAACTTCACACACATGCTAGCTAAACCAAAATTTCTTCCAATTTCCATTTTAAGCTTAACTTACATAAGCTTACACATTTTAACTCATTACCCCTTTAACCTTAACATCACCTCACATTATTTACACTTACACTTCACAAAACAAAACACACATATCTCTCCATCTCTCTAAAACACACGACACACACACAAACTCCATTTCCACCATTGTTGATTTTCTTGAAGCTTCATTTTAAGAAGATTTGACACAAAATAAAAACACCCTAGGGTTTGTACAAGTATAAAGAAGAATGGGTTTTCTTGGTTTGTAGATTTGAGAAGTTTTGGTGGTAGTTATAGAAGTTGAGTTTTTGTTGAATATTAGTGGGTTAGTGCGTAGATCGGGTTGTCGTAGTTACGTAGAGTCGTTACTCAAGGTTACTTCTTAAACCTTTTCATCTTTTTCATTTTTCATGCATAATCTATGTAGATCTATGCATGCATGTTACTCATCAACTATTTTCTTGAAATAAAATGATAAAAACTATTTTTGGTCATGAAATATTTTAGATCTATGAAAATTATGTGTGGATCTATTAGATCCATGCATAAAAATGATTTAATTGAAAGACTTGTAAAAATATAAAAATGTATATTTTTAGATTTGTGGACTTGAAGTTAAATCTTTGATTTTGAATGTGTTTATGAATAATTGGAGGGAACTAGTAGTGTTACTACTAGTGGGTACGCTTGAAAATGGTCAAAAACGAGTATTTACGAAAAACATACAATCTGTCCGATTTTTATAAGGGGCATAGAGGGTCGTAAAAATTGTTTTGACACTAGTTTACTACGATATTATGAAAATATAAGTTAATGCCTTCGTTTCGATATATTATGGGCTAAAAACGGAGCTAAAATGAGTAAGATATGGTTGTTTAAATTTCGTTGTCGGAAAACTTAATTTTTGTGAAAAACACTATAATGTGTTTGCTGTCTAGATTGTTAAAGTGGTTGAAACGACGTCTTCGAGTTAAACGGAGTTGTTTTAAGTGTCGAAATGGTTACTAAAAGTTGTGTATAAATGTTGGACTCGTTTTGTAAGAGGGTATTAGCGCGAAATGTGAATACTTGGTGTATCGTTAAAAGTTTGAGCGTTGAAAGTGGAAATTAATACTATTGCGGGAAAATGACTTGTTGAAATATTGGCGATTGAGAAAGTGTTGAAAATAGGGGTTTTAGGACAAGATTTGAGTACTTACTAAAAATGGCAAATTTTTATGTGACGTCGAAAGGCTGCCGAATTTTCGTTAGAAATCGTGTTGGAAAATTTATTAAGATAAATTTGGGTAAATTAAAATTTACGCCGAAAGGCTGTCGAAATTTCGTCGAGTCAAAAATAAATATTTTTGCCTAAGTATATATATACTATAATGTTTATAACGATATAACATTTACAAGTCACGATTTCAACAACAAAATAATATATATGATTGATGAGTAACATAGGTGACGAACTATTGTGACTTATTCGCTAGCGCCTAAACTATAGTATTATATTTAGGTTGTTGCTAGAGTTGCTCGCTACTATTTGATCATACTTGTGCGGTTTGAATCGTTGCTTGAGGTGAGTTTATAGATCCCTATTAAACTACTTTCTATGTTTAATGTTTTGGGATGTGATAAATGCTTTGATGCTGGCTTCTGGACGCAAGTAAAACTTGATTTCTGTGAACGTTTTGTGAACACTGTTTATGAGATAGCTTAAGTTGCTTTAGCCATAGTCCCCACTATCGTGAATCGTTAGTTACTCTGCTGGAGTAAGCTCTTATGTTACGGATAGATCTATTGAGGGTTAACAACCTCCACTCGGGCATTCTGACGCCGGACGAGTGTGTACCATTTGTATGAACGGAGTTATCTTGGCTAGGTACTCCATTGGGGCAAAATTTATGTATACAATCTATTGTATGCACTGGATCACTAGTTTTGATGTCACGAGCTTAGCTATCATAAATATCGTGAACACCCAGTTTATCCTACACTTGGCACTATATCTCCTATAGTTGCATGTGTACATGAAATGAAATCTGAAATCGAATTACTATGAATTTTTACTTGAAACCTATATTCTCACCAACTTTATGTTGACCCAATTTAGCATTTATCTCAGGTAATTGATGATGATTTGTATCTGCTGTGTGAAGTACTTGGAGTCCGCATGCATTTTCGTGGCTATCTTCGGACATTTATTTACTTATACTTTTGAACTATTATCTCGTTGATGTTTAAAACTTTTACATTCCGCTACGCTAACTTTTGAAACTGAGACCTTTTGTAATGTGATGCTTTTAGTTATATTCAACGAGGTATTTTTATAGAACGTCTCATTTAGAGTCGTTCTCTTGTACCTTGAACTATGATACAATGACGTAACAGCCCCCGAGCTTCACCGCTTCCGCATATCACATTCTGGGGTGTTACAATGTTTGTTGGCATCATCATCCGGTAATCCGTGAAATGGACAAGCGTTTTGAACTGGTTGGATCAGGTGATGCTTCAACGAAAATTCATGAGCCGTGATTTGCATCGGCGCAATCGGTCCTCCGCGTCCGTTTATTGTTGGTTGACAAAGCTCCTCCATCGTTCGAAGGTCGGGTGGAGGAACATTGTTGTTATTGTTGTTATTCAAATTGGGTTGAGGTGGGTCGTTATTATTGTTATGCACACCAGCCATATATATGTCTCTTAGAGTCTCGGGCTCAGGATAAGACGTAGATCGAGTACGCATACACTAAAATGAAATAAAATATTTTTGGTTTTTTTATCTTTTTTATTGTTTTTGGATTTTTGAAAATTTTATATTTTTTAGGATTTTTGAAAAATCTTTGCTCTGGAATATAACGTTCCTAAAAGAACGGATCCCAAAATCCAATTTTTGACACTAAAAACCGTTAATCTTTACGAAAAGAGTCGGCAGCGGCGCCATTTAATACATGGTTTTTGCTTTGCATTTGTGTACTCGATATCATTCTCGGTATCTTATCGAATTGATCACGGTTAATGGTGGAATAGTCGGTGTTGGTCACTAAAAGGGGGAGCTTGAGATTTATCTATTTCTATTAAAATAACAAGTTAACAAAACTAGGATAAAAGACTTAAACTAAATAGCAAAAGGATTAAAGTAATTAAAAACTAATTTAAAAGTAATTTTGAATATAAAATGATAAAAGACAGTTTTTAATTAAACTCGACAAAGAGTTAAACTCGAATAAAAATAAATTTTAAGATTCTAATATTAAACTAAGACAAAACAAGTTTTAAAATAACACTAAGTAAAAATGCGGGAAAAGATTTAAGTTTGAAAACTAAGATAAATAAAAAAACTAAAGTTAGATCGCAACCCGATCGTAACTCAGATCGCACAAATGATCGTGACAATCGATCGCAGGATGGATCAAGGTGTGGATCGCAGTGGTGGATCGCAATGGTGGATTGTACTCAAGAAATGAGGGATCGCACTATTGGATCGTGGCCTGCGATCGTAACCAAAAGGATCGCAGTCAATGCGATCGTACCCAAGAGATCGTGACACGGATCGCACCCACAGATCGCAACAAGTGGATCGTGGCGTGGATTGTGATGCACGATCGTAGTAGATGATCGTACTTGGTGATCGGAGTAATGGATCGCAAGTAGAAACCCTAAGGCTTATGCGATCACACTTACTTGATCGTAACTAATAAAACCCTTAGACACAATACGATGGGATTCAAAGGCAAATAAGCAAAACCGAATAAGCACAAATAAGCAAAGACGAATAAGCACTTATTCAAATCTTAACCAAATGAAAACAAGCATAAATTTATAAACTTTTAAGACACTAAATAAGCGAACTTTATAAAACAACCTTTGAAAAGACTAAAATTTTAAGAAAACTTAAAAGACAATAAGCTAGATACGAAATAAGCCAAAGCATAACAAGCTTAAGGCTTAATCGTATAAAAACTTAGATAGGAACAAAAAGATAAACTTTTTAATCACACAAACATCAAAATTAAATAAGATGCATTAAAATTTCGGATCAAGAACAAATCAAAATCAAGAAAGGTAGAAGAAGATTAAAGATGAAAAGATTAAACTTGAACTTTTAGATTAATGATTCCAAAATACAAGATTAAACTAAAGCTTAAACATGAAAGAAGGAAAAGATGAAATTCTAGTGAGAGAAAGTTAACACTTTCTCTCTCTAAAAATTAAAACTACAAATGAAAAAATGAAGACTAACTAACACTAACTAACACCCTCCATTAGGAGGGTATATATAGGAGGTGGGGAGGCTAAGTATTTATGCTTTCTTCTTTCTTTCTTCTAGTCTCGACTCGATTTAAATTCTTTGTCTTTCTCGACGTCGTCTCGGGATAAATTGAACTCGTCTTATGATTTTCTTCTATAATTATACTTGGTTCTTCGACTTCATTAAACTTCCGTCTTTAGACTTTTTCTTCGATAAATCTTCAGAATAGGCCTTGGACTTCCGTTCTTTTTGCACTCTTAATATTTTGACTTCGTCTTTTCTCGTTTTCTTCGATAAAAGCCCGTGATAGCCCATGTTTTCTTCCTTTTTCATATTTTTTTCCTGAAACACAATAAAAACACAAACCACGCATAATTCCGACTTTTACGACATAAAATACACGTTTTGGTCTTGTTATTATTAGAAATAGTTGGTAAAAGGATAAGTGTTTTCACACTTATTACACATTTAGTCCCTATACTTTTATTTCATTTACATTTTGAGCATTTTTACATTGTGTGCATTAGATACTTGTACTTTGTGCTATTTTTGTGATATTTGCAATTTGTTTTACGGTTATATAGCTATAATATTTTCCACTTTTTACGTGTTTATTTGAAATAGACATAGATACCAAATAATTTTGTAACACCAAAAACAATTATAAACTTGATACTTGTTGGACTTTCAATTTGTCTTGAGCTTGGAAAAAACGAACTTGAATAAATACTCAACATTAATTTCCATGTTTTATTATTCTTATCTCTTGTATAAACCCTGGTCCTTATGCTATAAAAGGAACCAAGGGCCTTAGGGTTATTCATCACTTTCACATACATGTAAACCTACAAGAAAAGTGTGTCTCTAGGTGTTAGTGTCTTTGTAAGACGCCTAGGTGTTTGTTTAAGTTTTCTTGTTTAATAAAAGATCAAACGTTTGTTCTAAACACCTTGTTTATGGTTATTGTCCTATTCTGCTATGATTTTATGTCATACGAACAATGATCATTCCTAGTAGCTCAAAGATTCATGAATCCAAGGATTCCACAATTGGTATCAGATCCTCGTATCTCTCGATGCTCGGATTAATGAGGTGTTCGTGTCGTATAATAAAGAAGAAACCCGTATAGAGGGTTTATGTTCGGTTTTGTGTGTACGGCAGCAGTTGGAAAGCCATAACTGTTTAGTGAACCGTTGGATCGTCACGAAATTTGGTTTGTGTGTTTTACACATATGTGTCTAGGTTTACACTAGAGGGATCATTGATATAATCCTTCAGTAAAAGTTATGGGTCATCGAATTCGAAGGCAGAATGTGGTAACTTTTTGAATTTTCTATTTTCTAATATAAACTTAAATCTAGGGTTTCTTCTAAACCTTAGCTCGATTCTAAGATAGAAAAGAATGAGATTTATGAAGTGTTAAACACATTATGATACACGTTCAACTAAGGTCGATTTTCAAACCCAGAGTTAGGGTTTCGATGCATGAAAATATTTTTAGGGTTTCAAAAACCCTAGACTTGTTCTTGATCTAATAAACTGTTGATGATGTTCATTTTGGTTTGAGTAGCATGTCTGGACAATAATGAGAACATAAGGTAACGATCCAGTAATAAGATGTGCACTTGATGTTTCAAAATAATATAGGCTGTTGTTTATACAAGTTCGTGGGTTTTGATAGCAGCAGCTTGTTTCTATGCTGATGATATTTACAGGTACTTGCATGAGTGTTTGTGTTGTTTCTCCTTACTGTTTGAGCTATCTTAATATAGCTCATTTGACATGCTGGTTCAAAAGGCAAGGTGAACATGTTATAAGAAAAGGAGAAAGGGACGTGAGAAATCAGTTTTCTTTTGGAAGTATATTATTCCACGAGAATGTTGGGATTTGTTTTATTTTGGACGTGATGTGTGGTTGACAAAGTATTTTTGGAAGACATATTCACTCTTAATATCTCACGTAGAGTTAATGGTTGTAGAAGTTGTCCTCCGTAAATTTTTATTGTTGTTGATTTTATGGGATTCTAAGCAAAAGGTAATCAACAGAGGGTATATTTTCTATCCACTGATATTATCTTTTACCTAGTGTTCTGTTATACGTAGCCACTGTTGGAGGTTATAGCCACTGACAGTGTTAGAGGCTAGCTCTAGCCAATGCCAAATATACTCTAGCCTCTAACAGATACAGTTTTGTCTGATATATTTGTTCTACCCACTGACAAGAGTTACCCGATATTAGACAACACATGTTGAAAGGATATTGGACAAAGAAGGATATCAAATGATGAAGAATTTTTGTTGTTCTACCCACTGTTCTGTTAACTTTTTGAAATTTTTTTGCTAAAATTATTGTGAAATTTCTTCTTGCTAAAACTATTGCGAAATTTGTTGTCAAAATTATTGCGAGATTAGGTCATTATTACGAAACAGGCTAAACTATTCTGAGATCAACATTCCAAAATCATAACTTTCAATATTCCGAAAATGTAAAAAAACGTGAATTAGAAAAAATTTTAACATCGAGAGTTATTTGGTCTAGGCGATTTTGGTTTTTCAAGAAGACATAATTAGGGGGTTTAATCAACTTTCCATCACTAATCAAGCAATCAAGTGGTGGGTATGAAGGTAACTCGTGGTGGTCACCCAACCTAGTACTACTCCCACATGAGCATGCTTAACTGCCAGTTCCTAAGAACCCCACTTGCAGTAGACCACAAAACGCGTTGTGTCATGAGAAGGCGAATGTTATCTTATGAACCAAGATCTCTCTTGGCCACAGCCGATGTGGGATTCTCCTAGGGTGTCACAATCCCCCCCCCTTAGGGGCTCATAGTCCTCGATGAGGTTTGCCCCACCATCCCGAACAGATCAAGAGTGACTCTGATCCCACTTGTAACACCCCGCCTACTCAGACCACAATATTGTCCACTTTGTCTGCAGGCCTACGGCTTTGCTTTGTGGCCCTCTTGTAAGTACTTCCCGGCTGGTCACCCAACCCAATAATACTCCCACATGAGCACGCTTAACTGCCAGTTCCTAAGAACCTCACTTACAGTAGACCACAAAACGCGTTGTGTCATGAGAAGGCGAATGTTATCTTATGAACCAAGATCTCTCCTATCCACAGCCGATGTGGGATTCACCTAGGGTGTCATAATATTACATGAGTATGGGTGAACGCCTATGTTCAGATATTTAGCCAAAAAAATGACATGAGTATGGGTGAACGCCTATGGGTCGGTTCACCAAACAAAATTGACATGATAAGGGTGAAAGCCTATGGGTCGGTTCACAAAACAAAATTGACATGACATGGGTGAACGCCTATGGGTCGGTTCACCAAAACAAATTTCGAATGAAAAGCACATGCGACTAAATATGGCCAGTCATGTACCAACCTTTACTTAGTCAAAATATCGGCAACAATGATACATGAAACAAAGGCATTAAAATAAACTGTCAGTTTAGGAAGATCCTGGTGACTACCCACTAGTCACAGGTCAAGTTTTTAGAGACTACAGGCCAAAAACCTTGGCTATGATACCATAATTGTAACACCCCATTTGATAAATGGAATATCATAGGATAATTATGGTGTGTCATCAAATCATGCAAGGTAAATGTCTTAAAACATTAAATGACTATGAAGACAAATACCATAATCAACATCGGTAGTCCAACATAAGCTCACACACATGAAATATAAGTACTGAAAGGGAAGGACTAAACAATGTCCAAAAGAAATAAAGTAATGTATGGAAATGCATAAGGTACAGAAGGCTGTATAACTTCCATCCAAATGCACATACTCTCAAGATCCTAAGTGCGTCCCTGTGTATCTACCGTTTGGGAACATGGAAAGGAAACGGCTGAGCAAGACGCCCAATGAACGGATATATGACATAGTATGAATGACATAAGCATAATAAAGACTGATTAGCAGCAAAAATGTATAAGTCCTGGAAAACCTGGAACATGTTTATAAAATTGGTTTTATAGTTTGAAAAGCTTATGATTCTCTTATGAAAAATGTATTTTAAATTTAGCCAAGAGTCCATATAGGTCATGAGGTATCAACATGCACGAATACTTAGAGGGGTGACCTCATCATACAATTAGAGGGGTTGCATCTAATTATACTGGTCTGGGTATGAGGGATCAACTCCTTGTGAAGGATGCAAGGCACACACCACACTCACCATGAAAATCCTGATTGAAAACATGTAACTAGGATGCACCCATACGCCCTACATGATAATATAAATAAATGTCCAAACTGAAGGGACGTCACGAGCAAT
The DNA here is from genome assembly GCA_025667525.1 of Glebionis coronaria. NCBI lineage: Eukaryota > Viridiplantae > Streptophyta > Magnoliopsida > Asterales > Asteraceae > Glebionis > Glebionis coronaria. The sequence goes on along the minus strand of CM046879.1, from coordinate 443,655,005 downwards.
CACTCTGTCGTGGGGAAGTCATAACACTGGTGCCTCCAGTGTTATGGTTATGGTACCTCCAATAACTAGATGAACTGGCATGCATGTATATAGCTCAGACATTTAAAATATAACATAAGCATTCAAAACATATAAAATAACTGGGGAAAACAGATGGCTGCAAACGGAGAATCCTAATCAAACATACGAAAGAATGTCCATACTGAAGGACGGAATATCCGTACCTTATGTCTAGTAGTGAAGCTATAATGGAAGTTGAACGATCTACTCCGACTTTGCGGACACTACATAAATAAGGGACGTGTATGAGTTGTCTGAATACTGTGTGATTTACTGATTATGTGTGTTCTAAGATTATTTTATATGTTCTTGTCATGTTTTACTGTTTCAAGTGTTATCTTGTATTTATTCATGTTTTACATGTATTCTGATTATGTATTTCATGTATTCTTGTATTACTATACTTGTGTCATAATAAGTAACTTTCTAAATATAGTAGGTTTCAAAAAATATAAAGTTTCCAAAAATAGTAAGTTTACTGAAATAAAAAGTTTCCAAAAATAGAAAGTTTCTAAACATAGAAAGATTCTAAAAATAGTAAGTTTCCTGAAATAGAAGTAAGTTTGATTATAAGTTCAATATATAAGCTAGTGCTTATTAGTCATAAGTTATAAGTAATGATGATTTATTAGTAAAGTCTATTAAATTAAATACTTAAGCTAAAGTGATTATAAATTAATAATGAAAGTGCATGGTTTATTAATTAATAATATGTCATGGTTAATTTAATAAAACTTTACCTTATACCATTAATTAAATTAAGCACGGTTTTTAATTTAATTAAATCAGATAAAATACTTAGGTTATTAAATGTATTATTAATTTTAATAATATAACCTAAGTCTTGATTTTAATTAAATAAATTAATCGTTCATGTAAATTAATTTAATTAAATAAATCAATAAACTAATGGCTAACAAAATGTACCCGAGTCCCGAAACCCGAGAAAACACCAAACTGAGCCAAACCTACCACACAGCCGGCGGCTGGTGGTTGGTCGGCGGCTAAGCAGCTCGGCTGCAGCCGTTGGTTGCCACTGCTGGGCTAACGGTTCACACCGGCTGAGCTGGTGCTCCCTCCTCCGTGACTTGTGTACCCACCGAGACCTTGGAGGGTCTCGGTTCCCACTGTTATCACCAAGGTACCCACTGTGGGGCCTTGATCTGCTGCTGCCTGAACACAAACACCACCGAATCCCTTGGGTGTTTCGGCTGTTGGTGGAAAAGGCCACCGAGACCTTGGAGGGTCTCGGTTGGTGTGTCGCCGAAGCAAAAGAAAAACCAAACACACCCGTAACTTGTTTTAATCTTTTCTATAACATGTTTTGATTTATGTTTTTAAGATCAAAATCAAAATAAAAAGATTAAGGTTTGGTTAATTTACCGAATACATGGATCAATAAAGGGTTTAATCATGAACACGAACACAACCCCGTGATTACTCAAGATCAAAAATCAAAATCGACCCCTTGTTTCCTTGTGGTATACCGCGACTAAAGAGAAGAGGGAGGTTAGGGTTCCTTCAATTTTTCTAAAAAAATATTATGTGTTTTCCCTGGATATTAGTTTTACTAGATGGATTGCAAAATTGGCCGGCCCTCTCCCTTTCTTTCTTTGTCGTGGCTACAAAATCCCAAAAGTCAAAACCACACAATTTTCGTGACTTAAATATTATACGTATTATTCGTGTTTGTTTGTGTTTTAATGTCATGAATTAAATATTGTACATAAATGTTTATCATGTATTAATAATATACCTATTACTTGTAATTTAATGTTCGTGACACGTGTCGTATATTATTAATAGAAAGTTTTAATTTAGTCGTGTTTTCATGTATTGTACTGTTCATGGTATTTTATGTGGGTTTTACCACATCCGTCACATTGGAGTTGATCCCTCCACCCAGACTTATATAATTAGAGGTCACCCCTCTAATTGCATGATGAGGTCACCCCTCTATGTATTCATGCACGCTGATACCTATCATGACTTATATGAGCTCTTTGGCATTTAAATTACCTTTTCATGTATAAACATAAGACTTTTCAGATATAAATTAGTTTATAAAACATGTTCCAGGTTTTTCAGGACTTACACATATTCCGCTGCATTTCATACTTAACTTATGTTTCAGTTATTCTTATCATGTCATTATATCCGTTCACTGAGCGTTTTTCTCAGCCGTATTTTCTTTCCATGTTCCCATACGGCGGGTACACAGGGACGAACTTGAGCAACTAAGAGTACGTGCATAGGATGGAAGCTACCTTAGACTTCTTTTCCTTTTGTATTTCATATACTTATGCTTGCTTGGACAATGTTTAGTCATTTTCTACATTCTTTACTTTATGCATGTGTGAGCTTATGTTTGGGGACCGATGTTTGATTCCAGTTTTCCTTTATGGTCATTTATGTTTCTAAGACATTTACCTTTCATACTTTGATGACACGCCATAATTATCATGTAAAGATCTACTTATCGAAGTGGTATGTTACATGTACCGTATAGATGGTGTGTTTTTTGAGATCTAGTGCTTTTCTTCTAGGGATCTAAAGATACAGATCTTAGTAAAACTCATGGTGTGTTTTAAGAAATACAAAACTTGGAAAAATACGTGTAAATATGAAGAAAACCTCATCGTAAGGAAACTTATTGTACCTAGCCACCAAGAAGTTGAAAAGACTTATGAATCATGATGGAATTTTTATGACAATTGTAGGTGATTCAGAAAATAAAAGAAATAAAAGAAAAAAAATAGTAATTTTAAAGATAGAGATTAAAGATAAGAGATGTGAGATGAGATGGTAGTACAATAATAATATTAAAGAAATAAAAAAAGTACTAGTATGTTATTAAAAAAAGTGATAGGTAAAAGAATTAGTGGAGGGTATTTAAGGTATTTAAAAAATATATGCAAAAAGACTAAAAACCCACGATTACGAGAAATTATGGAAAGAAAATAAATGCGCCAAAACATTTTGGAAAGAAAAAAGCTTTGGAGGCAAGAAGTGATCAACCAAGTTAAGCGCGAGACATTTTCAAAAATTTCCTTTTGATATACAGAGTATATATTAAAAAAATGCAAAATAACCCATTTCATTGAAAGTCTACGGGGGTGTTTAGGTTTGCCTTATGAAATAGTACTTATCACGATTACAAAACGTGAATAATCAGTTTCTAGTATTTGGTAACTTTTTTTAAATAATAGATTATTTGCTTTTTTTAAGGAGAAATGATGTTTTACATAATCTAGAATTGAGTTACTTTTGCAAAACGCAAAAGTTGATTTATATGTAGCCTACCACATGAAAGCTTTAAACGTCTATATTGCTCTCTTATTTAATTTCCATGTGTTTTATTTTGGTAAGGTAAATGCTTATTTTTGTAGTTTTATGCATTAAGTTATTAAATAATTTGATTTGTCAAATACAATAGATTTTGACTATCTGATTATCGCGATATTAGATATCATAATCAAACTCATAAATATATTTTAGAATCATGAATAGTTGATTATGTAATTATCCATTTTCAAACAAACATAATCTATATTGGACACACAATCTCAAACACATCTACTTTATTTATAATTCTTGGTTTATTCTAGCAGTGTTACGTTGCTTAAAAAACACAAATTATAACCTTAATAATAGCGGGAATTGCGAATTCCAATGCGGTATTAAAAATGTGTTTCTCAGTTGTGTGTGTTTTGAGTTATCTAGGCCCTTTAGCAACGGTGGATCTATTTCTCTCAAAGTTGGAGAACACCGTCGATTAGCAGACACTGTACCCCCAAAGTAGTCATTCCATCCCCTCCTTTGATTTCTAATTCTTGGCTTCTTTACAACCATTGTTGGTGATGACTTTTTTTGCAAGCTTCCCATAACTTTAATAATAGGGGGGTATACTATAGCTATTCACAATATCCCCTCTCTCACAAACTACTTTGTTAGATACCTAAAAATAATAACTACTCTCTGTCTGTCTCTCTCTCTTTCTCTCAAACGTTTGCCGAGAGGGATTTGGGCCATTGATGGTGTTAGTGGGTGCTCAAAATGGGAGCTGGCCGTTGATTACATTTGTACTTTTCAAAACCGTTGATCAATATGCCTTCCTAGATAAAAACCCCTTTCCCAGTCATTGATAGATGTTGTTTGTGTGTGTTGTGTGTTATATAATCCTCCCATCCATCCCAATAATTCCACCTATAAACTATTTGTCCCTTCATCCCATCCTAATGTTTTTTATCGGCTTTACTACGTTGATCTCAATCATTCGTTACGTTTATTTCATCAAACTCCTAATCAGCAGATGTTTGGTGGTTTTGTTTTTATTGTTGCCTACCATCACCACACCAAATAAATCTTCCTACGGATTGCTATTTTCGATGCCTCCGATCTCTTTGTTGCCGCCGGTGAGGCGGCGTAGATTGTTAGGGACAATTGTGATTGGTAATACCTGCTTTTTCTCTTTTTGAGGTATTGTTTTTTTATTTGTTTAATGTTTCAAACTTTGTGTTATTTGAGATTAAGGATTGTGGTACACTTAAGGTTGTTGGTTTGATCAGCTTAGGGTTATGTTAACTAAAATGCTTGCATAACCTTTCCTCTAATATTGTTATACATATCATAGTACTTGAAATGTTACACCTGGATTTCTATTTGAGATTGGTATGAGTTTTTTCTTGTGCTTTGTATTGCGGCCGTTCGCCAACTGTTTGAGTTACTAGAACTTTCATTGCTTATATACTGTGTGTATGTTTAGCTCGCATAAAAATAAATGCAAACAATTACCATTTGTGGGTTATATAACAACCTATTATGATACTTTTGTGCATTGATGTTTTTTCGGATCATAATTTACAGGCACACATAGCTTGGTGGGGCAACAACATGTATGATGTGGTTGTAGCCATGGGTGTGTTGTGTTATTGAGATGGAATCACCCGTATCTTGGTGGGGCATCACGCGCTTGTGTTTGCAGCCATGGCGGGCTGTTACCTCTTTATCCGGTGCGTGCTTCAAAATGTCCACGCCATAGAAATATCTTGATAGGATTATTTGAACTAAGGTAATTGGGCTGTAATTTAGAACTTGGTACGTCAGCCTACTGTTGACCTCAGGTTATGGGTTTATAGTATCTTTCTACCTATGTATATTTCGTTTACTGAAGTTGTAGTGATTCTTTCGGTATTTTTGTGCCACCTATGTTATGCTATGAAAAAAATGTGTGGGCATGCGTATCTTTGTGGGACGTTTATTCAAACACAGCCAAGGTAGTGTCCCCGACTTTGTGACCAGAACTTGCTCTATAGCCTCTTTAACGCCACCAATCGCTTCGATGCCACCGTTTCTGGTGTGTGACGACGACGGTTGGTGGCTAATATGAATAATACATATGAACCTCACTGTATTCGTATTTATTTCCTGTAGTTGGTAGTTTGCTTTATTTGTTAGTGTTTTGATGCATTATAAATCTTGAAAGCGTTAGTTTGTTGCCATCTGTTTGTATAAAGACTATCATAGGCATTTCAAAAGGCTATGCTAAATTTGAACGCCTTCAAAAAACAGAGAACATCTACATCTTGGCGTGGAAAACTATTGCGTTTGTAGCCATGACGGGTGCAACCTCTATTATTATGACCGAAACTTTGTTTTGCGATCTAGTGTTCTATAGCTTACATTTATTGTTCCATGTAACCGCCACTTTCTAAATATAGGTGGTGATGAAAACCCATATACGTTTGTGTTTTGTGAGCCACATTTTACGGTCGCTCGTATCTTGGTCACACAGCTACACTTTCGTTGTGGTTGCAACCATGGCGGATGTTCTGAGTGGTTCCCACAAAAGTGGATCTAAGCCTTAAAATAGACGTCGCAATCTTTTTCACTATATGTGTGCTTGATGATGATGCATCCATGGTGTTCGGTTTCCCTTTCTCTTTGGATATGGTTTGTGGCTCCGGATTCATAAGAGCTCTTTGATGGATTCACACCTATTGGAACCATATGTGATTTCCCGTGTGTTACACGATGTTTAATAGTGTGTGATGCTTCCCATCTGTGTATTGTTTTTGTGATCCGATATGGAACTAGTAACATCTTTGATCCCTTTTCTTTGTTGTATAATCAAGATAGGGATAAAATTTAGATTTTGATTGTTTTACATGTTCAAATTGATGTATAAGCTGAAAGGTTTCAAACGAACCCAAAGAAAGTAAACTTATGAAACATAAGCCCTAAACAAAAAAATGCATGAGTTGTCGGGATATATAATTGTGCTTATGTTGGTAAGTTCACTTTCGTTAGAAGATGCATTTTTTGGGCTTGTGGGTTTATGAGGGTACTTTAACCATAGGGCTATTTCGTACACCTATATTTGCATTATTAGGCGGGTAATTTCATAAACACTGATGAGTTGAGATGATTGTTGTAATATGAGCAAACTGAAATGACCCATTGAAACTCCGTTGGCTGGGCAGCACCACGAGAGTGATGTTTTACCACCACGGTAGGTTGGATGCCTTTTTGATGATGCTTTGTTAGCAGGCCATGGCGAGTCAAACCGCCTATATCTTGGCGAGGCAGCACGACAGTAGTGCTTACAGCCATGACGGGTTGCATATCCTTTTTCCTGTCTCGCAGTCACAAATCTGAGCCCAATATTATTGGTAAATGCGTTTTTGCTGCTTATGATGACATGTATTGATGATATGCTTAATTGAATTTGGTTACATTTGCTTTGGTTATCTTATGGCACCTTATTATGATGATACTCTGAGATTTATTTCCATGTTGTAATTTATGTTTTGGAATATGAGAGTTGCTGCTTAATTTATATTTCTTATGTTCCTTCGATGTTGCTTCTTAAAATTACGATATATGTTTTGGGTTGTGTTAATGCAAAGCAATGCCTATAAACATTGTTAGTATTAATTAATCTTTCTTAGTTTTGATCACGACAAATTACAAAGACATTTATTGTCATACAATCATAAAACGAATTATCTAACAAACACAATCATCAAGGTAATAATCATTACACTAACATATCTTAATCATGCTTAGTGATCATAAAAGTGATTAGCCTTAAAACTCACTTTTGTCAAATGTAACAAAAGATTTTTAATAAAATTTATTTTTAAGAAAATGTTTTAGTAAAATGAAAATGTAAATTTGAATATGTCATATTTCAAATGCCATAAGAATATCCTTTGAAGGTTTAAACAGCCTCAGATATTTCAAATTCACTAAAAGACAAAAGGGAGCGGACTCTACGCTGGCGGTACCTTAGCACCTACGGCAGTTCCTTATTGATAAGGAACCGCGGGCTCCAATAAGGAACCGCGGGCAGATATAGCCGTTGGAAGTTTGTCTTATAAATAGTGGATCAAATCTTCATTCTCATCAACCCTTTTTGGACATCTCTTTCAGCCTTCTTTCTCCTATCTAATCCTAGTCATTTGTAAATAATCACTTAATGTGTTAAGTATTTTTACTCATGATTATCCTCTTGATCTTCTTCTATAACTTTTCCAAAGATAAGATCACTCACACACTTGTGATGTGATTAAAGATGTAGCATTGATGAAGATCACCTTCTCCTAAAGATCTAGTCATGTTAATCATTTGCTTATTTGTGTCTTGTGTAGATCCAATGTATTTATGAATACTTGGACTAGTTGTGTTCATCCAAGCTATATGTGAATACTTGGATTAGAGTTGTGTAAATCCATTGCACATATGTGTGCTTGGATTTGTGTTGTGTAGAACCAAGCTACATGTGTGTACTTGGATATGTTTAGTTGAGTTATAATTAGTTGTGTTAGTTCTCACTAAACTATAAAGTGATGTGGTTGTGTCATGTTAGTTCTCACTAAACTATAAAGTGATGTGGTTGTGTCTTGTGAGTTCTCACTAAACTATAAAGTGATATGTAGTTGTGTTGTGTGAAGTTCTCACTTAGCTTCAAAGTGAAGAGTCGTGAAGATTGGTTCTAGCTTTGGAGTAGAACTCGACATCTAGCCTTGTGTTGGAAAATGGTGAAGTAGGCAACGTTGTGAAGATTGGTTCTAGCTTTGGATTAGAACTCAACATCTAGCCTTGTATCGTAAAATGGTGAAGTGGGCGTCGTTGTGTAGATTGGTCCTAGCTAAGATTAGGTCTCGACAGTTAGCTTAGTGTCGGAAAATAATGTAAGCGACGTTGTAAGGTTTTCTCCGCCAAGAAGGGAGCTTGTGGATATAGTGGAAATCTCGAGTAAGGTGTACTCGAGGAGTGGAGTAGGAACGAGGATAGAGCCTCGTTGCCGAACCACTATAAATCTTGGTGTCTTCCTACTAGGTCGTTTCTTTCCTTACTCATTACTTACATTCATTATCATTATACTTACTACACATTGTTAATTCATTAGAATTGAACCTAATCATTATGCAACTAGCTTTCAAGTAAAAGATAGTTTTATGCACTCACCTAATTGAAAGGAATTTTAATTAGGAGATAAACCGATGAGAAACTATTCAACCCCCCTGCTAGTTTCTACAATTAGTATCAGAGCGGTGGTGACACAAGATCTTTGAAGTATATTGTACTTTAAAACTTGGATCGATCCATTGTCTCCTAAAATTAGAAGGTTAAGTTATACTAAAGTTTTTCTTTGGTAAAAACTATTTTTTGTTTAAAATAAGCCTTTTAAATTGTTAATATTGCATATTACTTAAATTAGTAGTATTAATGCATTTTAGATTTACTCTTGAAATGTATCTACTAGTTTGCATCTTGTTATGTATAGGTACTCATGAAGATAAATCATTCTATTGATTGTGGATTGAGTTACTTACACTTGTAGAAGACTCATCGTCTTTGATTTCCAACATCATTGAATGATGATATCAAGATGTGTAGGAGTGATACTAGTCTTTGAAGACTTAGTAGTCACTATTAGTCATAGTTGGGCTTTGCATCGGTTCCTTGAAACCTCAGAATGCAATTTGTGGCCAAGGTACGCTTTCGTTCTTCCACACGCCCTATTGATCATTCTTTTGATCATTAATTGACTATATGCTTGTTCTTGGCATCCTTGCCTTTACATTTACATGTGCTTTGTGATTCTTTCCATTTTCCCTCTCAAACCTTCATTGCTTGGATACTTGACTCACTATGGAGATGTAGGGTGAGTTAGTAGAAGCTTAAAGTATCAAGCATGATTTCTATGGTTTGCACCCTTATAGTTAGTAGGCCCTATATCATGTGTAACTTGTGCAATTCAGCTCATCTCTAGGAAGATTAGTGAATCCCTTGAGATACCAAACTACTTCATTAAGTTGTAGGTGGATTTTATACATTTGGAATTGAAATATTCCAAGGATATTGTTATTGTTAATTCTAGCAATAATTATCCGATCATGTGGGAGAGAAAGTGAATCTATACTTTGCTCATGTGTTTGAAATAGAATAAGACTACTCTTGAAAATAATTTTATTCTATGCATCAAAATTGCTTGGTATAATTCATTACCAAAGCCGTTTAGACTTTCGCCAGAAAGGCACGTCTTAAACCACTATATATGACACAAGCTCTTCTCCACCTCAATTTGAAGAATGTCATTTGTCTCTTGAGATTCTTGGTCTAGATTCACTTCCCTTGACTCCTCTCCCTTTGCTTCTTTGCTACGAGTAGTCATTTGTTCGTTTCGGTCTTTTCCTATATCGATTCAACTCGTAATCCTTCAAAAAGGCATTATTACCTAGTGTTGAGGTGGTCCAATGATATCCTAAAAGGTTTAAGATATATTTTTAAGTATTTTAAAAATTTTGGTTTTCAAAAATTCATTGTTTTTCTTTGATAAAAACCTGCCTCGGTAGGCGGTTCTTTATCTCTGGCGGTTCAATAGCGCGGTTCCTTATCGATAAGGAACCACGGGCAGAAACTTTGTTAGAGCGCCAGTGTTTATAAAATACCTTTTTTCAGACAAAACCTTCTCACTCCTTCACACACACAGCCGGCGGTTTTTTGTTTTTCCACCATTGTTGAAGCTTCAAAAACCTTCAATCACTCAAATTAATTGATTCAAGTTCGTGGGTTTCACTCATCCATCATCCAAGATCAATTAATTGTAAGTTATTTCTTTCAATTTAATCTAATTTGTTCTAGGGTTCATACATTCATAATTGGGGATTTTTAAAATTGACATTGAATTAGAACCTTACTAGGAATAAGAGTTGACATAGTATTGTTATTATGATTCCTTAGGTTTGTATTCTTTGAGATTTCACTAAAACCCACTTGTAGAACAAATCCGAATTTTGACTAAATAATTTGGTTGATTGATGGAATTGATATGAACCCATGAACAAGTTGGTAATAGCATTGTTAAATGCTTACCTAAAAACCTTGATTTGAAAAACCAATGTTCTAGTTCATTGTTGATTTTACATAGTTCATATGTTTTGATCAATGATGAAATGGGTACATTGTGAACATGAGAATGACAAGGATTAATCCTTTGTTTGTCAAGCTATTGATGAAACACATTCTCATCTTTTGAATTTTGATGTTTATTTTTCATATGAGTGATTGGAAAAATATTTTTGTTTATTGTATTTAGGTACAAATCATGCCTTCAAGATACCAAAGAGATCATCAAAACACTAGACGATATATGCCAAACCTTTCTCAAATTTTTGCTTCTACCTAACTCCGAAACTCCTATCCATCTCTTTCAAAACGTTGTTTCCATGAGGGTAGAACTGTCGATGAAGAAATTACGGGTTATGATTATATCAAATCTATGTTTGAGCCTACGGGGTTTGATTGTTTGCTTTACATAGATGAAGAGATATCTCCCGTATTTCTTTTGGAGTTCTTTAGAACCTATTCTATCTTTGAGTTCAATGGTAGAATATTCATTAGATTCTTGTTGAATAATCAAGTCATTCAATACTCTCTCGAAACCTTTGGTCAAATTCTTGGTGTGACATTTGAAGCTATTTATTGTTTCACGGACAAATGGAGACTTGATGCTCTCGATGAATCCAACGATAAACCTCCGAATGACCATAGTGAAGTTGATCTTGATTTTATCCTTGAAAACATTTCCAAAGAGCGTGATGGAAACGTTGTGAGAAGACTTCATTCTAATAAACGACTTGTAAATCGTTATGAGGTTCTCTCAAGCGACCTTAAGGATTATATGGTTCGTTGGGCCGACATCCTTAGGGTGAATGTATTTTGTCTTGGTGGGAACCGGGATCACATTCCGGCGTGTATGGTGCATATGCTATTTTGCGTCTTTACCGAAACCAAGTACAACTTGGCATACTATATCACTCGACGAATCAATTACGCTATCTCCAAGCCCAAAACAAATCTTCCCTATGCTATGCTTCTTACTCTCTTCTTTAAGAGGGTTGTTCATGATTTTCCCTTCCTTGACTTCTCTCGCTTTCAACCGGTTCAACAGGTGATTTTACCTATTCAAGAGGTATATGAAAGAAAGCCTAGAAGTGATAAAGGTTCGAGAAAACATGATCAACAAGAGTCCGATGATGAGGACACCTACATGCCAACAAGTGATGGTGATGGCATAGGTACTAGTGCTCATGTCGGCTCTTCAAGTAACTCCCGTCAATCCACAAACTCATTCGTGGATGGACTTGAAGACCTATCTCCTCCTCCTCACCATGCTACTAGTGAAATTACAGAGAACCTTAGTCTTGAGGATGTTTATTGGTCAAATCTTAGAACTCAAGGTGAGTTACATGATCATCGAGTTGAGTCAAGAGGTGGATTCAAGTACTTGGGGAAATTGATCAAAGAACTTGGCAAGATGAAGAGATGATGACTTGGATTGGATTCATGTTGAATATGATGTCGGACATGTTTTATGGTGTTGAGTTTTTCGTTGTGTTTATTAACTATTACTACCTGTTTGGATTACTAACTATTTTAATCCTTATTTAACTATGTAGTCGATCTTTCGATTTACATAGCTTTGTACTCATTATGTGTTTGTTAGCTTCCTAGATTTTGATTTATAGTTAACTTTGGCTTGCTATTTACCTGTGTGAAATTAGGGCTGACCAATGTTTGAGGAAGTGCTACATTTGAACAACACTGGACGCGGTTCCATATCGAACCCGCGGTTCCTTAGCGATAAAGAACCGTGGACCTACATAAGGGACCACCTGTCCCTGTTTCGACAGAATCTTTGCTTTACACTATTTTCCTTAATCTGTGTAGAACTTTGATAAAAAAAATTTGAAAAACCTGCTCTTTCCTAAACTAGGGTACCTAATTTCATTATTCACCTAAAATGATTTTAACCCATTACTAGTTTGGATCGTTCCCTTCTCTTCTTAAACCCTCTCTTGTTGATTGTGTTCTTCATCGCTTCAACTCTTCTCTAAACTTTAACACACAACCATGGTGTCCACTAGAACATCCACTTCCTCCAAAACTTCCTCCTCCAAATGAAGCCTCAAAATTAAGATTAAGATACCTAACATTGGTTCATCTCTTCACACTCCCAAAAATGAGATCTCTTCCATTCTCATTTCTTCTTCACCTTCACCACCCCTTGCTCCATGCAATACAAACTCAGCCCATGGTACTAACCATTCACATGGTTCTACCTCCTCTTCATTCAATCAAGAATGAATGAGCTTTCTTCACCTTTCACCCCTAGTCCTCCTTTGGATGGGATTTCTCAACCACAATCTCTACAAAGTCTCCCCTTTGTACTTGAGCCTTTGGTTACCTCTCCTTTCACTCCACCAAATTATCCCATCTCACCCTTGGACACTAACAACCGTTTTTTAATATATCGTTTTCCTCGACTCGACTCGAATTGATTTCCAATTTTAACGTAGAGATTAATCGTTTTTGGTTAATAATAATATTTTGGGAATCTATGTCTATTTAAGCTAAAATTAGGGAAAATATGTAGGCTAAGGACTATATAAAAGTAAAAGCGCAATTAATTCACATAAAATTACTCTAAATTGCAATGTAAAATTAAATTACAAATATAAATCTAGATGCAACAAAAATAAACTATAGTTAAAAATGATAATAATTCTAAATACGAAATTAATCTAATGCAAGCAAGTAAAGCAAATAAAAGTGACGAAAAATGAAATCACAAAGATAAACTTAAAAATAAGCATAAAGCTTCAACCTTTTAAGCTTATTAATCTTTTTAGATGATAAAGCTACAAGCTTTATATACTAATAAACTTAATAATAACAAAAAGATGTAAACTTTTTACTAATTATGAGCTTATCTAAATGAAATCTAATTTTTATAACTTTTAAATCTATATTTTAACACAAATAATAATAACTAAAACTAATTAAACCGGTTTTCTGTGAAAAATAAAACTCTATTAAAAACAATTTAAACTATAACGATCTAATTAATAAAACTAAAGCGATTAGGCTAGAAAAATAAAAAGGAGAACTTTAGTACCCGTAGTCCGAGATAACTGCTCTAAACAAACAACATCAACAACTTCAACAAAATACGGCCCGTAAAGTACACGGCCAACCAATATCAAACCAAAACTAAGCGTAACCCGGCCTGTAAAATACACGGCCAACCAAATCAATCTCTAACCAAATTAATCAACCATATCAAACTTGAACCAAATTAATCAACTATAAGCTCTTCTTAAAAAATGATAGATCGATACGCCGAGATCAAAGAAAACATAAAAGGTTAGAACAATAAGCAATAATTATTATATGATAAAGAGATTTAATTAAAACTAACAGATCTAAAATATTTTTATGTTTTATAAAAGTATTTTAAATTTTAAAGCTAAAAATTAAGATCTACTTAATCTATTTAAAAACCTAATAGATCTAACTATTTTTTTAGGTTTTATAAAAATACTTTAAATTTTAGACTCTAAACTTATAGATCTAAACTTTTTAATATAAAAAACTAATAGATCTAACTATTTTTTTGGTTTTTTTTAAAGTATATTTAATTTTTAAAACTTAAATCTATTAGATCTAAATAACTAATTAATAAAAACTAAAAGTACTAAAATAAAAAGCTAGCTTATAAATAAGTTGTAAGCCTAAGCTTAGAACCTATGAGATTTAAAAAGCTAAAAAGCTAATTAAATAATTACTCCACAATAAGCTAGATCTACTAAAATAAGGCAACAATAAGCTTAAAATAAGCTTGTATATAAATCTAACTTATTAGGAAAAAGTTATATAAACTTATCCCAAATAATAAGCTATATTATAAAGATAAATAAAAAGAAAGGAAGAATGAGAATTGGTTAAAGAGATTAAGCTAAAAGATTAATTTTATTAAAAGATAAAAAAAGCTTAATGAATAAGCTATTACAAGATTGAAAGGAAAAATACAACTTAACTATGTGTGAAAACTATATATGAAAAAAACTTTATGAAAGAAAAAAAAGTGAAAAATAAAGGGAAGGGGGACTTTATATAGAGCCAACATTGGGGGTATTTTAGTCATTTACTAGCTAATTTTGCTTGGAGGCTAAATTTATGGGATCACATGCCTTCACATTCTGATCATAAGCATGACACACGTCCAGCTTGTACTAACATGCTCCATATGCCACGTGTCATCCCCTGATTGGTCTGAAAAGCTGAGTCAACTGCCACCTCGTCATTCTCTGCCACCTCTGTCATTCTTTGCCACCTCGTACCAGCACTAATGCACTAGATCCCATCATAAATTCGCAGTTAAGCGTGCTTGGGCGAGAGTAGTACTAGCCTGGGTGACCCGCTGGGAAGTCCAACACTAAAAAATTCATAGAAAATAAAACGACGCGAGGTCGGGACCGTTGGCTTCGTAATTTTGTGCTCTTCAATGTGGTTTATTAGTGGATGACTTTGGAGATTTGAAAAAATGGTCCTTATTGTAAAATCTTCATCAAATCTTCATTTTTAGTCTTCCAAACTTCATTCTTTTGGCACTTTTTGGTCCTTTGACTTTATCTTTGACTTTATCTTCGATAAATGGCCGTGAAATCCCGTGTTTTCTTTCCTTTTGATATTTTGTACCTATTTCACAACAAAAACATAAATCACGCATAATTCCGATATTTACGATATTAATTACACGTTTTGGTCTCGTTTTTCATTGATTTAAGTGGTAAAAGGATAAGTGTTTACACACTTATTAAATCCCCTACACTTGACCATTGCAATGTCCCCATGCAATGCACAATTTTAAAGCACAATTTTACATTTTTCATCATAATTAACCCATCTTGGCCTTTATTAAATACTAGACACTAAAGAAACTAAAAAGATAGAAAATTACAAAATATTTCAAGGAAAAAAACGCGTAAAGAAATCTAAGACTTACATTAGGGCTTTGGTGGCATGAATGTTTATCACCCTCAAGTTTCACGTTCCCCATACCAAGCTTAAAAACGAGATCGTTGTTATTATAAGTTAGTAAAGCTAACACTCACTCACGTGGCTCAATTATTCACTTAGACCCCCTTATTCCTAGGTGTATCTCTTATATTTTATTGTTGTCTTGAATGATCACGAGGATGCATTTTTGACTTATTTCGATAGTTTATTTAGGCCGACAATAAAGTAGGACGATTTAATCAATAGTTAGCTAAAGGACAAAATCTTTTAAAACTGCTTCTCGAAACCTTATAAAGTTCATATCTTGGCATAACTCGTTTCACGATTTGAGACCTTTATCGGATCGATATTTGGCATTGACTTCATACTTCGAATCTTGAGAGACGTTCTTGAAATAATGGTCTTCTCTTCATAATAGGAATTTCTTCACTTGAAGTTTTTGAGAGATTCTTCAAACTTGGACCACGACTTCTTCATTTTTCTCCAATCTTTATTTGGGATTTTGATATACAACGATCCGCCTCCTTTTAGGACTTGGATCTATTTATCCTCATACCTTGTTAGGGTCTTTTCGGATAAACTTCTCCATGATCTTTAGGGGAGTATTTGCTTTTCGTCGTGTGTCTCGATCCTTCATATTGATTTTTGATAAATGATTCTTCACATCACTTTGGATCTTTAGCAACAAAATGTAGCCCTCGTGCCTTGTTAGGGCCTTTTCGGACTCGCCAATCTTCGCATCCCGATTCAATAAGTTATGCCTTTGCTATGAAATCACATTAATCCCGAGCAACTTTTAAACGATCTTGTGCTAGAAGCTAAGTAACTTTTCAAATCGTATGACCTTATTTATTGCAATTATATATTAACAAGCGATGGGAGAAAAAGATCATAATTAACTCACATAAATTCATGAAAGAATACCAAACTTATAATTGACTCTATCATCTCTCGTTCTCCATAATTTAAAATCTCAAGGAATGAGACTCGTGGATGCTTAGCCTATTAAATCAAAGTTTTGGGTTTTCAAGTCATCTATAGGATCTTGCAACTTCTTAGACTTTTTCAAGTTTAGAATTTGCATTTTAAAGTTCCCTTGATAAACGACTTTCTAGGATCAATTATAGGAACTTGCGAAAAGTTCTTGTTCTTAAACCCGTATGAGTTAAGACTTTCGCGTTTTAAAGTTCCCTATATAAAAGTTTAGCAAAACTTCATTTAAACACGTTAAGGATACTAGCTAGAGTAAACTTGGATAAGTAAACTCGGGTTGAGTCAAAAGATTCATGACGGGCCTAATATATCAAAGACGTCTAAACTTGTTAAAACCATTTTATTTATTTATTTTTTTCTTTTTGACTTATTACGGAATATATACATATGGTAGTGATGACAAAAGGAAAGGAGATAAAAGAAAATAAAAGAAAAATACTACTAGGCGAAAATAGATCAAAAATTTTGAAAAGCGTCGAAAATATTAATTTTCCGGTTAAAATGAGGACGTATTCATGGAAAAGCCCACTTATTACTTCGATAGAAGTCTCCCATACACTTAATATAAACATTGTCCTCAATGTTTAAGAATGTGGAAGTAAACTCCCCTACACTTAGGACATTGTGCACGTTGTTTAAATCTTGTTAAGGAAGAGACAACTAAAGGATTACATTTATTCAACTTATTTATATACAAGTATGAATCACAATAGCAAAAATGAATTGAAGAAACCGGGTACACGGGAACACGGGATCACGGGTCATGTCAAAAGCACCAAAGTGGATCATTAAAGCACATGTCCCTGCACAACATCACAAAACACAACCTACTTGTCTCCCCCCCTACACTTATTGGTGGAAATGGGTGAAGGTGAAAAAGGGTGGAAAAGGTAAAAATCTAACCTAGTTTAAGGATGCTTGATTTTTTCTTCATGAGTCTCTAGCTCGACTCGATTTCCCGAATATCATCACTCAAATGGGAAAAATCATGGAAAAACCGAGATTTCCAAGGGAGGAAAATCTCTCCATGATAAAGGGTGAAACATACTCACTTAAGGAATACCTTAAGAAAAATCCACCCGGGTCAAACACATAATTTCCATCACGAAAGGAAATAAAGCCCAAGGTGGTAAAATCACATAAGGCAAAGAAAAGTGGGGTAACCTTAGTCAAAAATCTCTTTCAAGGAAAGGTGTTATGGTGATATGGAAATGATAGCACTAAAGAGTCTATTCCGGGATCAAACACCGGTTCCTTAACGGGAAAATAGCAAGAGGTGTTGACATTAAGGCTCAAAATATCATCATAATCCAAAGTGGGAAAGTCGTCCTCTTCCAAACTCGATGTGAAAACATAAGTATCATCGGAGTCATAGGAAAACTCATCCTCGTGAGGAAAATAGGTATTTAGAAGGATATCTAAATCCTCCTCAAATGGAATATCCTCTAAAGTAGAAATAATCTCTAAGATCGGAGGATATTCCTCAAAAGTCATGTTTCTAAAATTGGGGTATAAAAGTCAAAGGGAGTCTCCATAAAGGAAGAATCACTCATAGAGATATGGGGTGCATTAAGGTCATAAGGTGGGTCATCAAAAATAATGAGATCACTTAAAGAAGTGTCATCATCGTAATCATCAAAGATTGGTGGATCAAAAGTGGGTGGGTCAAATGGTGGGTCGTCTAAACCGAAGATAGTGTGATAACTTAAAGAAGTGTCATCACTATAAGTTTCATAAATAGGAGTTTCAAAAATTTGAGGCTCTAAGGGAAGGGATGAAGTTATCACAAAATCATTTTGATTAGACTTTTTAGTTCCAAAAGGATTAATAAAAATCTCTTCATTGTCATAATTAAGAACATTAATCATATTGATCGACTCTTTTCCATTTGATTTAGTTGTGATTTTTCCCATTTCAAAAACTTGTTGTTCATCCCTAACCCTAAGAATTAACTCCCCTTCGGCCACATCAACTAATGCTTTTCCGAATCTTAAGAATGGTCTACGAAGTATTAACGGAATACGAGGATCCATCTCATAGTCGACGACGACAAAGTCCACGGGAAAAGTGAATGTACCAACTTAAACAAAAACGTCCTCGGCAATACCAACGGGGTATGCGAGAGTTATATTAGCTAACTCGAGAGTCATGCGAGTCGGTACAAGGTCGGGTAATGATAATTGTTTCCATACAGAGAGTGGCATAAGATTGATGCTAGCGCCGAGATCCACTAAAGCCATACAATCATCAGTTTGAGGAAACGAGCAAGGTAACACGAATCGTCCGGGATCTCCTAGCTTTTCGGGAAGCTCTTTGAGAAGAATCGCGGAACAATTCTCATTTAAACGAGTATTAACGAGCTCTACCATTTTTTCCTTCTTATTGAGCAAATATTTGAACATTTTCACAAATTTAGGCATTTGAGCAAGTGCTTCAATAAGGCTAATGTTAACATTCACTTAGGAAATCATTTTCAAAAATTTGGAAACATAAACGTCATCTTTGGTGAGCACTTTAGCCTTGTCCAACCTAGAGGGATAAGGGATATTGGGCTTTGAAGTTGAAGGTTGAGAAGGAAAAGGACTCGCTTCTTGAAAAACCTTAGGGTTAGGCTCATTAGGCAATGGAGAACTAGTACTAGGAGTGGTAGTGGGAGGAATCACCGAAGGGGGAGTAGGATTACTCATTATGACCTCCGGGCCTTGTCTCTCCTTTATGGGTGAAGAGATGGAAGGTCCCACTAAAGTGGCTCCACTTCGAGTAGTGATAGCACTCACATTAGCATGAGGGTTAGTCTTGGTATTAGAAGGTAAGGCTCATTGGGGTCTAAGGGCTTGCAACATTTGCACGAACTTCCTATCGATGGACTCTTGCATTTGTTTCATAGTTCTCTCATGTTCGATCAATTTTTGTAGAACCAAGTCCATTTGAGGATTATGCATGTTCATTTGATTATACCCTTGATTTGGAAAACCTTGGTTTTGATATTGAGGTTGAAAACCGTTGTTATTATGAAAACCTTGGTTGAAGTTATTATTTTGAAACCCTTGATTTTGACCATTAAAATTCCCTTGATTTTGACCATTAAAATTCCCTTGATTTGTATTCCCTTGAAAATTTCCTCTTTGAGGAGCTTGGTTCCTATTTTGGGCAGGTGGGGTGGTCTTTGTGGAGCTACAAAACCCGAGGGAGCCAAATAGTTAGTACTCTTATAAGACAAATGGTTAACATCAACGTTTGGTTTAAAGTGAACCCTCTCATTTTCATTGGTGTTATAAGAATAAACTTGTTGTTGTTGATTATAAACCTTGTCACAATTACAATACGAATGTGATTCACCACAAGTTTCACACGTTTCACAAGTCTCTTTTAGGGCATTTACTTGCACATTGTTGTTAACATGTAAAGCAAGGTCGGTCATGATTGAAGTAAGCTTGTCAATTTTCTTGTTAGCCTCACTAGTACTAGCACTAGCCATAGTAGCCCTTACACTCTTGGTTTGAACTTTTGCCTTTTTTTCAATTATTGCCCAAGCCTCGTTCATGGATTTCACAAGAATATTACCCCCCCGGCACTATTAAGTGAGTCTTGGTCATTAAGAGTTAAACCATTGTAAAACGTATTGATTTGATGCACTTTTGTAAAACCATGTTGTGGACATTTTCGTAAAAGCTCCTTAAAACGGTCCCAAGACTCACTAAACGTTTCCCCATATTTTTGTTCAAAGGTAATGATGTCATTCCTTAAAGAGGTGGTCCGTGATGGTGGGAAAAAGTGGTTAATGAACTTGGTCTCTAAATCCGCCCATGTAAGAATACTTTGAGGTGGTTCCTTATCAAGCCAAATCCGGGCTTGTCCCTCGAGGGAAAAAGGAAAGAGCAAAAAACGTATTGCCTCTTGAGTCACCCCATTGTATTTCACCTATTAGTCAAATGGATAAATCTCTTAATATGATCATGGGGGTCATCTTGGGAACGGCCCAAAAATGGTGTAGCAGAAACCATTTGAATAAAACCCGTTTTAATTTCAAAATTATTTGCTCCAATTGCGGGGACAACGATAGCATCATCGTTTCCCTAAACGTGTGATTGCAAAATCTCGATCATAGGTCAGTTATCCGTTGCCATCGTATTGTCGAAAGCTCGATTCTCGGGATCGGCTTGAGTGACGGTCTTTTTGTTGTTGTTCTTCTTCTTTTTGGAAGAATTAGAAATATTTGGTACACCACTCGGTATGTGTGCACGCGAGAGAGTGCGCATACAACTAAACACGAGGAATGAGGTAGGAGACCTCGGTCGACTTTGAGAGGAAAGGGATTATCCCTCTCGAGGTGCAATATGAAAAAGCTACAAAAAAAATATATACGTAATACTACTTGAGTTGGCAAACCAATAATCGGTCGTCCCTCTCAATATACGCACAAGCAAGCGGGGAAACGAGGTGACGCAAAGCACTTAAAAACCTTTTTTCTTAGACGGCCTTTTATAGCTCGTCGCCTTATACCCACCTTATATTTTGTATAAATCGAGTTCAAACTTTTTATTAGTATTTATCTTTTTTGCCTTTATTTTTCTTTGATTGATACACGTAAATGGAACCGAAACGCCTCCAAATACGGTGTAATGCCTCGGCAATACTTTTGGAATATTGTGTATTAAAGTTTGTATACGTAATATATTATAGTAAAAGAAAAATCTTTTTGTATTTTTTTAGAAAAATATATATTCACAATAAAAAAACGAAAGAAATCGAAATAAGAAAAATAACAATAATACTTAATATTTTTGGTGTAATACTTTAGGAAAAGTATTACTTTTATATATTTTTTAATTTTTTTGGTGCAAATCTTAGGAAAGAATTTGCTTTTGATGATTTTTAAATTTTTTTGTATTTTTAAGTTTTTGACTTTTTTTATGTTTTTGATTTTTATAACAAGAAAATAACGTTAAAAATGAACGAATCCTAAAATCCAAATCGTCTCACGAAAAATCGTCAATCGTAACGAGCGAAGCGGCAACGGCGCCAATTTAATAACCGTTTTTTAATATATCGTTTTCCTCGACTCGACTCGAATTGATTTCCAATTTTAACGTAGAGATTAATCGTTTTTGGTTAATAATAATAGTTTGGGAATCTATGTCTATTTAAGCTAAAACTGGGGAAAATATGTAGGCTAAGGACTATATAAAAGTAAAAGCGCAATTAATTCACATAAAATTACTCTGAAATGCAACGTAAAAATTAAATTACAAATATAAATCTAGATGCAACAAAAATAAACTATAATTAAAAAAATAATAATAATTCTATATGCGAAATTAATCTAATGCAAGCAAGTAAAGCAAATAAAAGTGACGAAAAATGAAATCACAAAGATAAACTTAAAAATAAGCATAAAACTTCAACCTTTTAAGCTTATTAATCTTTTTAGATGATAAAGCTACAAGCTTTATATACTAATAAACTTAATAATAACAAAAAGGTGTAAACTTTTTACTAATTATGAGCTTATCTAAATAAAATCTAATTTTAAAACTTTTAAATCTATATTTTAACACAAATAATAATAACTAAAACTAATTAAACCGGTTTTCTGTTAAAAATATAACTTTATTAAAAACAATTTAAACTATAACGATCTAATTAATAAAACTAAAGCGATTAGGCTAGAAAAATAAAAAGGATAACTTTAGTACCCGTAGTCCGAGATAACCGCTCTAAACAAACATCAACAACTTCAACAAAATACGGACCGTAAAGTACACGGCCAACCAATATCAAACCAAAACTAAGCGTAACCCGACCCGTAAAGTACACGGCCAACCAAATCAATCTCTAACCAAATTAATCAACCATATCAAACCTGAACCAAATTAATCAACTATAAACTCTTCTTCAAAAATGATAGATCAATACGCCGAGATCAAATAAAACATAAAAGGTTAGAACAATAAGCAATAATTATTATATGATAAAGAGATTTAATTAAAACTAATAGATCTAATATATTTTTTATGTTTTATAAAAGTATTTTAAATTTTAAAGCTAAAAATTATAGATCTCTTTAATCTATTTAAAAACCTAATAGATCTAACTTTTTTTTAGGTTTATAAAAATACTTTAAATTTTAAACTCTAAACTTATAGATCTAAACTTTTTAATATAAAAAACTAACAGATCTAACTATTTTTTCGGTTTTTTTGAAAGTATTTTTAATTTTTAAAACTTAAATCTAATAGATTTAAATAACTAATTAATAAAAACTAAAACTACTAAAATAAAAGGCTAGCTTATAAATAAGTTGTAAGCCTAAACTTAGAACTTATGAGATTTAAAAAGCTAAAAAGCTAATTAAATAATTACTCCACAATAAGCTAGATCTACTAAAATAAGGCAACAATAAGCTTAAAATAAGCTTGTATATAAATCTAACTTATTAGGAAAAAATTATATAAACTTATCCCAAATAATAAGCTATATTATAAAGATAAATAAAAAGAAAAGAAGAATGAGAATTAATTAAAGAGATTAAGCTAAAAGATTAATTTTATTAAAACATTAAAAAGCTTAATGAATAAGCTATTACAAGATTGAAAGAAAAAATACAACTTAACTATGTGTGAAAACTATATATGAAAAAAACTTGATGAAAGAAAAACTAGTGAAAAATAAAGGGAAGAGGGACTTTATATAGAGCCAACATTGGGGGTATTTTAGTCATTTACTAGCTAATTTTGCTTGGAGGCTAAATTTATGGGATCACATTCTTTCACATTCTGATCATAAGCCTGACACACGCCCAACTTGTACTGACATGCGCCATATGCCACGTGTTATCCCCTGATTGGTCTGAAAAGCTGAGTCAACTGCCACCTCGTCATTCTCTACCACCTCTGCCATTCTCTGTCACCTCGTACCAGCACTAATGCACTAGATCCCAGCAGAATTCGCAGTTAAGCGTGCTTGGGCGAGAGTAGTACTAGCATGGGTGACCCGCTGGGAAGTCCAACACTAAAAAATTCATAGAAAATAAACCGTGAGGAGTTACGAGGCGAGGTCGAGACCGTTGGCTTCGTAATCTTGTGCTCTTCAATGTGGTTTATTAGTGGATGACTTTAGAGATTGGAAAAAATGGTCCTCGTTGTAAAATCTTCATCAAATCGTCATTTTTAGTCCTCCAAACTTCATTCTTTTGGCACTTTTTGTTCCTTTGACTTTATCTTTGACTTTTTCTTCAATAAATGACCGTGAAATCCCATGTTTTCTTTCCTTTTGATCTTTTGTGCCTATTTCACAACAAAAACACAAACCACGCATAATTCCGACATTTAGGATATTAATTACACGTTTTGGTCTCGTTTTTCATTGTTTTAAGTGGTAAAAGGATAAGTGTTTACACACTTATTAGACACTATGCCTCCACCACCTCCTCCACGTTCTAAAACTAATGCTCCTATTTTGGGCATTCCTATCCCTCACTTCATGGGTGATCCTTACTTCTTTGGGTTCTTAGAAACTCATGGTGCAAATTGCCTATGTTGTCTCTATAATAACTACATTATTCAAAACCTAAGGTTGGAGATGCTTCCTCTTCATAGAAGGTTGCATGATTTCTTGCTTGCCTTGTTCTCCATGCCTCCTCCTAGGAGATGAATGATGATTTTCAAAATAACATGCTTTTTAAAGAAGGTCAAGCCAAAGAGATCTATGAATTCAAGACCTAGTTTTTAGATATCTTTGTAGTAGTTAATTGTATTTTTGTTTCTTGTATTTCCTTTCCTTTCCCTCGTGATTTTCTCATGTGGATGATTTATGGATTTAGTTTTATGTGTTTCTATCTATGTGATCACATTAATTAACTTCAATTTATTTAAAATTGAACCTAAATCTATTACAACCTCTAAAAACTTGACTTAAAATTGGAGCAAAATGTAATCTAAATATTTTATCACCCTTTGTCAAGACATTCTTTGTGAATGTGTTGCTTTTATGCAATCCTAGCATACTCTAGTGATAAAAGAGGTAAAAAATCCAATATTTGCAAATTTTTTTGAAAAAGTCTTATTTTTCTCCAAAACTTTTGAAAATCAAGTACTGATGTCCATTGGAC
This sequence comes from Glebionis coronaria, assembly GCA_025667525.1. NCBI lineage: Eukaryota > Viridiplantae > Streptophyta > Magnoliopsida > Asterales > Asteraceae > Glebionis > Glebionis coronaria. The sequence goes on along the minus strand of CM046879.1, from coordinate 443,630,470 downwards.
GCGGCTCCTTAGCCCCCAGGCGGATCCATATCGATATGGAACCGCGAGCTATTTTAAGGAACCGCGCTTGGTAAAGCCGTTCTTGGCTTATTTTTGGTCTTTCTTCTTTGACCACTGTCTTGGTTAAAATTCTTTGTTTACCCAATTTGGCTAAACATTTCCTAAAACCTTTCTTTTTCATTTCAAATCATTTCCTTGTCTATTTTATTTAAATTCTTCTCTTTTGGGAGTTCTTTTTTTTCATCCCTCATAATGCCTAATTCTTCCTTTCCTAACCTTGACATTTCTTTGTCACAAACTTCCCAACCTAAAGCTTCTTCTTTTAAGCTTTCAAAGAAACCGAAAATATCGGTTAAACCCATTTGGATCAAAAAGAACAATAATCCTCATGATTCTTCTTCTCCAAAATCCTCCAAGAATTCCTCTTTCTCTCCGATTCAATAATGGAATGAGACTTACTCTATAAATCTAATTACCAGAGAAAAAGAAATTCTTCCACCACCACCAAAACCTTTCAACTCTCCTCAACTCAATGACCTATCTTCTTTCCCTAACCTCACTAGGCATTGTGAAAACATCTCTTATCCATTATCTCCCTCTCCACCAACCTCTAATTTTGATGGACCTCCCCCATCTAACGACTTTGTTTTGCATCATGGTTCCTCGTGTGCTTGTTGTCGTTTTCAACAAATTGAAATTGCTCATATCTATGACAATCTAAATTTCCTTAAATTCCTCCTCACTCGACCTCCTCTCAAAGTTTTCGTTCCCGTGAACAAAAATTCGAATGATGCTTCGTCGTCTTTCTTTTCCAACTAAGGCACATTTTGTACTTTAGTTGTTTGAGTCAATAAAACTTAAACAATCTTGGAAGATTATCACTATTAGAGTAGCTTATGCTTTGTGATTTATTTTCTATATTTTTTTGCATTAAATATTCATATTGTGTGTATGAATATTTCTCTTGTATGTTATTTCATATTTTTGTAATATGAATGTTATGTGTGTTATCTTTCCCTCTAATTATATTTCACACATTGGTTAAAGAGTTGATCATGGTTAAAACTTAAAATTAATTATGTGTGATTCCATAAACTCTAAATTTTAACCCATTGACATTTTAAATCATCTTTGATTGGTTTGGATGTTTCTTTTCTTCCTTTATTCCAGTAATTGAACTATGATGTTGTCAATACACACTCTTTGGACACACTTAGCAAATGCTTGCTTCTAATTTGATATTTCTTTTCCTTCTCACTCTCAAGTTAGTTAGTAAGTAGTGCACATACATACATTGGTGTTTCTTTTCTTTCTTCTAACCTTTGTGTAGCATGTCACCTTAGCTCATTTACTTGGTGCCCTAAGCAAGGGGGAGTAAGCACCAATGGGGAGCTACTAGTAAAAGTCCGGTTCTTTTCTTCTTCAAAGACTTGTGCTAACCTTTTTGCTTCGACAAAGGGGGAGAAATGATAGTGATAAACTCGTTAATAATTCGAATAAACTTGTATTTTACGTAAATGAGTTTATAGTTTGTCGTAATCAAAAAGGGGGAGATTGTTAATGCAAAGCAATGCCTAAAAATATTGTTAGTATTAATTATTCTTTCTTAGTTTTGATCACGACAAATTATAAAGACATTTATTGTCAAACACAATCATAAAACGAATTATCTAACAAACACTATCATCAAGGTAATAATCATTACACTAACATATCTTAATCATGCTTAGTGATCATAAAAGTGATTAGCCTTAAAACTCACTTTTGTCAAATGTAACAAAAGATTTTTAATAAACTTTATTTTTAAGAAAATGTTTTATTAAAATGAAAATGTAAATTTGAATATGGCATATTCCAAATGCTATAAGAATATCCTTTGAAGGTTTAAACAGCCTCAGATATTTCAAATTCACTAAAAGACAAAAGGGAGCGGACTCTACGTCGGCAGTACCTTAGCACCTACGGCGGTTCCTTATAAATAAGGAACCGCGGGCTCCAATAAGGAACTGCGGGTAGATATAGCCGTTGGATGTTTGTCTTATAAATAGTGGATCAAATCTGCATTCTCATCAACCCTTTTTGGACATCTCTTTCAGCCTTCTTTCTCCTATCTAATCCTAGTCATTTGTAAATGATCACTTAATGTGATAAGTATGTTTACTCATGATTATCCGCTTGATCTCCTTCTTTACCTTGTCCAAAGAGAAGATCACTCACACACTTGTGATGAGATTAAAGATGTAGCATTGATGAAGATCACCTTCTCTTAAAGATCTAGTCATGTTCATCATTTGTTTATTTGTGTCTTGTGTAGATCTAATGTATTTATGAATACTTGGACTAGTTGTGTTCATCCAAGCTATATGTGAATACTTGGATTAGAGTTGTGTAAATCCATTGCACATGTGTGTGCTTGGATTTGTGTTGTGTAGATCCAAGCTACATGTGTGTATTTGGATATGTTTAGTTGAGTTGTAATTAGTTGTGTTAGTTCTCACTAAACTATAAAGTGATGTGGTTGTGTCTTGTTAGTTCTCACTAAACTATAAAGTGATGTGGTTGTGTCTTGTGAGTTCTCACTAAACTATAAAATGATATGTAGTTCTGTTGTGTGAAGTTCTCACTTAGCTTCAAAGTGAAGAGTCGTGAAGATTGGTTCTAGCTTTGGATTAGAACTCGACATCTAGCCTTGTGTCGGAAAATGGTGAAGTAGGCAACGTCGTGAAGATTGGTTCTAGCTTTGGATTAGAACTCGACATCTAGCCTTGTGTCGTAAAATGGCGAAGTGGGCGTCGTTGTGTAGATTGGTCCTAGCTAAGATTAGGTCTCGATATTTAGCTTAGTGTCGGAAAATAATGTAAGCGACGTTGTAAGGTTTTCTCCGCCAAGAAGGGAGCTTGTGGATATAGTGGAAATCTCGAGTAAGGTGCACTCGAGGAGTGGATTAGGAACGAGGATAGAGCCTCATTGTCGAACCCCTATAAATCTTGTTGTCTTCCTACTAGGTCGTTTCTTTCCTTACTCATTACTTACATTCATTATCATTATACTTACTACACATTGTTAATGCATTAGAATTGAACCTAATCATTATGCAACTAGCTTTTAAGTAAAAGATAGTTTTGTGCACTCACCTAATTGAAAGGAAATTTAATTAGGAGATAAACCGATGAGAAACTATTCAGCCCCCCCCCCCTCCTCTAGTTTCTATAGGTTGCCTTATATTTCGTCTTATGCTCCTTCGATGCCACTTATTCTTTCGTTGCCGCTTTCTATTGCGTGCGACGACAATGACAATGGTCATGATCAAGAAAGATTACAGATTGTTCTGAACCTATTATTTTCCTTTTATAGGCGATGATGATAATTTCTTTTTTACTATGCAGTCTACCCAGGCCTATATCTTGGCTCGGCAGCCACGCCACGTGTGTGACTGCAGTCGTGACGAGTGCTCGGTAGTGTAACTACAATCATAAATTTGAGCCTTATTTATGTATGCCTTTTTGTTTTTCCTGTCTTTGCTTCTTGGTACCTGTTCGCTTGTTGATGTTCGTGTATATGATGCCAATATGAATATGTGAAGTTGTATTGAAATGTGATAGATTAACCAATTGCTTACACCCATTTATGATTCCATGATTGATAGTTTGTTGTGCATTTGTTGTTTCTTTGCCTCTCTATTAATATCTAAAAGGGAAACAAAGATGTGAGAAAGTAAATGATGATTATTTATTTTATAATAATACCTTTGGTGTCGATAATAGGAGTGATGGTTTGGATACCACATCTAAAAGGCAAAAGAATATGCACCGTCTTTTGTAGAATCATGTGCGGCTTTTATTTCTGATTTAGAAAGTGGTATGGGGTATAATTTGATTTGGTAAATGAAAGGATTGCTAATCTTATAGGTGATATGTTCCCTCATGAGTTGGGTTATGTTGGAGGCGGCATTGTGTTAGATTTTGAATCTTTAGTCGTTTGTTAGCCATGTGACAATGAGGATTTAGAAAAAATAGCCATGCTTAGCGTTTAACCTTCTGTTGGTTCAGAAAATATGTCGGGTTCTTTGTGCCATAATGCTTATGATTGCTATTTTGTAATGCGGAATCTGCATTTGATTTTGTACTGTTGAAAGGGGCGTTCTGAACCCCAACGTACTGCAGCACAAACTACGTTTGGTTCTTACGACTGAACCCAATTGTATAATAAAGGTGTGTGGAAGAGGAGTTTGTGCTACATAATCCATTTGTGTACCTCACATCCGCTTCACTGATTTCTCAGCCTTGATGTTTCACTCTCGAGAAAGGTAACCTTCATTATCTGCATTTTATAATGTTATATTAAACGAATAGTACAAGTGTACAATTATATATGTTTTGATGTTTTAGTTATGCAGTTGGCAGCTGAGACTTTGATTAGAAATGCTACATGTGTAGGATTATGAGTGATAATGATAATATTGTCAATGGGTCATATCTTAATAGCCCATTTGAACCCATCTCTCACGATTGCACTTACTGCACTATAATCATTTTCCATGGCTACAGGTCCCCCCCTCATATGAGAATCATTATGCACGTATGGTAGTTGTAATTTTGAAAGCTCATAGTTCATATCTTTGATCGTCATCTCAAACGTAAACAAGTAAACTTCTAATCTTATATTACTTTTCTTTCTAAATATTTAACTTATTAGTATGCTTGTTTATATAAATAGTTTTGGTTAATAAGGGGTTGTTTGGGATGGCTTTTTTTTCTTTCTACATTTTATAAAAATAAGTACTTTTGGAATAATGGATAAACCTGATTCCCACGAGTCAGCAAAAATTCATATCTATCATTCAAGCTAGAATGCTGATGAAATGGTCGGGTTGAGGGCAGGGCAAAATGGGTAATCATTGAAATGGCCTTATATTTTGTTTTACTTGAAACACCTAGCATATTTATTTTAAAAATAATGATATAATGTCTAGAGAGAGTTGCAAAGCTCATGGATCACAATGTGAACTTGGAACCACTAATTAATGAGTCGTAATAGTTTCCATCAAGTTATTATCTGCTTATGCACCTTTCTCATAGCATAATCGGGTTTAGTAAAAGGATTAATTGGATTCAAGGAGGCCGTGATGACTCTTGGTTGACTCGATAAAAGCTGAAACTTCCCGCGTCTTGGCGGGGCACATCTTTATATTTGCAGCCATAGCGGGTGTTTCGGCTTTTTTCAAACGTCTACCTATCTAAGCCTAATTTTTTTACATTTGCATACAAATGGTTTTCATTCTCTCGTCACAAATTCTGGGTCGTTGATAGTTTCACTATCAGGTAAGTGAAAATCAGATTCAAAACACTTCCTTTTTCACCATCTTATGTGGTGTCTTAAAATAAATGTTAGTATTGTTTTTTTGTTGGTTTTGTTGTTGTAACGATGCCTTATTTATCTAAGAAACATGCATTTTGACTTAATATCGCTCGATACTTTTGTAGGTGTGAAGATGAGCCATTGAAACCCGAGCTTGAAGTAAGAAAAAGTTAATCTAAATTCGACTTTAATGGATTCAAATGATAATCACATATCAAATTAATTTGTGTATGGGTATATACAGGAAAGGGCATAGCCGAATGTTCAAGGAAAATTCACCAACGCCAATCCTTTTTCCCCCAATCTTACAGATGCGAAAATAGGGTTTAATTAAGTGGCTTTAAGATTGAGAATAACGACGCTTAAGAGGAGGAAGATGAAAAGGATCATGATTCAACTGTTTTAAAGCTATCGACAAGTCCGAACACAATATTATAATCACATGATGGGATGTTTGGATCTGGTATGACATCTATCTTAATAAGAGTTGTTTTAGTTTGTTATTTTGTAGTGTAACAGATTTTTAACCTCATAAGCAGGGGATAAAAAAATTCAGTTATTCCGATAATCCTCTAAATCATAATGACTATAAAGTATTCTGTTTTTTTAAATAATCCTAGAGATTTTCCTAATTTTTAAAAAATGCCTTTTTGTCTTTCTAAGATGGTTTAGGTTAGTTTGGAATTTTGGTCTCATCACGTGTGATAGTCTTTAGCTATTTCTCTCGAGCTTAGTTTTTGTTATATTCCCCTTTAAACATGTGGAATAATGCAAATGGTGATGTTTTACAAGTCTTCATATTCTGCAACACTTTTAACCACCTTTTCGTGTTTCCTCCGAAAAACAAAAAACACAAGTTGCATAGGAGCATACATCAGTAGACGACAAGGATTTTGGAAAAAGATTTCAGTTATTAGAACCGTTGCAAGTTGCAAGACATGCAACTATTGCAGGCTGCAGTACCACACATCAGTAGATGGAACGAAACACAGTGCTGATACACAACATGCGACGGGTGCTTTTTTCACCGACGGTAGAACATCTTTGCATTATAAATTTGTGAAGGCTTTTATTATCTGCGCTTTTAGTTACCGATACATGTTGATTTCAGTGACGGCGAAAAACCATAGATTATTAAATTTACATATGTATCATACTAATTTTGTTTGCAAGCTACGTCAATTTTTTTAACTGTTCGTCGCTTTTAAACATCGTGACGAAGCGCGAGTTTGGAGGGAACGATATCACAGCGAGTGAAGCCTCGCCGTGCCCATGTGGCATGCTCGTCGGGGCTCATTTCCACACCTACCCCCCTCTTCGTTGTGACCTCTTTGGTTAACCAACGAGCCTTCGACGAGTTGTAAGTGCAGGAAATAGCCGTTGGCTAACGTTTGAATAATAGAAATATTAATTATTTTTTTAAACTTTTACCATTATATATATCCGCTATTTTAACACTTTTAACAAACATATTTATCCGCAAAATCAACAAATAATATTATGGCTTGTTCAGTTCCACACACTTTTGATCAAATCAAAACATTGGTTGCTAACCTACTTAAAGAAGACAACGTTCGGCAGAAAGTAATTGCGGATTTAGCCCTCAAATTTGAAATCGCATCCACTGTAGAATTTTAAGGGATTAAGTCGTACAATAACAATGTACTTTTCGAAATGTACCATTTTAATACGTGTACTTTAAAAAAGTTGTACAATAGTAACGAACTTTCATAAGATGTTTCGATCTGCATATTTGGGTGACGTGTCACGTTATTAATGGTGACACGTGTTAGCCTTTTCGGAATGACACGCCATCAAAATGTGCATAAAGGAACACTTATGAAAGTTCGTTGCTATTGTACAACTTTTTAAAAGTACACATATCAAATCGGTACATTTAGAAAAGTACATTGCTATTTTATGACTTAATTCCAAATTTTAATTACAGGAAGCATATGAAAAATGCAATGATATTGCAAAAGAGTGGCGTTATAAGATAATCAAATTTGTGAAAAAAGATTCAGACAAAGACGATGCGATACATGATGCTTTGTTTGATGAAGCCGCTAAAATCCAAAGACAAATGGAATTTAAAAAGAAATAGGTGAGAGAATTTTAATTTATGTGTTGTATTTTTAATTTCGTTGTTGTAATTTTATTTTTTATGTTGTTATTTAAATTTCATTAATGTAATATTATTTACTATGTTGTTATTTTTAATTTCATTAATGAATTTTCCAACGACTGTGTTTTAATTTGAATTTTCCAACAGCTGTGTTCTCTATAAATACTACGTTCATTTAGTATAATTTTCTCACACAAAACCCTACTCTCAAACATGTCTCAAGAAAACACTTATGGAAACAAGAAACAAAACAAACGAAAAGCAACTCGAAGCAACCCATCAACACCGGATAAAATACATGACTCAATCCCCCCGCAACCTTACCCAGTTCCTACTATTGATGGTCTACTTGATGAACAAGAGAGCCCTGTTGAAAAATACGATTTACCTGCTGAGTTTCATTAGAATGAGGAACAAGAACGTCAACTGCTTCTTGATGAAGAAGCATTACGAGAAACATCAACAGAATAAGCAAGGGACAAAAAAAAAGTTGGAGTAGCATATCAAGAACGAAAAGGCTGTCAAATTCCTCTAGAGGTATTTGGGTATTCTATCAGACTCATCTGATTCGGATCCTGGATCCGATTAAACAATGTAGAACTTGTAACGTATCGTATTTTTACTTTATCGTATTTTTAATTTCCGTATTTGTAATTTTTATTTCTATATTTGTACTTTTTATTTTAAATGAAATAATTTTTAATTTATATGAAAATTGAAAAAAGAAAAATAAAAGATAGTGGTGGGTCAAAGTGAAGAAGGGTTTGTTTGTTGTGAATAAAAAAATATTTTTGTTAATTGTTTTATGATGATGTAATGCTGATATAACAGTTGTGGGAGCAAAATAAAAAAAAACAGGCGTCAACAGTGCCGTCTAGCGCCTTTTAGGCTTAGTCACGTCTCCCCAGATAAGGAAGTAAAACCATAGCACGAGGCAGAAGGCGTTTCTTTGCCGTTTTATTTCGAGGAAGCGCTCAAGTCGAGACTCTTATATGTCAATAGAGAAAGCAGATTCAGAAGAAAGCGAGTCCATTTTAGTCTGTAATCTTGTAAAAGAGGGTTTCAACTAGAATACGGGTTGTTATTCTAGTAGACATAACCCGAAAGCCGCGCAAACCAGATCACTCTATACTTTTTACGCTTGTTCAATCTCTAAAGCTAATTCGGAAACTTTGGAATGGGAGTAAAGCCCGACGAACCAATCTCGATAGTAAGCATTGGGCGGGCGATAGGGAGGACGGTCTATGGATAAATTTTTGCTGGCAAAGCATAAGAGCCGTTACCTATGACCTGTGTGGTCTTCTGCGGAATTACCTTATGAATGTCGTCTAACGCCGCGACGAGACCGATAAAACCAGACACAAATTGACTCACTACATGAACTGCATAAGCAATATTTGAACAAATAACAATAATATATTAGACCCCTATTACCTCTGTAGAAAAAAATTGTCATGATACCCTTCCCTCTTAAAACCTAGTTGCGTTTAATTAAACAAAACCCTTGATTATATCCATAGGAGATAATCGTTTCTACTTTAGTTAATTTCCCAAATAACGATACAGCCGCCCCATCCTCCAATTAGAAACCTAGTCTAAACATACGCACTGCACACCCCACTCTGTCTCCCTTATCCCCTTTTCTTTTTATATTCATTTAAATAACCCCTCTTCCTTTTTTTTATATATTTTCACACACCTAAACAACAATCTCTGCTATATTATTCCTCAAGCAATCCTTTGTTTCTTCTCTTACCTTCTTATACTAGATCTTACTTTGTCGATCAAGTATACTTAATTACTATTATTATCCTCATTTACTTTTTTTTACTTAGTCCGAAAATGCGTTCGTTGTTGCGATTTATCAAATCCACAACGCGAAAGAAGCTGTTGCTTAAATTCGATCAGTTTTCTTTCACTGACGCTGTTAATTTTCGGGCTAGAGAACACGATCAGTTCTAGATTTCTTTATATACTTTCCAAAAAAAAAACTTAGGTATAGTAGTGCTTGCTTTTTGTATTAAAAATGCCGCATAGAACAACTTATGTATTTCCAAGAAAATTTCCAGAAAGTGGTAGTGTAGCCACAAATACTTCTTCTAAGTCAGAAGATATATCGAAACAGTCCTCGAGTTTCATGATCAATGATGATCGCGAAGGAGATCGAGTTACGAATACTACAGATGTGTACGGACACACAGTTTTACTACAAGAACGAACCGAGAGTAAGAAAAAGAAGCAACAGCTGACCGCATTCGTAGACTGGCTAGTCGAGAAAAAAACTCACGAGACATCAAACACCGAAGAACTCAACCAGTTACTACCAGTTGCCAAAGACATTGTTCACGATGTTATTCACGACGAGTGGCGCGATTATCATCATCATCATCGCCCGATAAGCCGAAATACGTCTTTACGAAGGCTATCTAGCGACGCTGGAAGTAGCTATGCTGCCAGTTTGTTTTCTGGGACAGTTGCGACTTCTAGTTCTGCTGTGTTTTGTAAGGCTTCGTTAATGGAAGAAGATGTACAGCATGTTATTGGTGCAAATGGTCATCAAGAACAACATTGTAGTAGTAAAGATGATGATAAGGGAAGAACATGTTGTAGGGATCGTGTGAGGAAATGGAGAGATGGGTATTACTTGCAGCTTACGCTAGCGAAAAGGTTGACTCGACAAGCGACTATCGGTGATGAACCTACGCTTATTCAAGGCCGTGGTTACGGCTGTGGTGGTGGTGGTGCTCCGGTTGTTACATGCTACGATGCTGAGGCTGTTTCGTATCGTCTATGGGTATGTTTTAGTACATAGTATTACTCTTTCTGCTTTAAATTAATTATCCATTTTTAAATACATACAAAACTACTTAAGAGAATTGATAAAATGTTCTTGTTCTTGGAAATATAGTGAGTAGTAAAAAATTCCTCAAACCAATTAAAGTATTTTCAGTTTTAGGTTTGATACGTCATTTTATATAGTGATAGTTGCATTTTGTTGTTTTCTTAGATTGTGCAAGTGTTCATAATGTACTACACGTTAGAAAGTTGGCGGGTCGATTAGCCAATACCGGACAAAATGTTTTTTTTAGGTTTCTTATAGCAAACGCGAAACTCTTGCTTGTGGAAAGATATGTGAATAAATTACTTTATACGAATAATACGATACTTTTTTCTTAGGATTCACGAGATTCATGTCATGTTTACTTTTTTTCTACCTAATACTTTACTTTATCATTATACTAATTTTCCGTTAGTTTTTTAATTAGTAAAGGGATGTCTTTTCGATTTAGCAATTACCACTGATGTATAAAATATCTACCGCAACATATACTGGTGTTTAATATGTTTAATTTGATTATAAAAACATTTGATTTTGTCTTACAAGAGAAGGTACGAATCGGATTTTTACTGATAGAAGTCAAAACTAAATTACTTCAATTGAAGTTTTAATAATTGTGGACTTTTTTCTAAATATGAGACTGAAGTTTAAATAAAAAGACGAGTGTAAAAATCATTCAACTGATATATCGAAAAATTGAAATAAATCTCTCGTTAATTCTTTGGACACAAACCATCGCTTTATTACTGAACGGTGCACCGTAGATCTATTTGAACGGACGATGCAGACTGTTTTCTCGTTAAGTACTAACGAGATCTATATAAAGAGGGGTATTTTTGTTTTTTGCTACTACATGGATATAAATGGATATATTGTGGACGTTAAAAAAACGGAAAAATGTCTTAATTAAAAAAACAATTAATTTATTTTTGAAAAACATTATTTCTTCTCGAAAAAAATTTGTTAGGCTTTTCATTCAAAGTTTTTTTTAAGCTTAAAAACAACTAAACATGTTTATTCTAAATTTTTTATAAAAAGTTTAAGCGAATTTTAAGAAATTCTAAATTTGTTAAAGAGTGTTAATGTTTTGGAAGAAAAAGTTTAATTTTTTTAAACTTCTTAAAAACATTAGAAGAAAAACGTAAAATATTTACAAAAAATTATAATTACGACGGTTTATAACACACAATAACACAATAAAAAAAATAACAATAACAATAACAATTGTTATTTTTAAATTATATGATAATAACATACTAAGTTTTACATAAAGTTAGATGAGAGTGTAGACAATAGTTATATTCTCACTTTTTTTTAAATACATAAACAATTATTATTTTATCATTTTTATTATTACTATTTTTTATAACACAAATAACGATAATTGATTTAATTGTAATATAAAAAATTCACATCTAGAAAAGCATATTAGACTCGCATGTTTTGTAAAACAAAACGTTAATAGGTAAATTTGAACAACAACATTAAAACTCGTGTAAGTAAGAAAAAGTTAAAAATTTTCATCCAACTAAATTTTTACAAAATGTTAATCGATATCAATCACGATCATAAAATCCGGTTAATTAGTCCGATCGAGCTATCGAAGCACGACTCAACCGGGTTTTAGGGAAAATCGGGCTTCTGATAACGCAACTGGTTTATAATTCAACTAATCGGGTAAACTCGCGTTTTAAAACACTGATAATGATTTTTTTTTATGTAAAACCATGTTAATAGGTAAATTTGAACAACAACATTAATACTCAAGTAAGTAAAATCTAAGTTAAAAATTTCCATCCAACAAAAATTTTACAAAATGTTGATAATCACAGTCATAAAATCCCGTTAATTAGTCCGGTCGAGCTATCGGATCACGACTCAACCGGGGTTTACTGATAATCCGGCTTCCGGTAATCCAATTGGTTCATTATTCAACTGATCGGGTAAATTCCGGTTTTAAAACACTAATATTAATACATAATGATTTTTTTTATGTAGAACCACGTGCATGATTATTAGTTATATTATAATCACAGTTATAAAACATTAAACGTGATTTTTTTTATATATTCATGTATTAACTAAAATATTGTAGTCCTTGTGTCCCACTTTTATTGTCCTCGTTACTATTTTATATTGTCACAAAACCTTTTTCCAGTTTCTTAAATAAGAAGTGTAAATTAATTAAGTTTCTAGTTTTACCTATGTTATTGATTACTTATATCGAAACTATTAATTTAGTCAAAAGGTAAGTTCGTCTATCTAAAATAAAATGTCTACATTCATTGAATCTATCAAAAAATTTAAAAAAAAATTGTTGAGGGACTATTAGAATGAGACGAAGAGAGTAATTAATTTGATTTATAAGTAATACAATACGCTACGAAAAGGAGTCGTCGTGGAAAACTCACATGACACATCAGTTTTATCTCTCCTCTCACTGCTAGGGGTATGATTCAGGTTGACCCGGTCGGGTTTGGGTCAACTTGGGTCGGGTCAAGTCGGGTTGAGGGGGAAAAAATGATACCCGAACCCGAGCCTAATTAGAGCTCGGGTCACTCGGGTTCGGGTCAATTCGGGTCGGGTCAACTCGGGTCGAGTCAACTCGGGTTCGGGTCAAAATCGAGTTTATGGAAAATGTGTAAAAAGTGGCTCAATTAAGTACTAATACAATGTAAAAAGTGTAATTTTAGCCGGGTCAAGTCGGGTTGGTCGGGTTCGGGTCAAATCGGGTCGGGTCAAGTCGGGTCTAAGGGTAAAAAATATATAACCCGAACCCGAGCCTAATTAGAATTCGGGTCAATTCGGGTCAACCCGAATACACTTTTGGACCCGAGTGACCCGACCCGAATATGATTATTCGGGTTCGGGTTCGGGTCGGGTCAACTTTTTCGACACCCCTACTCACTGCCTAAAAAAAACTACTCCATCCGGCCCAATATTTTTTCTACGTTTCCTTTTTGGGATTTATGGAAAGAACCGTTTAATCAAGATTACTATATTACCCTTGAAATCATAATTACAAAATTTAAAAAAAAATTTAAATTAATTAGTTAAAGGTAAAACTGTCATTTTATCAAACAGTAAGAGAGATAATATTGTAATAAATATATTTTTTTTTCGAATTGTTAGTTTTTTGTGGGAGACAATAATTTTGAGATGAAAGGAGTATCTTTCAAGCTTTTATAAAGACCTAAACTTCTCACATTTCACAGTATATTTTTATTTATTTACTTTCATTCTTTAAATAAAACGTTAAACGTAAATACACGAAAGTAATAAAACAAAATGCATAATAAATTAAAATAAGGAACGAAAATACAAATACGATACGTTATGAAATAAAATACAAGTACGATACGCTACGAAAGAAAATAGAAACACGACAAATACAATAAAACATTGCATAAATACTAATCGATCCGACTTAGACATTTCCACCCTAAATTGATCATCCTGTTCTTGGTGGACTCTAGTCTTTTCTCCCATTCTTTCTAAGCCCCTTCTTCTTCTTCTTCTAAGGCTTATCTCAATATTTTTTATCGTGAAGTAGTATACGTTAATGTTCCTCGTATGATTCCTTAACCTTTTGAAAAAAATCGATACTCCTATAACCTAATTGTCTTTTAAATTCTGTCGACTTACTCACCCACCTTTTATAAACAAAATTAACAATATATCTAAAAATCATCTTTATTTTTAAGTTGAAGTATTTTTTTCATTAGTAATTAATTTCTTTGTTAACCTAAATCACTATATTTTGTGTGCTTTTTAATTCAATATCAATTTTAATATATATTTATTAATTTTTATTTTTCCTCATTTTTAGTAGGTTAATTTTAACTTGATTTTGATTACTTTAACATTAATTTGAATACAAGTTTGATAGTAATAATGTAACATTTGTTCGTCTAAAAAATTGTACGAGTAAAAAGGGTCAAAACTAATGTTTTCAGATCAACCCGGCTGGTTCAATCGGTCGACCCTGTTCCGATAAAAAAAACAGATTATATCGACCCGGGTTTAACATTTTCGAAACCCGGCTAGACTCGCTGGGATTGGGGTGACCCGGGTCAACCCGGTTCTCGATACCCAGTCGGGTTTTGATTTTTTTAGTTTTTTTTATAAAATACGTAAAATTTACGTATTTGCGATGTAAATTTATTTTTTCATATTATATTGGTTAGTAAACAACTTATAATTTTCAATATACAGAAGTTTTTATGGTTTCTATATATAATTTTTTGTTAATTAGTAAAAGTAATTGAAAAATTAATTTTTTTAAAAACCGGGTTAACCCGGTTGACCTGGACCCGGTGACTCGACCAGGTCGATTTAAAACCCGAGTTTCAAAACATTGATCAAAACCCGCATGTCAACCCGGTTGACCCTCCTTGCGTCAGATTTTGTCAAATAGCATATACCTTATGCTTGAAGACATAATGTGCAAGAGTTTATTACGTACAAATTGTTGATGTATAACCTGCCGGGACATAAAGAATTATGTTAGATAATTACTTGACGTATGATAAACACAACTTGGAATTTATTACTACATTTTCAGACATAAGCTCCTTAGACGATTTCATGGTGGTAGTGCATCCTAAACACATTTTGTGGTCGCACTGTCATGGAGAGCTTTTCAAACGTCATATTTCTTTGAATGGATAACATTGAGGATAAAATCTTTTTGTGCACCTTTAAATTAATAGTTACTTTTGCCTATATATGAGAAGTTATTGTATGATAATTACACCATTGAATCGATCACTGTTTATCCCTAGATTCAGTTTACATACTTATGATGTAAGGGCAAGGATAAAAAACGCTCTTATGATGCGTGGAAACCTTTGAAACAGTAAGAACACGGATGAACAAAATCTGTTCCACTGATATATGCTTTTCGGATGCTCATTATTTCATTAGTACTTCACAAATTTTGTTCATCATGATGGTTACTATCATAAAAGTGTTTTTTTTTATCAAAAATTTGTTTATCTTATTAGGTTGCATGTATAATCAACTATTGCATTTCTGTGACAAGATGGAATAATTTCTTGGGTGGTTCCAAACTAATTATATAAACTCCTGGGGACATTTAAAAATGTGTTTTTGACTTTCAAACCATGTTGTTTGGCATTTTGTGCTCTTTAATGGTGTATGATCCATGTGCTATGGACATTTGCAATCATGTTCGTACCAGCACTTCATAGAATTAGGATGTAACTAAAGGACTTGATGAAAGGTTGAGTTTGATAGCGCTTATAGAAATTTTCGGTTTAGTTTATGGGGGAGGAATTAAAATGTATATTACAGTTTTCTCCTGTAGAAAAACACATTAATCGATCAGCAAACAATCAATATCATCTTACATATACGTTGTCGATATTGTGTATCTTTTGCATTTGGATTTTATGATAATGAGAGCAATATGCTTTGTTTCTGCAAGTTATTCCAGAAATATTTTCAAAAAGTATGATTAGTAGGGATAAGAAACAAAATCTATTGGTATTGAATCTCAAGATACGTTAATAATATCTTATGAAGGCATGCATATAAGAACTGTCATGATTTTTTATTGCACATCCAGTTCGCCGTGGATATTTTCACCCAAGAAGAATGTAGTAAGGCTTCAACGGTTTTTGTGATAAGAATGTGTTTTCAGTTAAGAATGTTCCTTCTAGTTATCATCACCAGTATTTATGCAAGCTGAATTTACTAATGGCATAGAGTTAACATTTTGATGATTTTAAGTTCTGATACTAAAAGGTCATATGTACGACGGATTGTTAGGTTAATGGTACCTTGTCATATAACGATAAGATATCAGATGGATTCTACAATATCCTTGGGATGGATCCGTATATGTGGATGATGTGCAGCGATGCAGAGGAAGGAAAACACCTGCCATCTTTACTATCACTCAAAGCCGTGAGTCCTGGTACTACAACAATGGAGGTGGTTCTTGTTGATAGATACAGGGATTCGAAGCTAAGGGACTTGGAGGATAGAGCACAAGAGCTTTATTTTTCTGCAGAAAACAATCTTATGTTGGCTGAAAAGCTTGGAAAACTTGTTGCTTCTACTATGGGGTATAAAACTAGCATTTTAAACTTTCGGCTTCTTGTGCATAATTATCCTTTAAGATTTTTTTCACATTGACTCTGTCAATCATGTGACTCTAGGGGCTCATTTCCGATTGAACAAGATGATTTACGTGCACGTTGGGAATCAGCGAGCACAAGACTAAGGGATCTTCAGAATGGGATTCTAGTTCCGGTTGGCAGCTTGTCTGTGGGACTCTG
This sequence comes from Glebionis coronaria, assembly GCA_025667525.1. Lineage (NCBI taxonomy): Eukaryota > Viridiplantae > Streptophyta > Magnoliopsida > Asterales > Asteraceae > Glebionis > Glebionis coronaria. The sequence continues at coordinate 443,613,843 of CM046879.1, read as the reverse complement.
TAGACACAGAGCTATTCTTTTCAAGGTTGTAATTTTAATTATATGTGTAAGTAGTATGGTTTTGGTGAGAGCAAGTCACAGTTTCTTTGTTCAAATCTTTATATCCTTAACTAAACTAAAAAAAGTTAATTTTGTTTCAGTTTAATTTAGTCTAGTGGTATAATTTGTTTATTTTCTGATTAGAAATAAACTCAAGTTATGCTAGGAATTCAAATATGAGTTGCTTTGTGTGGCTTTATTATAAACAATTTACTTTCTATGTATACAAATGGTTCTGAAATTGAATATCTAAGTACACTAGAATATAATACTGATGGAATCAATTTTGATATGTAGAAATTGGCTGACTACGTGGGACTACCCTGTCGTATAGCTCGAGGCTGCAAGTATTGTAATGAAGATCATAGATCATCATGCCTTGTCAAAATCCAAGACGACCAGTCCACGAGGTTGAATTCTTGTTCTGTTTTTTTGTTATCATGCATCTACTTCATTGTGTGAAAATGTCGAGAAGTGTATCATATGACAAATTTAGTCTTGATCAGAAAATTTGATATGTGTATATTCGCCTTGTATTCAGGGAGTATGTAATGGATCTAGTTGGGGAACCAGGAACTCTCTATAATCCGGACTCCTCTATAAATGGAGATATACTTTCTTCAGTGCCTTCACCTTTTCAAAGTTCTCATTTGAAAGAAGTTCATCAAGTCTATGTGGACCGCGCATCAATCTCTCAAGTCAAGAGTACGTTATACTTGCAAAAAGAATTTTATGTTATGCAAATGTCAAAGTAAAAGAAAAATAACGTAATTTGATATTCGTAACCAGTGATTTTAATCATATGTTTTCCATTGTAGGAAGAGGGTGTTTAATTTGAGTTTTAGCAGTGATTATGTTAGATAGATAACTAGGGGGATTGAACGGAAGAACAAACTACATTTCCTATTTAAAAAATAAGAAAATGGAACGTGCTACTTTGAACATGACATATGAGATAGTGTCTGGATGTGCTTTTGTTTAAAATATAGTAACAAGCCAATATGAAATCGACTACTTTAAAAAAATCGACTACTTTAAAAAATTACTTGAGCCCTGAACAATTAGATAATCGTAACAACCTATTATATGATCAATGGTATGCAGGCATTGAAGGAGGACCAAATGTATCAAATGAAGAAACTATCGTTATAAGAGAATCAAAGGAGATGAAATGTGTACCACTCAATGGGAACTATAGAGTGTGTGAGCCGATTGAAACACCGAAACTCAAAGTCATCCAATCAGATCCGCAAAAGGTTGAGAGTGAAGGAAAATGTAGAGGAAACTTTCCGGTGACTACTCCAAGGTACTTGACACTTGAGCCGTCTCTCGCAATGGACTGGCTTGAGATAGCGTGGGATGAGCTGCATATCAAGGAGCGTATCGGTGCTGGTATGGGTCTATGACTTGCTGGTTATTATTTTGTTCATGAAATGCTTAATGTAGCTGAAAATGGCTAACTTTTACTATGCATTTTCAGGCTCCTTTGGGACAGTACATCGTGCAGAGTGGCATGGATCCGTTAGTACTTCTTGCTATAATTTCTTCACGTCAACTTTATTTCTATGTTGCAATATTTTTTTTGAGCATTGCACATGTCCTTAAATTCATCGGTGTACTCAATTTGGTTTGAATGTCATAAATCTCGAAAGAAATTGAAAACTTGAATATATTACAGATAATTTTGGAATGATTATATGTTGAAGTCAAACTCAAGAAGAGTTGATTGAATTAATTGTAGGATGTAGCTGTTAAGGTCTTGACAGTCCAGGACTTCCACGATGATCAACTAAAGGAGTTTCTGAGAGAGGTATAACACTATTTCCAGATTTAAAATATACTTTTTCGTGTACATTTTCTCATAGTCATGCTTGGCGATGTTCTAAATATGGTGGTTAATTTTTTCTTTTTAAGGTCTCTATCATGAAACGTGTCCGCCATCCAAATGTGGTTCTCTTCATGGGAGCGGTCACTGTTCGTCCACATTTTTCAATTGTGACCGAATATCTACCTAGGTAAGCTTCTTTTATTCTACAAGACAAACCATTATTCTTGCAAATTTGAGAATTCAGTTAACCAAAAAAATGACCTTTCCAGTTAGCATATACTGTCCATAGTCAATTTGGTCATTAATCCATGCTAATTGTATAATTTATCTAACATTTTGGGTTTAAAGGTTAATGACTTAATTATATCAACCCACTCAAAAAAGTTTAATTTTCATTATGAGACAGGGGTAGCCTATTTCGCCTTATTCACCGACCAGCAGCTGGTGAGATTATGGATCAAAGGCGGCGTCTAAGAATGGCTTTGGATGTGGTATGTACCAAATCTTGGATTCAGAGTTTTCTTAGAATATCTAGTGTGAAATTGATACCTATTTCTGACGAGTTGAGTAAGTGATTGTTAAGAAGTCGAATGTGATTTGAACCGTGAAACTATACTGATTGGTTATTTCTGTTGTTTCAGGCAAAGGGCATCAATTATCTTCATTGTCTTAGTCCTCCAATCGTTCATTGGGATCTTAAATCTCCTAATTTATTAGTTGACAAAAACTGGACTGTGAAGGTACAGGATGCCAACACTTGTCAACTGTAGTTTTCTGCTGGGGATTTTTTGAGTCAACACATAACTTGGATTCTATTTTTCTGAAATGTAGGTTTGTGATTTCGGGTTATCGAGATTTAAAGCTAATACTTTCATATCATCAAAATCTGTTGCGGGAACGGTAAGTGGACATGCAAATACGATGATATATGTATAAGATACTATTTGTTTCTGAACCGAGTTATTCAACATTCATCTTCTTGCCTATAACTGGGCGTAATCTTGTTTTTCAATCTCAGCCTGAATGGATGGCACCTGAATTCCTCCGAGGGGAACCCTCAAACGAAAAATCCGATGTTTACAGTTTTGGTGTGATCTTATGGGAGCTTGTGACCATGCAGCAACCATGGAATGGTCTTAGCCCAGCTCAGGTTGGTCCTTAAACCTTGTCATTCTGATATGAACTAGTATTCCTGTATTTATCTATTTAAGATAAGTATAGATGGGATAGGTTCGTATCAATTGGTATCCGAGCTAGCCCTACCTTACGAGGTTCCAACACTCGGAGTGGTGGTTTGGACCCAAAGGGGGTGCCAACCGTGACCAACATAGCCGTGACCAACAAGCTCGGAGTGGTGGCCTATGGAGTGGTGGCTTGGACCCAAAGGGGGTGCCAACCGTGACCAACATAGCCGTGACCAACGTGGACATTGGTTCTTCAAAGGGTGGGATAATGTTATGATCCCACATCAGTCATGTATGGGAATGGTTGATGGTTTATAATGTCCAGGTGTCCCCTCCTCAAACAAGCTAGCTTTTTGAGTGAGTTCTACACTTGGGACTTATGAACCGATTACGAGCCTAGTATGGGATAAGGTTCGTATCACATTCCTGCAAGAAAAATGGACTGCATTAGGTAATAGGTCATCTTTGGTACTGTTCGGGATGCCGGGTCAGGTTGACTCGGACCACTTTTTGCCAAATATTGATTTTTTTTTTTGTAAAAGAAAATAGTTTAGGGGACTTTCAACTCATTTAGGCAACTTTCAACTCATTTTGAGGTGTTCGTTTTTATGCTCTCTTTTCTCTACTGTTTTTTTTTCTACTGTTTGATTCATCGACAATTAAAAATATCCATACTAGAGCCATTCACAAAATGATTCGAAATTGCAACCTCTAGAAAAGTCCACTACAATCCCTTTATTTCCAACAAATACACAAGTTTCTATTGATTGACATAGACTCGGATTTCAGGTTGTCGGAGCGGTGGCTTTCCAGAACAGAAAACTAACGATACCTGCCAACACTCCTCCGGCTTTAACTTCACTCATGGAATCCTGCTGGGCCGAGTAAGAACACTTTGCATCAATATCTATCACCCTTTTATCTCGTTTAGTTTTCTAAACTAATATTTGCGAGTTGAAACAGTGACCCTACACAACGACCAACTTTTAAGAGCATCGTTAACTCATTAAAGAAGTTACTTAAGTCTCCAACAGCACAAATGGGAGGGCCATGAAGATTACATTGTCCTCCTTTGTTTAGCATCTATAGATATTAAGTTCAGTCTATCAAAAATCAAAAATCCAGGTGAGGATTAACTAGAATACGTTAAAGCTAAAGGGCTTTAAATTCATGGAGTTTGCAATCGTATATGTATTTAAGTTTTAACATGAATATTTCATAATTATACAGGACTGTGCTACTTTAGTTTTCGTTAATAACCAAATCGACAGATGTATTGCTAGTCGTTCATCAGTTAACAAGTAGATGTTTAGTGCAAGATTTGCTGCTGTATAACTCTAAATCCACTAGCGGATATTATCCGTTGTGTGAAGTGGTTGTTTCTATGCCAGACCTAGACCTGTTACTAGTAATATACAGTAACAGTTCTGATGTATGTACACAACGAGGATGTACATCCATGCTTCGCTGCGGGGTGTTTATGAAGATTTGAAAAAATTGAAACTCTCTTATTGGATGATCATGAGACTTGCCAAAAATCAAAATTATTGATCAATGGAGGAACAATATCACCGTTTTTGTTGATTTCAATCCTTCTCTTTGCTTTACAGAATTTCTCAGTTTGTCGGTCCCCGATTATAAGTTCTCGTTGACCACGGCCTATAGGAACCAGGGACATTCATGGTTGATATAATGAACATATACTCAATCATTTATAGATGGAACTCAAGGTTAACCAACATTCTCATCTGATAACTCACGAATCAACAAAGAATGTGTTGCATCACCCTGCTGCACACTTTCGCTAGCGTGTGGTTCCCAATTCATTGCAAAGCTGAATAAACCAACCTTTAGAAAGGCTTAAATATAGAATGTTAAAAAGCAGAACACATTTAGGAAAAAAACAGGAAACAAATTTGATTCACCTTTTGCTGACATTCCTACATAATGATTTCCAGCGTACGTGCCATGAAAGGATTTCGCACCATTTACAGCGACAGTCTGAGGCTCATGATGTAGGCCTAATACAATCAGGTCGAATGACAAAACAGTTTGTCATTTAAGCAGTCTCCCAAAGACCTACATCAAAATAGCGTGATTGTATCAATAGTTTTCTGGTTATTCTTATATACTTGTTTAAGGCAATATAAGCAGTTACTTGGGGGTTAAAAAATGATATATGTCGAGGCTTTTCAGTCGTTCTCGCGACCAATGGTGATCACAGTCTCCCAAATCAAGATACGACAATCCTACATTAAAAATAGATTTTTGTACATGACTATTAGCACACCAATGTAAAGGAAGCAAGTAGTGAAAGCGGCCAATGTGGAAACAACTGATATTTACCATTGCACCTCCAAGCATGTCGTCCTCGCCTACTCCTATTTCTCGATCGATACGCAGTACGGACGGTACCTACATTACATATAATGTACAACATTAACATTATTGCACACAGAAACACATAGTATGTCTAAAAGACAATGGAACTATAAGGACGGTGAGAAATATAGTTCAATTGTGGGTTCAGTTCATACTGGTGAATGAGTAAGGAGGTACGGAGTGTATATCTATAAGTCACTTATAAGTCTCTGAACATCCTTATACTGGGTTACATGTTGTTCAACATTGCTGATGATATTCAGTGAGTTAACTCTTCAGTGAGTTAACTCTTCACTGAGTTGAACTCTGGACTGAAGGTATTCATCAGGGAGTAACACCACTGAAGACATGTCTTCAGTGTTTACACTTTAGCAAATCTTATTCAGTACTGAAGGCTTCAGCGGGAACATCCTTCAGTGTTTGCTGATGCTTCAGTAGGACTGAAGAATAGATAAATCCTGGAGCTGAACATGGATGCTTGTAACGGTCTTTGACCAATTCAAGGGCTTTCAAGAACACGTTTAATTGGTCTTGTAACCACTATGACCTGGTATTATGGAGCATATTAATAGGAGTTAATGGGCCGTTAAATCCTCTTTATACCATTGACTAGCATTGAGTACTCCACCTATAAATAGGTGATCATAACTTGCATGAAAAAAGACACAGAAACAAGAAACATATAACAGCGAAAGGGTTAGAGATTGGTGTCTAAATCACTAACTGCATTTGGTCTTATCCCAAGTAGATATTCGTGATACCCAGGCATTAGGGGCGAATAGTTTACTTTGGAAAGTGATTACACGATTCCAAGTGATATCTAGTAACCATTGTTTTAGTACGTAGCTAGGATTGATTATCTTACCCTGGTTGGGACGAATAAACACCAACAATCAAAGTAAACTATTTTGTGATAATCAATGGCGGCAGCTATGAAGCATATGGTGGCTAACTCTCCAAGCTGTATAAGTTTGAAGGGGTGGATTTCAGAAGATGGCAAAAGAAGATGCACTTTCTTCTTTTTACCATGAGCGTGGTGTATGTGCTGACTACTCGCATTCCTGATGGTGGTGATGATGCTACTTTGGAGGAACTAAGGAAAATGAGCAAATGGGAGAATGATGACTATGTGTGTCGTGGTATTATTCTCAATGGTATGTCTGATTCCTTATTTGATATTTACCAAAATTCTGAATTTGGTAAAGAACTATGGGATTCCTTGGAAGCCAAATATATGGCTGATGATGCATCAAGTAAGAAGTTCCTTGTGAGTGATTTCACAAATTACAAAATGACTGATTCAAGACCAGTCATGGAACAATATAATGAACTTCTTGGAATACTTGATAGATTTACACAACATAAAATGAACATGGATGAGACCATTCAGGTATCTTGTGTCATTGACAAATTACCTCCTTCTTGGAAAGATTTCAAGCATACCTTGAAACATAAGAAGGAGGAATTAACTCTTGTTGAGTTGGGCAGTCATTTGCGCATTGAGGAATCCCTCAGAGTGCATGAAAGTGATAAGCCAAAGAGCAACAATGTTTCTGGTTCATCAGTTGTCAATATGGTGGAGCATAACAACTCCTCCAAGTACAATGACAACAATGGCAAATGTAAGCATCAAGATAACACCAAAAGTAATCCTAACAAGAAGTCCTCAGTGACTTGTTCGAAGTGTGGGAAACTTGGACACTTCAAAAGGGATTGCAAAGGTGTTGGTACTGGCAGCAAAGCTAGTGGATCAGGCACAAATGGTTCAGTGATTGGTTCTAACAACACAACAATGAAAGGTCAGAATATGTTTAATGAATCTCTCCAGATTTATTATGTTACATATGTATCTGAAGCTTATTTTGTGTAGGATGATGATGTTGCGTGGTGGGTTGATTCTGGAGCAACTGTTCATGTGTGTAAAGATAGATGCTGGTTCAAGACTTATGAGTCACTGAATAATGGATATATTCTTCACATGGGAAATGAGTCAATAACCCTAGTGCATGGACGCGGTTGTGTAGATCTTAAGTTTGGTTCTAGAAAGATTGTTATCTTGTTTAATGTTTTGCATGTTCCTAATATTAGGAAGAATTTGGTTTCTAGTAGTGTTTTGAATAATTGTGGTTATAAACAAGTGATTGAATCTAATAAATTTGTTTTATCCGAACATGGTGTGTTTATTGGTTTTGGTTATTTGAGTAATCAAATGTTCAGGCTTAATATTGAAACAACCACCAATATTAACTCAGTTAGTGCTGGTAGTGCAAGTATTTGTTCAGCCTCAGTGTCCACCAGTAAACTGAAGGATTCTTCACTATGGCATGCTAGACTGGTCCATGTCCACTTTAAGAGGATGCAAAATATGTCTAAGGATGGGTTAATCCCAGTATTTGACATGGACACTGAAAACTGTCATACTTGCATGCTAAACAAAATAACTAAGAAACCATTTCAAGATGTAAAACGTGAAACTGAAGTTTTGGAGCTAATCCATAGTGATCTATGTGATTTGCATTCTACTCCCTCATTAGGGAATAAGAAATACTTGGTAACATTTATCGATGATGCTTCAAGGTTCTGCTATGTTTATTTTTTACATACTAAGGATGAAACAATTAGATAAATTTAAAGTATTTAAGACTGAAGTTGAATTACAACAAGGAGTCCAAATCAAAAGATTAAGGACTGATAGGAGAGGTGAGTACATGGATACTTTGTACTTTCAGTTTGTTAGAATAATCCATGAAACGACTGCCCCCTATACCCCTCAACAAAATGGTATATCTGAAAGAAAGAATAGAGTACCGAAGGAAATGGTTAATTCCATGTTATTCTATCCTGGACTAAGTCAAGGGTTTTGGGGTGAAGCTATGTTGACAGCTTGCTATTTATTAAATAGGGTTCCCAACAAAAGGAACAAAATTAACCCTTATGAACTCTAGACTAAAAGGAAACCAAACTTGAACTACCTCAAGATTTGGGGTTGTAGGGCAGTTATAAGACTCCCTGATCCAAAGGTGAAAACCTTGGGTGTAAGAGGCATTGAATGCATCTTTGTTGGATATGCTGAGCATTCCAAGGCTTATAGGTTCTATGTTATTGAACCTTGATAGGTGTGAAAACACCCATCCTTTTTACCACTTAATTACAATAATAACCGAGCCAAAACGTGTATTTTATGTCATTTATGTCGGAATTATGCGTGGTTTGTGTTTTTATTGTGATTTTAGGATCAAAATGTTAAAAGGGAAGAAAACACGGCTTTCACAGGCTTTTATCGAAGAAAAAGACAAAAGACGAAGTCGAAAGATCAAAAGTGCAAAAAGAACGGAAGTCCAAGACCAATTATGAAGATTTATCGAAGAAAAAGTCAAAAGACGGAAGTTTACTAAAAGCCGAAGAACTCAAGTCTAATTTATTGAAGAATTACAAGACGAGTTCAAAGAAATCCCGAGACAAAGTCGTTAAAGTCAAAAGATTAAGAAGATTAAGGACTTAATGACGCAATTAAAGAAAGAAGAAAGAGGGGAGGAAGCTTCCTAAGCACCTCCCTAATCTCCACTATAAATAGTCATTAGTGTTTTCATTTTATAGTTGTTGGGTGGCTTGACAACCCACATCTTTCACCATTTTCATATTGCACAATTTAATTTCTTGCACTTTAATTTCTTGTATCGCACCCTTTAATTATCAAGTAAGTTTTATTTAATTGTTGTTGAATCTTTACTTTTCTTGTTTAATCTTTCATCTACCTTTCTTATTTGTGTTTAATCTTTGTGTTCATGTTCTTGAGTTTTATGGTTTTCAATCAAGTGGGTTTTGATTATTTTGGTTATGATTGATGGTGTTATTGATTTGGATTGATTGGTTATTGTTAGTAGATCATTTGTGGTTGTGTTGGTTTAATCTTTTGGTTGATCTTGATTGATTTTGTTTAAATTCGTGTTCTAGTTCTTTCCCCTGTTCTTCGTTCATGCTACTGTTAACATTGCCCAGTTTTCTTCCGAGTAAATTAATGTTCCGAATCAATGTGTTTAAAAAGTTCCGAATGAGTGTTTTAAAAGTTCCGAATCAATTTCTTTAAATGTTCCGAATGAGTTCTTTTTAAAATGTTCCGAATCAGTTCCTTCAAATGTTCCGAATGAGCTTATAATTTAATAATTCCGAATCATTTAAGTTCCGAACCAAATTTTCCTTTATTGTTCCGAATCAGTCTTTCTTTAATGTTCCGAATGAAGGTATTTTAAAATGTTCTGAATCAATTTCTTTTTATTCCGAATGAATCATTTAGTTCCGAATGAACCAATTTGTTCCGAATAAAGGAGGTTGTTCCGAATGAAGTAATTTGTTCCGAACGAACCAAATTGTTCCGAATGAAGGAAGTTGTTCCGAATGAACACTTTTTCTTAGTTTTATAATTTCAATTTTAGTTTATTTTAAATTTATGATTTTAAGTTTTAAACTTTATTTCTCCCGCCTTTTTACTTAATCACACTTTTAATTCACTTGCATTTAATTTTAGTTTGCCTTATTTACTTTCAAGTCTGCCTTTTTATTTCTCGTAACGTTTTTAATTCCTCTCAAGTTTTTATCTTTCAGTATTTCTTTTTACCGTCTTTACTTTATTTTTATTTGTTTCAAGTTTTTATTTTTCATTAGTTTTAGACAACGACCATTTCCCTTTTATTCCACCAAGAACAACTGAGTCGCACTTTGAACCGGTAATCAATTCGAAGAGATACCGAGAAACGAACTTTTTCAACTAGTAAAATCTCCTGCATTAAAATGGCGCCGCTGCCGGGTCTTTTCGTGAGGATTAACGGTTTTTTGTGAGAGACGCGTTGGCTTTTGGGATCCATTCACTTGTGAACGTTATTTTTCGTGTCCAAAAATTTTTCAAAAATCCCAAAAACATTTAAAAAATCATAAAAAGCATTTCTTTTTCAAAGTTTTGCACCAAAAATATTCTTCTTGCTTATCTATTTTTCTTTATGGATTCTTATGTCCATTGCGTCGGGTGTGGGAGACGGTTGTACAGGAACGACTCATGTCAATGGTGTACATGTGAGCGGTGCGGAAACGATATCGACAACACACAATTCGGATTTTGTCCATGGTGCAACTCGACTAATTCGTCCTTTTTGAATCCACCTCCTGTTCCCCCGTGCATCTATTGTGGAAGCGATTCTCATTGGCATGATTCGTGTCCGGTTCGATACCCGTCTTATGACGAGCAAGAACCGGATTACATTCATGCCAATGGTAATAGCTATCCACAAGACGCACCCAGTCTTTTTCCTCACCCGTTTTGTAACAACTGTGGGGGCTCTCACGATACTTCTTATTGTCAGTCACTGAATTATTATGAGCCACATCCGTGCTATAATTCAGGTTTTCAAAATTTTCAGCCCCCACATCACACCCTCAATCATCAATCCTCTCAGCAACTTAGTCTTGACCAACAACTCACTACTTTGAATGGCATTCTAGCAAGTATAGCTCAACTCCGAACTGACTTGCATCAGGAAAAGCAACCTTTGCTTGATAGTGAAGAAATCTTGAAAACCACCGACACCTTTTTGAGCAAATTTAGTCGTTTTCCCTTCTTTTCTACACCACAATGTTTAATGACAGCGTGGGATAGAATAGGTTCAATTGAACATACTAAAGGCGATGAACAACAAAAGTTACTTCATGAGCTTCTTAAAGATGTGGAGGTTATCAAGGAAGAGTTAACCGACTACGTCACTCCTAACTGGACTCGTCCCATCTATTATGATGATGACGACGACGATGATGTCTACACTTTCAACCAATCTTCTGAAGTTGCTGCTCCTACTCTCGATGTTCCTACTGCATCTAAGGATCTAGATTCGTTGAATGAGCTTAGTGATGTTGGTCTCGACAAATTATTGGATGATGAGGTTTGTGATTTACATGCTATGGAGCTTCAGGACGACGTTGCTTTCACGCAAGCGGTCGATCCAAATGATGACGATTCTTCTCCCGCTATGAGAATTTCACTTTTGAAATTTCTCAATCTCCACCGGGAGATGCGGGCGATGACGATTTATTCTCTCCGACTTACGAGAAGTTCACCGACGAACTTGCTCTTGAAGATGAGGTGGAAGACGAGCTTCTTCGCGACAAATTACGGAAAGTACATCTTCTTATTGCTAAAATTGAAGAGTTCACTTCTCCCCATCCTCCCGCGTCTTTAACTCCATCCGTCACTACCGTTGAGAATAATGACCCATTGCTAGAGGAAATTGACATTCACTCAATACCTCCGGGTATTGAGGATGATGACACGGAGGGGGATATCCTTTTTGATAAATTGCTACTTGATGACATTGTCCCAAGTCCTCCTCCCGAGCACCTTTCATCCACTCCTTTAGAGACCATCACCGAGGATGAGTGCTTTGACCCGGGAGGTGACATTGATTATGCTATCATTGATAACCTTACGGCTTTGCCGCTTTCTCAGCATCCATTGTCTTTGGGGGATGACAATGTGCTTACTTTACCCACCCCACCTCCCGTGGATCTTGATTTCACATACTTTTCGTATGTTGAAAGAACCTTTCTCCCATTCAAGACTTATCCCCCCGCCTCTCCTTTGTTGATGTCAACCGGGAACGAGGAAAAGGTCTTTGATCCTGGTATTACATTCGAGGCTTCCCCATGGACCATTTAATTCGGGGACGAGTCAGGCTCGTGACTCGGTTAATATAAACAAGCGCTTTTTGGGAGGCAACCTAATTATCTATCTATTTTTCCTGTTTTCACCGTAAGTGTAGGGGGAGCCCCGTTGGTGTTTCTTGCTTTCTTATCATGTGCAGGGATTAGAGCTTCAAAGACACACTCTTGATGACTTTTGACGAACCGCGATTCCGTGTTCCCGTCTTCCCGGTTCTATCCTAAACTCTTTTCGATTCACTATTTTATATTTTCTCAATACTAAAATAGGAATCTCTTTAGTTGTTCTTTCCTTAGCAAGATTTAAACAAAGTGCACAATGTCCTAAGTGTAGGGGAGTTTACTCCCACATGCTTAAACATTGAGGACAATGTTTATATCAAGTGTAGGGGGACTTCTATCGAAGTTAAGTGGCATTTTCCTTGTATTTGTCCTCATTTTAACCGGAAAATCAATTTTTCGACATTTTTCAAAATTTTTAATCTATTTTGGCCTATTAGTTTTTCCCTTTGTATAGTTATTTTCTTTCTTTGTTAGAATAAATTTTTAATAAAGTGGTTTTAATTTTCAAACGTTGTGAATCTTTTGACTCAACCCGAGTTTACTTATCTAAGTTTACTCAAGCTAGTATCCTTAACGTGTTTAAGTCAAGTTTTGCTAGGCTTTTATATAGGGAGCTATAAAACGCGAAAGTCTTAACTCTCACGGGTTAAGACAAGAACTTTTCGCAACTTTCTATAATTGATCCTAGAGAGTCATTTATCAAGGGAACTTTAAAATGCGATTTCTAAAATTGAAAAAGTCTAAGAATTTGCAAGATCCTATAGATGACTCGAAAACCCAAAACTTTGATTTAATTGGCTAAGCATCCACGAGTCTCATTCCTTGAGATTTTAAATTGTGGAGAACGAGAGATGATAGAGTCAATTATAAGTTTGGTATTCTTTCGTGAACTTATGTGAGTTAATTATGAGCCTATTCTCCCATCGCTTGTTAATAAATTTATCTGCAATAAATAAGGTTGTACGATTTGAAAAGTTACTTAGCTTCTAGCCCAAGATCGTTTATTAGTTGCTCGGTACGGATTAGAGTTCATAGCCAAGGTATAACTTATTGAAGCGGGATGCGAAGATTGGCGAGTCCAAAAAGGTCCTAACAAGGCATGAGGGCTATATTTTGTTGCTAAAGATCCCAAGTGATGTGAAGAATCATTTATCGAAAATCATTATGAAGGATCGAGACACACGACGAAAAGCAAATACTCCCCTAAAGATCATGGAGAATTGTATCCGAAAAGACCCTAGCAAGGTATGAGGATAAATAGATCCAAGTCCTAAAAGGAGGCGGATCGTTGTATATCAAATTCCCAAATAAAGATTGGAGAAAAATGAAGAAGTCGTGGTCTAAGTATGAAGAATCTCTCAAAACTTCAAGTGAAGAAATTCCTATTATGAAGAGAAGGCCATTATTTCATGAACGTCTCTCAAGATTTGAAGTATGAAGTCGCTGCCAAATATCGGTCCGAGAAAGGTCTCAAATCGCGAAGCGAGTTATGCCAAGATATGAACTTTATGAGGTCCCGAGAAGCAGTTTTAAAAGATTTTGTCCTTTAGCTAACTATTGATTAAATCGTCCCACTTTATTTTCAGCCTAATAAACTATCGAAATAAGTCAACAATGAATCCTCGTGATCATTCAAGACATCAATAAAATATAAGAGATACACCTAGGAATAAGGGAGTCTAAGTGAATAATTGGCCCACATGAGTTCGTGTTAGTTTGCTAACTTATAATAACAATGATCTCGTTTTAAAACGTGGTTTAGAGAAAGTGAAACCTTGAGGATGATGATCATTCATGACATTTTCAAAACCCTAAGGTATGTTTTTGATTTCTTTCTTACTTTGAATGTTTATAATTTTCTATCTCTTTAATAAAGGTCAATGTGGATTGATTATGATGAAAAATGTAAACGTGCTTTGTAACTAATGCATTGCATGAGGACATTGCAATGGTCAAGTGTAGGGGATTTGATAGGTGTGAAAACACCCATCCTTTTTACCACTTAATTACAATAATAACCGAGCCAAAACGTGTATTTTATGTCATTTATGTCGGAATTATGCGTGGTTTGTGTTTTTGTTGTGATTTTAGGATCAAAATGTTAAAAGGGAAGAAAACACGGCTTTCACGGGCTTTTATCGAAGAAAAAGACAAAAGACGAAGTCGAAAGATCAAAAGTGCAAAAAGAACGGAAGTCCAAGACCAATTATGAAGATTTATCGAAGAAAAAGTCAAAAGACGGAAGTTTACTAAAAGCCGAAGAACTCAAGTCTAATTTATTGAAGAATTACAAGACGAGTTCAAAGAAATCCCGAGACAAAGTCGTTAAAGTCAAAAGATTAAGAAGATAAAGGACTTAATGACGCAATTAAAGAAAGAAGAAAGAGGGGAGGAAGCTTCCTAAGCACCTCCCTAATCTCCACTATAAATAGTCATTAGTGTTTTCATTTTATAGTTGTTGGGTGGCTTGACAACCCACCTCTTCCACCATTTTCATATTGCACAATTTAATTTCTTGCACTTTAATTTCTTGTATCGCACCCTTTAATTATCAAGTAAGTTTTATTTAATTGTTGTTGAATCTTTACTTTTCTTGTTTAATCTCTCATCTACCTTTCTTATTTGTGTTTAATCTTTGTGTTCATGTTCTTGAGTTTTATGGTTTTCAATCAAGTGGGTTTTGATTATTTTGGTTATGATTGTTGGTGTTATTGATTTGGATTGATTGGTTATTGTTAGTAGATCATTTGTGGTTGTGTTGGTTTAATATTTTGGTTGATCTTGATTGATTTTGTTTAAATTCGTGTTCTAGTTCTTTCCCCTGTTCTTCGTTCATGCTACTGTTAACATTGCCCAGTTTTCTTCCGAATAAATTAATGTTTCGAATCAATGTGTTTAAAAAGTTCCGAATGAGTGTTTTAAAAGTTCCGAATCAATTTCTTTAAATGTTCCGAATGAGTTATTTTTAAAATGTTCCGAATCAGTTCCTTCAAATGTTCCGAATGAGCTTATAATTTAATTATTCCGAATCAATTAAGTTCCGAACCAAATTTTCCTTTATTGTTCCGAATCAGTCTTTTTTTAATGTTCCGAATGAAGGTATTTTAAAATGTTCCGAATCAAAAATATTCCGAATCAGTTTCTTTTTATTCCGGATGAATCATTTAGTTCCGAATGAACCAATTTGTTCCGAATAAAGGAGGTTGTTCTGAATGAAGTAATTTGTTCCGAACGAACCAAATTGTTCCGAATGAAGGAAGTTGTTCCGAATGAACACTTTTGCTTAGTTTTATAATTTCAATTTTAGTTTATTTTAAATTTATGATTTTAAGTTTTAAACTTTATTTCTCCCGCCTTTTTACTTAATCACACTTTTAATTCACTTGCATTTAATTTTAGTTTGCCTTATTTACTTTCAAGTCTGCCTTTTTATTTCTCGTCACGTTTTTAATTCCTCGTCAAGTTTTTATCTTTCAGTATTTCTTTTTACCGTCTTTACTTTATTTTTATTTGTTTCAAGTTTTTATTTTTCATTAGTTTTAGACAACGACCATTTCCCTTTTATTACACCAAGAACAACTGAGTCGCACTTTGAACCGGTAATCAATTCGAAGAGATACCTAGAAACGAACTTTTTCAACTAGTAAAATCTCCTGCATTATACCTAATGATCCAGTTTCTATAAACTCAATCATTGAATCAAGGGATGCTAACTTTGATGAGACTAGGTTCTCATCAGTCCCTAAACCAAGCCTTAGGACTCCTACTAAGAACATTGGTGCTTCATTAGAACCTGAAAGGGTTACTGATGAGGTTTTGGTTCAACAACCTGAGCATGTACTTAGAAAAAGTACAAGGCATAGGACTCCAAGGAATTTTGGGCCTGAGTTTCAACTATACTTGGTTGAAGGAACAAGGGAGGAGGTCTCTGATCAATACTCCTATTACTTTAATGTTGAGGATGATCCCAAAACATTTGATGAAGCAATGAAGTCCCAGGATGTTGCTTTCTGGAAAGAAGCAATAAATGATGAGATAGATTCCATCATGGGCAACAACAGTTAGGTGTTGGTTGATCTACCTCCAGGTTGTAATCCACTTGGTAACAAATGGATTTCCAAAAGAAAAATGAAGGTAGATGGAACTGCTGAAAAGTTCAAGGCAAGGCTAGTCATTCAAGGCTTTAAACAAAAGTCAGGGACTATTTTGATACTTATGCTCCAGTAGCACGTATTAGTACTATAAGAATGTTGATTGCTCTAGAAAGTATTCATAATCTGATTATTCATCATATGGATGTGAAGACAGCATTCTTGAATGGTGATTTAGATGAGGAGGTTTACATGAACCAACCTCTAGGTTTCATCATGCCTGGTCATGAAGGCAAGGTGTATAAACTGATTAAGTCCTTATATGGACTGAAGCAGGCACCTAAGCAATGGCACCAGAAATTTGATGAAGTGGTTTCGTCTAATGGTTATTCACTTAACCAAGCTGACAAATGTGTATATAGCAAATTTGATTAATCTTGTAAAGGAGTCATCATTTGCCTATATGTTGATGACATGTTAATATTTGGTACTGACCAAGCTAAGGTTGATTAGACAAAGGAATTTTTTTCATCAAAGTTCTCCATGAAAGACATGGGGGAGGCTGATGTTATCCTTGGCATAAGGATCAAACATGAAAGTGATGGTATTGTAATTTCTCAGTCTCATTATATTGAGAAGGTACTGAAGAAATTCAATCACTTTGATTGTACTCCAGTGAGTACACCAATGGATACAAGTGAGAAACTGATGCCTAACAATGGTCAGGCTGTCTCCCAGCTTGAGTATTCTAGGGTGATTGGTTGCTTGATGTATGCCATGACTAGTACTAGGCCTGACATTGCATTTGCTGTGGGTAAACTGAGTAGGTACACTAGTAATCCTAGTACTCAGCATTGGCAAGCAATTCAGAGGGTACTGAAGTATTTGAAAGGAACAATGGATTATTGTTTGTCATATACTAGATATCCTTCAGTATTGGAAGGATACACTGATGCAAGTTGGATCAACAATACTGAGGATAATTCATCCACCAGTGGCTGGGTATTCCTTCTTGGTGGTGGTGCAATTTCTTGGGCATCCAGGAAGCAAAATTGCATTACTGGTTCAACAATGGAATATGAGTTTGTGGCTCTAGCAGCTGCTGGTAAAGAGGCTGAATGGTTGAGAAACTTGCTTCTTGAGATTCCATTGTGGGTCAAACCTATGGCACCCATTTATATTAGTTGTGATAGTGCAGCTTCATTGGCTAAGGCATATAGCCAAATGTACAATGGTAAGTCTAGACACTTAGGTGTTAGACATAGCATGATTCGTGAGTTAATCATGAATGGGGTGATTTCAATAAAGTTTGTGAGGTCTCAACAAAATTTAGCTTATCACTTAACAAAAGGATTGGCTAGAGACTTGGTTATAAAGTCTGCTGAAGGGATGGGTTTAAAAGTCCACTCAAGTCACTGAATGCTAGGACACCCAACTCCCTCCTGAGGAAACTTGGGAGCTGAGTTTAATGTGGAAAGCTGAACATTCAGGGGACTGAAGCACATGTATATCATCCCAAGGATGTGCTTGTACTTACTGAAGGAGGATGAAGTTATAAACTTCTCAATGGTTAAAGTATTTGAAAAAGTTTTGAAGCAGGAGCATGATCTAAAGAGGAACCACCTATGTAAATGTTGAGGTTTCGCTGCCTCAGGGAGCATGGACTTGGCTCTTACAACATTTATGAATTTGGATATGGACACATGGATAGTAGTGTCAGGAGTTGTTATGTATTTGAAAACTTGTGTGTATTTTATCTTCAGGTATTCAAAGTTGTTGAAGGGTTCAATTCTTATAACACCCTGATTCACGAATGTTTGAAGTGATGTACTAAGATGGAAATTCAATCCTTAGGATATTTTCATTTATGCACTGGTTTTGTTAATGTTAATTTTCATGCAAAAGGAATTGTACTATATTGGGGAGGATTGTTTGAAATATAGTTCAATTGTGGGTTCAGTTCATACTGGTGAATGGGTAAGGAGGTACAGAGTGTACACCCATAAGTCCCTGAACATCCAGACTCTTATAGTGGGTTACATGTTGTTCAGCATTGCTGATGATCTTCAGTGAGTTAACTCTTTAGTGAGTTAAACTCTGGACTGAAGGTATTCATCAGGGAGTAACACCACTAAAGATATGTCTTTAGTGTTTAAACTTTAGCAAATCTTATTCAGTACTGAAGGCTTCAGCGGGAACATCCTTCAGTGTTTGCTGATGCTTCAGTATGACTGAAGAATAGATAAATGCTGGAGCTGAACATGGATGCTTGTAACGGTCTTTGACCAATTCAAGGGCTTTAAAGACCCAAGTTTAATTGGTCTTGTAACCACTATGACCTGGTATTATGGAGCATATTAATAGGAGTTAATGGGACGTTAAATCCTCTTAATACCATTGACTAGGATTGAGTACTCCACCTATAAATAGGTGATCATAACTTGCATGGAAAAAGACACAGAAACAAGAAACATATAACATCGAAAGGGTTAGAGATTGGTGCCTAAATCACTAACTGCATTTGGTCTTATCCCAAGTAGATATTCGTGATACCCAGGCATTAGGGTCGAATAGTTTACTTTGGAAAGTTATTACACGATTCCAAGTGATATCCGGTAACCATTGTTTTGGTACGTAGCTGGGATTGATTATCTTACCCTGGTTGGGACGAATAAACACCAACAAGGGCGAATTATTTACTATTCTGCTGAGAAGAGATACAACCTTCTGCAGTCGTGTTTATAATGTCGAAGTTAGGTGGTACACAATTAATAAGCTCTGAATGACCATGTTGTTTAGAGTTTCCATTCGAGGTTTAGGCTGATAAAACCCGAAAAAAAGTTACTATACCAAAAATGGAACCGCAAATGAAGTCTAGCTATACCAAATGAAGTATAGCTCAGTTGGATGGATGCATTTGGTTATAGTCTGGAGGTCAGGGGTTCGACTCCTGTCATTCCTCATGTGGGGGAATTTCCTAGAATTTGCAGTTGGGTTTGAATCCCATCGCAATGCCTTGAAGCCCCTTAATGGGAAACTGGATGGCTAGCACGGGGTTGATATTCTCTTCGTGAGATGATTCAAACTCGGGTAGAGAGACTTGGTGCCTCGGTGGCACGCAAGATACTCCGCTGCACGAAACTGCCGTTAAAAAAAAAAAATACCAAAAATGGAACTCTTACGAAGAAAAAAAATTATATAAAACAAACCTTCAGGATATACTAAAACCAAATCAACAAAAAGTCCAGAAACCAAACCTTGGTCTCCGCTTTCAATTGAAAGACCATGTAGATGGGAGTTTCCATTGAAGGACGACGTTGATAAAACCCAAATCAAAAGTTAGTATACTAAAAAAGAAACACTATTACGAAAAACATGTATATACATCTTCAATATCGATGAAGAAAAAGCCGCCGTCTAACATTTCTGGAAGAAATAGGAGGCTCTGCGCTTTTCACTAAATGACCATGTACTGGGTAACACACACCACCAATCGGAATAGTTTCTTAGCCGAACTTGAACTCACCCTGCACCTAATTATAAATAAGAACATTTACGGGAGGTTTTTGATCAAACTTGACTTTTTGCATTAAATTTAGCATTTAATGCGCCGGATATCGGGTGTCATCTTTTTGGCAAAAAAAAAACGATCCACTATTTTTTTCTTGACCCAATATTCATGCTTAAATAATTTCAAAGGATTATATTTGTCTTGAATCCAATATGATAATTATAACTTTACACAATATCTGTACACAATTCCAGATCATTAGTCCGTGTATCCCCTCTAACGTATTTTTCTCAAATCTAAACCACTGAAACAACAATTATAATTTTATCCGGGTAAAAGAAACACCAAACACTGACAAAGAAGCTGAATTTTAAAACAATAATTCTTCTAATGGTACAATGTTTCTTTGTTTTCATTCTATTGTTTTTATATTAATTTATTTCCTTTAAATAAATTGATTGGCTTATCTATGTCATATGTTTGATGAGTGGGTTAAAGTGGATATAATAAAAAAGGAACTATTCGTTTTGTAATTACGTGCAGGGTGATTTCAGGTGTGGCTAAGAAATAATTCTGATTGGTGGCGTGTGTGTTACCGTGTACATGGTCATTTAGTGGAAAGCACAGACTATAAAATGTGATGAAAATATTGTTTTTGTATATCTCTTTTGCACATTCACATGACGAGAATATATAGTGCTCACAAAAATCATACATCAGATAATATCCCTAAACATGAAAACATTAATACAATTACAACTCATGATTACGATAAATATGGTAACACAGATCATAATGAGCATCATGCACACTAACACTCCCCCGCAGTTTGGACGGGAGGCTTCTCGACCGACAAACTGAAACAATGTTGAAAGCCTCTTCTTCGATCATCTTCTTTATTTGTTGAGTCGAAAGTATGATTGTATTTGACGGCATAGATGTTGACTGCTTGTAGCTTACTCTTTCGCGTGACGTTTATTTACGTCATGGCTTGCTTTGCCTTTAGGTAGGAGCGGCATTTTTGACTAACTATTTTCGAAAAATGGCAATGATCTTCGACGGTGAAACTAAGAATAATGATGATGAGACAATGATGTTGGGGTTTATTTGAAAATAAAGGCTAATTATGAAAAATAATAAAGAAAAATAATAAAGAAAAATAATTACGCGGGATCCCTCCGAATCATTAGCGGAAGACCGATGACCGGGGGATATAAATCTCTTGTGGTGGGATGTACCTAAAGCTCTAAATGCTCTAATACCATGTAAAATAACTAAATGTGTTTTATTGATATCATCAACATTCTTTGTTCAAAAAAAAAAGATATCATCAACATTACAAGAGATAACATATGTATTTATATTAAATACATAGCTTTATTACTAAGCAACCTAACCCTAATGGACCCAAGCCCACAATCGGGTTTGGCCCTAATCTAGCCGTCTAACACTCCCCCGCAGTTTGAATGAAAACCTGTCGAACGGACAAACTGGAATGAACGTTGAAAGTAGCTTCTTTTCCTCATATTCTTTTTTGTGTGTTGTAGTTGAAGCATAATTGTTTGGCGGCATAGTTGTTTATTGCTTGCGACATCCTCATTTGCGTGGCTTGCTTTGCCTTTAGAAGGGAGCGACAATTTGATGATCAAATTTTGTTGCCAACTACAATGATCTTCGACAACGAACACAATAGATGAGAAGAAAAAAATGACTCAACATAATATTTTTTTGTATGTTTTGACGACTAGGGTTTATGGCTTAAGTATTGGAAATAAGAAACAAAATTCTAAAAAAACAATAAAGCAACAAATAACGAGGATCGCTCTGGATCATCGGCATATAGACCTATCACAACCCATAAAATTTACATTTATGCTAAATGTTATGATTAAATGGATATGAAAATTTGACTATAAATTTTTGTTTCTGTGCCTTACTTGGTAAGATGAACGAGTCCTCACAACCTGAATTGCCATATCAACATATTCCAATATGTTGTAAACACAACGTATATATCAAGTCTAAAATCTAAAAGTAATCTAATAAGTACATTATGAATAAGAACATCTCAAATATAACTATGATGCCTAAATTCCTTGGAAACCCTAAAACCCTATAAATGAGTTGTAAACTCAAGATTTATGGAGTATGAATGTACAACATATACGAATAAGTAATCAAGGATTATGAACAGTTTATAAACTATCATTTGGAAGTATAATTTCTTCCTAGAATGGTAAGAATAAACCATATGAAGCCAAGTACAAGAATTAAGACCTAGTAACTAGGATTAGCACCTAAAATCCATTTCATAATGAATTAAAGCCTAATCTTTTACAACCAACTATAAAACTCAACTAAGAATCATACTAAGACAATATTTTCACTTCAAGTCAATGTACAAATAACTAATGCACAAAGTACATGTTTTTAAAGCATGGAATTCTAATTAAGCCTATTACCTTCTAGGATATGATTAACCAATATAACTTATTAATCTAAGTGTGTAGTATCTCTAGAAGCCTTAAACACATCATATAAGAGCTAGAATAAGTTTACATGATAATATAAACACTAATTAACCCAAAGTACAAAGTAATTAGGCTTAATGACCTAAAAACCCTTATATTAAGAATATAACTTAGAATCAATACCTAGTATTTTAGGACAAGTCTAGAAAAACTTAAAGCATTAAATTTAGGTTATAAAATTATATTAATACACTGTACAAGTACCCTAGAGCACAAGGTACAATATTTCAATGCATGACTTATAAATTAGGTCAAAATAGGTAGATTCACCCTTGGACATGTTTACCTAGAATAACTTAGTAAAACCAATGTAGAGACTTCATGAACATATTGAAGACAATGTTGGATGTATAAATTAAGTTTACATCAGTAGCTAAATCAAGAATAATAGATTTAACAAGGATTTAGCCCTAGATCATTAGAAACCCTAATCTGACTAGGTTTTTTTCCCAATTTCACTTCAAACCTTTGATAAACTTCAAACCAAGGACCCAAACTTCTTAATTACAATGTGTAAACCCTATTACACCCTAATCCATCACTAAATACTTTTCCAAACCCGTAATTATAAGAATTACAAAGTTACAAAGTTACAGGCCATAGATTGGCATCCGACTAGGTTTTTCCCTCCAAAACCTATTCAAAAACCTTTCCCTCCTAAATTAAAACATAGGCTAGATATTTTTAGATACTTTGAGATATTTTCAAAGTAGTTGCATAAGCTAATTATGTATGAAACATCACCATTCCTATCCATGTATTTCGTGGCTTATACATGACCATAACCTTAGATAACTTAGATAACTTAGAATCTAGCTTGTATGAATAATACCATATCTTACCTTAGTCACCATGGACGTGTAATAATCCTAGGATATCAGTACTAAATATTTACTTGAAGGTTAAGGCTTGAAAACACTATAAATTGGGTATATACCCTTTCATTGTAAACTTGCACCCGATCTCCTTTACCTCCATACCCATTATAATTTTCCACTTCTAAAAATGTTATAAGAATGTCTTGAGACCAGAAAACAGGTCTAAGAAGTATCCATTGAAGTTCTTGAAGCTTTAGAAGCAAAAGAAATTCATAAGGAGCCCTAGAAGTCATTATGGAGCTACCTAGGTAAGCACTATGTTATCTATGCTTAGATCCTGTTATAATACTTTTCTAAGACTTTTTATAATGTTAATAATATTTTAATAATCTAATGTAATAAGCCTTAGTTCATATAATAAGCTAAAATGGAAGATATAAGCTAAAGGTGTAATAAAACTCTAGTTTTGTAATTTACATAAAATAATAAGATAAAATCCATTTCAAAAGCTATAGATCTAGAAAAATAATGTTATTGTGATTAGAAATGTGCTTATAAACTTTTGTTTAAGTTCCTAGATCATTTGATACAATTTTGAGGTTGTTTTGTTATTTTAAGCAAGTATAGGGACTAAAATTGTCATTTTTGAAACTATAAACATTTTGGGTCAAAAGTGTCATTTTAATATATTTAAAAATATAAGGATTAATGTTGTTAAGTTTGGAACCTTGAGGTTAATATGTGAATGTTGAAATTGTAAATACTCAAACTATATACTTTAGGGGTTAAAAGTGTAATTAAGCTAAACTTATAATAAAAGAGTAACTTTTACCAATTTTGAAACTAAAGGATATAAAGTATATATATTATACTATACTCATTATTTGAAGAAACTAATAAACATGTCATGTTAGTAGGGAGCTTTGTACAAAGATGTTCCATCTCGATATTACGTTATGACTAAGTGGTTGAGTTTAGGATTTAAAGTGCCATCGCTCCTCAAACGTTTATAGAATGGCTTCTGAGTATGATGGCCCGAACAATGATGTGATATTATAAATAACCTATGACCCTTAGGCAAATATCACAAAAAAATACTAAAAACTTTGAAAAAAATATCAAAGACTTGATATTATACAAAATTGTGTTAATCCAGGTTTGTGTGAGACCAAATTATTTTGTGAGATCAAGTTGTTCTCTGTGAATGAAATATATCTAAATGCAGCTCAGAATCTATGGACACCAAGTGAGTTCATAGCCTCACTAGATCTAATTTGTTAATGATTTGAAAACCCGTGAGGGGGATATATGCTAAATCGGAATACAAGTGTTTTTGTATGATGTCTGATATGATTATTGACACTATGTTTACTTGTTTCTATTAAGTCCCTTTTTAATCGTGGATCGCTAATAATTTCTAGAAAATAAACGCTAATATTTTGAATAGTACTATTTTGGGTCTAAATCCCCTATCTGGGCAAGTCACACTTGCTGGAATGCTGACAGGTTCCTACGTAGGCTAAACGGATACACTTTATTTTGCTAAACTCAGGATAGTCCAGCAACTACCTGCATAAAGGCAATTTGTTGGTTTTTCTTGATAATGACTAGTCGCGGGGTCATGAGCTAGTGCAATAAGAATCGATGAATTTAAAATGATGGGCGAATAACAATGTAACTCAGGAAAAGGATCTTGTATTCAAAATGACATAAAGCCTATCAATTCACTCAAACACTATGTTGATTTTAAGCATATATCTCTTGTATTAAAGATTGATAGCATGGAGCAACATGAGGATGACATGAAGAGGCACAAGATTGAAATTATTATTTAGATTTTGGGAACCTCATATTATAAAACTCTGGTTTTTAATGATATATAAAAGAGTTGATTTAATCAATCTTTTGAGTTGTTTTCTATCATTATGACTTGTGTTCTATGAAGTAATACCCTAAAATAATGTTCCGTTACGTTAAGGTAAATATCAGGATGTTACAAGACCGATGATTAGAGAACAACAAATTTCCTTGGTGGATCTAAACTGGCTCTGATACCATGTGAAATAACCAAATGTGTTTTATTGATTTCATCAACATTACAAGATATAACATATGTATTTATATTAAATACATAACTTTATTACTAAGCAACCTAACCCTAATGGAACCAAGCCCACAATCGGGTTTGGGCCCTAATCTAGCCGTCTAATACATACCAACCTCTTGTTTCTTCCATAAATGTTAGACGTCTTCTTTTCTTGATTTCGTTTCAGTAGATGTTGAAGGTGTATGATATGAGTGAAATCTCATATCAGTTATATCATAAATCACCCTAAAACACAAATCAAAATACCTAATTTTGATTCATAAAAGCAGTATTATGGGTATGTTTTATTGTTTGTGCTTGTGTAGGTAAAAAGATACTATTTTGAAGCAAATAAGTGAATCAAGCTTTTATTAATGAAGAAAAGACAAAAGGAGGATGAAAAGTGACAAGCCAATCAAAGTCAAAGGACCTTTCTTGACAAATTTCAAAATTGAAGGACTAAAAGCACAAATATGAGAAAGTCAAGAATCAAGTCAAACATGGTCAACTATCAAGTCAACAAGTTCAAGGATCATTATTGTGCAAGTTTGAAGCTAGAAGGATCAGAAATGACAAAGTAATAAAGATCCTAGCTTAATTCAAAATCTACTAAACTTGAGGGTTAAAGTTGCCAAAATAAAGAGAAGTTTGTGCTTGATCCGTGTATACACATAATGGACCAATGGGAGGCTTCTATTCTCTTTGACTGGATCACCAAATCACCAACACGTGGCCACTCACAGCCGCCAATAATAAATAACTAAATCTCTATAGTGACATCCACTACTTATTGCTCAACCAATCATATTTGAGATAGAAGATAATGATCTGAGTGAATGTTTCTCGACCAATAAACATCTAACACGTGGCACATACAATATTCAAACAAGCCAAAATCGAGATCAACAAGGAGTGAGTTTCAGAAGAAGGTCAAAACATCAAACTAGCTTAAAATCAGATGAGGAATCCATTCCAACCTTCCAATTGAGCTGAAAATCACTCAAAAGAAAAACCCCAATTGTGTTCATCATCTTCAAATTTCAATTGAGCTATCAAGTACACGTGTTACCTGGGGATTGGTTCCCACACGTCACTCATCTCCAACTAACTCCAACTCAACTCTATAAATAGACCCAGATGTACTTCATTTGTATATTGTACTTAGTGAGTGAATTTACACACACTTATCCTTTCTCTCAAAATCCAGTTAGCATTTTAGTTAGCTACTAATCTCAAGTGTCTGACAAACACTTGACTTAGTTAGTTTAGTTGTAACAACCCTGTAACAAACATTCGCCATTAATAAACCTTCATTTCACTTTTCATCTCAATTCAATTTTCATACCTGCATTATCCTACCTATCCTGTTACTATTTAGTTCTATTGATCAAACAAGATCAATAGAGCTTGTTTGATGTGTTTTGGAAGCTTGTAGCTGATTCAGACAGTCCTAGTTCATTTCTATAGCCAGAAGTTCAGAATGATGCAGGGGTGATTAGATCTTGATGATAATGATGATCTGATGGTTATTGGTTATTGATAGTTGATGATTGTGTTGATATTAGTTGGCTCAACGCCTAACTACTCCATCAGAGGAGGCTTCATAGCTAAAAGGCATCAAAATACTTGTTTTCGTTCCACTAAACTGCTTTGCCATGCTAAATTCTTAGATTATAGCTTATCTGCTGAACTGTGATTGATTTGAAGTTTAATTGGTGTATCTGTTATGATTTGATAGTTTGATAGTGATTTACTTTGTTTCTAATCAGTCTTAGCTTAAAATTTGGTTTTTCATTGCTTAATTTTCATCAGTTAAGCCAATTTGAGTTCTATAATGTAATATTGGCGTTTCTTTGTTGGTTTAGTTTCCTTTGAGTTACTCAACATGTTCTGATAAGCCTTTCATTCTTTCATACACTTTTGTCCAAAAAGTCTTGCAAAAGTTTTCATATTAGTTAAAAAGTGGTGTTTGGATCAAAGCTTCTTAAGTGATTTATCTTTCGAAACCTGATGTTTTGAGCATTTTCATTCTCAATAGGTCATTACAAGTCTCTTTACAAAGTATTGTGGTCAAAATTTTTGTCAAACAGGCAATTTGCATAGAAAGAGTTTGGGTCATTTTTCATCAGCAAAACAAGCTAGATTCAATCCCTTGTCAATTCTTTGTTAGTAGATGTTATAAGCTGCTTTGTGTTCCTAGATCAAGTCCAATATATGAGCTTTCAGAATTGCTAAGTGAGACCATACAGTCTTTAAATTTGAGCAAGAAATTAGCTTATAAATAAGCTGTTAAGCATTTTCAAGTTTCTGTGATAAAGTCCAACCGCTTAACATTTCCTACTAATCCATTTCAAAAACTTAGCAATTTTCTTTCATAATCCTGTGTACAAACATGTTTTAAGACATTTTTGAGAAAATCAGCTTTTTGGAATTTCTTGGTCAACAAAAGTCAACTATAAGCCAGTTGTGCTTATTTTGAGATTCCAGCTTATTGGCTGGATCATTTTCCAAACTTTTTGACATTCTAGTCTCTTGTTAGCTCGTTTAATCAGTTTCAGTTGAAAAATCCAAGTGTGGATGTCTCATTCAGCTTATAACTTATTTTGAGTTTATTGAGATAAGCTATCTTGAGTTCTAGTTGTTTTCAGCTTGATTCCTTTTACAAGCCTAGCTTAAATTGGATTTAAAGTGTTTTGCAAAAAACTAGAGCTGATTTGATTGAGTAATAAGCTTACACGAGCTTATTGATATCTTGTTGCCCGTTTTTGGTTACAGTCTTTGTTTAATTGCAAAACAGTCCCTAAACTTTCTGATTTTGTTAATTAGCTTTGTAAACTTGAAGTTATTAGGGTTTGCAATTTTCAGTCCTTATAACTCGAGTTTGTTACAATTTTTTAAGTCAGTTTTGAA
The DNA here is from genome assembly GCA_025667525.1 of Glebionis coronaria. Taxonomy (NCBI): domain Eukaryota; kingdom Viridiplantae; phylum Streptophyta; class Magnoliopsida; order Asterales; family Asteraceae; genus Glebionis; species Glebionis coronaria. Next base: position 443,585,698 of record CM046879.1, on the reverse strand, counting down.
AGTTTGTTGTTTGGTAGTTATAGTTTGTTATAATTTTCACTTTTAGTCCCTTTACTTTTTGAATTTACATAATTGGTCCTTGTACTTTTACTTACTTTACATTTTGAGCATTTTTACTATTGTGCATTTAAAACTTGTACTCTTAGCTTTAATTGTGGGAATTGCAACTTGTTTTTAGAGTAATAAAGTTATGTAGCTATACTATTTTTACCCTTTTTACGTGATTTCTTGAAATAAACATAGATACCAAATCCTTTATTAAAACCAAAAACAATTAGAAACTTGATACTAATTAGAATTTCAATTTGTCGTGAGTTGGGAAATACGAACTTGAATAAGATTAAATATTAAATGACGCCCCTGCTGGTTCATGACATTACGATTGACGATTGATTGACGGTTTCGATTGGATTTTGGGATCCGTTCACCTTGTGAGCGTTCCTTTTACGTATCATAAATACAAAAGATAAAAAAATCAAAAATATAAAAAAATAAAAAACCACAAAATCAATTCTTTCCTAAGAATTGAACCAAAAAAAATAAAAATTCAAAAAGTAATCTTTTTCCTAAAAGATTACACCAAAAATATATTGGTATATATTGGTTTCCATCGTTTTTACGTACATACTATATTTTCTTAAAAATTCAATAAATACAAAAATATTTTTGATATATTATTATATGTAAATACATATATATATAGATACGAACACTCAATACACATACTTCCATAAGTATTGCCAAGGCAATACACCGTGCTTGGGGGCGTTCTGGTCCTAAGTTCGTGTATCGATCAAAGTAAATTAAAGGCAAATATAGATTAATACTTCCAATAGGCAAGAATTTAAAGAATACGAACTATTAAGTGAATAGAAGGCGGCTTTTCTATAAAATGCAAGCCTAAGGGAAAAAGGTACTTAAGAGCTACGCGCCACCTCATTCCCCCCGTTCACTAGTGAGTATTCTAAGAAGGAAAGCTTGTTGGGGGGTTTTGCCACCCAATTATTACTTACATATACTATACTTTCTTGTGGATATTACTTATTGGATCTCGGAAAGGATAATCCCTTCTTTTCCAAAGTCGATCGAGAGCTCCTCTCTCACTCCTCAAGTTGAGTTGCATGCGCACTCGAGCGCGTGCACAGATACCTTTTGGTGTACAACCCCTTTCTCCCAAAAGGAAGAACAAGAAAAAGAACAAGAACAACACCGTCCATCAAGCCGATCCCGAGCATCGTGCTTTGAACAACACACAAGAAGCCATGGCCGCCGTTGCTAATAGACCATTGATGGAGATCCTCTAATCAAATGTGGAGGGAAATGTCGATGCTATTTTTATACCCGAGATACCCGCAAACACTTTTGAGCTTAAGAAATATATGATCACTTTGGTTTCTTCTACACCCTTTTTAGGGATACCCATGGATGACCCCCATGATCATATCAAGAAGTTTTTGTCCATATGCAATACACTTAAGTATAATGGGGTCCCTCATGATGCCATTAAGTTGATCTTAATTCCATTCTCCTTAGAGGGTAATGCTAGGTATTGGCTTGATAGACAACCTCCTAGGAGCATTCAAACTTGGGAGGATATTACCAAGAAATTTGTGAATAAGTTCTTTCCTCCCTCAATAACCACTGCTTTGAGAAACCTCATCATTGGTTTTCAACAAATAAATGATCAAACCTTTAGTGATTCTTGGGAAGAGTTCAAAGAGTTATTGAGAAAATGCCCTAATCAAGGATTTAACCAAGTTCACCAAATCAACACCTTTTACAATGGATTAAGACCACATCATCAAGATTACCTTAATTCATACGCGGGTGGGAACATTATTTCCAAATCCACACAAGAAGCATGGGACATTATTGAGACTAAATCCATGGTGCAAACAAATAACCAAAGAGGTGAGGGGGTCCATGTTGTGCACGAGAGTGCTCATACATCCTTTGATCATAAACTCCTCAAGAGTCACAATGAGATACTTCAAGTAATTGAAATGAACAAACAAGAGATGATTCAAGCCTTTAAGAGTGTTTCCTTAAACAATTCCTCTTCTAATGATGTGAATGCTATTACCATAAGTTGTGAGATATGTGGAGGACCCCACTCTTACTTACAATGTGACAAGGTTCAAAATTATCAAGGTGAATGCTATGCTTATCAAGATGAACAAAGAGAGCACTTCAAACCTAACATCAACCCTAACAATCTCTCTTACAAGTCAAACAATTACCTTGCTCCACCCGGCTTTCCACCCCATCCACCCACCCAAAACCAAACCAACCCTCCTCAATTGCTTCAAATAAATCAAGGGCCTAGGCCAAATTACCAAGGACACAACAACTATAGATCGCCCAATAACTTTTAAAATCAAGGAACCAACTTTCATACAAATAATCAAGGATTTAACCAACCACCTCCACCTTTCCACAATCAAGGACATAATCAAGGATATGGGCAAAATGATACTTTTGAGTTACTTCAAAAGATGAACCAAGAAACTAAAAGAAGGATTCGTGAAAGTGAAAAGAGAACACAAGATCAAATAAGAGCTATGAATGAGGAAACTAACAAGAGGGTTATGATGCTTCTTAGTCAAAGGCCACAAGGTGCTCTACCTTCAAGTACACAAGCCAATCCAAGGGCTAATGTTAATGCAATCACAACAAGGAGTGGAAAAACAATTATTGATCCTTCAATGTCTCCTACACCTCCTTTGGTTAAGCCTACTATGGTTCCACCTTGTGATAAGCCTACAACATCAAACTCACCACCTTCAAGCTCTACAACTTCAACAGCTACACCTCCTCATCCTACACCTACTACTCCTTTACCTTCAACACCTATCAATGAAGAAACCAACAAATAGAACCTTCCACAACAACTACTCAACCTACACCAAAACCAAGTCTTCCATACCCATCAAGATTTAGAACGGAGAAGCTTAAAAACAAGGATGATATTCAAGTGTCAAACTTTTTGAGAATGTTCAAGCATTTGAACATAAACATATCCTTTGTGGAAGCTCTAGCCTATATGCCCAAATTTTCTAAAATGTTCAAAGACCTCCTCTCAAACAAGGAAAAGTTGGTGGATATGCCTAACACATCACTTAATGAGAATTGCTCCGCCGTGTTGCTTAAGACTTTACCCACAAAACTTGGAGATCCGGGGCAATTTTTGATCCCTTGTAATTTTCCTGGGGTGGAAAATTGCATGGCACTAGCGGATCTTGGGGAAAGCATTAATCTCATGTCTTTATCGGTTTGGCAAAAACTCTCTCTTCCCGAGCTCACTCCTACTAGGATGACACTTGAGTTAGCAAACTGTTCCATAGCTTATCCGGTAGGCATTACGGAGGATGTGTTTGTAGGGGTCGATAAACACATTCCCCGTAGATTTTGTAGTTGTTGACTATGATATGGACCCAAGAGTTCCTCTTATTATTGGTAGACCTTTCTTGAGGGCGGGTCGTACCCTTATTGATGTGGCGGAAGGAGAACTAATTATGAGAGTTGAGGATGAAAAAGTAGTGTTTAAGTTGGGTAAAGTCACTAAGAAATCTCAAAGTTGTGAAACAATTAACATAGTGAATGTTCTTGATGAGGTGTGTGATGAACATTTTCATGAAGCTTGCAAGAATGATAGTGAGAACATGCCACATGTGGAGACCGTTGCCTCAATTGCTCCCTCCTTAACACCATTTGGAGTGAGTGATTTCCTCTTAGAGAATTTGAGTCTAACTTCCTTGGTAATGATTATTCTACCATTAATTGGGAAGAAGACATTCTAACTATACAAAAGTTACTCAATGAGGATCCCATTCCTTCACCTACTCCACAAGAAGTTACCAATGATGATCCATCCTTAGTGAAACCTTCCATTGAGAGTCCACCTTCCCTAGAGCTTAAGGATCTTCCATCACACCTTGAATATGCCTTCTTATAGGGAAAGGACCAATTACCCGTTATCATAGCAAAAGACTTGAAAGATGATGAGAAGGAAAAACTCATAGAGGTGCTTAAGAAACATAAGAAAGCTATAGCTTGGAAAATATCCGACATAAGGGGAATTGATCCAAATTTTTGTACACACAAAATCCTTATGGAGGATGATTACAAACCCGCCATTCAAAACCAAAGAAGGGTTAACCCAAAAATCCATGAAGTCATCAAAAAGGAAGTTATCAAACTCCTTGATGCGGGTATGATTTACCCAATTTCTGACTCTCCATGGGTTATCCCGGTGCATTGTGTGCCTAAGAAGGGTGGAATCACCGTTATGCCTAATGAGAACAATGAGCTAATCCCCACTAGACTTGTCACGGGTTAGAGAGTTTGTATTGAGTATAGGAAGCTTAATGATGCCACTAGGAAAGATCATTTCCCATTACCTTTCATGGACCAAATGCTTGAACGCTTAGCAGGAAATGAGTACTATTGCTTTCTAGATGGATTCTCGGGTTATTTCCAAATACCCACTGATCAAAAGGATCAAGAAAAGACCACATTCACTTGTCCCTATGGCACATTTACTTCTAAGAGAATGCCTTTTGGCTTGTGCAATGCCCCGGGGACATTCCAAAGGTGTATGATGACAATCTTTCATGACATGATTGAGCACACTATGGAAGTTTTCATGGATGATTTCTCAGTCTTTGGAGATTCATTCACTGCTTGTCTCTCCCATTTAGAACGTATGCTAAAAAGGTGTGAAGAAACACGTCTTGTTCTAAATTAGGAGAAGTGCCATTTCATGGTCAAAGAGGGGATAGTTTTGGGACATAAGATATCCAACAAAGGTTTAGAAGTGGATCGAGCTAAAATAGATGTTATTGACAAACTTCCCTCACCTACCACGGTGAAAGGAGTTAGGAGCTTTTTGGGTCATGCGGGTTTTATAGACGTTTTATACAAGACTTTTATAAGATAACAAGACCCATGACCCACCTCTTGGAAAAAGAGGCTCCTTTCATATTCACACAAGATTGTTTAGACTCTTTTGAGATTCTTAAGGAAAACTTGACTAAGGCTCCCGTTTTGGTTTCACCAAATTAGGATTTGCCTTTTGAACTCATGTGTGATGCTAGTAATTATTTCATGGGGTCCGTTTTGGGACAAAGAGTTAATAAGAATTTCCAACCTATACACTATGCGAGTAAGACAATGACGGGTGCTCAACTTAATTATACCACTACGGAAAAAGAGTTGCTTGCTATCGTTTATGCCTTTGAGAAATTTAGACCCTATCTTGTGCTTTCTAAGACCATAGTGTATACAGATCATTCCGCTCTCAAGTACCTCATGACTAAGCAAGATGCTAAGCCTAGGCATTTGATGTGACAATCTAACATGGTAGTAAATTATTTTCTCGTATATTATTTTGAAACTTATTTTTGTGTTGGTTGATGAACTCACAATTTACGGGTTGAAATTTGGGTTTATGTGCATAATTTAACGTCCTTTACGACTAAACCGAAAACCTTAGGATTACATATTTACGTTTTTGAACTCCGTTTTTGATGAGAAAATTTTTATTAGATTCGTTTTGTGCCGTTGATTCATAATTTATAAAAAGGTTTTCGTAAAACGACCCGAGGGAACGCAAATCGAAGAAACTAGAATCGAGGAGTACCCGTAAATAAATGGGGATGAGACAAGATAACTCTTTCCCCACCCTCACAATAGGACGACAAAGTTTAGCTAACACCCCTTTGAGCTGTCAACTTGTTAAGAAAACTAAGACACTTGTCTTAGTTTTGCATCCAAACCATTTACTTAACAAAACCACCAAACACAAACTAGCTACTTCATTTTTCTACATGTAAAACTCACAACTCTCTCTCTCTCTCTCTACTCCTCCCTTGCCGTCCACTTTACACCATAAACACCTCCATTTGATCTAAATTTAACCATAAATCTTGTGTTAATCTTGCATAAGATGAAGGCCTATTGAAGTCTTGTTCATTGGAGGTGATACTAACATCTAAAAAGGAGTTTCCTTGGAGTCTAGAGCTGATTTTCCACAAGGTGTTCATATAGTTGGGTGATCTTGAAGTTGGTCTTGGTTTAGCACAAGATTTGTCATCAAAAACCAAGCCTTGATCATAACTTTCACTATCTTGGTTGGTAACAAGATCATTTCTTCCATTACCTTGTTATTTTGTAAATGTAATTTTTTAATTTCTTTCTAAATGTATATGTATATGATGATATATGATGATCAAAGTATTATGTGGGGATCTTGTGTTGATAAATTTGGTTAAAATGATTAAAAGCTACATGTAAAGATGTTAAAATCATGACTAAAATTATAGGTTGTATAAAACATTAAAGAACCATATGATAACTTGTTAAAGTGACTTGGATTATTGAATATACGGTAAGATATATGATTTTGACACATGTGAGAGTTGACCACTCAATGGAATCTATAAAATGAGTAAGATATGATCAAAACATTATTAAAGTTCAAATATGTATAGTCTGTTTTGGACGAATTATTAGGGACACTTAGAGGATGAATGAGCAGTAGCTAAAATGAAGTTAATTGTAGCACATATTATGTAGTTTGTTCTTCCCAAAATTGAGCTTCTATCTCCTTGTAGAACTCAAGATATGGTAAAAATGGTGAAAATGAGTTTCATAATCAGATTTGGAAAATAAAAGTATATATTATAAAATTAGCACTCAAGTAAAACTAATATAAAATACATACTTAAAACCCACTAACTTATATAATACTTATAAATAAGTTATATACTTTTATAAGTAAATGTGACATTTTATAAAATTACACATTGATATGTTTTATAAGTTATAAAAACTATATACATAAGTTTTACGTCTTTTCGGCTAAAACCGAAAGATTAACGTTTTTGTCAATTAAAACTTAGACGGTCGGACCCGTCTAATGTAAACTTTTTATAACCTATCTACTGATGTATAAGTAAATTTTACAAGTAAAAACCGATAAAACCCGAGCTTTATAACTTATGGACATTAACGGGCCAAAGTAGCCTTATTGGACTATTAACCCAACTAATTTGGCTAAACACTAACACTGTCTTCTCGGGTTAATTTTGGAAGGAAAAGAAATGAAGAGGCAGAAACGAAAAGAAGGAAAATTAAAAGGAAAGAAAGTTATCATTTGTTTTGTGTTCTTGAGATGGGAGGAAGATGAAAGAAACACAATAAACATGAAATTTTAAACTTACAATATTACCCTTGTAGATCATATAACATTCCTAAATCACATATATATTGCCGATTTGAAAAAGCAATACACCAGTGATACAACTTTGTTTTTTCTTGCGAAAAACATGGCAATACCCAAAACCCAAAAGAAGAAAACAAAAGAAAAACATGGCAAAGACAATATAGAACCAAAATATATATGTTCTGTTCTAGTTTGGATGGTGACGATGTTGATGCTTGGTATGGGTACTGTTAAAAATTGAAAGAGAGGATAGGTAGTGTGTTGAAAATTCAACTGAACAAGGTAAGATCCAAGGGCATTTGTGTCTTTCTATTTCATTTCCTTCCCAATCATCCCAATTTTGGGAGAAAACTTTTTGAAGAAAAAACACTCAATTAATCCTTCCGATTCCCCCTATTTACTTCCTTTCTTTCCTAGAAAAATCTCGAGAACACATATTTTTTTGGTTTCCTTCCATTTTCTTTCTTTTCTCTCCTCTAATGAAACTAGAGAACACACTGTAATGGACTTACTCATTGTGCTTAACCCACTTGGGCCCAACATATGAGTATAGGCCTGATATTAAAAGTGTAATTGGACTAATATAATGTATTGGGCTTATCATGGGCTTAATGGGCCTTAATATGTAAACAAGTTAAAACTAGTGCAACTAGTCTAAAATTTACTAACACATAACACTATAATGAGTGAATAAAGATATAAATCCCACTTGATCATCATTATACTTATAATATCATCATATATATACATAGCCATTATTTTTATAAAGTCATCGGACAAAAGTCTAAGACCGAGTATTATTTATATAGGTTTCCGTTATTGAAGCATGCCCGTCGCCGATAACCCGCCTTTCTTAATCAACGTGAGTTCATAGACTCACACTCTTTTAAATGTTTTATAAAATGTTTTGTAAATCCTCGAGGGAGATAACATGCTAGTTTTTGATAAAAATAAAACACAAGTAGTCCCGATGATATGCTTATTGATATGGACCCTAATGATGCTATGACCCAATAAATGAGATGTAAAGGATTATTATAGTTAGGTTATGTCACTTAAAGTCACATTAGAATGAATTGTGAACTACCGGGATTTGGTAGATGCTTATGCATATAATAGTACTATTTGGGGAAAATCACCCCAGTTCGCGCCTTGACGGTTGATCCCCGTCGTGCCACATTGATTGGTAAGAGTATTTATGTATGAGAGGATTTCCATAGCGTGATTTTTGTGACGACACGCTAATTTAGATGGGCAAATTGTTTGTCGGGTTCGCGGCCCGTTGTTTGTTGTAGTAAGGTAACAATGTCATGCGACTAATAATAATCCAACACAATCCAATAACGATATGAATAATGATAATAATGTTACCAATAATTGTAATATTGAGACTACGGTCTCATGGACGGTTTAAGATGTATGACTTGATTTATATATATATTGCCTGACTAGCAACACGAGGACTTACTTATGATATTATACTTGTGTTCTGATTTCTATGACTGTTTTATGTAACGGTTTTATTAAACTCTATGAATTCACTCGGCATTCGTTAATATAACTTTCGCATGTTTTATCTCAGGTGCTTGAAGGTAACTTGGATGGAGATCGACTCTGATGGCCCACATAATAAAAATTATTCGATCTATTTTTTGTAAACTTTATGACTGTGAAACTTGGGGACCTGCTGTAAACTTAAAACTTTTATTCGAATGAATGTATGTTAAACCTTGTACAACCATTTTTATGCGTTGTCTATGATTGGAGTTATTGTGCTATCCCGTAACACTCTAGTGATTCTTCCGCTGACCCGATACGAAATTTGAGAGTGTTACATTTTGGTACCAGAGCTCTCGCTATAGAGAACGAAAGATTATAAAAACCAAGGTTTGAATAAAACATTTCAAAATCTTTTAACTATATACATTTTCTTAAAATGTTTGATAAATCTTTTGACTATAACGGTGCCAAAGATATCCGACGTTACCAACAAGCCTTATTGAGAAGATATATATTTTGATATATATAATTTAATTTATATATATGTATATATCATGAATTCAGTATGTAACTGTTTAATAATTACTTTTATGCTAATACGAGATATATTATAAATGCAGATTGTCATGGCAGACCCTAATATTCCTGTAGAGAACCATGCTATTCCCGAACCTAATGTAGATGAAAACCCTTATTTAGACTTAGTGGATTATAATGTAGATGAGGATATGGATGATGAAGAGGAGGAACCATTTGAGGATCCCGAGCCCGAGATAGAACTAGGAGATCAGATTGCCCCTCAGGTTGATGTTGTAGAGAATGATAATGATAATGTTGGTATTGAGAATGATGATGAGATTGGTATAGATGATGTAGGTAATGAGGATAACGACGAGGATGTCGAGGAGGAGATAGGTATAGATGATGAGGTTGATGATGATGATGATGAGGCTGAGCTTATTTTCCCTAATGATGTAGTGGAGGGTGAGCCCTTACCCCCTCCAGTTGATTGGTCTGATTCTGAGTTTGAGTTACTTAGAGATGAATTGTCTGAATCGTCTGAATCTGATTATGAATCAGAGGATGATGAGGATGATGATGCACCTGATGGTACCGATGGGATTGCTACTCGTAGGCATGTGATAGGAGAGTCGTCTAGGGTTCGAGAGGCTACTCATATTGATGGACTTGCACCTTGGGCCTTGAGACGTGATTTAGATGCTTCTCGTGTTCGAGGTAGTATGACAGAGGTTGGATTAGGTGTTGTTCAGACTCAGGTTGCTTATTTGGAGTCGAAGACTAAGATTCATGAGAAAGAGCGAGAGTTTCTTAATTTGGATTTGATTGATGTGGAGCGTGGTTTGAATGAGGTGTTTAGGAGATTATCTGTGTTGGGAAGTGGTTAGTATGCTGAAATGAAGAAAAAGGTGAATACTATGGAGATTCAGTTGAGTGTAGCTCGTGCGATGCGTGAGAAGGCTGAGAAAGAGTTGAATATATCTGTTGGTTGGAGAAGTAGGTTTTATACTGAGATGGTTGAGAAAGGAGTGATTCGTAAGCGCCCGGCTGAAGATGTGTCTTGTGATCGTCCGAAGAAGATACCGAAGACGATGGATGATGGACCATCTAGCAGTTCTCAGTAGACCAGTCTATCTTTAGTAGTTATCTTTGTATCTTTTGTATCTTTGTAACTTTGACTAAACCGACTTATTAGTTAGTAGATCTGGCACGAATTATGGGCCTGTATAGTGCTAGAAACTTTAATGTGGAATGTAATTAAGACAATGTGGTTGTTTCTAATCCAATGAAATATGTATCTTTGTCTTGAATTCCATATCATGCCTTAATTGTATCTTGATTATGAATTCAATCCATCTTATATGAATCCCTCGTTGGGTGAATGCTTAATATACTTTGAAATTGTGAAATTATAGAACCATGCCGCCCAAGAAAGCTGTGACTGAGGATGATGTACGTAGGATCATTGCGGAGCAAGTAGCCGCATCTATGACTGAATTTATGGCAAATGCTAGAAATGGAGCTGGCGGTAGTGGAGCTGGCGGTAGTGGATTTGGTGGTACTAATGTAAGTGTGAATGCTAATAATGTAAATGCTAATGATGGAGGAAATGTAGGAGGACTTGGGACTAATGCGCATGAAGTCGGTGGTTGTACTTATGTGACGTTCATGAAGTGTGAACCTCTACCTTTTAATGGAACTGAAGGTGCTGTAGGATTAAGCCAGTGGATTGAGAAGATTGGGTCGGTGTTTCGGATTAGTAAGTGTAAGGAGGAAGATAAGGTGACTTTTTCTATGGCTACTCTTAAAGTTCTTGCATTGACTTGGTGGAATGGGAGAATTGCTTTCATGGGTATTGATGTTGCTAATGCTACTCCTTGGGCTGAAACTAAAAAGTGGATGGCTCTGGAAATCTGTCCTTGTAGTGTGATTATACGGTTGGAACAAGAGTTGATTCATTTGAGAATGAAAGGTGTGGATATTGATAGCTACACAAACCGATTCCATGAGTTGGCTTTGCTGTGTCCTCAATTGGTGGAACTCGAAGAGATCCGAATTGAACAATACATTAAAGGGTTGACCAAGAACATTCGAGGGGACGTGACATCATCAAAACGATTGACCATTTTTGATGTTGTTCGAATGGCTTACCAACTCATTGGGTAAATAATTCAGGATAGGGAGGATGAAGCACATGCTGGTGAGAAAAGAAAGGGTGATGGCGATCGTGGAGATCGAGGTGATAATAGGCAGAATTTTAATCGCTGTCAAAACCAAAGAAGGGGGAATGAAAATGCTCTTACCAAAAACACACCGCGCAATGATGAAAAGTGTCCTAAGTGTGGCAATGAGAGGCATGCTGGCGACTGCTGGAAGTGCCGAAATTGCAGAAAGCTTGGACACAAAGTGGAAAAGTGTAAGAGGGGAATTATTTGCTTCAACTGTAATGAAGAAGGTCATAAGAAATTGGATTGCCCTAAGTTGAAAGCGATTGGACCTGGAAGAAACCCCTAGGGTGGTGCTTATCAACTTGGAACGGTTGAGGTTAAGAAAGAGGATACGAATGTCGTTACTGGTACGTTTTTACTAAACAATCATTATGTTGTTGCTTTATTTGATTCGGGTGCTGATATGAGCTTTGTATCCACTAAATTTAGTGCCCTTATTGACATTGAACCTGTTGAGATAAATACCAGTTACGAAGTGGAATTGGCTAATGGTAAATTAGTAAAAACTAATAAGCTGTTAAAAGGATGCTCTCTAAATCTCTTCAACTATTCCTTTCCGATTGATTTGATGTTGATAGAACTAGGTTGTTTTGATATTATTATTGGTATGGATTGGTTAACGCTGAATACTGCTACTATTTTATGTGGAGAAAAGAAGGTTAAGATTCCTCTTAGGAATAGGACGTTAGTAATTGATGGTAATCGAGGTGAATCCCGTTTGAAAATCGTTTCATGTATTAAAGTACAAAAGTATATCTGGAACGGTTGCGAGCTATTCTTAGCTCAAGTGACCGGGAATGAGTCTAAGGAGAAACGATTGGAAGATGTACCTATCATCTGTGATTTTCCAGAGGTATTTCCTAAGGATTTACCCGGACTTCTGCCGATAAGGCAAGTCGAGTTTCGAATCGATTTAATTCCTGGTGCTGCACCGGTGGCACGTGCGCATTACCGATTAACACCTTCTGAATTAAAGGAATAATCCGAACAACTTAAAGAGTTGTCTGATAAAGGTTTTATTCGACCGAGCTCGTCGCCTTGGGGAGCTCCAGTCTTGTTCGTTAAGAAGAAGGATGTATCTTTCCGTATGTGCATTGATTATCGGGAACTGAATAAGTTGACGATTAAAAATCGATATCCTTTACCAAGGATTGATGATTTGTTTGATCAACTACAAGGATCTAGTGTGTATTCTAAGATAAATTTGCGGTCTGGATATCACCAACTTCGCGTCCGTGAAGAAGATATTCCAATAACTGCATTTAGAACTCGTTATGGACACTATGAATTTCAAGTAATGCCATTTGAGTTAACTAACGCACCTTCGGTATTCATGGATCTAATGAACCGAGTGTGCAAACCCTACTTGGACAAATTTGTGATCGTGTTTATTGACGATACTCTGATCTATTCTAAGAATAAAGAGGAACATGGAGAACACTTAAGGATTATCCTGAGTTTGTTAAAGGATGAAAGGTTGTATGCTAAGTTTTCAAAATGTGAATTTTGGTTGGATTCTGTGCAATTTCTTGGTCATGTGATTAACAAAGATGGAATTCATGTTGATCCTGCAAAGGTTGAATCCATTAAGAATTGGTCTGCACCGACAACGCCAATGGAGGTGCGACAATTCTTCGGATTGCCTGGCTATTATGGGCGATTCATTAAAGAATTTTCTTTAGTAGCTAAACCCCTGACTAAGCTAACTCAGAAAAATAAACCTTTCGTTTGGGGAAGTGAAGAAGAAGGAGCATTTCAGATATTGAAGCAAAAATTATGTAGTGCACCAATTCTATCATTACCCGACGGAAGTGAAGATTTTGTAGTATTTTGTGATGCATCTCTTAGAGGTTATGGAGCTGTCTTGATGCAGCGAGAAAATGTGATAGCTTATGCTTCTAGGAAATTAAGGAAGAATGAGGAGAATTATACTACTTATGATCTTGAGTTAGGTGCTGTAGTCTTTGCTCTTAGATTGTGGAGACACTATCTGTATGGCACCAAGTGTACGGTATTCACCGATCATAAAAGCCTACAGTACACTCTCGATCAAAAGGAATTAAATATGAGGCAACGAAGATGGATAGAGCTGTTAAGTGATTATGATTGTGATATAAAATATCACCTGGTAAAAGCAAATGTTGTTGCCGATGCATTAAGTAGAAAAGATAGAGAGCCTATCAGGGTACGTTCTCTAGTCTTGACTGTGCACAATAATTTGCCTGAGCAAATTAGAAATGCGCAAATAGAAGCCTGTAAGAAATAAAATTTCTTTAATGAAGGGTTTCGAGGAGAAGGAGATCCTTTAGAAGTTAGAGCTGATGGAGTGAAATGCTTAAGAGGTCGTATGCTTAAGAGGTAGTATTTATGATGCATCTCTTAGAGGTTATGGAGTTGTCTTAATGCAACGAGAAAAGGTAATAGCTTATGCTTCTAGGCAATTAAGGAAGAATGAGGAGAATTATAATACTCATGATCTTGAGTTAGGAGCTGTAGTCTTTGCTCTTAGGTTGTGGAGACATTATCTGTATGGCACCAAGTGTACGATATTCACCGATCATAAAAGCCTACAGTATATTCTCGATCAAAAGGAATTAAATATGAGGCAACGAAGATGGATAGAGCTGTTAAGTGATTATGATTGTGATATAAAATAGCACCCGGGAAAAGCAAATGTTTTTGCCGATGCATTAAGTAGAAAAGATAGAGAGCCTATCAGGGTACGTTCTCTAGTCTTGACTGTGCACAATAATTTTCCTGAGCAAAATAGAAATGCGCAAATAGAAGCCTGTAAGAAAGAAAATTTTGTTAATGAAGGGTTTCGAGGAGAAGGAGATCCTTTAGAAGTTAGAGCTGATGGAGTGAAATGCTTAAGAGGTCGTATGTGGATACCTAATTTTGGAGGCTTAAGAGATTTAATTATGTTGGAATCCCATAAATCTAAATATTCCATTCATCCTGGATCTGATAAAATGTATCATGATTAGAAGAAGTTATACTGGTGGCCAAATATGAAAGCTGATATTGCTATGTATATTCTTCAATGTTTGACTTGTGCAAGAGTCAAAGCTGAACATCAAAAGCCATCAGGACTACTTCAACAACCAAAGATTCCTGAATGGAAGTAGGAGCGAATTACGATGGACTTTATCACCAAGCTTCCTAGAACATCTTTTGAAAATAACTCGATTTGGGTCATTGTTGACAGACTGACCAAATCAGCTCACTTCATACCTGTTAAAGAGCAGTTCTCATTGGAGAAGCTAACTCGTATTTATCTTGAGAATGTTGTATGTAAGCATGGAGTACCTGTATCGATAATTTCAGATCGAGATCCTAGATTCGCATCGAATTTTTGGAAATCTATCCAAAGATCTTTGGGAACGAATCTCGATATGAGCACTGCTTATCACCCCCAAACTGATGGGCAGAGTGAAAGAACGATACAAACACTGGAAGATATGTTGAGAGCTTGTGTGATATATTTTGGTAAGAATTGGGATAAACATTTGCCTTTAGCAAAGTTTTCGTATAACAATAGTTATCATGCTAGCATTAAGGCTGCACCATTT
Organism: Glebionis coronaria; assembly: GCA_025667525.1. Taxonomy (NCBI): domain Eukaryota; kingdom Viridiplantae; phylum Streptophyta; class Magnoliopsida; order Asterales; family Asteraceae; genus Glebionis; species Glebionis coronaria. Next base: position 443,570,654 of record CM046879.1, on the reverse strand, counting down.
GAAGCTTTATATGGTAGGAAGTGTAGATCTCCTGTATGTTGGAGTGAAGTTGGGGATACCCAACTCACAGCACCGGAATTGATCCGGGAGACTACGGAGATGATAGTCCAGATAAAGAATCGGCTGTCGACTACCCGAAGTAGACATAAAATTTACGCGGATGTGCGGCGGAAACCGATGGAGTTTGAAGTGGGTGACCGAGTAATGTTGAAAGTATCGCCATGGAAAGGCGTCATAAGATTTGGAAAGCGAGGGAAATTGAATCCCCACTATATTGGACCCTTTAAGATTTTATCTAGAGTAGGTCCGGTGGCTTACAAATTAGAGTTACCCCAAGAACTTCATGGTGTTCACAACACATTCCATGTATCTAATATGAAGAAATGTTAAGCAGTGTGCGATGAGAAAATCTCGTTGGATAAGGTCCGAATTGATGAGAAGTTGCATTTTATCGAAGAACCCGTAGAGGTTATGGACCGTGAGGTAAAGCAACTTAAACAAAGTCGGATACCTATCGTCAAGATCCGATGGAATTCAATGCATGAACCAGAATTTACTTGGGAACGAGAGGATGAAATGTGGAAGAAATACCCACACCTCTTTGATTTCAATAAGAAACGGACATCAAAATGAAATGGATCACGAGGACGTTGATCCCTTTTAGGAGGAAATGCTGTGACAATCTAACATTTTCAGGTAGTAAATTATTATATCGTATATTATTTTGAAACTTATTTTTATGTTGGTTGATGAACTCACAATTTACGGGTTGAAATTGGGCTTACGTGCATAATTTAACATCCTTTACGACTAAACCGGAAACCTTAGGATTACGTATTTACGTTTTTGAACTCCGTTTTTGATGAGACAATTTTTATTAGATTCGTTTTGTGCCGTTGATTCATAATTTATAAAAACGTTTTTCGTAAAATGACCCGAGGGCACGCAAATCAAGGAAACTAGAATCGAGGAGTACCCGTAAATAAATGGGGATGAGACAAGATAACTCTTGCCCCACCCCCACAATGGGATGGCAAAGCTTAGCTAACACCCCTTTGAGGTGTCAACTTGTTAAGCAAACTAAGACACTTGTCTTAGTTTTGCATCCAAACCATTTACTTAACAAAACCACCAAACACAAACTAGCTACTTCATTTTTCTACATGCAAAACTCACAACTCTCTCTATCTGCTCCTCCCTTGCCGTCCACTTTACATCATAAACACCCCCATTTGATCTAAATTCAACCATAAATCTTGTGTTAATCTTGCATAAGATGAAGCCCTATTGAAGTCTTGTTGATTGGAGGTGATACTAACATCTACAAAAGAGTTTCCTTGGAGTCTATGGCTGATTTTCCACAAGGTGTTCATATAGTTGGGTGATCTTGAAGTTGGTCTTGGTTTATCACAAGATTTGTCATAAAAAACCAAGCCTTGATCATAACTTTCACTATCTTGGTTGGTAACAAGATCATTTCTTCCATTACCTTGTTATTTTGTAAATGTAATTTTGTATTTTTTTTAAATGTATATGTATATGATGATATATGATGATCAAAGTATTATGTGGGGATCTTGTGTTGATAAATTTGGTTAAAATGATTAAAAGCTACATGTAAAGATGTTAAAATCATGACTAAAACTGTAGGCTGTATAAAACAGTAAAAAACCATATGATAACTTGTTAAAATGACTTGGATTATTGAATATACAGTAAGGTATATGATTTTTACATGTGTGGGAGTTGACCACTCAATGGAATCCATAAAATGAGTAAAAGATGATCAAAACATTATTAAAGTTCAAATATGTATAGTCTGTTTTGGACAAATTATTAGGGACACTTAGATGATGAATGAGCAATAGCTAAAATGGAGTTAATTGTATCACATCTTATGTAGTTTGTGCAGCCCAAAATTGAGCTTCTATCTCCTTGTAGAACTCAAGATATGGTAAAAATGGTGAAAGTGAGTTTCATAATCAGATTTGGAAAATAAAAGTATATATTATAAAATTAGCACTCAAGTAAAACTAATATAAAATACATACATAAAACCCACTAACTTATATAATACTTATAAATAAGTTATATACTTTGATAAGTAAATGTGACATTTTATAAAATTAAAAATTGATATGTTTTATAAGTTATAAAAACTATATACATAAGTTTTACGTCTTTTCGGCTAAAACCGAAAGATTAACGTTTTCGTCAATTAAAACTTAGACGGTCGGACCCGTCTAATGTAAACTTTTTATAACTTATCTACTGATGTATAAGTACATTTTACAAGTAAAAACCGATAAAACCCGATCTTTATAACTTATGGACATTAACGGGCCAAAGTAGCCTTATTGGACCTATTAACCCAACTAATTTGGCTAAACACTAATGGACTTACTCATTGGGCTTAACCCACTTGGGCCAAACATATGAGTATATGCCTGATATTAAAAGTGTAATTGGACTAATATAATGTATTGGGCTTATCATGGGCTTAATGGGCCTTAATATGTAAACAAGTTAAAACTAGTGCAACTAGTCTAAAAATTTACTAACATGTAACACTATAATGAGTGAATAAAGATATAAAGTCCAACTTGATCATCATTATACTTATTGTAACACCCCACTTTGATAAGTGGACCGTTACGCGTAATTATGGCGTGTCATCAAAGCATGCAAGGTAATATGTAGTAAAACATACATGACCATAGGGAAAACCGGAATCAAACATCGGTTCCCAAACATAAGCTCAAAACATAATAAAGTAAATGAAATGAATGAAAGACTAAAAAAGCATAAGTATAAGAAGGCAAAAAGGAAAAGAAGTCTATGGCAGCTTCCATCCTATGCATGTCCTCCAAAATGCTCGAGTCTGTCCTTGGGTACGTGCCGTTTTGGGACATGGAAAGGAAAGTAACGGCTGAGCATAACGCTCAGTGCACGGATATACAAGCATGGAATGAATAATATAAGCATGTAAAACATATAGCAGCGGAAATGTATATGTCCTGGAAAACCTGTTATAACTTCGTAAAACTGGTTTTATAGTTTGAAAAGCCTTATGTTTATCTTATGCAAATTGTTTAACATGTTAACCATTAGCCAATATAGGTCATGAAATATCAACGTTCATGAATACTTGGAGGGGTGACCTCGTCATGTAAATTAGAGGGGCTGCCTCTAATTTAATATACTAGTTTTGGGTAGGAGGGATAAGCTCCTTGTGAAGGATGCAAGGCACACACCACATTCACTCTGAATAATCTGCTGAAAACATGTAAACTAGGATGCACCCATACGCCCCACCTGATAATAATAATATGGCCAAAAGCTGAAAGGGACGCCACGAGCTATCACTCCGCCGTGGTGAAGTCATAACACTAGTTCCTACAGTGTTATGGTTATGGTACCTCCATAACTAGGTGAAACTGGTCATGCATGTATATGGCTTAGGTATTCTAATTAAACATAAGCAATTCAAAAACATATAAAACATATACTGGGGAAAACAGTTGGCTGCATACGGGAAATCCTAATAAGGAAGAATGTCCATACTGAAAGGACGAAGAATCCGTACCTTAAGTCCAGTGAACGAAGAAGACGAACGGAAGAGAGTCCTACTTCGGTATCACTAATGCTACATAAATACATACGTGTATAAGTATCTGATTACTGAGTACGTAACTGGTTTTATATCATGTCTTAGCTTGTTTTATATGTTCATGTCATGTTTTACAGATTTAAGCTTTATACTGTGTTTATCATGTATTCTGTCTATTTTGTTTAAGTATTTCTTGTATTATTATACTTGTTGTGTAATAATAAGTAACTTTATAAAAATAGCAGGTTTCCTAAAATAGAAAGTTTTCAAAAACAGAAAGTTTCCAAAAATAGTAAGTTTCCAAAAATAGAAAGTTTCCAAAAATAGATTTACTGCTTAAAATAGATAGGTTTCTAATAATAGAAAGTTTCCATAAATAGATTAGCTGCCTTACTTAATAAGTTTCTAAAAATAGAAAGTTTCCATAATTAGATATAAGCTAGATTATTAAGCTAATTATAAAAGCTTAAGTGTTTACTAATTAATATTCTAAGTCATATAATTAAATAGTATAGTTTATTAATTATTTCATGTGAATTAAATAAACTATAGATTAAAGTATTTAATTAAATATAACATGATTTAATTAAATAAAGGTAAAAATACTTAGGTTAAAACATGTATTATTATCTATTAATAATATAACCTAAGTCATGTAAATTAATTAATTATTAGTCATGATGTTAATAATTAATTAATTATATAGTCTAAATAAGATGATAAATACTTAGGTTAAAAATTCATGTATTAATAATAATATTTATAACCTAAGTCATGTGTAAATTAAATTAATCATGTTCATGTTGTAAATAATTTAATTTAAGTCTTGAAAAAAAATATAACTTGTAAAAAATAATTAACCTTGTAAAAACACTCATGAACCGTACCGTGTTTTAAATCTAAACATGTGTGAACCAGACCGGTTTAACCCGTGAACCGGACCCAAATACACCCTTGGTCAAAACCTAGCCGCCGGCTAGCCAAAAGTTCCCACTGGCTAGCCGGTGGTTACCCTTGTTGCCGCGGCTATGGTTCCCCCTGCTTGCCTTATTTAGCCACCGGCTTAGGCCGGTGGTGGTTCCTTTGTTTAAGCCGAGACCCACCCGATCCGAGACATACCCCGACCGAGGTCGGGGTCTCCCTTGGTTCCTGCTGCCGTGACATAAACCACCACACCGAGACCTTGAGGTCTCGGTGGTGCGAAACAAAAACAAACCGAGACCCCCTTGGGGCTTGGTTCATGCGTCGGCCACAACAAACACCCCTTAAACCCTTAATTATTTTTTACCCCATGATTAATTAACATGTGTTTACTTGTTTTTAATTTGTTATTAAAAACATTCATGATTTCATGTGATTTATAAATCAAAACATAAAAAGAAAAGAGGTTTAGGGTTTTACCGATCACGTGAATCAAGAAGGATGAACACACTAACGATCCTTGCAATAAATCAAACACCAAAATCAACCCAAACACCCCTTTGGTGTGTGCTAAACCCGGCGGCCAAGAACAAAGAGAAGGAAAAGATTTTAGGGTTTCTTATTATTTTCTAATTTTTGTTATAATAAAAATGATCTTTCCCTTAATTCCATGTTTAGTAATAATTAATGGGCTTGGCCCTTGTTTCTTCTTTCTACCGTGGGTAGAGGGGCCCACATGGGGGTAACCCGTACTTTACTCATGACTAATATTTAATGTGTTCTCGTGTTCGTGTTTTACGTGATTTAAAATAGTTATTGATCGTGTCTTATTATATTTATTCATGATCGTAATAAATATACATACATACGTAATATTAAGCTCGTGATTTATTTATGTTCATGATTTCATGTTCGTATTGTTCGTGAAAATAATTATTATTGAAATAATTATCGTATCTTAATACGTAATAAATACTTATCGTTTTATAACTAATGTAAGGCTTTTGACAAGGTAAAAAGATTCATTGTACCAATCTCTTCGAATTGAAAAACTTGTGTTTAATGTGTGACTCAGTTTTATTTTGGTAGAACAAAAAGGTTGTCGTTGTAGTATATTAAAATGTGCAAAGACGTAAATGTAAATGACGTAAAAAATAAAAGGGCGTTAAAATTAAATCTAAATCTAATTAAAAGAAAGGTGCAATATTTAAAAACGTGACGGAAAGTAAATTAGCTAAATGACTAAAATTAAAAGCGTGGCGGAAATTAAAGTTAGAGAAGTATTAAAACATAAACTAAAAATTAAGCAAGACAAAAACAAGAAAAAACAACCTAGATCGGAATATATTCCGATCTTTCCAATCGGAATGTTAACTTACACCTGATCGGAATATGGAGAGGAAGACCAATTGGAATATGTCACTTACCCAAATAGGAATATCCAGACAACCCCAATCGGAATACAAACTAACTTCTGATCGGAATATGGCACTGCCTTCTGATCGGAATGTCGATCGGAGCCGGTTATCGGAATGTAGCCTTAGGAGATCTCATCGGAATAAGGATTTACCTCTAGATCGGAATGAAGAGCATACACCTGATCGTAATGCTGTCACTAAACTCGATCGGAATACAACTAAACACCCCAAATCGGAATATTACAAACCCTTTTCCGATGGGAAGATCGGAATCCCCGTCGGAATACAAAACCCTTTTCCGATTTACCCAATCGGAATACAGAGGAAAAAGTACAAAATAAGCTAATCTAATAAGCTATAATTCTAATAAGCACTAGACGAAAAACTTAAGACAAACCGTGTAAAAATAAGCTACGAAACTGAAAGTTAACAACTTTAAAGACACGAAAAAGATAAGCTTTAAGAAAAACAACTTTTTATACAAAAATAACTTTTATAAAATCTATATAAACTTGAAAACAAACAAAATAAGCTATGAAAATAAGTGATTTAAAACAATCAAAAGCATAAAAATGAAATCTTTAAACAAGTTAACAAGATAAAAAGCATAAAAATCAAAGATTAAAGAAAGGTAGAAGAAGATTAACAAGATAAAGTAAAGGTGCGAGTAATTAAAGGAACACTTACTTGAAATTAAAAGGTAATTAAGGTGCAAAACATGTATTTAAATGTGCAAGTAATTAAAGGTGCAAGTAAATAAAAGTGGAAGAGATAGTTTGTCAAGCTATCCAACAAAGAAAAATATTAATCATCCTAATCTATATATAGGGGAGGATTAGGAAGCTTCCTCCCCTCCTTCATTTCTTCTTAATTGCAAGATTAAGTCCCTCCTTCTTTTAATCTTCATTAATTGCATCATTAGTCCTTTATTCTTATAATCTTCTTTAAACTTGGACTTTGAGGACTTTTGGCTTCGGGATTTCTTTGAACTTGTCTTTAAATTCTTCAATGAAATAGACTTGAGTTCTTCGGCTTTTGATAAACTTCCGTCTTTTGACTTTTTCTTCGATAAATCTTCAGAATTGGTCTTGGACTTCCATTATTTTTGCACTCTTGACTTCTTGACTTCGTCTTTCATCTTTTTCTTCAATAAAAGTCCGTAAATGCCCGTGAATGTCTGTGTTTTCTCCACTTTTCACCTTTTCGTCCTAAATCACAACAAAAACACAAACCACGCATAATTCCGACATAAAGACATAAAATACACGTTTTGGTCCGGTTATTATTGTAATTAAGTGGTAGAAAAGATGTTTGTTTTCACACATATCAAATCCCCTACACTTGACCATTACAATGTCCTCATGCAATGCATTAGTTACAAAGCACGTTTACACTTTTCATCATAATCAATCCATAGTGGTCTTTATTAAAGAGATAGAAACTATAAACATTCAAAGTAAAGAAATCAAAAGCATACATTGGGTTTTGGAAATGTCATGAATAATCATCATCCTCAAGTTTTCACTTTCTCCAAACCAAGCTTAAAAACGAGATCATTGTTATTATAAGTTAGTAAACTATCACAAACTCATGTGGGCTAATTATTCACTTAGACTCCCTTATTCCTAGAGGTATCTCTTATATTTTATTGTTTTCTTGAATGATCACGAGGATGCATTTTTGACTTATTTCGATAGTTATTAAGTCTGAAAATAAAGTGAACGATTTAATCAATAGTTAGCTAAAGGACAAAATCTTTTAAAACTGCTTCTCGGGACCTCATAAAGTTCATATCTTGGCATAACTCGCTTCGCGATTTGAGACCTTTCTCGGACCGATATTTGGCAGCGACTTCATACTTCAAACCTTGAGAGACGTTCATGAAATTATGGTCTTCTCTTCATATAGGAATTTCTTCACTTGAAGTTTTGAGAGATTCATACTTGGACCACGACTTCTTCATTTTTCTCCAGTCTTTATTTTGGACTTTGATATACAACGATCCGCCTCCTTTTATGACTTGGATCTATTTATCCTCATACCTTGTTAGGGTCTTTTCGGATACACTTCTCCATGACTTTTGGGAGTATTTGCTTTTCGTCGTGTGTCTCGATCCTTCATATTGATTTTCGATAAATGATTCTTCACATCACTTTTGGATCTTTAGCAACAAAATATAGCCCTCATGCCTTGTTAGGGCCTTTTCGGACTCGCCAATCTTCGCATCCCACTTCAATAAGTTATGCCTTGGCTATGAACTCTAATCCATACCGAGCAACTTTTAAACGATCTTGGGCTAGAAGCTAAGTAACTTTTCAAATCGTACAACCTTATTTATTAGCAGATAAATTATTAGCAAGCGATGGGAGAATAGGCTCATAATTAACTCACATAAATTCACGAAAGAATACCGAACTTATAATTGGCTCTATCATCTCTCGTTCTCCACAGTTTAAAATCTCAAGTAATGAGACTCGTGGATGCTTAGCCTATTAAATCAAAGTTTTGGGTTTTCGAGTCGCCTATAGGATCTTGCAAACTCTTAGACTTTTTCAAGTTTAGAATTCGCGTTTTAAAGTTCCCTTGATAAACGACTCTCTAGGATCAATTATAGGAACTTGCGAAAAGTTCTTGTTCTTAACCCGTGAGAGTTAAGACTTTCGCGTTTTATAGCTCCCTATATAAAAGCCTAGCAAAACTTGACTTAAACATGTTAAGGATACTAGCTAGAGTAACTTAGATAAGTAACTCGGGTTGAGTCAAAAGATTCATAACGTTTGAAAATTAAAACCACTTATTAAACATTTATTCTAGCAAAGAAAGAAAATAACTATACAAAGATAAAAACTAATGGGCCAAAATAGATTAAAAATTTTGAAAAATGTCGAAAAATTGATTTTCCGGTTAAAATGAGGACAAATACAAGGAAAAGACCACTTAACTTCGATAGAAGTCTCCCCTACACTTAAGATAAACATTGTCCTCAATGTTTAAGCATGTGGGAGTAAACTCCCCTACACTTAGGACATTGTGCACTTTGTTTAAATCTCGCTAAGGAAAAGACAACTAAAGAGATTTCTATTTTAATATTGAGAAAATATAAAATAGTGAATCGAAAAGAGTTTAGGATAGAACCGGGAAGAAGTAGAACACGGAATCACGGGTCGTCAAGAATCATCAAGAGTGGATCATTGAAGCTCGAATCCCTGATTAAGAAGTGAGGAGTGGAAATAGCAAACCAAAGGGTCCCCCCTACACTTAGGATAAAGAAAGCTAAACGATAGATGCATGGGTTGCCTCCCAAGAAGCGCTTGGTTTTTGTTAACCGAGTCGTGAGCCTGACTCGACCTTGATCATCAATGGAAGAAGCATGAAACATATCCACCAGGATCAAAGACATAGTTTTCGTCCATCAAGTAGCACATGCTTAAGGCGAACAAGGCAAGCCAAAGAAGAGTAGGCAAGGTTCCCTTAAGCAGCGATGGAGCATGGTGGAAGCAAGGATGAAGTGGTGCAAGCATGTCTTCAAAATTTCCAAAGATTTTTCCTTTTATTTCATTAGGTGGATACTGAGATGGCTGCAGAATGTCAATACCGGGGTCGAACACCTTTTCCTTTAGGGGAAAATAGCACTCAGGCTCAGCATAGTGTAAAGAAGATCCGCGAAGAAGCACAACCTCGTCCTCAGAAGGGGGACAAAGAGGTGTTAAATCATATGTGCTGTGGAGTTCGGTGTCGGCCGGTTTCTTCTCCTTAGAAAGAATGTGCTTCAAATCCAAAGTAGGATCAAGACGATAATCTTCAAAGTCATAAGGAGGAGCATCACTCTCATGAGGGAAGTAAGTGTTGAGAAATTCAGAGAAATCTTTCTCAAATGAGTAATCGTCCAAAGTAGGATCGAGTGATGGCGGAGGATCTTCATCATGTGAAGAATCGCTCGAAAGAGTATCAGCCTCATCGAAATCATCGTATGTGGGCAGCTCGGGATACTCAGAAGTACAATCATCAAAATCATTTGAATCTGAGCTAGAATCATCATCATCATAAGCATCAAAGACCGGTGGAGACTCATAAATGGGAGAAGCATCCTAAATGGAGCGAGAATCATCCACATCATCATTAAAAAGTGGATTATCAATGCAAGAGTCGAATAGAGTATTGTTATAGACGGTAAAGTCATCGAGCACATTAATCATATTCACTGATTCTCGTCCATAGTATTTGCCTGTAAGCTTCCCCATTTTGAAAATTTGTGAATCATTCCCGACTCTTAAGATTAACTCACCTTCGGCAACATCCACTAAATCACGTCCGGTTCTCAAGAATGGCCGACCAAGTATTAAAGGAATACGAGGGTCCATTTCATAATCAACTATGATAAAATCGACCGGGAAAGTAAATGCGCCAACTTTAATGAACACGTCTTCGGCTATACCAACGGGGTAAGCGAGAGTGCGATTAGCAAGTTCAAGAGTCATCTTTGTTGGAGTGAGGTCGGGCAATGATAGTGTTTTCCAAACACTTAGTGGCATCAAATTAATACTAGCCCCGAGATCAGCAAGGTCAGTAAATTCTTCAGTTTTGTTGAACACGCAAGGCAACACAAAACGACCGGGATCTCCAAGCTTTTCCGGAAGTTCTTTAAGAATAACTGCAGAGCAATTTTCATTTAAGCGTGTGTTGGCGAGTTTAGTCAGCTTCTCCTTCTTGTTAAGCAATTCCCTAAATGCTTTAACAAATTTGGGCATGTGGACAAGTGCTTCAAGAAAGCTAATGTTGAAGTTCATTTGGGAAATCATCTTCACATAGCGTGACACTTCGGAGTCCTCCTTGGTTAGCATTTTGGACATGCCTAAACGAGAGGGATAAGGGATATCGGGTTTAGGTGGTGAAGGTGCGGGTGTAGGTAAAGGTTGAGATGTTGAAGGATCATTCGTGGGAACTTCATCACGTCGAGGCGGAGACGGTAATGGTGCACTAATACTAGGTGTAGGAGTGGTAGGGATAAATGGTGGTGGAGGAGGTGTAGGTGATGGTGGCGGGATTTGTGGTCCTACAATGGTGACTCCACTACGAGTAGTAATAGCACTTACATTCGCTCGCGGATTGGTGACGGTGTTTGAAGGTAGAGAACTCGAAGAAGAAGGTTAAGCGGCAGGCAAGAAACTAGCAAGCATATTCTTCAAATCATTGGTTTGATTGCTGAAGGAGGATTGAATATCATTTCGAAGCTCGGATCTTATCTCATTTCCTTGCTTGGTAATATCTCCTTCCAGATTGATAATTTGGCTCTGCAGGTTCTTAATTTGCTCACCTTGGGTTCTCATGATGGCCTCAACATCCGGATTAATGGGTGGGGTTTGTTGGGTGGGTGGGTGATAAGGATTAGAAGCTCTTGGTGGGATTTGGTTGCTTCTAGTGTAGTTGTTGGCGGGGTTTTGGTTTTGAGGAGAAAAACCGGGTGAAAGGTAGTTGTTTGATCGGTAACTCAGTAGATTTCTATCCCCTTGAGGTCGAGCTTGGTAATTTTCCGGTGAATAATTACCATAAGCTGCATACACATTTTCCGGATTTCCTTGAGTCGAAGGACAATCGGTGTATGGGTGTGGACCGCCGCATGTTTCACAAGAAGGTGCAACAGCTTTAACTTGTTGTTGTTGTTGGTTTGAAGCCAAGAGTTGCATACTTCTGCTCATTTCAGTCAGCACACGGGTGAGTTCGGTCATATCAGGGTTTGCTGATGTGGAGGAAACATTGACTCTCGGATTGTTCCTTGAAAAAGCAGAGGAATCCCAGTTTTTGTGGTGAGTAGTCATGTTCTCAATTAACTCTCTACACTCCTCGGGTCTCCTTTTCATGAATATGCCACCGGCGGCTGCATTGATCGTATCACGATCTCGAAAAGTCAAACCATTGTAGAAAGTGTCAATTAAGGTCACAGGGAGCATGTTGTGGTTTGGACAACGATCAATCAAGACATTATATCTTTCCCAAGCATCAAAAAGAGATTCATCAGGGTCTTGCATGAAACCGCTGATTTGATTGCGAAGGCTCGTGACCATGGATGGTGGAAAGTAGCGCGACAAAAAGCGTTGAGTCATGTCATCCCAAGTGTGAATAGAATTCTTCAGGAGACGATCAAACCATTTCTCGGCATGATGTAATAAAGTATGTGGAAAGAGTTGTAGGCGAAGTTCATCCATTGTGGCACCAGCCAACTTCATGCTTTGGGTGATTGTAATGAACTTGTCGAGGTGTTTGTTGGCATCATCATCAGGCAATCCACGGAATGGGTTAGTTTGCACTTGCTGAATCATGTGGTGCTTCAACGAAAACTCAGGAGCGTTGATTTGCATTGGCGCAATCGGTCCTCCTCGTCCAAACATGGTTGGTTGACAAAGTTCCTCCATGGTCCGAAGATCGGGCTGTGGAAGAACATTGTTGTTATTATTATTATTATTGAGGTGCGGTGGAATGTTGTTGTTGACACATGACATAGCTAAATCTTCTTGAGGCTCGGGCTCTTGATAATTAGAAGATCTAGTACGCATACACCTGAAAATGCAAAAGAAAACAAAACCAAACACAAAGACAATATATATACACAATAAAGATAAAATCTTTTTGGATTTTTGAAATTTTTAATTTTTATGGTTTTTTATCAATTTTTAATTTTTATGATTTTTTTGAATTTTTTAAGCAAGAAAAATAACGCTCACAAGTGAACGGATCCCAAAAAGCAACGCGTCTCTCACAGAAAACCGTTAATCTTTACGAAAAGACCCGGCAGCGGCGCTATTTTAATGTAAGGCTTTTGACCAGGTAAAAAGATTCGTTGTACCAATCTCTTCGAATTGAAAAACTTGTGTTTAATGTGTGACTCAGTTTTATTTTGGTAGAACAAAAAGGTTGTCGTTGTAGTATATTAAAATGTGCAAAGACGTAAATGTAAATGACGTAAAAAATAAAAGGGCGTTAAAATTAAATCTAAATCTAATTAAAAGAAAGGTGCAATATTTAAAAACGTGACGGAAAGTAAATTAGCTAAATGACTAAAATTAAAAGCGTGGCGGAAATTAAAGTTAGAGAAGTATTAAAAACATAAACTAAAAATTAAGCAAGACAAAAACAAGAAAAAACAACCTAGATCGGAATATATTCCGATCTTTCCAATCGGAATGTTAACTTACACCTGATCGGAATATGGAGAGGAAGACCAATTGGAATATGTCACTTACCCAAATCGGAATATCCAGACAACCCCAATCAGAATACAAACTAACTTCTGATCGGAATATGGCACTGCCTTCTGATCGGAATGTCGATCGGAGCCGGTTATCGGAATGTAGCCTTAGGAGATCTCATCGGAATAAGGATTTACCTCTAGATCGGAATGAAGAGCATACACCTGATCGGAATGCTGTCACTAAACTCGATCGGAATACAACTAAACACCCCAAATCGGAATATTACAAACCCTTTTCCGATGGGAAGATCGGAATCCCCGTCGGAATACAAAACCCTTTTCCGATTTACCCAATCGGAATACAGAGGAAAAAGTACAAAATAAGCTAATCTAATAAGCTATAATTCTAATAAGCACTAGACGAAAAACTTAAGACAAACCGTGTAAAAATAAGCTACGAAACTGAAAGTTAACAACTTTAAAGACACGAAAAAGATAAGCTTTAAGAAAAACAACTTTTTATACGAAAATAACTTTTATAAAATCTATATAAACTTGAAAACAAACAAAATAAGCTATGAAAATAAGTGATTTAAAACAATCAAAAGCATAAAAATGAAATCTTTAAACAAGTTAACAAGATAAAAAGCATAAAAATCAAAGATTAAAGAAAGGTAGAAGAAGATTAACAAGATAAAGTAAAGGTGCGAGTAATTAAAGGAACACTTACTTGAAATTAAAAGGTAATTAAGGTGCAAAACATGTATTTAAATGTGCAAGTAATTAAAGGTGCAAGTAAATAAAAGTGGAAGAGATAGTTTGTCAAGCTATCCAACAAAGAAAAATATTAATCATCCTAATCTATATATAGGGGAGGATTAGGAAGCTTCCTCCCCTCCTTCATTTCTTCTTAATTGCAAGATTAAGTCCCTCCTTCTTTTAATCTTCATTAATTGCATCATTAGTCCTTTATTCTTATAATCTTCTTTAAACTTGGACTTTGAGGACTTTTGGCTTCGGGATTTCTTTGAACTTGTCTTTAAATTCTTCAATGAAATAGACTTGAGTTCTTCGGCTTTTGATAAACTTCCGTCTTTTGACTTTTTCTTCGATAAATCTTCAGAATTGGTCTTGGACTTCCGTTATTTTTGCACTCTTGACTTCTTGACTTCGTCTTTCATCTTTTTCTTCAATAAAAGTCCGTAAATGCCCGTGAATGTCCGTGTTTTCTCCACTTTTCACCTTTTCGTCCTAAATCACAACAAAAACACAAACCACGCATAATTCCGACATAAAAGACATAAAATACACGTTTTGGTCCGGTTATTATTGTAATTAAGTGGTAGAAAAGATGTGTGTTTTCACACATATCAATAACACGTACGTAATACTTGTAATTCTTGTTCGTGAAACGTAAGCGTGCTATAAAAGGAAAGTTCTAATCATGTACGTACGATCGTAAGGGTACTATTCATGGTAAAAGCATGCGGGTTTTACAACTCTTCCCCCTAAAAAGAATAATTCGTCCCCGAATTATAGATAACGTAAACTGAAAGAGAAACACACCCGAATTAAACTGGAAGGGTATGTAAGATAAAAGGACCTGAAGGTGACATGGTTGAAAGGAACGTGGAACGTGACATTCTTAAAGGGACATGGAACGTGACGTGACTTAAAGAACGTATCTACTTGATAAGCGAAAACGGATAAGAAGTCTGGATGAACTTGTCCGTTTCCAAGTGGCTTCCCTCTTGGAACGGTTCCTTCACTAGCTCTTGACACAATGATATTCTTGGTCCTCTTGACCTTGACTTGAAAACACACAAAGTTCATTGTCATCTACGTAAGATAGATCCCCTGAATTTGATCGAGGGAATAAGAATTAACGTGCAAGGATAACTGAAACGTTATGGTGCAAAACAATCTAATTTAACTGATAATTAGCAACGATGTGCGAGACATGATGAAACGTAGTACGTGAAAAATTTTGAACGTGATACTTGAAAAATTTTGAACGTGATACGTGGAGATATGGTGAGTGTAGTATGAGCAAACATATTGTGATCCATGATACGTGTAACATATCGTGAACGTGATATGAGAAACGTGGAATGAACATGACATGTGAAACATATCGTGAACATGGAATACGACGGTGGTATCGCCAAATGCCATTAGGTGAGACATGGACTGTGACGTGAAACGTCTATCTGGGGATAGGGAGTTATACTAAACTTGAGTCTGGTCTCTCCAGTTCTTGCAAAACTTCCCAGAACGAAGATGAACGTAAAATCGTAAGCCAAGATACGATCATGAACACGGGCGTGAAATCAAGTCGTGAAATTAGAACAAGGACGTGGACGTAAACAAGGAGCACAATTGCGAACCCTTGTCTTACCCGATAGCTGACGGATTACCAAGTGATCGGATGAGCCTTGGCTGGAACATGTCCGATCAATCTGTTGGTTCTGAAATCCTTGCGGATGTAAGGATTCCGAAGACTTGATCAACTGTTGGCAATAACCCAGATAGCATCATGCTTCTTCTGAGTTTGCGTTAATCTGGTAACCAAAGTCCATAGAGATCTTGTCCCATTTTTGTTCACAATTCTGATGATGGAAAAACATCCTAGTCTGTTGGTGTTCTACCTTAGCCTGTTGGTATCATAGGTATGTAGATATGAAAGTAACTGTTGATCCCAAACTTAGATCGATTAAGCTTTGTGTATACGAGATTAGATCAAGTACTACACGTAGAGAAACCTTTGCTTATGAGTAAAGTAACAAAGTGTTATGCGGAATTAACACTTGATCTAAAACACAATGATGTTAAACAAACTTTCACTTGTATTAGAATAATCGTGTTGATTACAATGAAAGGTTTAACTTGCGAATACTATGAAAACTGATATTTAACATTAACCTAAAAGATCTTCTTTTATAGAACAAGAAGTCTTGAACAATAAGCTACGAATCAACTATTCTAGGTAAAGATAAACATAGAAAATACATTGTCGTTTCTATCCTTACTAGAAGTAATCTAGAATATAATAAACGTGTAGCTCACATCTTCCATCAGTGCTTGTCTTCAATCTGTCAACGCTTGACTTTAACTTGTCAACGCTTATGCTGTCAGCGCTCACTTTGCTCTTGTCAACGCTTAAGTTGTTCTTGTCAGCGTTCAAGTGTTCTGGCCTAAATTTATTCCCAACAATCCTCCCCTAAACTTGATATCCACTCTTATGATCAAGTTTCTGAATAAACATTAAGGACTTGGAGGAGTCTGACAAACCTTATCATATTGGTAATAAATAAATCTGATTAAATTCTTTGCCACGTCACTTGTATAATCTATCTCCAACTGGGTGTCCTTCATCTTCTCCAAAACAGCCTTGGATATGAAATACTGAGCATCTACAAGTAAATACTCAGCAAACTTTGTAGAACTCAAATGGTATACACCTGCAGCTGAATATAACCTCCATTGAAGACCACTGAGGTCATCTTCAAGATCCTTCCATATTTCAGGATCTTCTTCTTTTGTCCCACACATTCTTTTGAATGTGGTCCAAAGTTTTATTCCATTGGCTGAAGTTGGTGCTTCAGCCTCATACTTGGTCTCTAGTAACCTCCAAAGGTCCACCAAGTCTTCTCTGTCACAACTTGCAAATAAAGATATGAGAGTGGTAAAAGTGTGTACCTCCTTGCCAAATCTTCCAATTTTCCAGAATCCACATTCATCTTCCTCATAACTTACAATTGGATTCCTGGAATCTAGTGGTAACACATGCACCATATCTGAAGCTTCTAATGGGGAGAGCTTGAGGCTCTTTCTAATGACTGCTTCACTTGGATATAGTTGATTCATATCTTTTGGAAACTCAAGAATAAATCCCTTCTTTACTGGTCTAGGAACTATCATAGCTTTCTTGATTGCCATCTCTTCTGCAAGTTGCTCCTTTCTTTCATCTGAAAGAAGTCTGAAAGTGTTTTCTTCTTGCACTTTCACCCAAATAGGATAAGCCCTATGTTCCAACTCATCAAATGTCAAAGCTTTCAGCTTCTGATGTGTCCATCCAACTCCATGACATTTGAGCAACATAAAGTAGAGCTTCCTTCTATCCCTTTTCAATTCAGAGAGAATGTTGCTTGCCTTGTACTTCAGCATCACCTTACAATCCTGCTGAACTCTAAGAAGAATTTCCAAACCCCATATTTGATCTGAAATGGTCAAGTCTGGATTATCCATGCAGCTTTCTTCCCAAGAATTGTACATCTGAACTACCTCTGGCATATCAAAATCAATTTGCAACTTCAAATCTCTCAGCCTTTCCCTAGCAAGCTCATCACCATACTCAAGTCTTTCTGGTTCAACAATCATCACACTTGAGTCTGAGCTAGCTCCATCACTTTCTTCTTCAGAAGTCACAACAAATGGTGACTTTTCCTTCTCACCTTGTTCCATCATTTGCTCAGCCAATCTTCTATCAAATTCAACCTGAGCTGCATTCTTTGGAACAATTTCTTCTACCAACTTACCCTTACCCTTATCTGTTGGTTCAATTGTTGGTAAGGTAGATGACAATACCTGAGTAGGAACATCTTTGATGATAGATGATGACTGGAATACATCACCTCCATATGCAGATCTGTCAACGCCCAAATTTCCTCTATCAGCGCCCAAAATACTTCTGTCAGCGTCCAAACTTGCCTTGTCAACGCTCAAATATTTTCCCTCAGCGCCTTGTGTAACCTCCCTCAACATATCTGTAAATGATAAATTTAAATTGGTTGGAGAGATTAAGGACGTATCAAAACCTTTTTGTTCCTTCAAAGTAGTAAGAGCTTCAGCAATATCCAATGATTGACCATCTTGACTGCTCTTATCACTCAGATTTCTAGCTTCCTCCCCTTTGGAAGACTCCTCCATACCTCCCCTTGAATGAGCACTCTCCAAAACAACAATCCTCTCCCTCAATTCTTTGAGTTCAAGGCCTTGGTTACTGACAATTTGCACTAAGTCTGCATTTTGCTTTTGCAAGCTAATGCAGACAGCCGTCAATTCTAAAAGCGTCATTGGTTCCAGGCTGCCCTCTTCCAAAATGGGAATTTGACCTCCCAAGTCAGGTTCATTGGGCATGGATGAGGACTTAATTATGTTGGGACTGTCTTGACCAGCATCTAAGCCTGTATCAATAGCCCCAGCCTCATCCAGGTCACCAGCCACACTTGTGGTGGTGGTTCTCTCTGCTTCATGGCTAGGACCACCAGAGGAGAACACTCCAGCAGTCCTTTGGCGTTTAATCAACCTATATTCAGGTGGTGTGGAAGATGGTGTAGAAGATGGTGTAGATGTAGGTTGGTTAAGGGGTGTTTGGGATTGTGATGGTTGGGTGTCAGCGGTTGAAATAGGCATATCAACGCCCACATTAGATGTGTCAGCGTCGAAGGGATTTTGGTCGATTTGCATTTGATCAGGTGAGGGTAAAGGTTCAGGGATAGGCTCAAGTTGTGGGTGAGGGTCAATATGAGGTTGAGGGTCTGGTTGGGGTTGTGCTGCTGCAATAACAGCAAGCATGGCTGGAGTTAATGGTAGGTCTCTATGAGGTGGTGAATTCATCTTGGTAAAAATAGCCTTCTTTTGTTCAGGGATCTTATAAAAATCATTGTGATCCCTTGAACAATATCTTTGAGCATCAAAAACCATTTGCAGAAAACGGGGATAAGCTAAAGTCATTTTTGTCCCCTTGTTTTTACACATTCCTTCAAAAATCATTTTAGACCAGTTATAATTTTGCCCTGTTGTAATACACACAATAGCAGATGCAATGGATCTATTGATCTCATTGTGTGCAGTACATTTGGGACTCAAACATTGAAGGAGAATGTGAATTAGGTACTTCCAGGCTGGGGGAAATTCCTGCTTATGGTACTTATTAAGAGTACCTTCATCAGGAATAGGGTATCCCAAAGCCCTAAGCCCTTGTTCTATTTCAGATATGGGAAGCATGGTTATACCATCAGCATCATTAAGATGCAAGGCCTGGCGTACCAAGGCCTCAGTAACCACCCAAGGTCTCCCATGTACAATAGAATTCAATGTTGTCACTCTATTAACTGTTGAGGAACTAACAGTGTTCCAAAACTGTTTAATGTGTGTGACTGGAATGAGTGGTGCATGAGAAAGAGCATACCTTAATGGGGATGCATTCAAATACTCCACCATCTGAGTGTATTGAGGGAACAAAGTATTATCAGCAACAAGATAAGCAATCATGTTGTGTTGAGACTTGAACCCCAAATCCAATTCTGCTGAGTTAAATCTTGGTGCCATTGATGAAAGCTGTTAATTTGATGTATAAAAGATGAAGGTTGATAAGAGAAAAGTGTTAGACAAGAATTATAGATACCCTGTTTAAAATAGGAGCCAAATTTATAGGAGTGGATGAATGCACGTGATTGGCCCAAAAATAGGCAAAGATTTTCAAAAATCAATCATGAAAATATTGAAAAAGTTTATAAGTTATCCCATGCATTTAATGAAAGTAACAACTCCTAAAATTACGGCTTGAAAATATGTCAAAAAGTAACAACTGGGTAGGTCCCATTGTTTGTCAACGGTCAAATATAACCCATCAACGCCCAACGGCTATAATCCTGTCAACGTTCGCCTAAAGCCATGTCAGCGTCCATTTTGGTCACAACAACGCTTGGAAAAATCTTGTCAGCGTCAAAAATAAAATTGTTTTAAAAAGTGAAAAATGACCTTAACAAGTAATTTATCCTAGAGAAGATAACCAAAAGCTGATAATTATCATAGGGCGGCAAGCACTGTCCAGTTATGCACACTTGCATAAGCAAGATAGACATAACAGTCCTCTAGTGTCCCTTGCTAACCAAAATTCTTAACAACCAAGTTACCTCATAAAATCCTTGTTACTCCCAGGTAAAACCCATATCAAAAGGATTCCCAAGCCTCCCAACAGACCACAACCAATTCTAGGTCAAAAATGTCTTGGCAGCATGCAAAGTTGATATACTATGCATGCTACAGTGCCTCATGGTTTAGAAAAACTAACCCATACTCACCAGTGGACACAATCTAGAATTGTGATGAGAGTATTCTAAAAATACCCAAGAGTCCTAAAGGTTCCTTAAACCTCCCCTCAAACTATGATACATGTGTTCTTAAAATATATATATGAACATTAAAAATTTATGTCAAGATAGGAATATAAATATTCCAACCATCATCCATAAACAAAAACATGTCCAAATAACTCTTCAAAGATCCATAAGCAACTCTGTATCCAATGGTATAAAGCTACCATTACCTGCACATTTAGATGAAAACCACAAAACTAACATTTGTTGCTGACAGCGTCCCGACAACACTTATCAGCGTTGAAGGAACTTTTGTCAGCGTTAGACCATAATATCTCTAACAACGGCAAAATAACACTTGACAGCGTTGCATTTACCTTTGTCAGTGTTAGAAAAATAATGTGGAAAATCTAAATCATCACAAAGACCAATAACAATGCATTATCCTGTACATACTTTTACAAAAAGATTCCAAAACACATATTAAGTGAGATTAACCATTCCAATATTTGTTACCAAATATTGAAATCTTCCAGCATCAAAAGGTTTAGTTAATAAATCAGCCACATTGTCCTCTGTGTCTACCCTATCTGGTTGTATTAAACCTTTCTCAAAGCAATCTCTTATAAAATGATGTCTAATTTCTATGTGTTTGGTTTTAGAATGATGTACAGGATTTTTAATAATGCATAAAGTACTGTTATTGTCTACAAAAATCTTGGTATGCATAAAATTATACCCATAATCCAACAGCTGGTTCTGAATCCATAAGACTTGTCTACAACAAGCAGCTGCAGCCACATATTCTGCTTCAGTTGTAGAGTTTGCCACCACTGTTTGTTTCTTGCATTGCCAAGATATTAATCTGCTCCCAAGAAATTGGCATCCACCAGTTGTGGATTTCCTATCAAACTTGTCACCACCATAGTCACTGTCTGAATATGCAATAAGGTCCAATGGAGAATCTTTTGGGTACCACAATCCAAGATCTGGGTAACATCTTAGGTACCTAAAAATTCTCTTCACAGCAAAAAGGTGACATTCTTTGGGAGTCACTTGATGGCGTGCACATGCACACACAGCAAACATGATGTCAGGTCTTGAGGCTGTAAGATACATCAATGATCCAATCATTGATCTATAGTGCCTAACAACCACATCCTTTCCAGCTCCAATTTTTCCCCAAGGGTGTTGTCTATCCATAGGAGTGGAAGCCTCCTTTTCATGTGGAGAAAAACCATATTTCTTCAAGATTTCAGCTACATACTTGTCTTGGGAGATGAAGATACCATCTTCTTTCTGCTGAACTTGTAAACCTAGAAAGAAGTTCATCTCACCCATTGCACTCATCTTGAATTTATCTGTCATGAGCTTGGAAAAGTCCTCACTCATTTTTGGATCAGTGGACCCAAAAATGATATCATCAACATAGACCTGCACAAGCAACACATGTTTTCCTTTCTTCTTTGTAAACAAGGTCTGATCTATGGTGCCCCTCTTGAAACCATTTTCCACCAAGTAGGTGGACAATGTACCATACCATGCTCTTGGGGCTTGATGAAGTCCATACATTGCCTTCTTTACTCTATAAACCTTGTCTGGATTCTCAGGATCTTCAAAACCAGGAGGTTGCATTACATAAACCTCCTCAACAATTGTGCCATAGAGGAAAGCACTCTTCACATCCATTTGATAAACAGTAAAGTTCATGCAAGAAGCATAAGCTAAGAAAATTCTGATAGCTTCAATTCTTGCAACTGGAGCAAAGACTTCTTCATAATCTATGCCTTCCTCTTGTGTATAACCCTGAGCTACCAAACGTGCCTTGTTTCTGACCACAATGCCTCTTTCATCTTTCTTGTTCCTTAGAACCCATCTTGTCCCAATTGGTCTCACATATCTAGGACAATCAACCAGCTCCCAAACATCCTGTATAGCAAATTGGTGAAGCTCATCCTGCATTGCTTCCACCCAACTTGGTTCTTTGAGAGCATCAAAAATCTTCTTGGGTTCTTCCTGTGACAGAAAACAGGCAAACAAACATGCTTGTACAAGAGGGGTATCAACCTTCTTGTGTATATTGGCAATAAATCCACCAAGACCTTGATGGGATCTTCTTGTCTGAACTGGAGCCATAACATCACCAATGATTTGAGATGTGGGGTGATCCTTAGCTGTTGAAGTGAGAACCCCTCCTTCAAAAAGTCTGGTGTCCTCAACTTCACGCTCCATGTTGCCAATATCTTCTTCCTCAGATTCTTCTTGGTCAACAGAAATCCCTTCATGAACATTGGAAGGTCCACCTTGTTCAAAATGGGAAGAGAAAAGCTGTGTAAAGGTGTCTCCAAAGTCTGAACCTTGTTTGTCAGCGCTTGGGCTAACAACGCTTGAACTGTTGTTGTCAGCGTTGGAGCCATCAGCGTCTGAATTGGTCGTGTCAGCGCTTGATTTCCCTTTGTCAGCGCCTGAAGAATCATGCATGTTTGTATTTGGTGGTATTTGAACACCACCATTATCTTTCCTTGCAGCAGTAGCAGCAGCATAATACTCATCTGTCCATATAGGAAGTGTAACAAATTCTTGTGTGGGAGATGATTTAACTGCTGGTGGTCCATCCTCCTTAGCAACCTGTATACCTGAAACATTACCAATTCTCTTTTCCAAAACACTTGAAGTTACCTTCACAATGTCTGGATCAGTAACAGGCATATAATTTAAAGCTCTAGACAAAGGTTCTAAGTCAAACAACCAATTTGGACCACTCTCAGGATCACTAGGTTTACTCTCTAAAAACCTAACATGTACTTTTTCAAGTATACGTTTTTCCTTTTTAATGTAAACCCTATATCCTTTACTCTGCACTGAATAACCCATGAAGTAGCCTTCATCACCTTTTGAATCAAATTTACCTAGGGCCTCACTAGTTTCTAAAACAACTACATGACAACCAAATGGCTTGAGAAAGCCAATATTGGGCTTCCTTCCCCAAAGTAATTCATAAGGTGTCTTATTATGTATCTTGTTGACCAATGCCCTATTTTGAACATAACAAGCTGTGTTAACAGCTTCAGCCCAAAAGGCTATAGGAAAGTGGGCATCAGCCAACATGGTTCTGGCTGCTTCAATAAGGGTCCTATTCTTCCTTTCAGCAACCCCATTTTGCTGTGGGGTTCTAGCTATGCTAAACTGCCTAGTAATCCCTTTCTTGGCACAAAAATCATCTAACAACTGATTTCTAAACTCACCCCCATTGTCACTTCTAATAATTTTGACCTCATTACCATTCTTCTTTTCAATTTGGGTAATGAAATTAATCAGACTTAGGGCAGTTTCACTTTTCTTGGCTAAAAAGAAAGTCCATGTGAACCTGGAGTAATCATCAGTAATAACAAAACAATATGATTTACCCTTCAAACTTTCTATATTAGTTGGACCAAAGAGGTCCATATGCAATAAGTGAAGTGGTTTAGAACTAGAGTGCACCTGTTTAGACCTGAATGAGACCTTGTGCTGCTTGCCCTTAAGGCATGCAACACAAGAGTGGTCATTGTGGAAAGCCTTTTCAGGCAAACCATCAACTAAACCAAGTCTCACAAGCCTATTAATATTCTTAAAGTTTATGTGCCCTAATCTCCTGTGCCAAAGATTACTTTCATCTACTGAGGCTTTAGCATACAGACATGACATTTTATTATTTACCTTAATTCCATTAAGATTCACATTATATATGTCTTTATGCCTTGGTGTTCTAAAATCTATGTATTTCTCCTCAGGGAGCTTATAATCTTTGCTTAACACCAAGCACTCAGTATCTGTGAAAAGAACCTTATTTTTGTTATCACACACTTGTGATACACTAAACAAATTATAATCCAGATCTTTTACCAGGAAGACATTCTCAAATCTTAGATTGTTGGTGACAAGGGTTCCTTTTCCAGTGATGGTGCCGTAGCCCCCTCCAAAGTATACCTTATCACCATCTTGAATAGGAGAGAAATTGGTCAGATAGTCTTCCTTTCCTGTCATGTGCCTTGAGCATCCACTATCCCAGTATCCATAGTCATTGATCTTCTTCTGAATGCCCTGCACATAAAGAAAACACATTAGTTTTCTTTGGGAACCCAAGCCTTAGAAGACTTGGATTCATTTGGTTGTTCAACAAGAACAGACTTGGTTCTCATAACAACCCCATTTTCATCCCTGTTTGAATGAAATTCCCAGTTAACCCCAATTGGTGTTGACAATGCCTTTGAAATATAATGAAACCTGTTGCATGTCATAGAAATACCAGTAGAATTAGGGTTTTGGGCTTGTTTTGGTCTCCATGTTAAGCTAGTAGAAGCTTTAGACCTATTTCCCTGTGGTTGCAAATACCTAGGTTTAGCAGTGTGTCTGTCAGCGCTGAAATTACTCCTGTCAGCGCCCCGATTGCTCTTATCAGCGTTGAACCTAGGGTTTGCTACAGGAACCCATTGCCTATTTGACCAAGTGCTTGACTTTTGAAAAGGTCTTAGGCCTTGTGTGTTAGAACCTCTAGAAAAGAATGGGGCTGGTCTAACAACTTGTGAACTTTTGTTCACAAAGGTATTGGGTCTGACAGTGTTTGACCTATGTTGACTTTTGTCAGCGCTGAAATGGTTCCTGTCAGCGTTGACATTGGAAGCGTTGACACATTTGTAGGCCAAATGTGAGAAGCTACCACATGTATAACAAGCTTTTCTAGACATAGTCTTAGGTCTAGAAGCAAAGAAACCTGTTCCATGATTACTAACTTGGCTTTTTGGAGACCTAGTATTCCTATACATCTCTGCATACTTAACACTAGGTTTTCTAACAGCTTGTGGGCCAAGGTCAACAGCTTTGCCAGTGGTAGGGTGTGTGATCTTAATAGGTTTAGGATCATCAATTGGTTTTGTGATTGGTGTGGGCTCATTTGGACTTTCACACAACAACCCTCCCTTAACAAACAAAGTGTGGTTAGCTTTCTTCCACTCTTCTAGGTCAGTCAGCTTTTGCTGATATTCCTCAACTGGGGAAGTCACTCTAGGTGGAGGAATAAACTCCTCCTCTTGGCATTCTGGCAAGCCAGTCCAAGATAAGTCCTTTGATTGGACACCATAGAAATCCCCAGCTGGTGGTGGAACAACAGTATAATTATTCATCCCAATCCCACTCATATCCTTAGAGTCTCTTTGTTTACTAACACACTCTCCTAGGGATTGTGTGGCCTTATCAAATCTCTGGATTTTAAGACTCACATTATCTTTATTTTTGTTAGCCTCCTCTAACTGAGCTATCAAATCAAGATTAACCCTATTTACTATATCTTGAACATCCTTACTCTGATGTAACTCATGTTTTAAGATATTTATTTGATCCTTTAAATCAAACTCCATTTTTTTATACTCAGATACTGTCTTTTCTGTTTGGGTAAGAGCAACTTGATAGTTAGATACTTTGCATCTTTCAGTACTTGCCTCATCTAATAATTTAACTATCTCTTGTTTTAATTTTTCAGTATTCAAACGACAACCCTTAGAACAGAAAGCATCATCATATACCTCATTATCTGATGAAGAGGAGGAGTGTGCCATGAGAGCATATTCAGCATGCTCTTCTTTAACTTCAGCAACCAAAGCTCTGTCCTCTTCCTCATTCTTAGCCATCCAGCTCCAATCCCATTCTCCAACACCATCAATTTGTTGAACAGCAACCATGGCCTTGGGATCTGGGCTCTTAATCATTTGGCTTGAAGGCTTCCCAGCATCAGATCTCCTTGGAGATCTACATTCCCTCATAAAGTGCCCCATCCTATGACAGTTGTAGCACTCCACCTTGGATTTGTCAAATCCAGCAACATCCTTAGCATTAAAGGTCATCTTCTTCTTGAACCTTTTATTGAACCTGTTTGCTCTTAAACTTACAAGAGCCATAGTCCACTTGATGTCCATCTCTTCCAATTGTTCATCACTTATCTGCTCAAGATCTTCATATGTAATCCTTGAATCACTAGGCAAAGAAGCAATGAATGCACACACAGTATCAAGATCAAAACCAGCAGGTTTAATTCTATCAGCGCCATGATTGTGTGTGTCAGCGCTTGAGTACAAAGCGTTGACAGGATATGATCCAACGCTGATGGATTGACATCCAGCGCTGACACCTTGAGATCCAGTTGCTGAATGTCCATAGAAGTTCATGGAATCAAATTGGCCTTCACTTTGTGAAAAGAAGGCCATGTTGCTGTTGGAAGATTTGTTATCACTCTCCAATTGCCATTCATTCTCCAACAGTCTTAATTTGTTGAAGATGTCATCAAACCTGGAAGTCTTGTGGGTATTATTGACAAGAATAGATCTTGTCTCAATCTTCCATACATCACCAAGGCTTTTGAGAAAAGTAGCATTCAATTCAGGGTCATCAATCTGTTTTCCCATGAAGGAAAGTTGACTTGTGATGTCAAGAAGTCTACTTCTCACACTGCTGAGATTCTCATTAGGTTGAGCTTTAAAGACAGCATACTCATGCAATAGTTGCTTCTTCTTTTATTCTTTTGTGTCAGCATTGCCACCATGTGCTACTTCAAGAGCTTCCCAAAGCTCTTTTGCTGACTCAAATCGTTTGTACTTGTGCTGATTCTCATGACCTAGGGCATGTTTCAAGATATTCAAGATTTTCATGTCCACCCTCTTCTTGGCTATATCTTCGACAGCAACAGCTCTCCCATCTTCAGGCTTTTCTACCTTATCAGATTCAGGACAATTAGGAACAGCTGTCCTTGTGGCAATAGCAGCAGTAATCTTTGCTGCTTTATCGAATGTGTTCCCATATTCGATAATTTCCCAAAGAGTGTAGTCATGAATAGCTATATATTGCTCAAAATTGGACTTCCAAAGCTCAAAGTTCCTGGCATCAAACATGGGAATTTTGATACTAGGGTTTGAGAAGTTGTTTTGTAGCAAAGCAGGAGGTTGATTTGTGCCAGACATGATGTTTTTAGGGTTTTGAGAATTTTAGGGTTTTTAGGGTTTTTGGTGTTTTAGGGTTCTTGCGTTACTTAAAGATCAAAAGTTTCTCAACAAGCTGTGATACCACTTGTTGATCCCAAACTTAGATCGATTAAGCTTTGTGTATACGAGATTAGATCAAGTACTACACGTAGAGAAACCTTTGCTTATGAGTAAAGTAACAAAGTGTTATGCGGAATTAACACTTGATCTAAAACACAATGATGTTAAACAAACTTTCACTTGTATTAGAATAATCGTGTTGATTACAATGAAAGGTTTAACTTGCGAATACTATGAAAACTGATATTTAACATTAACCTAAAAGATCTTCTTTTATAGAACAAGAAGTCTTGAACAATAAGCTACGAATCAACTATTCTAGGTAAAGATAAACATAGAAAATACATTGTCGTTTCTATCCTTACTAGAAGTAATCTAGAATATAATAAACGTGTAGCTCACATCTTCCATCAGTGCTTGTCTTCAATCTGTCAACGCTTGACTTTAACTTGTCAACGCTTATGCTGTCAGCGCTCACTTTACTCTTGTCAACGCTTAAGTTGTTCTTGTCAGCGTTCAAGTGTTCTGGCCTAAATTTATTCCCAACAGTAACTGTATCTTGCTTCATAGAACTTGATACATAGGTGTTTGCGAAACTCTGAGTCTCTGAATCTAGACTTCTCCTAGCGTAGGATTCTCTAGAACACCTAATGTAGTGTAGGGTTCTTACCTTTACGCGTAAGCTGAGTCATGGTAAGATTAACCGTGCGAATCCATGGGATTCAGCGTGTCACTGTAATCAACCAGAATTTATATTGAAAAATTTCAGGGTGAAATTCTTCTTGTTGTAGAATTTGCAACATAGTGCAAAAATGATCTTCCTGCTCTTCTCTAGACTTAAAGATAATCAGGTTGTCCTTGATGAAAACACTGATGAATTTGTTTACGAGTCACGGAAACTCAATTTATTAAGTCCATAATGCTGCTGGGGCATTTGTGAGTCTAATATAAAATCATGAATCTAGCATGACTAAGTTGTGTACGAATAGCAGTCGTGGAAATGTCCTGCTCTTTCACTCGTCACTGTTGGTAGCATGATCATGAATCCGATCTTGGAAAAATGTTTAACACCATACGGTTGATTGGACATGTCGCCAATACGTGGAGGAGGATAACGGTTATGGATGGTGATTTGTTTAAGTCGACGTAGCCGACACATAATCTCTTGTTACCGTTCTTCTCCTTGGAGGTTCTTCTGAAATGTATGATTATGGAATGTTCAGCTGGTTATGCGAAAAAGGAACTTCCGCAGTCGTGTCTTAACTGACAGGTAAAAAGTTTTAGCAGTCATAGATAACAACGCACATGCTTGTAAAACATAGATAATTTGTACAGATTTTCCTGATGGAAAATCATGCTGAATATATTCAGGAGCCTGAACATTACCGTACATGATCATGAATCGTAGCATGGTGCGTTGTTCATATTCCATAATTAGGATGAAATTCAACTCGCATCTGTCCGAGGTAATGCGTTAGCAGTTTGAACCTTGTCATTAGGCTGAAGGAAAACCTTCGTATACATGGAGAATACGAATGTCGTCCTTTATGGTCATGAATATATGAACTATAGGTGCAAGAGATGAAAGTGTCATCGAGCAATTGTGACAGATCTTACTGATATGCCGCTGATGGTACTGACATTCTTGTGGCCTGATTAATAGATGGCACAACAAAATAGATATACCCTTTGGAGGGTACCCTAAATTTCTTAGGGATGTTCCAGAATTTGACCTGAGTCATGTGTCTTGACTCGTGTCTTGGAAATATAAACATGACATGTGTCATGACTGGTGTCTTGACATGTGTCTTCTGAAAGCATACATGAGACATGTGTCTTGACTGATGTCTTGACATGTGTCTCGAGGTGTGAAACAAACAGAACTACAAATATTAGGTTATTATGCCAGAATTGACGGATCGGTTGGAATACTGGTCATTTATATGTCTGATCACGTCCGTGGCCGGAGCTTCGGTTGCGATTTCTAGGGTAGTTGCTGTCATAATAGTGGTTACTATCGTCCTGTCTGTCAATTCTATGATGGTCATTCTCATGACTGTGATTCATGTAACTATTCAGCTGAGTGGCCGGCTGGTACCGGTTCTCCACTCATATGACTGAAACGACAACTGAATGACGTGTGACATGTAAATAAGGATTTGGGATAATGATTTATGGAAATCGTCTAGTGGTGAAGCATCTTCTCGTCCGATCGCTTTGATCTAACGCCTTTGTCTTCGTCTTGTACGATCTCCAGGTTGTGAACAACATTAGCATCTCGTAGCGTCTCCAAACATTAACAGCATCAACCTTAGTAACATCTCCAAACTATGAGCGACATCAATAATTTGTAGAACGTCAACAAATGGAATACGCATGAGATGATTTAGAATCGACTAGTGAATATTCATGGAGTATTGTAAGTGAAATGCACATGGATTATGGTATGTGTAATACACATGTAATACTGAATGTGGAGTACACGTGGATTGCATATGATATGAACGATATAGGCCGATCTTTTGACATGATTTTACATGGTTTGAAGACTAAATTGGGGTGATCGTCATGATAGCCTAGCAATGTTAGCATAGACATCATTCTGGTTGCATAGAGAAACGCTAACGTGTGGTTAAACAAATTTCAACGATGATTTTCCTGAAAGCATGATTAACAAAAACCAGCCATGACTATCATGAAAGCAGGATTTAAATAAATTCCAACAGTGTCTTGCATGAAAGCATAAGTAACAAAAGAGACGTAAGACGTGATCATCATGAATAAACATGAAACAACTTAACATGAAGGAGTATATAACTAATCACCATGAAACTGAAGTTAATTATGACAGTATAAAAACATACTTGACATAAAAACATAGTAACTTATGAGGGGACATGAAAAAAAAATTATGCCAATAAATCATGAGAAAAATTTTATGCATGAAAACAGTGCATGAATGCATGATGTAGTTTATAAAAACCTTTATATGTACGAGGGGACGCCTATGGGTCGGTCCCAAAACAAAAGACATGGCGAGGGGATGCCTATGGGTCGGTCCCAAAGTTAAAATTTCGATAAAAGCACATGCGACTAAATAAGGCCAGTCCTATACCAACCATTACTTAGTCATAATTCCAGCAACAATTATACATGAAACATAAATAAGTAAAATCATCTGTCTAAAACTTATCAGAAAAAAATTTATGTGACTAATTATGAACTACTAGGGTTCAGTCCACATAGTCACAGTTCACGAGGAACATCATGCATGAAATAATGACACATAACTAAATATGAATGACAGTTGTCCATCCATATTAGTATAACAATACCGATGAAAACATCAACGTTAAAACATCAAGGTGCTGAAAACATCA
This sequence comes from Glebionis coronaria, assembly GCA_025667525.1. Classification (NCBI taxonomy): domain Eukaryota; kingdom Viridiplantae; phylum Streptophyta; class Magnoliopsida; order Asterales; family Asteraceae; genus Glebionis; species Glebionis coronaria. The sequence continues at coordinate 443,539,966 of CM046879.1, read as the reverse complement.
TGGTTAAAACAACAATGCGTTGAACACATCAATACGTGGAATAACAAGCGTTGGTTTAAGAAGCTCCTGGTGACTACCCACTAGTCACAGGTCAAGTTTTAGAGCTTACAGGTCGAAACCAGGCTCTGATACCATAATTGTAACACCCCACTTTGATAAGTGGACCGTTACGCGTAATTATGGCGTGTCATCGAAGCATGCAAGATAATATGTAGTAAAACATACATGACCATAGGGAAAACCGGAATCAAACATCGGTTCCCAAACATAAGCCCAAAACATAATAAAGTAAATGAAATGAATGAAAGACTAAACAAGCATAAGTATACGAAGGCAAAAAGGAAAAGAAGTCTATGGAAGCTTCAATCCTATGCATGTCCTCCAAAATGCTCGAGTCTGTCCTTGGGTACCTGCCGTTTTGGGACATAGAAAGGAAAGTAACGGCTGCGCATAACGCTCAGTGCACGGATATACAAGCATGGAATGAATAATATAAGCATGTAAAACATATAGCAGCGGAAATGTATATGTCCTGGAAAACCTGGTATAACTTCATAAAACTGGTTTTATAGTTTGAAAAGCCTTATATTTATCTTATGAAAACTGTTTAACATGTTAACCATTAGCTAATATAGGTCATGAAATATCAACGTGCATGAATACTTGGAGGGGGTGACCTCGTCATGCAAATTAGAGGGGCTGCCTCTAATTTAATATACTGGTTTTGGGTAGGAGAGATCAGCTCCTTGCGAAGGATGAAAGGCACACACCACATTCAATCTGAATAATCTGCTAAAAACATGTAAACAAGGATGCACCCATACGCCCCACCTGATAATAATAATATGGCCAAAAGTTGAAAGGGACGCCGCGAGCTATCACTCCGCCGTGGTGAAGTCATAACACTGGTGCCTCCAGTGTTATGGTTATGATACCTCCATAACTAGGTAAAACTGGTCATGCATGTATATGGCTTTAGGTATTCTAATTAAACATAAGCAATTCAAAAACATATAAAACATATACTAGGGAAAACAGTTGGCTGCATACGCGAAATCCTAATAAGAAAGAATGTCCATATTGAAAGGACGGAGAATCCGTACCTTAAGTCCAGTGAACGAAGAAGACGAACGGAACAAAGTCCTACTTCGGTATCACTAATGCTACATAAATACATACATGTATAAGTATCTGATTACTGAGTACGTAACTGGTTTTATATCATGTCTTAGCTTGTTTTATATGTTCATGTCATGTTTTACTGATTTAAACTTTATACTGTGTTATCATGTATTCCGTCTATTCTGTTTAAGTATTTCTTGTATTTCTTGTATTATTATACTTGTTGTGTAATAATAAGTAAATTTCTAAAAATAGCAGGTTTCCTAAAATAGAAAGTTTTCAAAAATAGAAAGTTTCCAAAAATAGTAAGTTTCCAAAAATAGAAAGTTTCCAAAAATAGAATTACTGCTTAAAATAGATAGGTTTCTAAAAATATAAAGTTTCCATAAATAGATTAGTTTCGTTAATTAAATAAGTTTCTAAAAATAGAAAGTTAATTAGATATAAGCGGTATTATTAAGCTAATTATAAAAGCTTAAGTGTTTACTGATTAATATTCTAAGTCATGTAATTAAATAGTGTAGTTTATTAATTATTTCATGTGAATTAAATAAACTATAGATTAAAGTATTTAATTAAATATAACATGATTTAATTAAATAAAGGTAAAAATACTTAGGTTAAAACATGTATTATTATCTATTAATAATATAATCTAAGTCATGTAAATTAATTAATAATAAGTCATGATGTTAATGATTAATTAATTATATAGTCTAAATAAGATGATAAATACTTAGGTTAAAAATTCATGTATTAATAATAATCTTTATAACCTAAGTCATGTGTAAATTAAATTAATCATATTCATGTTGTAATTAATTTAATTTAAGTCTTGATAAAAAAAATAACATGTAAAAAGAATAATTAACCTTTTAAAAACACTCATGAACCAAACCGTGTTTTAAATCTAAACATGTGTGAACCAGACCGGTTTAACTCGTGAACCAGACCCAAATACACCCTTGGTCAAAACCTAGCCACCGGCTAGCCAAAAGTTCCCACCGGCTAGCCGGTGGTTACCCTTGTTGCCGCGGCTAGGGTTCCCCCTGCTTGCTTTATTTAGCCACCGGCTTAGGACGGTGGTGGTTCCTTTGTTTAAGCCGAGACCCACCCGAGCCGAGACATACCCCGACCGAGGTCGGGGTCTTCCTTGGTTCCTGCTGCCGTGACACAAACCACCACACCGAGACCTTGAGGTCTCGGTGGTGCGAAACAAAAACAAACCGAGACCCCCTTGGGGCTCGGTTCATGCGTCGGCCACAACAAACACCCCTTAAACCCTTAATTAATTTTTACCCCATGATTAATTAACATGTGTTTACTTGTTTTTAATTTGTTATTAAACACATTCATGATTTCATGTGATTTATAAATCAAAACATAAAAAGAAAAGAGGTTTAGGGTTTTACCGATCACGTGAATCAAGAATGATGAACACACTAACGATCCTTGCAATAAATCGAACACCAAAATCAACCCAAACACCCCTTTGGTGTGTGCTAAACCCGGCGGCCAAGAACAAAGAGAAGGAAAAGATTTTAGGGTTTCTTGTTATTTTCTAAATTTTGTTATAATAAAAATGATATTTCCCTTAATTCCATGTTTAGTAAAAATTAATGGGCTTGGCCCTTGTTTCATGTTTCTAGCCGTGGGTAGAGGGGCCCACATGGGGGTAACCTGTACTTTTCTCGTGACTAGTATTTAGTGTGTTCTCGTGTTCGTGTTTTACGTGATTTAAAATAGTTATTGATCGTGTCTTATTATATTTATTCCTGATCGTAATAAATATACATACATACGTAATATTAAGCTTGTGATTTATTTTCGTTCATGATTTCATGTTCGTATTGTTCGTGATTATAATTATTATTGAAATAATTATCGTATCTTAATACGTAATAAATACTTATCGTGTTATAACACGTACGTAATACTTGTAATTCTTGTTCGTGAAACGTAAGCGTGCTATAAAAGGAAAGTTCTAATCATGTACGTACGATCGTAAGGGTACCATTCATGGTAAAAGCATGTGGGTTTTACACTTATAATATCATCATATATATACATAGCCATTATTTTTATAAAGTCATTGGACAAAAGTCTAAGACCGAGTATTATTTATATTGGTTTCTATGACTGAAGCACGGCCGTCGCCGATAACCCGCGTTTCTTAATCATCATGAGTTCATAGCCTCGCACTCTTTTAAATGTTTTATAAAATGTTTTGTAAACCCGCCAGGGAGATAAGACGCTATTTTTTGATAAAAATAGAACACAAGTAGTCCCGATGGTATGCTTATTGATATGGACCCGAATGATGCTATGACCCAATAAATGAGATGTAAAGGATTATTATAGTTAGGTTATGTCACTTAAAGTCCCATTAGCATGAATTGTGAACTACCGGGATTTGGTAGACGCTTATGCATATAATAGTACTATTTGGGGAAGATCACCCAGTTCGCGCCTTGACGGTTGATCCCCGTCGTGCCACATTGATTGGTAATCGAATTTATGTATGAGCAGATTTCCCTAGCGTGATTTTTGTGACGACACGCTAATTTAGATGGGAAAATTGTTTGTCGGGTTCGCGGCCCGTTGTTTGTTGTAGTAAGGTAACAATGTCACGCGGCTAATAATAATCTAACACAATCCAATAACGATATGAATAATGATAATAATGTTACCAATAATGGTAATACTGAGACTACGGTCTCATGGACGGTTTAAGATGTATGACTTGATTTATATATATTGCCTGACTAGCAATACGAGGACTTACTTCTGATATTATACTTGTGTTCTGATTTCTATGACTGTTTTATGTAACGGTTTTATTAAACACTATGAATTCACTCGGCATTCGCTGATATAATTTTCACATGTTTTATCTCAGGTGCTTGAAGGTAACTTGGATGGAGATCGACTCTAATGGCCCACATAATAAAAATTATTCATTCGATCTATGTTTTGTAAACTTTATGACTGTGAAACTTGGGGACCTGCTGTAAACTTAAAACTTTTATTCGAATGAATGTATGTTAAACCTTGTACAACCATTTTTATGCGTTGTATATGATTGGAGTTATTGTGTTATCCCGTAGTACTCTATTGACTCTTCCGTTGACCCGATATGAAGTTTGAGAGTGTTACATTTGAGATGGGTTTTATTGCTACAAGAGTTTTCTATAGAAATCTGTGATAAGAAAGGATCCGAGAATTTAGCGGCGGATCACTTGAGTAGACTTGATCATCCTTTTCAAGGAGAATTACCTCATAATGAAATCAATGAATCCTTTCCACTTGAGGAGCTCGTGTCTATCTCTTCACAAGAGGATTCCACCCCTTGGTTTGCGGATATTGCAAACTATCTTGTGGGGGATGTGCTTATAGAGGGTCTCACTTCCCAACAAAAGAAAACGTTTCTCAAGGAAGCAAAATACTACTTTTGGGATGACCCTTACCTCTTTAGGCAATGTGCGGACCAAATCATAAGACGTTGTATAGATGGACCCGAAGCATTTAGGATCTTAGAAGCTTTTCATAAAGGACCCACGGGGGGCTATTTTGGGCCCAACTACACGGCCAAGAAAGTCTTTGATTCGGGTTACTATTGGCCTTCAGTTTACAAAGATGCCCAAGAGATGGTGAAATTTTGTGATGTTTGTCAAAGACAAGGAAAATTAATCAAAGAGATGAGATGCCACAAAAATTCATACAAGAGTGTGAGATTTTTGATGTATGGGGTATAGACTTCATAGGACCTTTTCTATCATCAAAGGGCAATAAGTACATACTCGTAGCCGTGGACTATGTTTCAAAGTGGGTTGAGGCTAAAGCCTTGCCTACTAATGATGCAAGAGTTGTAGTAAAGTTCTTGAAGCAATTATTTGCTAGATCTGGTGTACCTCGGGCTATCATAAATGATCGTGGGACTCATTTTTGTAATGATCAATATACAAGAGTCATGAAGAAGTATTGTGTTAACCATAGACTTTCTACCGCGTATCACCCTCAAACCAATGGGCAAACCGAGGTCACAAATCGTGGTTTAAAGAGGATTTAGAAAGAACGGTGGGAGAGCATCGAGCTTCTTGGTCGGATAAGCTTGATGATGCTTTGTGAGCTTTTAGGACGGCTTTTTAGACACCAATTGGTTTTACTCCATATAGGCTTGTCTATGGAAAAGCATGCCACCTCCCATTCGAGTTAGAGCATAAGGCTTCATGGGCTCTCAAATGGGCTAACTTTGATTTAAACCAAGCCGGTTCACATAGGAAAGACCAACTTAATGAGATGGATGAATTGAGAGCCAATGCCTATGAAAACTCGTTGCTTTACAAGGAAAAGACTAAGAAATTTCATGATGCTAAGATTAAGAACCGTGAGTTCAAAGTCAGAGAGCCGGTTCTCCTCTTTAACTCAAGGTTAAAACTCTTTGCGGGGAAGCTTAAGTCAAGATGGTCCGGTCCATTCACCATTGCTCAAGTATTTCCATATGGGACTATTGAGTTGTCACAACCAAATGGTCCAAATTTCAAAGTGAATGGTCACCGTGTTAAGCATTACTTCGGGGAGGACATTTCCGTTGAAATGGTCCAAGAGTTCCCCATTTTCCCCATGAATTAATTCATTGTGAGAAGAGTCGAGCTAGAGAATCCATAAATCAAGCTTGAATAATTAGGCTTAGATCTTTTAGATTAGAGTGTGGTAGGATAGGAATAAGGGTATATAGTTGAGAAGAAGTGTAGGGGTGATGCCTCTCTTTTGTCTTCTTGATGTTTGTAGGGTTGCTCTCTCTTATTCCATGCATTGGAGCTTATGGAAGAGGCCCTTGTATCGGGTTCACTTCGTTACTATTCTGATTTTCAATCTACATTGAGCTTGAAATGAATTCACTATAGTATACCTTTCCTTAGCTTGGGTTAAGCGAAGTTATCAATGCCCTAAGTGTAGGGGAGTTCACTACAATACTCTTAAACATTGAGGACAATGTTTATCTCAAGTGTAGGGGGGGTTTCTATCGAAGTGACCTTACCTAGAACTTTGTTATTGACTTCATGATAACTTGGAAATTAATTTTTTAATATTTTTCAAATTTTTGATCTACTTTGGCCGCCAAAAATATGCATTCATAATTTTTGCATTAATAATTTTTCATTTGTATAACACATTTGCATTATATAAAGTTTTTCTTTTGTTCTTTTCAAAATTTTATAAAAAGAAAAAAAAATATAATAAAGGACATGGTTTAACAAATTTAGAATTCTTTGACATATTAGGCCCGCCATAGATATTTTGACTCAACCCGAGTTTGCTTATCCAAGCATTCTCTATCTAGTAGCCTTAACCATGTAGACCTTTATTGATTTATTAGGCTAAGCATCCACTAGTCTCATTATTTGAGATTTTAAACTGTGGAGAATAATAGATGATAGAGTTTGAAGTAAGTGTTAAGGGTTAGATAAACCTCATATTAATTAATTGTGGCTTTTATATCCCCTTTCGCAACCTTTACTTTCTTGTCAACACATGTATATATGTTAATAAATAATCAAGAACGGTTTTAATCGGTTTGTAGTCTTTTATGCATTTTTGACTAATTATTCGTGGTTGGTATAAGTACGTCTTAAAGTTATAAGTTAGAACGTTTTATGTGTACTAGACTTATGTCATGCTTGATACTTAGCGTGTGTTTTTCCTTTTATTCTTTTAATTTTCTTTTTGAGGAATAAAATAAGAGCGGCTTATGAAAAAAATGAGTGGCTAGAAAAAAAAGAGAAAAAGAAAAAGAAAAAAAATAATTATACAAGACTCCCAAGAGGGGCAGTGAAGTGTTAATTATAGTAGCTATTGAATTCCAATATTACTCTCACAAGGGTTGGGGGATTTGATAGTTTCTTCAATCCAATATTACCTTGACGGGTTTTGGGATTAAAGATCCAAGGTCTCAAAAAGGCGGCGGATATAAATTATTGCGTGAGTTTTATTTTTCTTTCCTTAGCGAGTGTGTAGCTACTTATTAATGCATGACATAAGGATCTTACACATAAAATGAATAACTTATTATTTTAGGTCAGACTAAATTAACTATGGGCGGTTTTTTAAGTAATCGATAAGATGGTTACTTAGGATTAAAACCGTGCTTCCTTATTTTGAGATTTTACATTTCTTATATTTCACGCTTTAAATAATGACCAATTAGCCCAAAAGCAATTTGCTCAAATAATAACCGGTCTTAGAGGCATAATAAGTGGGGGTATAATAGTAACACAATTAATATTTATGAATGAGTTGATGCACTTTCACTTATGGTTAACAGTAATCTTGTTTTTAAGCTTGGTATAGGGAAAGTGAAACTTGAGGATGATAAATGTTCATGGTACCAAAGCCCTAATTAAAGTTTTTGATTTCTTTATGAGTTATTTCCATCAAAACCATTTCAAGAAAAATCCAAAATATATAAATATAATTTTTTTCCTTTACATTGCATTATAAAAATTAAAATCATGAATCATATAGTGTAGTGTAGTGTAAAAGCATTCCATATTGGCCAAGGTGGATTAATTATGAGAAAAGTGTAAATTGGTGCTATAAAATATGGCATTGCATGAGGTCATGGAAATGATCAAGTGTAGGGGATTTGATATGAGTGAAATCTCATATCAATTATATCATAAATCACCATAAAACACAAAGCAAAATACCTAATTTTGATTCATAAAAGTAGTATTATGGGTATGTTTTGTTGTTTGTGCTTGTGTAGGTAAAAAGATACAATTTTGAAGCAAACAAGTGAATCAAGCCTTTATTGATAAAGAAAAGACAAAAGGAGGATGAAAAGTGACAAGCCAATCAAAGTCAAAGGACCTTTCTTGACAACTTTCAAAATTGAAGGACTAAAAGTGAAAATATGAGAAAGTCAAGAATCAAGTCAAACATGGTCAACTATCAAGTCAACAAGTTCAAGGATCATTATTGTGCAAGTTTAAAGCTAGAAGGATCAGAAATGACAAAGTAATAAACATCCTAGCTTAATTTAGAATCTACTAAACTTGAAGGGTTAAAGTTGCCAAAATGAAGAGAAGTTTGTGCTTGATCCGTGTATACACATAATGGACCAATGGGAGGCTTCTATTCTCTTTGACGGGATCACCACATCACCAACACGTATCCACTCACAACCGCCAACAATAAATAACTAAATCTCTACAGTGACATCCACTACTTATTGCTCAGCCAATCATATTTGAGATAGAAGATAATGATCCGAGTGAATGTTTCTCCACCAATAAACATCTAACACGTGGCACATTCAATATTCAAATAAGCCCAGAATCGAGATCAACAGGGAGTGAGTTTCAGAAGAAGGTCAAAACATCAAACTTGCTTAAAATCAGATGAGGAATCCATTCCAACCTCCCAATTGAGCTGAAAATCACTCAAAAGAAAAACCCTAATTGTGTTCATCATCTTCAAATTTCAATTGAGCTATCAAGTACACGTGTTAGTTAGAGATTGGTTCCCACACGTCACTCATCTCCAACTAACTCCAACTCAACATTATTAATAGACCCAGATGTACTTCATTTGTGTATTGTACTTAGTGTGTGAATTTACATACACTTATCCTTTTCTCTCAAAATTTAGTTAGCATTTAGTTAGCTACTAATCTCAAGTGTCTGACAAACACTTGAGTTAGTTAGTGTAGTTGTAACAACCCTGTAACAAACATTCGCCATTAATAAACCTTCATTTCACTTTTCATCTCAATTCACTTTTCATACCTGCATTATCCTACCTATCATGTTACTGTTTAGTTCTATTGATCAAACAAGATTAGTAGAGCTTGTTTGATGTGTTTTGGAAGCTTTTAGCTGATTCAGACAGTCCTAGTTCATTTCTATAGCCAGAAGTTCAGAATGATGCATGGGTGATTAGATCTTGATGATAATGATGATCTGATTGTTACTAGTTATTGATAGTTGATGATTGTATTGATATTAGTTGGCTCAGCGCCTAACTACTCCATCAGAGGAGGCTTCATAGCTAAAAGGCATCAAAATACTTGTTTTTGTTCCACTAAACTGCTTTGCCATGCTAAATTCTTAGATTCATAGCTTATCTGCTAAACTGTGATTGATTTGAAGTTTAATTGGTGTATCTGTTATGATTTGATAGTTTGACAGTGATTTGCTTTGTTTCTAATCAGTCTTAGCTTAAAATTTGGCTTTTCATTGCTCAATTTTCATTAGTTAAGCCAATTTGAGTTCAATAATGTAATATTGGTGTTTCTTTGCTGGTTTTAGTTTCATTTGAGTTACTCAACATGTTCTGATAAGCCTTTCATTCTTTCATACACTTTTGTCCAAAAAGTTTTGCAAAAGTTTTCATATCAGTTAAAAAGTGGTGTTTGGATCAAAGCTTCTTAGGTGATTTAGCTTTTGAAACCTGATGATTTGAGCATTTACATCCTCAATAGGTCATTAAAAGTCACTTTACAAAGTATTGTGGTCAAAGTTTTTGTCAAACATGCAATTTGCATAGAAAGAGTTTGGGTCATTAATCATCAGCAAAAACAAGCTAGATTCAATCCCTTGTCAATTCTTTGTTAGTGGATGTTATAAGCTGCCTTTTGTTCCTAGATCAAGTCCAATATATGAGCTTTCAGAATTGCTAAGTGAGACCATACAATCTTTAGATTTGAGCAAGAAATTAGCTTATAGATAAGTTGTTAAGCATTTTCAAGTTTCTGTGATAAAGTCCAACTGCTTAACCATTTCCCACTAATCCATTTCAAAAACTTAGTAATTTTCTTTCATAATCCTGTGTACAAACATGTTTTAAGACATTTTTGAGAAAATCAGATTTTTGGAATTTCTTGGTCAACGAAAGTCAACTATAAGCCAATTGTACTTATTTTGAGATTTCAACTTATTGGCTGGTTCATTTTCCAAACCTTTTGACATTCCAGTCTCTTGTTAGCTTGTTTAATCAGTTTTAGTAAAAAAAATCCAAGCGTGGATGTCTCATTCAGCTTATAGCTTATTTTGAGCTTATTGAGATAAGCTATCTTGAGTTCTAGTTGTTTTCAGCTTGTTTCCTTTTACAAGCCTAGCTTAAATTGGATTTAAAGTGTTTTGCAAAAAGCTAGAGCTGATTTGATTGAGTAATAAGCTTACACGAGCTTATTGATATCTTGTTGCCCGTTTTTGGTTATAATCTTTGTTTAATTGCAAACAGTCCCTAAACTTTCTGATTTTCTTAATTAGCTTTGTAAACTTGAAGTTTTTAGGATTTGCAATTTTCAGTCCTTATAATTTAAGTTTGTTACAATTTTGTTAGTCAGTTTTGAAAGTTTGTTGTTTGGTAGTTATAGTTTGTTATAATTTTCACTTTTAGTCCCTTTACTTTCTAAATTTACATAATTGGTCCTTGTAATTTTACTTACTTTACATTTTAAGCTTTTTACTATTGTAAATTTTAAAACTTGTACTCTTTGCTTTAATTGTGGTAATTGCAACTTGTTTTTAGAGTAATACGGTTACGTAGCTATACTATTTTTACCCTTTTTACGTGATTTTGTTGAAACAGACATAGATACCAAATCCTTTATTAAAACCAAAAATAATAAAAAACTTGATATTAATTATACTTTCAATTTTTAGTGAGTTAGAAAATACGAACTTGAATAAGAGTAAATATTAGTGTATATACCTTTTTCGTAATAGTATTTCTTTTAAGTATAGTAACTTTTGTTTTGGGTTTTTTCAGCGTCGTCCTTCAACGGAAACTCCCATCTACATGGTCTTTTTGTTGAAAGCGGAGATCAAGGTCCTGTTTCTGCACTTTTTGTTGATTTGGTTTTAGCAGACGTTGAAGGATTGTTTTATATACTTTTTTTCTTCGTCAGAGTTTCATTTTCAGTATAGTTAACTTTTTTTCGGTTTTATTATCCTGAACCTCCAATGGAAACTCTAAACTCTATGGTCATTCAGATCTTATTAATCGTATACCGCCTAACTCTGACGTTGTAAACGCGACTGTAGATTTAATTTATTCAAAGAAAAAAAATAATATAAAAACCTCAAATAGAATGAAAACAAAGAAACATTGTACCTTCAGAAGAATTATTGTTTTAAAATTCCGCTTCTTCTTTAGTGTTTGGTGTTTCTTTTACCCAGATAAAACTATAATTGTTGTTTTTATTAGAGGGGATACATAGACTAATGATCTAGAATTGTGTATGGATCTGGAATTGTTTAAAGTTATAGTTATCATATTGGCTTCAAGACGAATACTATCCTTTGAAACTGTCTATGCATGAATATTGGGTTGAGAAAAAAGATAGTGGATCATTTTTTTTCCTAAAAAGATGAGACCCACTATCTAACGCATTAAGTGCTACATTTAACGCAAAAAGTCAAATTTGGTCAAAAGCTTCCATAAATATTCTTATTTATATATAATAATTTATAATATAATTATAATATAATATGTGGACAAATTTAATATTCTAAGAGATAGTTCATATATATGTGTAGTATGAGTGAAAACTCAAACTATTGAAGAAATAAAGTTATTATACCACCCAACAAACTCGTGTAGAGATGGGCTTAAACATAAAATTATCACGAAGTACGAACTTAAACCTAACCAATATTTGGTTAAAGATTAAAGAAACACAATATCCAAATAGGGATTCTACAACCACAAAATGTTTACAAATGATTTTCTCACAAAATGATTTGTCATACATTTATTGGAAGTTATGAATATAAAAGATAGAGAGAGAATTAATTAAGATAAATTTGATTGGTGACAAATCACTTTGTGGAAGTTTGTTTGTAAAACCTTTGTGGATCTAGTATTTTCCATATCCAAACATGAAACTTGAAATATATTGGGCAAGTAGTTAAAGAAATATTATATGCACTTTTCTTAGCACATAATAAAAGCTAATTTGCTAATTTGAATTGTTTTATAAAAATTCTATAACTATGATTTTCTTTTTCTCGGTAGTCTAAATGGCACTAAAGTGTAAAAATTTGGTTTTGCAAGAACTCTTATTTCTTTGAACCTTGCCTGACACCAACAAAAATCTCGAAACAATATCACGAGGTATGCTTCTGTGTTGTGACTTGTGAGGATCGTGTAGATTGTGTTCTCTTATGTAGCTCAATAGATGTTCAATAACCACATAAACTAAAAACTATATTTAAAAATAAAAAAAGTCACATTTCTTTTGACGTTTTTGAAGTTGACGTCAAACTATTAGCCTCAAGATCTCTTGGTCCCAGCTACGTTCAATATACATAAGCATGATTGCATGAACCTTTCCTCGGACTTAAACCTAACAAGTATTTTGGTAACTGATTAAAGAAACACAATATCCAAAATTGAAACTTGAAACTTGAAATATATTAGGCAAGTAGTTAAAGGACTATAATATGCACTTTTTCTTAGCACTAAACAAAAGCTAATTCGCTAATTTGAACTGTTCTTTAAAATGTCTACAATTATTGTTTTCTATTACTCTAAATGGCACTAAAGTGTAAAAATATGTTCACAAGAGCTTTTATTTATTTGAAACTTGCCTATAGTATCGCCACCAACAAAAATCTCAAAACAATATCACGAGGTATGCTTATGTGTTGTGACTTGCGAGGATCATATAGATTATGTTATCTTATGTATCTCAATAGATGTTGAATAACCACATAAACTAAGGGCGCGTTTGGTTTATTAAAAGAAATCACTATCGGTAAAGGTATCGTTATAAGGTGAAATGAAAACAAATATATCATCATTAATATTGGTGTTTGGTTTTGTTATATGGTTTAGTCAGCAACCAAAGTTTTCAAATATCTATATTACTATATAAAGCATTTGGGACCTTCTTAAAATAGCAAGGCTGAAAATTCAGACTTTTTTACCTACTAAATAAAGCAAGTTGTTGATATTTTCATCAACATTATATACTATAACATTTCCTAACAACCTTTTGTAACAAACTTTTGTAACAACCTTTTGTAACAATATTTTTTTTTAAATTGAAAAATCTTTTTATTTATTTATTATTTTTATAATCTAATTTTACTATATTTTTTAAAATTTTGTGTTTTTTAATTCGATATCCATTTTGATATATTTTTATTAACTTTCCGTCTTTTTCAATTTTAGTGGGTTTTTTAATTCGATTTTTTAGAACTTTACAATGAGTAAGAGACTAATATTTGTTAGTCTCAAAATTCGTTATTAGGTACTCGCCGCCGCATTGCGCGGGTACCGTTCTAGTAATCAATAAAGTATTAAAAATAGTTAAGTTCTTATATTTTATTTGGTCAAAATTAAATCAGTCAAAAGGGCCCACAAAATTCAGAAATAAACTGACGAATCCTACCTAGCTGCCTTGGTATGCTTGTATGGGTTTCCATGTATTATTTGAATCAATGTTGCCATAAATATTTACATACCAAATAGTTGATTTGAAATTGATTTCCAATCTTTCATTGCATTACCCGATACCAAACAGCCCCTAAAAAGTAAGATTTAAAAAAAATCACATTTCTTATGACGTTTTTGATGTTGATCATCATACTATTTAGCCACAAGATCTCTTGGTCCCAGCTACGTTCATTATACATAGGCATGATTGCATGAACCTTTCTTCAAACTTAAATCTAACCAGTATTCGGACTTAAGAAACCAGTATTTGGTCTAATAATGCAGTTGGATGAAACTACACAAATTTGAAAGTAAAAGTATAGTGCCGATTTCAATTTAATATAATGATATAATTAAAATATATGTTTATCAACTATGGAGTATTTCACATAACACTCATTTGATACAAACACAACAAACTACTACAATCATTGTGAAGTAAACTCATCTTGTCTTTCCTTAAAATGCATCAAAATTTTAGAGTTCTTCATTGTAGAGACATTGAATGTGAGTGCTACTTTTTACCCGAAACCAATCATTAGTTAAACAAATAATATCTTAATCATATACTTTAGTGTATAATGACATCACCATCATATATTATCTCTAAAGGTGGCAAATCTCGCTATTTTGATAAATATGGGCACTTTTTGCACATTTTCAAAAAAGGATGGGCACTTTTTGCCTATTCTTTATTATTAATGTGCTAAAATGGCGCATATGTAAGAAACTTGTGGGCTTAATGGGCGCACATGTAAAATACTAATTAGATTACTTAACGGATATTTTATATTTAGTTTTTATCCCCGGCTTTTAACAAGTATTTTTATTTTTTAATTGTACGTTTTTATATGTTTTTTTCTCATTTTAGTTTGCGCCCATTTAGCCCGCCCGTTTCACCCATGCCCGTTTAACCCGCGTCCGTTTGACCCGTCGCCCGTTTAGCCCGCCCGCCCGCCCGTTTTGACACCTCTAATTATCTCGTATTATCACATCTAATGATTCTAAAACTTCGTTCATTCTATTTCTATATATGCATCTAATATGAAGGATGCTATAGAAAATATATACTACCTTAATGTATTCTTATTTCCTCTAATATTCATGCAATCTGACTATCTTTTATATTCATATAAAAAAACCATAGTAATACGACAAAGTAGCACCAAATTTTATACTCTCAGTAAACCGCCTCAACCGAGCAATATTCTTCTAAAAAATATATAATCCATGAAGAAAAATTTCCCTCTAATAATAGAAAGATTACCGTATTTGTTGGTGGTCTTGATCTCTGTAATGGTCGATATGACACACTTGAGCATAGGTTGTTTCATGATCTTGATACTGTGTTGCAGGAAGACATTCACAATTCTACAATTATTCCCATGAGTCACTATATGGTATCATATTATGTTTCTCCAAAGAGTCTTATTTAAATGGTGATGTAACAAAAATTTAAGCAGATCTAGAACGCGTGATGCTCCCATGCCCATGTAAATTTCTACAAACTTGAGGAACAACAAATTAATGGTATTTCATGTTTGCTCGCCAGGTACAGTCTTTTCTAGAAGTGTCTTACCTGTCCTAAGAAGACCAACCTATAAGATGCCAAAAGGAATTTTAACATTAATTCATCGTTGAAGCACATTATACCAAAATAGATACGTATATCTATGATATAATAAATCTTTACTTTTGGATGTATAAGTAACGGGAACTCACCAGAAGCAAATCTCTTGGAGGACGAGCACCAAGTGCGTACATATAGATCTAGATTCCTAAGAAATTCATGATCGAGTTAGTTTATACAAAGCAAAACATACTAATTAGAAGGAGTCTTCGGAATGCCACATAAGTTTTTAAATGTCCTTTAAATTGAACTTACTACAATTTCCTTGAGTTCCTCCTTTGCCTCATCAACACCAATGACACCAGAAAATGTGATGATTTCCCCTTCATCAATCACTTTTGACCCACCAAAACCACCTGAATTCAGTTTCTTAGTTGACGTAAACGAACACAAGTAATAATCAGTCACTGCTCGTAACATGTGAGAATTATGAACTCGCATATATGTTTATTACTCATTGAATAAGTTTTAAATTAGTTCCTGATTCTCTTTGAACAATTCCTTCACCTTCACTATACTATGACACCTTTTACTCGCCTTCACAACATGAATTGTTTCTTCAGGTAATGGCATACTGCTATGTTCTATAGGTGTCACTCTTACATACTTTATGAAAAGAGCATTTTAGAAACCTATTTTTGACGCTAAAGCTTGTTTTCAATGAAATGAGCAACGCATTAAGAGATTATATAAAAACATGTAGTACCTTCTCGTGCCTTGATTACCGTAGATCTTCTCACTCTACAAGTGATAAACTGATGCCAACCTTTGGACCTTCAATAAACCCGAACAAAGTCAGATTAATGCAAATAACTTTAGCTACTTATTAAGTGTAAGGGGCATGGTGACTTCTTATATTGGTAAACAATCTATCAAGTGCATGAGTTCAAATTACCTACATCATCCCCATGCATGTTGTTCATTTTCATGTACGTGAGTTTAGAGCAATAGAAATGACTTGTTTTATAAGGCCTGTGCATTTGTCCCTTGCATGCCACTTTGCCTCTGAGATTGTATTTGTGTTCACCATAGTTTTGTATACCAGAAGGGGTGTTTGGGATTAAGTTGTAGTAGGTGAAAATAGGTAGTTTTTGATATGAGACACAAAGTAATGAAACAGAAATACATAAACGAAATAATATTGATAATATATCTGTTTATACGATGATCCTATAAATACTAAGTGAAACATTATAATGAAAAGGCATGAAGTGACTTTTAGCAAGTCTATCAAGATCGCGATCTCACTTAAGATCGTTTTTGTCTTTACAAGATCGAGATCGTAAAATCGAATCGAGATCGTAAGATCTTACCAATTTATCATGTTATGCAAGCAATTGATAAACGAGTCAAACTTTTTTCATATTTTTACTCATCATCAAAGATAAATTTATATAATATCCGCTTGAAAATGTCAAAGTTCAAATTTAGAATACCTAAGTAAAAGTAAAACACAAAAAAGTCAAGGCTCAGTCGTCACACTCATGATTAAATAACACGCGTATATACGTCTCGAAACAAAGTACATCACTAATATCACTTTGAATAAGCTATGTAAATTAATACTTAAAGGTTAATAATTAAAACTATGAAAAGGGTTAAAAACAACAATTACATATAAGAAACTTTTTGCTTCAGGCAACAAGAACATGAAAAGAACGTTAATTTGTTTAACGCAATTTGGATTTAGAGAAACTAGATAATTATGTTTACTGATTAAAAAATAACAAAATTAAACGTAAATACTTGTTATTGAGATGGACGGACTCGTATTTATCTTTTTTCGGCCTAAAAAGTAATGGGTTAGTAAGTATGTAAGTGAGTAAGTTAGTAACTTGGTAATTTGGTAAACTCGTATCGACACGCGATCTTACGATCTTACGTGCGATCCTACACCAATCTTACGATCCTACCACTGATGCGATCCTACACCGATCTTACACGATTCTATTAAGTGGGAACGTAAGATCGTACGATCTTACGTGTAAACTTGCGATCTTGACAGCCTTGACTTTTAGGAAAACTCGCACCTTTTCAATAGATAACAGACATAACTGTCCTATGATGTCAGGTATAAGGCCCAAATATCTTATATATCTTGCAGGCTTCTAATTCCTTTGTTCTTGGGCCTGCTACTTAGTCTATTACAAATATAAATACTTAATCTAATATTGTTTTTGTACATAAAGTAAAATCAACAAGTTTGATAACGCCCAAATTCAACATGTTTTTGGAAGCATTATCCGTGCTTTTGTAAATGTATTTTGTTATATCTATAATACTTTTGTGCATATTTGTGCCAAAATGTGTTTGCAAGTCTATGCATAGCCAAATGCATTGATAAGAATAAAAGGATGAAGAAAGCGAAGTAAAAGTGAAGATTAATACAAGTACGAAGAATCCTAGCCAAGAGTTACAAGCCTTTGAAGATCAATTCAGGGTGCGAGAACAAGTGTTTTCAAGAATATACAAGCTTTGCAAGTAATCCCGACTTTGGAAATGCAAGAGAAATCATAAAGCTATTTGTAGTATCAAGTGTGCAAATCACTCAACATGGAAGTAGATTCTAGTTGTGTGAGTAGATGTCAGCCATCCTCAGCTGCCACCATCTCCTTTTCATTCATCAGCCACCAGCAAGAAAGTAGATTGCCAACCAACATCAGCTGCCACCATCTCCTTTTCCTTGGGTAGAATTTCTACTACAAGTTGCAACATATTCTTGAATCATCTAAAAAAGCCACAAGAACATTCTATTGGAGGTTCTAGTATTCCTTTGGTACCAAGCAAGATACTTAGCCAACAAGCCATGCATTGAAGTTTAGCCATCAATTTTCCAATAAATAAGACCCATGGGGTCACATCTTTCATATGCTCTCATACAATACTTTCATAACCATCATATCACTTATTATTCAACCAAATAAACTCTCTCTCCCTTGTCAAAAACTTGAAATTCAGATTTGAGCAAGGTGGTGCAAGAAAGGTCACTTTTGGAGCCCGAAAAACAAAGTTAACTACATCAAACTCCTAGGGATCATTACCCTAATCATTAGTACTATATTTTTACTTTGTAAGACTCTTAATTATGAATTTTAAGACTATTATTTCTGAGTTTATGTCAATGTTTAGTATGAGTGGCTAGTTTCATTTTACATTTGATAAGATGATGTTTGTGGTATGATGATGTGGTTGTGATTGTGATATATGTTTTAATTTAATTTCAAGCTTTTCCTTTGAACCATCGATACTTATGTTTCATGTGATATTGGTTGTTAAAACTTAATTTGTTGTTAAATATTTCATAGGTCGAAAGGGTTATTTTCTAACAACAAGTCATAGCCGGTTTGTCTATGGATTGGCTATCTTTTATATTGACCATTTCATAGGTTGGTACTTATTAGTTCCCAAGACAATCCTAGTAATACTCCCTTCTCCTTCAACCGAAAATGATCACATCACCCCTTAGCATGGATTTTTGGATCCTAGGTTATGTAACAAAGCTCACCACCACTTGTTAAACCTTGTACAAACATCCTCTAATTAAAACTTGTCCTTGTTTCCTTTTGGTATGTATTACCCGCCGGTTCCCCATGCTACTACACATATAACATAGTCTTGAGTCATACAAACCAACAAAACATACAACCTAAGCCAATTAAGAAGTTGTACTCAAGTCTAATATAAAACCATGGGAAGAGTAGTCGTAACCGAATACCAGTATTAATAAACTACAAAGTAGATACTTGTTAATTCATTTCACACACTCATAAACTTAATCACTCGCTACTCTTCCTCTTTCTCTTGTTTCTGTGAACAAAACCAAGCACAAGCACACTATAACACCCCATTTTGATAAATGTAATATCACAGGATAACTATGGCAGGTCATCAAAGCAAGCAAGGCAAATGTCTAAAACATTAAATGACCATAAGGAATCCGGAAACAAACATCGGATCCAACATAAGATCCACACACGAAAATGCATAAGTAGAATGTAAGGAAAGGACTAAACAATGTCCAGTAAAGCAAAAGTATGTAAATGCATTAAAGAATGAATGAAGACTGGCGCCTCATTCCATGCACGTACTCTTGGAATCCTAGCTTTTCCCTTTAGTACGTGTCGTATTGGGACATGGAAAGAGAATTACGGCTGAGTAATACGCTCAGTGTGCGGATATATATAACATAGAATGTAAAGCATAAACATAAGCAATAAATGAAATGAAATGAATAGCAGCGGAATAAATGTATGTCCTTGAAAACCTGGTTTAAGGCTATAAGACTGGTTTATGTTTCCGAAAAGACTTATGTTTAGTTTATCTTGAAAATTTGTATTTTAAATATGCCCGGAGCCCATATAGGCCATGTTATATCAACGTGCATGAATACTTAAAGGGGTGACCTCGTCATGCAATTAGAGGGTCTGCCTCTAATTAATATATAAAATGAGTGGAGGGATCAGCTCCTATAATGGATGCAAGACACACACCGTTGTTACCATGAAATCATACAAACTTGTCCTAGGATGCACCCATTCGCCCCACATGATAATAGTAACATAGGCCAAATACTGTACAAGGACGTTGCGAGCAATCACTCTCACCGCAGAAGAGTCATAACACTGGTGCCTCCAATGCTATGGTTATGGAACCCCCATAACTAGGTGAAACTGACATGCATGTATATAGCTCAGGCAATCTAAAATAAACATAACATATAATGAAAGTGTTTAAGTATAACAACCCGAAAATTTTGACCAACGTTTAAATTAAGATTTTTCGAACATTTATGAAACTTGTTACTTATTTTCGATAATTTAACGAAGATCGTGTTAGCTAAATTCAAATTTATTTTGAATATTTTCTTTTAGTTTATGAATTGAAGAATTTAAAATTTTTACGTTTCCATTTAATAAATTAAATATTTATTATCTAATTACTTGTAGTATTTTTCGACGTTTTAGAGTCGGAATGAGTAAAAATAACAATAATAAAAGTTGAAACGATTCAAAACTAAAACTTTGAAAATATGAAGAAATAGTAATTTTCGATATATTCTAAAACGTTGCTAATAATGTAAATATTAGAGTTTACATTTTATTTTTACGTTAAAATCTAACCGAAATAGCTAAATTAATTAAACGAGCATTTAAGTAAATGATAACAAATATTTTCGAAATGCGACGAAGTAAGGACTCATTTTTATTGGAAAAATGATTGTAAAAACGATGGCGCAAGTCTCGTGTCTTGAATCGTCCGTTAAGTCGTCCGAACGAGTCCCGAACTATTTATTATTAAACACATGATAAAATGTTACACTTTAGGCCCTTGTAAAATAATTGTGTCACACCCCACCATGGCGGAATATGGGGCGTGACGTATGGATATCATCACAACAATAGTGTGTCTATAGAGAGAACTATATGAAATAAGAAATGTCATAAAATGGAGACACAAAGTCATGACAATATCTCATCAAACTCAGGAGTCTAGGTAAGTAGGTAACAGTCCTACTGCTTACCCAAGACAAATAAATAACACTAACAATCACATATAGGTGCCAACAATATCACTACGAAACAATCAGAAAAAAATAAACTAAGAAGGAAACGGGGATTCTCCTTCTATATGCATTCCTAAGCTTCTCCAATCCTAGCCACTTATGTTCTCATGCTTAACCATAGTATCACCTGAAAGAGACACTAAAACACGTCAACATAAAGTTGGTGAGAGTCATAGGTTTAGACTCCAACGCCAAATCAGTTACAAGCTGTGAATAACAATCATCAACCAAAGAACATATGGACAATGTGTTACAAATATGCATTAACAACTATCAATCAAGATTAATCATACCAAACCAATCCAAGGCTCATACCTTGCCAAACAACATCATGGTACCATAGATGATCACACTATGTACCTATCCCAAGGCCACTACCTTGGCAAACCACAAGGCCCCTACCTTGTCAAACCACAAGGCCACTACCTTGTCAAACCACAAGGCCACTACCTTGTCAAACCACAATAACTGAGACGGCACGTGTCCCCCGATCCAAATCATACACAATCAAGAATCATATAACAGTTAATCACATAATGTACACACAAGTCCATCACAAACCTCAAAAACATTCACATCATCAATTTATAAATAACTCAACACAGTGTCTCTTCCATCCCATCTAGAAGTTAAAATCAATAGGAAACATGGGACTATGAAACTCACCTGATAGCTTCTTCACAAGTCCTCACACTAGCAACAAGCTAACAAACCAAAAACACGAAATCAATACACGAACCAATCACTAAGATGGCTCATCAACCTATGATGGACATCTAGTCTATTCCCGTATAATTACCTCATTGTTAAGCTCTAATCACCCCATTACCCTTCCTTAACAAGTCCTTAACTTGGTTAAGTTTAATAACTATCCCGTTCATATTTTACCCAAAACAGTCCTAGTTTTTAGGTCTCAAAACTTTAAATCAAACTTCCACTTAAACATACCCATGGTTTCTGTAAAAGGAATATTCATACCCTTACGTATGTTGGCTAACACCTCCCACTTGACCTAACCTTAAAGCTACTGTTAAGGCCCCGATATACATATATATCTACTTTTGTCATTCCAGATTTCCTGATTTTAAACGTACTAAAAGTTTGTTACCATTAAGGGGTCTTACCCTAAACCAAAACCTTAGCCCAAGTGCAGATACTTACTAAAATATATAAACCATCTCTCATGTTCGTGAGAAGATCCCAATGCAACCCTAAGTACCCCAAACAACCCAAAACTTAAAAAGAAAACAGGCTGAATTCAAAACTGTTTTGACCTCCGACTGTTGCAACTTGTTTTTGGCCCACTTCCCGACCTCCAATTTAGTTCTAGTTTCTTGCATTGGAAAGCCACTTCAAAAACCTTTCCAGGGGTACTTGGATCGTAAAATAAGAGTTTATAGAACTCCCTATATGATCAAAACAATGACCCAAAATTTTGCCCAGTTTTTAAAAACGGGTTTAACAAAATCAACCTCATTAATTAACCCTAATCCCTCTAATTACAAGCCCTAATTTATGTAATCATCATGTTATGATTAATATAACATTAATTTACTGTTTTTATAATAAACCCTAACCTAAATCCATCATAAGATGATTAAAGAAAACATAAAAATAATTTAATTAAAAAGGGTTATATAGATTTACCTTTGATTTATGAAAAACCAAGATTTTTATGAAAACCCTAATTCCTCCCTTGTATATTTCGACTCCTTATTGATCTCCAGGGATTTTATGAAGTGTTTTGATAAATAAAAACCTTATATAATTAATCCTAACCAGTCCTAGCCCAAATACAAAAGCCCGGTTCCCTTTTTCCCCTTTTTCCCCTTTTCTTTTCTTTTTTTCACATAACTGACCTATACCCATTTAATTTCGTTTTTTTCCTTTTTATTATTAATATTTGTATTAATAATATTACCTTAATTTTCCTTAATTTATTTCAGCTCCTAAAGCCTCCAAAACCTCAAAACCGTAAAACTAGTCAAATTTACGCGTTTTACCGTAAAAGACGTAAAATATACACTTTTTAAAAAAAATCTCAAATTTTGAAATAAACTTTATAACTAAGTCCTAAATGACTTAAAACCATCCCGAAAAATATTCATATGACTAATTACCTCATCCGAGACCTTCAAAAGCTAAACCGTAAATCCTAAAAAAAATATACTATTACTATAATACTTATACGTATACGTAAACACCAAAATATCACCATTTCATTTCATAGTCACTAAATGTGAGCTCATGAACATGAAATAACCGTTCCTCGATTTACTAATGAGTACTCTATACTCATAAACGATAACCACACCAACCTCGTTCACACAAAATAAACACGTAAACACACAAATCAAGTAATCACACATAAAATAACCTAAAAATAAGACCAAATGACGAACCTCAAAACCACGGTTGTCACATCACTCCCTCCTAATAGAAATCTCGTCCCGAGATTTACTCCTTAGGATCAAACACACAAACAACAAATCACACGAGGATACTTGTTCTAAACGAACTCCTCTCATTTCCATGTGAACTTTAGTTCAAGTCTCAAATTACCACATATACTAACCATCAATATTTAAATTTATTGCCAAACTCTTGACCTCACAGTCAATAAATCTCACAAATGACTCTTTGATAAAACAAAGACTCTTATTAACACAAGTCCCGAATAACCATACAGGCAAAATGCATTCTCAAACAACCTTTACCAATCCCAATACATGAAATGTATCATGTATACAACTTATTTTCCCCAGGTAATTCTATGCTCATATGCTACTGGTCCGATCTTTCCAAAGATCATAAATGGACCTCCAAAACTCTACGTCAACTCTTCCATTTTACCAAAACATACCACCCGTTACTATGGGTGAAACTTCATACACAACTTTGTCACTAACTCTAGTGGTTTCCTCCATCTCTACATAGCATCCCTTGCTGCTCTCATCCCGTCCACAAATACCATTACCACATTAGTAGCATGCTTTGTGCTTTATTCTACTCATTAGGCTCTACCAAAGTTCTACCTTCGATTCCTATCTCGACCTATTTCATTTATGCTTTGCTTCTATACACACTTCCTTCTTCCTCCTTAACCCATGCCATACATCACGATGTGATGCTTCCCATCGTTTCTTCCCTTTCCATAATCCCTCATAAGGCATTCCATACATATCGGGCTAACTTTTACGTCAAACAATCTATTCCATCACATCCGTACGCAATCCTTCCAACTTCTCAACTACGTGACTTCTCATTCCTCTTGAAATGTGAGATGAATTAGTCTGTCTATTGACTATCACCCAACTCTCGTCGTACTTATTCCTCCACCGCATTATGTATCCCTTCCACCAACTTCGTCCTTACATCGCCCTTTCTAAGCTACTCCTAACTATGTAGGAAGTATAGTCTACGTCCCTTTTCTTCATATGATTGTCCAAGCCACGCAACATACATGTTGACGCTTTCTCTGCTTTAGACAACTCAACTCGTGCAACCTATATCCTTTTTCCAAACCGCCCTAATACGTCATCCCTATAGTTCAAGTTCGTCTTAGTTTCGCCTCATCCTTCTTATTCCATGTCTCATCGACCATGCTTGCCTTTCCTAGATGGTACTTGTCCATGCAATTTTCTTTCGTCACTTAACTCCACCCACCACCTTTGCCAAATGTTCAATCAAGGTGATTGAATATGTGTTGGAGACGTTCATGATCCGTATAGATCATTCTCTACGTCTCGTACCCCAAATGCCTCTAGCATTCTAGGCAGATATAACAATCCAGCTCCACTAACTAAGTCTATCCAGTTCTTCCAAATCTTCAGTTCCTGCAACGTATAAGCAATCGCCTTTCTTTGTCGTCCTCGTACGCATCCAAATCCTTGCTCCACGTATCGTCATGCTCGAGAATTCATCCAGTCCTTCCGATAATGCCAAGATCCGCTCATTATCCAATCCACCTCTTCATCCTCCAAAATGCTTCCTCATCCTTCTTCACTTCGCCCCTTGCTGGTTCCATGATATGCCATCATCTCTAACTACTCATCATGGTAGACTTAATACTAAAACTCATACTTTGAAAATCTCACGTATACTTCCACTCCAAAACCAACACATACTTCGCCTCACTCTCCTTCTTAGACTTTGAGTAGATCAAGATGTCGTCGATACTCCCGATGACAACTCATTTATATACGTTCATGCACACTCGCTTCATTGTCTCCATGAAATCCGCTAGTGCTTGGCGAAGCCAAATGCATAACCGTAAACCCAAAGCGTTCATACAACATCCTTAGCAGTTTCAACTATGTCCTCCTTGCACCCTCTCTTAGCGGCAATACGAATAAATTCCTACCTTGTTCTACTTGCAAAATTCTACACGCATTTTAAAAGACCAATGCTTCCTCTCATCAGACCACTCAACCACTTTCCACATCCAATCTACTACTAAGCAACTCAACTTTTATCCGGCATTCCCTGCAATTTCTAACAGCTCTTGTTTTTAAATCACTTCATCAACGAATTGCCTTGGAAAGGCACTAACTACAACTCCTCTCACCTCCCCTACTTGCTCTATTTATGGTTCTACCTCACCGTAATAGCCAAACCTACTAAATTTCAGGAAATTTTCGGAAAACTTACATACCCTACGAACAATCATAAATACCTTTGAGGTATTGTATCCCCTTCCAACACCCTTTATGGCGCGTTACTTGTGCTAGTATCCCATAAATCTCTATTTATCTCCTTGGTACTCCGAAGAGACCTCATGACCACCTTAGTTCGTCTACGAACTCCTTTCCTCCCCACTAAGGGCATTCCGACCATTCTCTCATGGTCACCTACTTAAGCGTGTAGGCGCGACCAAGTCTTTCATATGACTACCTCAACGCTCCCGAACAATATGAAACCAAAACTACATCCTGAATCCATCAGATACGATAAACAAATCAAACCAACAGATAACTAACGACATTTCAGGTGCACCAGTTAAAACAAGTCAAAACCATGAGACTCGAAAGAAAACTCAAACCCAAAACGTGTATCAATTCAAAATGACCCATGACAACGAAAAATAATCCAAGAAACACCCAATGGCAACCAAACAGATTACGCCCCGTGACATATTATTTAAACCGTGCAAAAGATCGACCTTTCCAAAAGAATATATATCTTTTTTTTATTATTACCTCCGAAACCATACCATATCGTGTGACCCCATAATCACACAACACCACTATAATCCCAAAACATATAACACAAAAAGAACAATAGCCATATCATAGGCAGCCATTACATAAACCCATATATATACGTATACCCAAATTCTACATCTCATCATATACAAGCATGTATTAACCCTCTTTCATGCAATCATACTTGAGAACCCATTGAAGTTGTGGTACTTGTATAACTATGTTGGCCACCATACTTATACAATTACCCTTTCCCCAATGCACTCCCTCCTATGATGACACTTATAAGAATCAATACAACATATAACACAAAAATCCATCTACTCACATAAGCTCATCACCACATAAACAATAAAGTCCAAAACTCCATCTATTAAAATAACATAGTAATACTCTTGAAATACGTAAATCCATAGTCTAGCTAAAACAGCATAGACTAAGTCCAAAACGAAAACATAATCAGTTATAAGTCATGTCGCCCGTAAGAGTGGAAACGGCTTAAAATCCTTCCTATCCACCTACTCCAAGTAACTCGAACCACCACACGATTCTTAGGGAACATGACTTAAACATCAAAAGAAAATAACATACCTCAGGTATGTAAAATAACTCGATAAAAGATAGAATCTACCTTGTACTAAATTATGTACTATAATGTACAATTTAAGCAAAATACTACAGTGACTAGCGTGGACGATTATGGTTCAACCCGCACTAGTCACAAACCCGAAAAGAAAATAACATGTGACTAAGTATGAACATACTACGGTTCAATTCATACTAGTCAAAACATCGCAATAAATAACATCCAAACACATCAATTAATATAAAATGCACACATACTCCTATGACGCCTATATGCAGGGACCCTTAAGCTATAGACTAGGCTACGCGACTAGGCAACCTAATTCTCTATAACCATTTTCTCTGATACCATTCTGTCACACCCCACCATGGCGGAATATGGGGCGCGACGTATGGATATCATCACAACAATAGTGTGTCTATAGAGAGAACTATATGAAATAAGAAATGTCATAAAATGGAGACACAAAGTCATGACAATATCTCATCAAACTCAGGAGTCTAGTTAAGTAGGTAACAGTCCTACTGCTTACCCAAGACAAATAAATAACACTAACAATCACATATAGGTGCCAACAATATCACTACGAAACAATCAGAAAAAAATAAACTAAGAAGGAAACGGGGATTCTCCTTCTATATGCATTCCTAAGCTTCTCCAATCCTAGCCACTTATGTTCTCATGCTTAACCATAGTATCACCTGAAAGAGACACTAAAACACGTCAACATAAAGTTGGTGAGAGTCATAGGTTTAGACTCCAACGCCAAATCAGTTACAAGCTGTGAATAACAATCATCAACCAAAGAACATATGGACAATGTGTTACAAATATGCATTAACAACTATCAATCAAGATTAATCATACCAAACCAATCCAAGGCTCCTACCTTGCCAAACAACATCATGGTACCATAGATGATCACACTATGTACCTATCCCAAGGCCACTACCTTGGCAAACCACAAGGCCCCTACCTTGTCAAACCACAAGGCCACTACCTTGTCAAACCACAAGGCCACTACCTTGTCAAACCACAATAACTGAGACGGCACGTGTCCCCCGATCCAAATCATACACAATCAAGAATCACATAACAGTTAATCACATAATGTACACACAAGTCCATCACAAACCTCAAAAACATTCACAACATCAATTTATAAATAACTCAACACAGTGTCTCTTCCATCCCATCTGGAAGTTAAAATCAATAGGAAACATGGGACTATGAAACTCACCTGATAGCTTCTTCACAAGTCCTCATACTAGCAACAAGCTAACAAACCAAAAACACGAAATCAATACACGAACCAATCACTAAGATGGCTCATCAACCTATGATGGACATCTAGTCTATTCCCGTATAATTACCTCATTGTTAAGCTCTAATCACCCCATTACCCTTCCTTAACAAGTCCTTAACTTGGTTAAGTTTAATAACTATCCCGTTCATATTTTACCCAAAACAGTCCCAGTTTTTAGGTCTCAAAACTTTAAGTCAAACTTCCACTTAAACATACCCATGGTTTCTGTAAAAGGAATATTCATACCCTTACGTATGTTGGCTAACACCTCCCACTTGACCTAACCTTAAAGCTACTGTTAAGGCCCCGATATACATATATATCTACTTTTGTCATTCCAGATTTCCTGATTTTAAACGTACTAAAAGTTTGTTACCATTAAGGGGTCTTACCCTAAACCAAAACCTTAGCCCAAGTGCAGATACTTACTAAAATATATAAACCATCTCTCATGTTCGTGAGAAGATCCCAATGCAACCCTAAGTACCCCAAACAACCCAAAACTT
This sequence comes from Glebionis coronaria, assembly GCA_025667525.1. Taxonomy (NCBI): domain Eukaryota; kingdom Viridiplantae; phylum Streptophyta; class Magnoliopsida; order Asterales; family Asteraceae; genus Glebionis; species Glebionis coronaria. The sequence continues at coordinate 443,511,599 of CM046879.1, read as the reverse complement.
AAAAAGAAAACAGGCTGAATTCAAAACTGTTTTGACCTCCGACTGTTGCAACTTGTTTTTGGCCCACTTCCTGACCTCCAATTTAGTTCTAGTTTCTTGCATTGGAAATCCACTTCAAAAACCTTTCCAGGGGTACTTGGATCGTAAAATAAGAGTTTATAGAACTCCCTATATGATCAAAACAATGACCCAAAATTCTGCCCAGTTTTTAAAAACGGGTTTAACAAAATCAACCTCATTAATTAACCCTAATCCCTCTAATTACAAGCCCTTATTTATGTAATCATCATGTTATGATTAATATAACATTAATTTACTGTTTTTATAATAAACCCTAACCTAAATCCATCATAAGATGATTAAAGAAAACATAAAAACAATTTAATTAAAAAGGGTTATATAGATTTACCTTTGATTTATGAAAAACCAAGATTTTTATGAAAACCCTAATTCCTCCCTTGTATATTTCGACTCCTTATTGATCTACAGGGATTTTATGAAGTGTTTTGATAAATAAAAACCTTATATAATTAATCCTAACCAGTCCTAGCCCAAATACAAAAGCCCGGTTCCCTTTTTCCCTTTTTCCCCTTTTCTTTTCTTTTTTTCACATAACTGACCTATACCCATTTAATTTCGTTTTTTTCCTTTTTATTATTAATATTTGTATTAATAATATTACCTTAATTTTCCTTAATTTATTTCAGCTCCTAAAGCCTCCAAAACCTCAAAACCGTAAAACTAGTCAAATTTACGCGTTTTACCGTAAAAGACGTAAAATATACACTTTTAAAAAAAAATCTCAAATTTTGAAATAAACTTTATAACTATGTCCTAAATGACTTAAAACCATCCCGAAAAATATTCATATGACTAATTACCTCATCCGAGACCTTCAAAAGCTAAACCGTAAATCCTAAAAAAATATACTATTACTATAATACTTATACGTATACGTAAACACCAAAATATCACCATTTCATTTCATAGTCACTAAATGTGAGCTCATGAACATGAAATAACCGTTCCTCGATTTACTTATGAGTACTCTATACTCATAAACGATAACCACACCAACCTCGTTCACACAAAATAAACACGTAAACACACAAATCAAGTAATCACACATAAAATAACCTAAAAATAAGACCAAGTGACGAACCTCAAAACCACGGTTGTCACATCACTCCCTCCTAATAGAAATCTCGTCCCGAGATTTACTCCTTAGGATCAAACACACAAACAACAAATCACACGAGGATACTTGTTCTAAACGAACTCCTCTCATTTCCATGTGAACTTTAGTTCAAGTCTCAAATTACCACATATACTAACCATCAATATTTAAATTTATTGCCAAACTCTTGACCTCACAGTCAATAAATCTCACAAATGACTCTTTGATAAAACAAAGACTCTTATTAACACAAGTCCCGAATAACCATACAGGCAAAATGCATTCTCAAACAACCTTTACCAATCCCAATACATGAAATGTATCATGTATACAACTTATTTTCCCCAGGTAATTCTATGCTCATATGCTACTGGTCCGATCTTTCCAAAGATCATAAATGGACCTCCAAAACTCTACGTCAACTCTTCCATTTTACCAAAACATACCACCCGTTACTATGGGTGAAACTTCATACACAACTTTGTCACTAACTCTAGTGGTTTCCTCCATCTCTACATAGCATCCCTTGCTGCTCTCATACCGTCCAAAAATACCATTACCACATTAGTAGCATGCTTTGTGATTTATTCTACTCATTAGGCTCTACCAAAGTTCTACCTTCGATTCCTATCTCGACCTATTTCATTTATGCTTCGCTTCTATACACACTTCCTTCTTCCTCCTTAACCCATGCCATACATCACGATGTGATGCTTCCCATCGTTTCTTCCCTTTCCATAATCCCTCATAAGGCATTCCATACATATCGGGCTAACTTTTACGTAAAACCCTCTATTCCATCACATCCGTACGCAATCCTTCCAACTTCTCAACTATGTGACTTCTCATTCCTCTTGAAATGTGAGATGAATTAGTCTGTCTATTGACTATCACCCAACTCTCATCGTACTTATTCCTCCACCGCATTATGTATCCCTTCCACCAACTTCGTCCTTACATCGCCCTTTCTAAGCTACTCCTAACTATGTAGGAAGTATAGTCGACGTCCCTTTTCTTCATATGATTGTCCAAGCCACGCAACATACATGTTGACGCTTTCTCTGCTTTAGACAACTCAACTCGTGCAACCTATATCCTTTTTCCAAACCACCCTAATACGTCATCCCTATAGTTCAAGTTCGTCTTAGTTTCGCCTCATCCTTCTTATTCCATGTCTCATCGACCATGCTTGCCTTTCCCAGATGGTACTTGTCCATGCAATTTTCTTTCGTCACTTAACTCCACCCACCACCTTTGCCAAATGTTCAATCAAGGTGATTGAATATGTGTTGGAGACGTTCATGATCCGTATAGATCATTCTCTACGTCTCGTACCCCAAATGCCTCTAGCATTCTAGGCAGATATAACAATCCAGCTCCACTAACTAAGTCTATCCAGTTCTTCCAAATCTTCAGTTCCTGCAACGTATAAGCAATCGCCTTTCTTTGTCGTCCTCATACGCATCCAAATCCTTGCTCCACGTATCGTCATGCTCGAGAATTCATCCAGTCCTTCCGATAATGCCAAGATCCGCTCATTATCCAATCCACCTCTTCATCCTCCAAAATGCTTCCTCATCCTTCTTCACTTCGCCCCCTTGCTGGTTCCATGATATGCCATCATCTCTAACTACTCATCATGGTAGACTTAATACTAAAACTCATACTTTGAAAATCTCACGTATACTTCCACTCCAAAACCAACACATACTTCGCCTCACTCTCCTTCTTAGACTTTGAGTAGATCAAGATGTCGTCGATACTCCCGATGACAACTCATTTATATACGTTCATGCACACTCGCTTCATTGTCTCCATGAAATCCGCTAGTGCTTGGCGAAGCCAAATGCATAACCGTAAACCCAAAGCGTTCATACAACATCCTTAGCAGTTTCAACTATGTCCTCCTTGCACCCTCTCTTAGCGGCAATACGAATAAATTCCTACCTTGTTCTACTTGCAAAATTCTACACGCATTTTAAAAGACCAATGCTTCCTCTCATCAGACCACTCAACCACTTTCCACATCCAATCTACTACTAAGCAACTCAACTTTTATCCGGCATTCCCTACAATTTCTAACAGCTCTTGTTTTTAAATCACTTCATCAACGATTTGCCTTGGAAAGGCACTAACTACAACTCCTCTCACCTCCCCTACTTGCTCTATTTATGGTTCTACCTCACCGTAATAGGCAAACCTACTAAATTTCAGGAAATTTTCAGAAAACTTACATACCCTACGAACAATCATAAATACCTTTGAGGTATTGTATCCCCTTCCAACACCCTCTATGGCGCGTTACTTGTGCTAGTATCCCACAAATCTCTATTTATCTCCTTGGTACTCCCAAGAGACCTCATGACCACCTTAGTTCGTCTACGAACTCCTTTCCTCCCCACTAAGGGCATTCCGACCATTCTCTCATGGTCACCTACTTAAGCGTGTAGGCGCGACCAAGTCTTTCATATGACTACCTCAACGCTCCCGAACAATATGAAACCAAAACTACATCCTGAATCCATCAGATACGATCAACAAATCAAACCAACGGATAACTAACGACATTTCACGTGCACCAGTTAAAACAAGTCAAAACCATGAGACTCGAAAGAAAACTCAAACCCAAAACGTGTATCAATTCAAAATGACCCATGACAACGAAAAATAATCCAAGAAACACCCAATGGCAACCAAACAGATTACGCCCCGCGACATATTATTTAAACCGTGCAAAAGATCGACTTTTCCAAAAGAATATATATCTTTTTTTTATTATTACCTCCAAAACCAAACCATATCGTGTGACCCCATAATCACACAACACCACTATAATCCCAAAACATATAACACAAAAAGAACAATAGCCATATCATAGGCAGCCATTACATAAACCCATATATATACGTATACCCAAATTCTACATCTCATCATATACAAGCATGTATTAACCCTCTTTCATGCAATCATACTTGAGAACCCATTGAAGTTGTGGTACTTGTATAACTATGTTGGCCACCATACTTATACAATTACCCTTTCCCCAATGCACTCCCTCCTATGATGACACTTATAAGAATCAATACAACATATAACACAAAAATCCATCTACTCACATAAGCTCATCACCACATAAACAATAAAGTCCAAAACTCCATCTATTAAAATAACATAGTAATACTCTTGAAATACGTAAATCCATAGTCTAGCTAAAACAGCATAGACTAAGTCCAAAACGAAAACATAATCAGTTATAAGTCATGTCGCCCGTAAGAGTGGAAACAGCTTAAAATCCTTCCTATCCACCTACTCCTAGTAACTCGAACCACCACACGATTCTTAGGGAACATGAATTAAACATCAAAAGAAAATAACATACCTCAGGTATGTAAAATAACTCGATAAAAGATAGAATCTACCTTGTACTAAATTATGTACTATAATGTACAATTTAAGCAAAATACTACAGTGACTAGCGTGGACGATTATGGTTCAACCCGCACTAGTCACAAACCCGAAAAGAAAATAACATGTGACTAAGTATGAACATACTACGGTTCAATTCATACTAGTCAAAACATCGCAATAAATAACATCCAAACACATCAATTAATATAAAATGCAAACATACTCCTATGACGCCTATATGCAGGGACCCTTAAGCTATAGACTAGGCTACGCGACTAGGCAACCTAATTCTCTATAACCATTGTCTCTGATACCATTCTGTCACACCCCACCATGGCGGAATATGGGGCGCGACGTATGGATATCATCACAACAATAGTGTGTCTATAGAGAGAACTATATGAAATAAGAAATGTCATAAAATGGAGACACAAAGTCATGACAATATCTCATCAAACTCAGGAGTCTAGGTAAGTAGGTAACAGTCCTATTGCTTACCCAAGACAAATAAATAACACTAACAATCACATATAGGTGCCAACAATATCACTACGAAACAATCAGAAAAAAATAAACTAAGAAGGAAACGGGGATTCTCCTTCTATATGCATTCCTAAGCTTCTCCAATCCTAGCCACTTATGTTCTCATGCTTAACCATAGTATCACCTGAAAGAGACACTAAAACACGTCAACATAAAGTTGGTGAGAGTCATAGGTTTAGACTCCAACGCCAAATCAGTTACAAGCTGTGAATAACAATCATCAACCAAAGAACATATGGACAATGTGTTACAAATATGCATTAACAACTATCAATCAAGATTAATCATACCAAACCAATCCAAGGCTCCTACCTTGCCAAACAACATCATGGTACCATAGATGATCACACTATGTACCTATCCCAAGGCCACTACCTTGGCAAACCACAAGGCCCCTACCTTGTCAAACCACAAGGCCACTACCTTGTCAAACCACAAGGCCACTACCTTGTCAAACCAGAATAACTGAGACGGCACGTGTCCCCCGATCCAAATCATACACAATCAAGAATCACATAACAGTTAATCACATAATGTACACACAAGTCCATCACAAACCTCAAAAACATTCACAGCATCAATTTATAAATAACTCAACACAGTGTCTCTTCCATCCCATCTGGAAGTTAAAATCAATAGGAAACATGGGACTATGAAACTCACCTGATAGCTTCTTCACAAGTCCTCACACTAGCAACAAGCTAACAAACCAAAAACATGAAATCAATACACGAACCAATCACTAAGATGGCTCATCAACCTATGATGGACATCTAGTCTATTCCCGTATAACTACCTCATTGTTAAGCTCTAATCACCCCATTACCCTTCCTTAACAAGTCCTTAACTTGGTTAAGTTTAATAACTATCCCGTTCATATTTTACCCAAAACAGTCCCAGTTTTTAGGTCTCAAAACTTTAAGTCAAACTTCCACTTAAACATACCCATGGTTTCTGTAAAAGGAATATTCATACCCTTACGTATGTTGGCTAACACCTCCCACTTGATCTAACCTTAAAGCTACTGTTAAGGCCCCGATATACATATGTCTACTTTTGTCATTCCAGATTTCCTGATTTTAAACGTACTAAAAGTTTGTTACCATTAAGGGGTCTTACCCTAAACCAAAACCTTAGCCCAAGTGCAGATACTTACTACAATATATAAACCATCTCTCATGTTCGTGAGAAGATCCCAATGCAACCCTAAGTACCCCAAACAACCCAAAACTTAAAAAGAAAACAGGCTGAATTCAAAACTGTTTTGACCTCTGACTGTTGCAACCTGTTTTTGGCCCACTTCCCGACCTCCAATTTAGTTCTAGTTTCTTGCATTGGAAAGCCACTTCAAATACCTTTCCAGGGGTACTTGGATCGTAAAATAAGAGTTTATAGAACTCCCTATATGATCAAAACAATGACCCAAAATTCTGCCCAGTTTTTAAAAACGGGTTTAACAAAATCAACCTCATTAATTAACCCTAATCCCTCTAATTACAAGCCCTAATTTATGTAATCATCATGTTATGATTAATATAACATTAATTTACTGTTTTTATAATAAACCCTAACCTAAATCCATCATAAGATGATTAAAGAAAACATAAAAACAATTTAATTAAAAAGGGTTATATAGATTTACCTTTGATTTATGAAAAACCAAGATTTTTATGAAAACCCTAATTCCTCCCTTGTATATTTCGACTCCTTATTGATCTCCAGGGATTTTATGAAGTGTTTTGATAAATAAAAACCTTATATAATTAATCCTAACCAGTCCTAGCCCAAATACAAAAGCCCGGTTCCCTTTTTCCCTTTTTTCCCTTTTTCTTTTCTTTTTTTCACATAACTGACCTATACCCATTTAATTTCGTTTTTTTTCCTTTTTATTATTAATATTTGTATTAATAATATTACCTTAATTTTCCTTAATTTATTTCAGCTCCTAAAGCCTCCAAAACCTCAAAACCGTAAAACTAGTCAAATTTACGCGTTTTACCGTAAAAGACGTAAAATATACACTTTTAAAAAAAATCTCAAATTTTGAAATAAACTTTATAACTAAGTCCTAAATGACTTAAAACCATCCCGAAAAATATTCATATGACTAATTACCTCATCCGAGACCTTCAAAAGCTAAACCGTAAATCCTAAAAAAAATATACTATTACTATAATACTTATACGTATACGTAAACACCAAAATATCACCATTTCATTTCATAGTCACTAAATGTGAGCTCATGAACATGAAATAACCGTTCCTCGATTTACTTATGAGTACTCTATACTCATAAACGATAACCACACCAACCTCGTTCACACAAAATAAACACGTAAACACACAAATCAAGTAATCACACATAAAATAACCTAAAAATAAGACCAAGTGACGAACCTCAAAACCACGGTTGTCACAAATTGCAACCCCTGCCCCTCAACTATTATAAACCTTGCAATTAGATTATAACTTTGAAATGGGTATAATAAGGCAATTAGGGTTTCACTCTTTCATTTTCATGCCAACCCTAGCCTCTATTTCACACACACACACACACTAACCCTAACCTCCACTTCTCCTCTCTCACTCTAAAATGGCAACCGCCACCCTCATTTCTAATAGATCTAATGGATCTATGCATGCACCATATAAATCCACCATCATCCCGTGGCCCCTAGCCACCAGCCGTGGCATCATCATCACCAAACCACCATTTTCATAATTTTTACAAGCTCGAATCCTATCATAACTTATTCGTCTATGATCATCACAACCAATAGTGATATTAGTTTAACCATTTGGAGCCTTGAAGAAGGAGATGCATACAATTCGTGGGGCTGAAGTTGAGGACCATGTTGAATGATTAATGCATGTCTAGATCCTAGTTAGATCTATGATTATACGGGTCTAACCAAGAAGATCTATTTGGTGTATCCGTCCTTTCGTTTCTAGATCTCTGATCTAAGGTCTACTCCAATTTTCTCTTGATTTTGATCTTTTCATTTTATTTCTTATATTAACTAGATCTCTTATATTCTGAAAATATATATATAAGAATTAATTAATGAGTATTTGGACATTGTATATGAGTTTTTGACACTAAAATGAAGCTAAACAAGCTCTAGTAACGATTTGATTTATAACAATTTTTGAACCGTAGCAAAAACAGATTGCATGTCGAAATCAGTAGGTTTGGGATACTAAAAACTTATATATTAAGATAGATAATTGTTTTGTGATTAAATCCCCGGGTGGCTCGTCCCGTGACAAATTTTAGAAAGCAAGATATGACCAAAATAGTGAAAACTAGTCAGATCTGAACATACTGTTTTGATGGACTGTTTTCTCGTAAAATTTGTATACTGGCCTATGAATATGTAAAACTAAAATTTGTAGATAAAATCATGAAGAACTTGAATCAATTGGATGATTTACCAACTCCTTACGGTTTGTAAATGGCGACCAAAATGGTGAAAACGAGTTTGGCTGCCCAAAAACAGCCCACTCTTCTAAGTGATAAAATGGGTTAATTAGCTATGAAAAGTATAAATTTCGGATAATTAGACTTATAATCAGTAAAGTACATGAGTTAATAATGATTTTGGTAAAAAGAACACACTTAGATGATTTACGGTTCAAGAGATATGATAAAATTAGCGGGACATGTCGGGGGAATTGTAATAAACGGACTATACCTCATTAACATAAAAAGTGATGTTTTTCATACAAACCGACGTGGTAGGACCCACTTGTCGGGAATTTTAAACTTAGTTATATACTGATAATTATGGAACCCGAGACCCGACCAACATAAAATATTAAGTGTACGTGTTTATGATGCATTTTAGAACCCAAGAACTAAATAAAGTGGACTTGGGGCATAAAAGCCCAACTTACACTTGTAATGACTATTGGACCATTATTGGGCCTGATATTTATAACCAATTTAGAGTGAAATACTGAATTTTAAATGGACCTAAGTTATATAATCTTGTAATGGGCCACTATTTGGCTTAGGATGGGCTAAAAGTGTTAAATTGATATTACACCAAAATGGTTAAGTTTTCATTTAAAAGTTTTATAAAGAATCATAAAACTTATGCAATGTCCAAGAACTTATTAATATATACTTATTACGTATATGTACGATTCATTTATCGTCTCGAGTCTAAGACGTGCCTCGTTATCTTTAGGTCTCGTATGATAATGTATCAACCATTGACATTTATGCTCGATTGACGTTTGTTCTCTATTAACTATTGTGACGATTGCATCTAAGGTAATTCTATAGCCTCGCTTTTATACTATCTTATAAATGGTTTTTAAACCCGCGAGGGGGAATACATGTTTTTATAAACTTAGAACACAAGTCTTTTATGGTATGCTTGTCCCTCTATGAATTGACCCGTGGTTGCCTTTAAATTGCATTAAGTGATTGCCATTATTAAATCCTCAATTATGGACCGTTAATTAACATATGATTGGTTAACCGCTAGTACAACTAATAGATCTATGGGGGAAGTCGCCCCGGTTCAATTTGTGTGGACTTGTCACAGAAGCTTAGGCCCGACCTCCACACTGTTTGAACATATTGTATTGAGAAGTCAGGTATACGGCAATGTACCAATAATCTGGAGGTAATTGACAATTAATAAATCTCCTGTCTTATCAGACCTCTAAAAGGAGTGTCTAAGGGCTCGGTTCCATGAGCTTATTGCAATTTATGCTATATACAATTATTATTGTTGATGCAAATTATTAGATGCTTGTTGACTTCAAGTATGCCACAAACTTATAATCTTTGCTTGTGTTCAAAATGATTTGTAAAACCTATAGACTTGCTCAACCTTTGTGTTGCTGATTTTACACATGTATTTCCGGTAAACAAGATGGATAGCAGCGGAGCATGCGAGGAGGAAGTTGGTGCTTACTTGTCTAAACCTTATAATTGTTTTTCCATCCTTTAAATTGAATAAATGACTTCTAAAAGTCTTTAATGAATGTGATTTGTTGGTAACGATTTTTGGGACTAAACGCTACTCTGATTTATATATTGGGATGGGAAAACTTTTTAGACAAGATTGTATAATATTTCAACGTCTCTTTTGAGGTCGTTTCTATGATTGTGTGTGATGTGCTATGAGTAGCGCCCCAAAGTGGTATTCCGCTGCTTGGTAATTTGGGGGTGTTACAGATTGGTATCAGAGCCACAAGTTATAGAGAACTAGGTCGATTTTTTAAAACCTAGACTATAACTTTTGGTATGTTTTAAAAGGTTTTAAGCACGCAACTACTCCGCATGGCTCCGTAAGGCTATTCTTGTATTACTTATGATTGATTGTGATTATATGAATCTATGTGTATGTACGAATAGTAGTATGTATATATATGAATATACTATGATATTTAAAGGCATTGCACGCGAAACAATGTTCCTTGAATGATTGTCGTACATTTTATAATACAGTTTATATCGGATTTCGTTTCACTGCCAATCATTAATCTTGGTGATTATGTATTATCTGAATACGAGTGTGAATCTTGTTTGATATTTGAGTATGTAAATATGGTTTCGTAACCTATCGCATATCGACTTGTTTAAGTTCGATTGTTATCATCGTATCGTGATGTGCCATTTTTGGACATCTCCTTTCGAAACAAAATTGATAAATGCGATGTTCGTATTTTCGTTACTACTTATGATTTTGAAGAATCATTTATCCGAGGCGATGTCTCCTACGTAATGCGACGTGTGATTTAATTTTATATGACCACGTTTTATTGGCGAAAAGGAGGATGCCAATGTTGGACTTAAGATATATAAATCCTAATCAAATATATATGGTTTAGGTACAACAATGATATGCTCATAGTAGTCATCTGGTTGAGTGACTTAATACCGTGTATCTAAATGGAATGGGACATTTAGATATATATATTTTAATTCGCCTAACTAAGAGTTGTTTAAGGTTGTCTTATTTAAATGGATTAGGACATTTGAATAAGAAAATTTTAAACCACTGGACCTTAGATTGTCGTGTTTTCCTTATTCAAATGGAATGGGACGTTTGAATATGGAAATCATGATATAAGTTTATAAAAACCTTGTATTTACTATGGTATTTTGATATGATATCGTGTTGAGAGGTAGCGATACTTGATTAGGATGACTTATAATCGTTTTGTTGAAATGGATTGGGACGCCTTTTCATTTGAACAAGAAAGTTATAAGTTCCCGAACCGTAAATTTATAAAATCTTGTATACATGAAAAGGGACGCCTTTTGATGTAGACAAGGAGTTATAAATGAGTGGGCCCAAGTATGTCTGGCTCGATTCGTGAGTGTTTGGTATGCGTACGTCTTTCTTCGAACCCTATTCCGTTGATAAGAATCGTTCAGTGCTATCATCATTATGATGATTTTCGATTAGCATCTATGTACGAATAACCCGTTGTATTTCCCTAGAGTTATGATTTGTTTTGATGGACCATTTCTAATGTGTCTTGATGATCGACGGCGGAAATCTGTATTCGATGTTTATGTTTGACTTTTGCTTTTAGATACTTATGTGGCATGTGATCTAGTCGAATGATCGTAAGTTGTGAGAACTTGAGACGGCATTATCCAATGACGTCTGATCATGGAGAGCGTGTACCATATAATATCTTTTGACTTTCTTGGGAACCTAGACGATGACTTGTATGTTTTTCACTCTTCACTATAAGACTAAAGACTGATATATCTGAATTAAGCGCCGGGACGTCGCTTCCTAAAGGAGTGGATGATATAACAACCCAAAAATTTTGACCAACGTTTAAATTAAGATTTTTCGAACATTTATGAAACTTGTTACTTATTTTCGATAATTTAACGAAGATTGTGTTAGCTAAATTCAAATTTATTTTGAATATTTTCTTTTAGTTTATGAACTGAAGAATTTAAAATTTTTACGTTTACATTTAATAAATTAAATATTTATTATCTAATTGCTTGTAGTATTTTTCGACGTTTTAGAGTCGGAATGAGTAAAAATAACAAAAATAAAAGTTGAAACGACTCAAAACTAAAACTTTGAAAATATGAAGAAATAGTAATTTTCAATATATTCTAAAACGTTGCTAATAATGGAAATATTAGAGTTTACATTTTATTTTTACGTTAAAATCTAACCGAAATAGCTAATTAATTAAACGAGCATTTAAATAAATGATAGCAAATATTTTCGAAACGCGACGAAGTAAGGACTCATTTTTATTGGAAAAATGATTGTAAAAACGATGGAGCAAGTCTCATGTCTTGAATCGTCCGTTAAGTCGTCCGAACGAGTCCCGAACATTTATTATTAAACACATGATAAAATGTTACACTTTAGGCCCTTGTAAAATAATTGTAACCCATGCCCCTCAACTATTATAAACCTTGAAATTAGATTATAACTTTGAAATGGGTATAAAAAGGCAATTAGGGTTTCATCTCTTTCATTTTCATGCCAACCCTAGCCTCCATTTCACACACACACACACTAACCCTAGCCTCCACTTCTCCTCTCTCACTCTAAAATGGCAACCGCCACCCTCATTTCTAATAGATCTAATGGATCTATGCATGCACCATATAAATCCACCATCATCCCGTGGCCCCTAGCCACCAGCCGTGGCATCATCATCACCAAACCACCATTTTCATTATTTTTACAAGCTCGAATCCTATCATAACTTATTCGTCTATAATCATCACAACCAATGGTGATATTAGTTTAACCATTTGGAGCCTTGAAGAAGGAGATGCATACACTTCGTGGGGCTGAAGTTGAGGACCATGTTGAATGGTTAATGCATGTCTAGATCTTAGTTAGATCTATGATTATACGGGTCTAACCAAGAAGATCTATTTGGTGTATCCGTCCTTTCGTTTCTAGATCTCGGATCTAAGGTCTACTCCACTTTTCTCTTGATTTTGATATTTCATTTTATTTCTTATATTAACTAGATCTCTGATATTCTGAAAATATATATATAAGAATTAATTAATGAGTATTTGGACATTGTATATGAGTTTTTGACACTAAAATGAAGCTAAAAAAGCTCTAGTAACGATTTGATTTATAACAATTTTTGAACCGTAGCAAAAACAGATTGCATGTCGAAATCAATAGGTTTGGGATACTAAAAACTTATATATTAAGATAGATAATTGTTTTGTGATTAAATCCCCGGGTGGCTCGTCCCGTGACGAATTTTAGAAAGCAAGATATGACCAAAATAGTGAAAACTAGTCAGATCTGAACATACTGTTTTGATGGACTGTTTTCTCGTAAGATTTTTATACTGACCTATGAAATGTAAAACTAAAATTTGTAGATAAAATAATGAAGAACTTGAATCAATTGGATGATTTACCAATTCCTTACGGTTTGGAAATGGCGACCAAAATGGTGAAAACGAGTTTGGCTGCCCAAAAACAGCCCACTCTTCAAAGTGATAAAATGGGTTAATTAGCTATGAAAAGTATAAATTTGGGATAATTAGACTTATAATCAGTAAAGTACATGAGTTAATAATGATTTTGGTAAAAAGAACACACTTAGATGATTTACGGTTCAAGAGATATGATCAATTTAGCGGGACATGTCGGGGGAATTGTAATAAACGGACTATACCTCATTAACGTAAAAAGTGATGTTTTTCATACAAACCGACGTTGTAGGACCAACTTGTCGGGAATTTTAGACTTAGTTATATACTGATAATTATGGAACCCGAGACCCGACCAACATAAAATATTAAGTGTACGTGTTTATGATGCATTTTAGAACCCAAGAACGATATAAAGTGGACTTGGGCCATAAAATCCCAACTTACACTTGTAATGACTATTGGGCCATTATTGGATCTGAGATTTATAACCAATTTAGAGTGAAATACTGAATTTTAAATGGACCTAAGTTATATAATCTTGTAATAGGCCACTATTGGGCTTAGGATGGGCTAAAAGTGTTAAATTGGATATTACACTAAAATGGTTAAGTTTTCATTTAAAAGTTTTATAAAGAATCATAAAACTTATGCAATGTCCAAGAACTTAATAAAATATACTTATTACGTATATGTACGATTCATTTATCGTCTCGAGTCTAAGACGTGCCTCGTTATCTGTAGGTCTCGTATGATAATGTATCAACAATTGACATTTATGCTCGATTGACGTTTGTTCTCTATTAACTATTGTGACGATTGCATCTAAGGTAAGTCTATAGCCTCGCTTTTATACTATCTTATAAATGGTTTTTAAACCCGCGAGGGGGAATAAATGTTTTTATAAACTTAGAACACAAGTCTTTTATGGTATGCTTGTCCCTCTATGAATGGACCCGTGGTTGCCTTTAAATTACATTAAGTGATTGCCATTATTAAATCCTCAATTGTGGACCGTTAATTAACCTATGATGGGTTAACCACTAGTACAATTAATAGATCTATGGGGGAAGCCGCCCCGGTTCAGTTTGTGTGGACTTGTCACAGAAGCTTAGGCCCGACCTCCACACTGTTTGAACATATTGTATTGAGAAGTCAGGTATCCGGCAATGTACCAATAATCTGGAGGTAATTGACAATTAGTAAATCTCCTGTCTTATCAGACCTCTAAAAGGAGTGTCTAAGGGCTCGGTTCCATGAGCTTATTGAAATTTATGCTATATACAATTATTATTGTTGATGCAAATTATTAAATGCTTGTTGACTTTAAGTATGCCACAAACTTATAATCTTTGCTTGTGTTCAAAATGATTTGTAAAACCTATAGACTTGCTCAACCTTTGTGTTGATGATTTTACACATGTATTTCAGGTAAACAAAATGGATAGCAGCGGAGCATGCGAGGAGGAAGTTGGTGCTTACTTGTCTAAACCTTATAATTGTTTTTGTAGAATCTTGATAACCTATGAATCTATGAAATGGGTTGATGTTTTCTAGAGAGAGAAACTAGAGAGAGAAAGTGAGAGAAAACTATGTGATATTTTATTAAGTGAAACTAGAAAGTAAACAACAACCAACCCCTTTCCAAGGAGGAAAGGGGTATTTATACTTCCAAGTCACTAATGGACTTGGACCGGCCCATGACAAGCCCATGGACCGGTTCTTACTTAACTAAATAAGTAACTATTAACTACGAGCTATTACAATCATTAATAATATTGTGGAGTGACCGATTCTTCTAATATACGTAACAACGTATTTCTAACAATCTCTCCCTAAGGGAGGTCACTCCACGTTTACAAAATTCTAAACCTAGCATACTATACTAAGTCTTCGTTCTTTAGCTCGTAGTCTTTTCTTCTTTTTCTTTTTGTTATGAATATTTTGATTTGATCTTTTTGGCTTTGGCTTGAGAGCATTGTTCTTTCGGCCTTTCACGTGCGATCTTTGCCTTCTTGTGAATTTTGCCTCCTCGTGACTTCATGTTCCACACACTTATGTCTTTTTGTTGAATTCTCGAAAGCTTCAGAGTTTGGTACAGCGGAAGACTTCATCTTGTACTTTCTTGAATTTTTGCTGAACTTTGATGCAGAAAGAACATAAGCATGTGGGAACGACTTTTACAGGTACACCGCAACACCACCGTCTTTAACTGGTACACAGCAACGCCACCGTCTTCAACAGGTACACAGTAACGCCACCGTCTTTAACAGGTACACAGCAACGACACGAATAAAATGGCTTTGAACATTTTATTCTAATTCGGTAGCATTTTACCTCCGGTCGGTGAAGACCGTTGGACGATATTAGATATCGTACCCGTGACGGATAGTTTCAATTAAGTAACTTCCTGACAGGATTTCGCGGGTAAACCCGTTCTCTTTATTCGACCGTCCAAAGCTGACTGCGAACATAAAGAGTGAATCACTTGGATAAATTATCCTTGTGATTTGAAGCCGTCAATTCATGAAACCTGGAACAAGTGAATTTCAATTAAGATTTTCACCATTGTTGCTTTCTAGTTGTCACGAGCTCAATTCATAAAGAATCTTGCACGTCACCTACCAAGTGCTGTTTGATGTTAACACTAGAAGGATTTCCACTCGTCACTGTGATCAATAAAAAATCACTCTGAGTGTTCTGGCAAGATCATATGATAATGCGTCGAGGCCTGGAACGAGTTTAAGTTCAATTAAGAATTAAACCACTGTTTCTTTCCAGTTTTTCACAAGATTGGTTCTAAAAGAACCGCACGTGTAACCTACCATGAGCTTGTTTGATGTTGGCTCAAGCAGGATTTCCATCTTCATTGTAATACTTGCGTATTACTCGGATGTTCTGGCAATATTACAGGAATACTGCGTAGGACTCATGAAAATCTCTTACTTTTCACAGTGTGTGAGAAAGCAAGGAATAAATGGAAAGTGTCCTAATGAGACTTTTGATGATCTCTTGGCTCTAGACTCGATAGTGCGTTTTGATTTAGTGAGCGATGGCTGGAGAGGAGTACCACCTTTTCAATACCAGTCTATTCGGAGTGAATAAACCAATAGATAACGTGTTGATCTCCGTGTGATTAAAAACAAATACCTTTTGAGAGATATTTGAGTTAGCTGGGAAGGGTTGTGCATTGCATCACTGGGTCCATGATGTCTTTCTTCAATACAGAGAATCATTAGCAAAAATGACCTCAATAGCATATGTATTGACCCGGTTTCTGCCTAAAGTTGTAAGGAGGGCTTCTTTCTTTACACCCTTTATCTTTACAATTCTTTTTCATTCTTCAACCCCTTCAATGCTTACCAATACGTCATCACTAGCACCTTGTTGTGATTGTTCCAGTGCTAGCTTAAGTACTTGCTCGGCATTCATCTACGTTCACATTCTTTCTCCATCTTTCCTAGGACTTCTAATTCTATCTAGGGAATTGTCCTTGGGAAGATTCCATCGGCTCTGATGAATCATTGGACTAAACCTATTCCTACCACCCTTTTGTCACCACATTCGTCGTGAATTAAGCGTGTTTTGGGAAGGAATTGCCACCATGAAAAAATCATTGAAAATCACCTAAAGTACTTGTGATATTGAAATCAAAAGTTTCGTACCTTAGGTGTTTTTGATCATCAAAACGCTCCCCCTTAACACGTGCTTTACACATATTAAGTTGGATAATCGTTAAGTCTTTTTCATCTTTTAGCCAAGTATCATTTAAATCTCCTTAATCCCATTTTCTCCCCTTATCCAAAATGTTAACCATTAATATTTGGGATATTGAATGGATTAACCGGTCTTTGGGTAAAAATGAAATCGATGTTTGGCCATAGAACATTTTCATGCTCCCCCTTAAGTTAATAAGGGATAGTTGTAGTGCTTTAGTATGATATATTTTGAAAGATTTAGAATCTCGTGAGAAATTCTTGAAAAATTATCATACTTTAACACTACATCAAGCCGTACAAGCACAATATTCACAAATATACATATTCACAATTGAAAACCAATATAAAGTGGACCTGAAATGTACGACCCATTAGATGGATCGTTGCAGTAACTTGTGGTGCACTCCATATGGTCTTCCACCAACGAATCTTTCTAAACTCCTCATCAATCTACGTTCACGGAGCTTTTGATCAATCTTCTTGATCACATACTTCGCCATCTGCCGATAACCCTGATGCCAATCCTCAGTCATCTCTGGTAAAGTCCCACCCGAATTGAGATGATCCAACTTTCCTCTGACGTAGATGAGAGTCCCATCACTGTAATTATAAAGCTCTCCCACCCTCATAAACTTCATTAACCCTCGACTGTTCAAGTAGAAAATCCCACAATTCGGAACAGAAATGCCGGTATAGGGACATCTGTTGACATGTTGAGGTAACACTTGATTCACTGGACGGGTTAGGTTAAGCTTCCTTTGGTAACTTTCGACTCCCAACTGAAGATCTTCAACTCGTTTCTTGATAACAACGCTTCGTGTGAACATACGAAGTGCTGTATTCAAGGCAATGAGGAATATGTGTGAGTTGATCACGGGTCATCAGAAGCAACATATCTTCGATATCCTCAAGGCGAATGATAGAAAAATCTCCCTGCTGGATTTTGTATTCTCTGCCATCCTCCCTTTTCAAACGAATCTCCGTCACATGATAATAGCCATTCTTGGCTTCAGTTTTCAGCCCTAAAATACTAGAGATGCGGATATCGGATCTAACGTTGCTTCCAGAATTGACTAGGCAGCAACCCCTGTACGCCCTTCGGACTCGTTCATCCCAATGAGATGCACCTATAACGACATACATATCATAATTACGAGTTACCCTTGGGACCTAGAGTCAGTTTACCTTTTCCTCGATCCAGGGTATTGTCCCCCAGTTGGCAGCTTTCAGCAAGGTCAAAGAGGTTGCGTACTTTGATGAACCCTTCAGAAGATACTCAAGATCATAGGTGACGAAGAAGTCGAGAGCAATCTGATTATCTTGAGTAGGAGCAAGTGGAGGTGGAGCTCTTTCTGAATCATGAAGACCTGGCCGTTGAACGGTATTCAGAGCTTTCAGGATCTCATCAGCATAATACTCGAACTCCATTCGGGTTAACCTGGTTTTGGCGCGAAGTCTTTTATCCTTTAATGCTTTCTTCACCAAAGACGGAGTAACCGAAGTCTTATACTCGTGAGCCAGAAAAGCGCACAAGTCAATCGGACTACGGATACGGAGATATAAAACATCTCTGTCAGCGTCTGTGATTGGATCATATTGCGCCGCTGCCGTGATCCAAGCCTGTGGCGGTGCAGTCTCGTCAATCTCCAACGTGTCTGCCCAGTCCCGTGTGCTTGACTCAGGAACAGTAGATTGTGGATCTTGTTGTAGAGTAGTAGAAACGTGAACATCTGCTGGTTCTGATTCAGGCATCTCGGCGGTGTCATGAACGGGTGAGTGTTGTGCAGCTTCAGGTTCAGTTACCGATTCTGCAATCACAGGAGCAACAACAACAGAACTAACAGGGTTAGTGGTAACAGGTATAGACACAGCAATAGATGTACCAGGAATTGATGATGCTGTAGTAGCATTCACATCATGACGCCACTTGGTTCGTCTTGATTCCGTGGAAGTAGATTTTTCCTTTGCTGCTGCATCTTTCTTTGACTTGGTTCCAGACTTGGCAGGTTTCTTTGAGCTGGCAACCTTATCCCCCTTTTCAGGCTGTTTACCCCATCATCATCCTCATCGCTGTCCTCGTTGCTCCCCTTAGCACTCTCCTCATTACCGTCACCACCATCATCACCATCATCATCATCATCATCCTTATCATCATCCTCATCATCATCGTCATCGTCATCATCCTTTTCTTCTTCTTCTCCTTCTCCTTCCTCTTCTTCACCAGTACCCTCTTCTTCTTCACTTTCTTCCCTTTCTTCCTCAGGCAGAATGTGGTATGGTACCACACTTCCAAACGTTTTAAATAACCTATCATCCTCCATGATAGCGTCATTCAGGGATTTGTAAAGAGCCCGTTGAATCCTAGATTTATCAAACGATCCAAGTTCCCGCATTCGAGCTTTCAAGATCTTCTTCAATTCAAAATCCGTCAAGTCATAAGCAATTTTGTAGGCGGATTCTGAAGGATTGGATGACTTGATCATCAATTTATCAGCCGCGAGTGTCTTCAACTCATCACGCAGTTTTGGCATAATGGACTCAACGGATTCTTTCACTCTTTCTTCAACAGAAGATTCAAGTGCTTCTTTCTGCTCCTTGTATTTATCCCTCATCGCTTGAAGTCTGGTAATTCGTGCAACATGTTTATCAGCTTCAGCCTGCTTAACCTGAGCTAGTTCTTCTGCATGAGCTTTTCGGGTTAACTCCATCTCTGCAGCGAACTTAGCAAGCATCTCTTCTTGGGCTTTCTTAGATGCTTCTTCACTTTGAGCTCGTCTTTGTAGCTCTTGGCGAAGTTCATCCATCTCTCTCTTGTGATTATCCGTATGTTTATCCAACATTTCGGCCATTACAAATACAGCCATTGAAGACGTTGCAGAGCTGCTCTGGGTTGAGTGAAGAGGCTCGGTTGTTACTATGGTACTAAGGATGAGAGTTATTGGTGGTGGAAGGAATGGTGTTGAAACCAGTCTGGTTGGTAAGGGTTGTATTGGTGGAGGTTGAGTTGCTAAAGGTTGAGTTACTAAAGGTTGAGTAGACACCATGATCGTAGGAGCAACGGACTCCTTTTCCACACTTGCTGAAACAGGAATGGATGTCTCCTTCGAAGTAGAATACCGTTCAGGTGATCCAAACTCATCAATATCCTCTGGTTCCTCGTACTCTTCTTCAACATTTATCCTTGCACCTGAACCACTACCGCCCGTATCTTTCCTACTCCTTTGAATAGCTATCTTCATCATTTTTCTCTCCGCCTTGTCAAGAGTAGGATCAACAACATCTTCCTCGTCACGTAGAACTAACTCATCAGCCTTACCCTTTCCCTTCTTAACCTCAGTCTTCTTCTTCTTGGTTTCGGGTTCTGGTAAAGCAACTGGTTGCTTGCGTTTACCTTTACTCTTGACCGTAGTAGACGAGTCTTCTACTGTCTGAAGGCTTGCTTTCAGCTTCTTGATTTCTAGCAGCAGTAGCTTGTAATCAGCAGAGCCTTTGATTTTATCCGTCAGAAGATGATCGGGAATAGGACCAGGAATCACACCACCAGATGGTCCTTCATGCCTAAGATCCACCGTATGATCAGCTTCTACAGTATGATGCCGACTTGCTGCACGCCTATCAATAGTAACATCATTCTTCATACAATAATTAATGATAAGCTTGATAAACCGAGGATAAGGAAAGAAATTTGTCTTCAGCTTCTTGTTTTGGAAGAGTTGGAAGGTGAATTCTTCCCATAACAATAATGCATAATCTGCATTTGCACCTTTATACATTCCATAGAAGATGTTCATAATAGGACTGCGCAAAGCATCATGCCCACTTGTTTTCGGTGTAAGACATCTACTGAGAATACCCAACATTGCTCTCCAAGGCTGACCTACTTTAGCAGTGGTAAATTCAGACGCAACTCGTATGTCAGGACATCCAAGAGCATCGACAACTCCATGAGTTCGTCTTTAGTAGGATCCCTCGAAAATTCCATACCTTTGGGTGTATCCCGAATGCCAAATATCTTACGGAAGTCTGAAACATTAAGTGTCTGCTGCTTGTTGTCCAGGGTGAAGGTGATCTTGTTTGAAGTGCTTTCCTTGGTGGCCCAGAACTCATACATGTAATCATAAGGCACCGAGACACTACTTCTTAAAGCATTCTTGAAATGGGATTGATCAAGGATTGCTATGGCGACTTTAAACCCATGGTGAGTGGATTTTGAAACTTGCTTCAGCCGGTAATTATTTGGTATGAACGTGAGTGTTCGTGCTTCGGCAATTGCAGCCGCTCTAGAGTCTTGGATTTCTTGTACTGTTGTATTAGTCATTGTATCTGCTTAAGATAAGACATAAAAGGTTGATGCACAACAATATATAGATATGTATCACTATTACTTCTAAGCATAACACATTTCAACAAGTACTTATAACATGCAAACACTATTAATCCAACAACTCTTCATCCGGAACATTCCTTCATTCGGAACTCTTCATTCGGAAGTCCTTCATTCAGAACTTTTTCATTCGGAAGTTCTTCATTCGGAACTTCTTCATTCGGAACTCTTCATTCGGAAGTCCTTCATTCAGAACTTCTTCATTCGGAAGTTCTTCATTCGGAACTTCTTCATTCGGAAGTTCTTCATTCGGAACTTCTTCATTCGGAAGTTCTTTATTCGGAACTTCTTCATTCGGAAGATCTTCATTCAGAACTTCTTTCATTCGGAAGTCCTTCATTCGGAACTTCCTTCATTCGGAAGTCCTTCATTCGGAACTTCCTTCATTCGGAAGTCCTTCATTCGGAACTTCTTCATTCGGAACTTCTTCATTCGGAAGTCCTTCATTCGGAACTTCCTTCATTCGGAAGTCCTTCATTCGGAACTTCCTTCATTCGGAAGTCCTTCATTCGGAAGTCCTTCATTCGGAACTTCCTTCATTCGGAAGGACTTCATTCGGAACTTCCTTCATTCGGAAGTTCTTCATTCGGAACTTCCTTCATTCGGAAGTTCTTCATTCGGAACTTCCTTCATTCGGAAGTCCTTCATTCGGAAGTCCTTCATTCGGAACTTCCTTCATTCGGAAGTTCGTTTGGAAGATTCCTTCATTCAGAAGTTGTTATCCATGTTCATTCGGAAGTTCATAATAGCAGTTCATTGAAGATTAATCTAAACGCATTTGTGAGTTTTAAATCCATCTAAGGTAACCAACCACTTTCTAATGATATTCCGCATGAATCCCACCTAAAACCTTAATCAACTAATCCTAAATAGGCAGATAAACCCTAAATCCGATAAAGTTTACTACCCGAATCAATTAACAAGATTTAGATGATGAATTTGACGAATTATAAGTTAAATATTGATGAAATTACCTTTTAAGATCGAATGAAACAAATGGATTGATTGAAAACTAGAGATCTTGGTGAGAGCTTATGTGTGTGAAAATGGCGGCAAGGAGGGAGATAAACAGTGAATGAGATAAAGAAAATGGGGGCGGGGGGTTTTGTTTTGACTTAGGTAAATTTTTGACAAGTTTCACCAATTGTCACTTTGAACCCTACACTTTTCAATTTTATCTTTTATTCCTTATCTTTTCATTTTTCTTTTCTCGTCTCCCTAACCGTCGATAAACTTAGCCATCTTAACCTTGCTTAGCTAATACTCATCACGATACTCTCACACAACTTAAACATCGCAACCTATTAGCAAATCTCCAAGATCTAAAGCAATTCCTATCATATTGAACAAGCACAAGTTGTATTTTAAAGCAAGACCACACATTTACCATTTAGCCATTAATTTTCCACAATCACTTTTGAAAATCAATTTAATGTCGAAGATGATTTAATATTTTCTCCCCCTTAAACGATGACCCGTTTTCTATTTAAAGAGCTGTAGTCATAGTTTAAAGAGTCAAATATTGATGAAAGCATTTTGAAAAAAATTGATTCGAGGTGGCAATAAGATTTCTCTTATTTTGACAAATTAATGCACTGAGACGTACACAAATTTGTGTTAGACCAAGTTATAAAGTAAACTTGATCCCTTTGCATGATTTGGCTTGTAAATCATGCCCGAGAAAATTAATTCCCGTTGTGAGCCAATGTTTTCCAAGGAAATACGTGACTTTAATATGAAAACCGGGTTGCAGTCTGAAATAACTACAAGCCATAATGGGCATGTTTTAAAAATGTACAACTTTTATACGGACTCTATTTATGGCACCGTGTCAATATTGATCGACATTTCTAAGGCCGTAAATATTACCGTACTAAAAGACATGTCCGATTTAAAAACGAAAAACATTTTTGGTTTTTCTTGATTTTATAATTTTTATGGTTTTTGTAGGTTTTAAAATTTTTTATGGTTTTTCTTGGTTTTATATTTTTGTATTTTTCTTTTGTGGTTTATATATTTACTATAATATACATGATCACGAACAAAGGATACTCTGAATAGTTTACCACCACTATTCAGCTGATTCTTCTGCCAACTCTTTGAGAGTCGCTGGAGTAAATGATTTCATGCCAAGCGTGTCGATCAAAAACTCGATTCGTCCTCGATCTAAGGCTTTGGTGAACATATCCGCCAGCTGATACTCAGTAGTGACAAAATACAGCTCGATCACTCCGTTCTCCACCTGATCCTTAATGAAATGGTAGCGAATGTCTATGTGCTTGACCCGGGAGTGTTGAACATAGTTGCAGCAAAGGGCAATGGCGCTCTTGTTGTCACAATACATCGGGATTTTGTTGAATCCCAAACCGTAGTCAGTTAATTGTGATCTCATCCAAAGGACTTGAGCACAACAACCGGACATGGCGATGTATTCAGCCTCCGTGCTAGAAATTGCAGCGCTTTTCTGCCTTTTTGAAGACCAACTGATCAATCTATCTCCAAGGAGTTGCACAGATCCAGAAGTGCTACGCCTCGTGTCTTGACATCCAGCATGATCGGCATCTGCGTATGATATTAAAGCAATAGAGGAATCTTTCGGATACCATAGACCACGATGAAGTGTTCCTTTTAGATACCGAAAGATCCTTTTCACAACATGTAGGTGCTTTTCGGTAGGCCGAGCCTGATACCGGGCACACATGCATACAGCAAATTGCAAATCAGGCCTGCTAGCAGTCAGATAGAGAAGGGTGCCGATCATCCCATGGTAAAGTTTTGGATCGACAATAGTCCCATTCCTATCTTCATCTAACTTGGATTTCTCCACCATTGGAGTGTCCACGGGGTCACAATTATCAAAGTTATATTTCTTTAAAGATTCTAGAGCATATTTGGATTGATTAATAAAGATGCCTCTGGGATTTTGAGAAATCTGTAATCCTAAGAAAAATGAGATTTTTCCCATCATTGACATCTGAAAGCGTGTGGACATTATCTTCTCAAAGCGTTGTGACAATTCTATGTTAGTGGCAGCAAATATTATATCATCAACATAAATTTGTACCAGAATCATGTCTTTGTCCTCCTTGAGAGTGAATAGAGTGGGGTCCACCTTGCCTTTGGAGAAGCCTTCCGAGATGAGATATGTTGAAAGGAGATCGTACCACGCGCGTGGAGCTTGTTTCAACCCATAGAGAGCTTTCTTAAGCTTGTACACATGATTAGGAAACTCCGTGCTAACGAACCCATCTGGCTGACGAACATAGACCTCTTCCCTTAGTTCACCGTTCAAAAATGCCGTCTTCACATCCATTTGATAGACGATCATATTCATATGAGCAGCATACGCAAGGAATAGTCTAATAGCCTCCAATCTTGCCACAGAAGCAAAAGATTCTTCAAAGTCTATACCCAAGGCTTGTTTATATCCTCTAGCGACCAATCTAGCCTTATTTTTCAATACTGCACCCATCTCATCGAGTTTAACCTTATAAACCCATAACAAAGTAAGGATGTTAACCTTGTCAGGGAGAGGAACCAATTCCCATACTTCAAGTCTTTGGAATTCATCTAGTTCCTCCTGCATGGCTTCAATCCAAGATGATTGAGTCATAGCCTACTGCCAATTTTTAGGTTCAACTTCAGAGAGAAATGCATCAAAGTAGCAATAGAGTGCACTCTCTTGTAATTGATGGCGTGTAGATACTGGTCGATCTAGATCTCCAATGACATTCCTAATTGGGTGATCTTTTGTCCATTTGGTGCTATGATTTTCAATCCTAGGTGGTCTGGAGTGAACAATAGAAGGAGCTTCTTCTGAGGTAGACGCGGCTGAAGGGTTTTCAGAGAACGGTATACCAAAGAAAGGAAGCTCTTTTAAGTGAGCATATTCCAAATCGTGATCAGTAGAATCCTCTTCCACATCATTAGGCACAAGTAGGGGTGATGATTCAGGTGTAGTTTGAGAATCACTTGGTAAAGGTGCATCCGGTTCAATGTTAATTGAAGATGCATTAGATAAAGGTTCATTAGCTTGAGCAACCACTTCAGGGATTGGAGCGATCACTACTGGTGCTGGAACTTCATCATTTAGGGGATCAAAGAATTCATCAAACAATGGTTGAAACATTTTATCCAACTCGGGCCTTGTAGGTGGTAAAAATGATGTAGAAGTAAGATTATTGGGAACTAATCCGGAACTAATAGCACCGGTTCCCATCTCATGAAGCGCGGGTTCAGAGCTGTGTTGCTCAGAAGCCATCGCTGTCAGCTCATCGAAATCTGCGTCCATAGTTTCGACGATCTTACCAAGACGACGGTTGTAAATTCGGTATGCTTTCTTGGACGGTGAGTAACCAATGAAAATACCTATATCGGCTTTCGCTTGAAACTTGCCCAAGTTCTCACTATTAATGTTTGGATATCAAAGAGCCCCAAACACATGAAAAAATGAAACATCAGGTTTACGGTCATGTAGAAGCTCATAAGGTGTTTTTCCATGGCGTTTCCGAATGATAGAACGGTTTTGGGTGAAACATGCAGTAGATATAGCTTCTGCCCACAAGAACAATGGAGCGTTCGCATAAATGAGCATACTCCTAGCAGCTTCCATAAGCGTACGATTCCGTCTTTCAACGACACCGTTTTGTTGTGGAGTGCGTGCAGCGGATGTTTCATGTGAGATACCAACTCCTTCATAGTAATCACGAAGAGTCTGGTTGACGAACTCTGTTCCATTATCTGTACGAATACGGCGGACAGTAGTATTCAAACGTACCTGAATGAATTTCAGAAAAGTGATGATAGCCTTCGGTGCTTCATCCTTTGTACGTAGAAATCTAACCCATGTAAACCTGGAGAAATCATCCACAATAACCAGAATGAATTTCTTACCGCTCACACTTTCAGTTCTCATTGGCCCACAAAGATCCATATGCAAAAGATGAAGTTTTTCTTGATTGGTGTCTTCAGCTTTGGGCTTGTATGATTTCTTGGTACTTTTCCCCCTTGAACACGCGGAACATAAATGGTCCTTGTGAAATTTGAGCTTTGGAAGACCATGAACTAATTCGTTTTTAGCCAGATGATTAATAGCATCAAAGTTAAGATGAGATAATCTGCGATGCCATAACCATGACTTGGTCTTAGATGCTTTAGAGAGAAGACATACTGGAGAAGCGGCCATCATGTCTTGAAGGGACAACGTATAAAGATTTGCACCACGAGATCCCTTCAACAAGTCTTTTCCTTCCAAGTTGCGGATGAAACAAGTATGTTGTCGAAATGCAACCTCTAGGTTGGAATCACAAAACTGTCCTACTGAAAATAAGTTATGACCAAGACCTTCTACATAGTATACCTTTGAAATCGTAACGTTTCCAATCTGATATTCACCATACCCCATTATTTTCGCTATATGATCATTACCGAATTTAACCGTACCAAGAAACTTGCTGACGAAATTTCGGAGCATCGAGCGATCTCCGGTCATATGCTTTGAACAACCGGAGTCCAAATACCACAGGATGATTTGGACCACCTGAAAATATCACCACACGAAGACAATGTAGAGGTATCGGAATCTGAGTGTTCCTTGTTATTAGCAGGTACAGATTTAATAATCTTAGATTTGCTAACTCTAGGTTTCTTAGATTTCCTAGCCTTCTTCTTCCTAGTTGGTGGTGTAGATTCTAGTTGGCTTAAATCCTGAGGTATTTCTTCACTGATAGGCACTATAGTGGGAGCTGACCTAATTAAAGGGCGCTGTTTCCATACTTGAGTGCGAGTGTGCCTAACTAAAGGACGCTCAGACCTAACCTCAATGGATGCATTCCTAGTTAAAGGGCACATTTTTCCATCTAATGTAAAGGTCCTACCAGTGGGACGCCATTGCCAGCCAACTTGGGCACGAGTTCTACCTGTTGGCTTCCATTCAAGACCATTCCTAATGGCATTCATTTCATTCACATGATCAATAAGACACAAATCATGACGTTGGGAAAACATACATTCATTACAATTCCAACAGTTCAAATTAGAATTCACGAATGGTTTAGGCTTCTGCACAGGCACAGAGCATTTAGTCTTAACATGATTCTTTTTATTTAAAACTGAACTAGCATTCCTATGGTGAACTTCTACTTTCTTCTTTTTGGTGCTACTAGTGGAGGGCTTGATCTTATCTTTCTTGAGTGGCGATCCTTTAGCCTTAGTAGTCTCTTTTAATCCTGTAGAAGGCAAAGTGGGAACATTAGCAACAGATTTTAAAGGTGCCTTACTTGATGGTGCCAGTGACGGTTTTGCTCCTGGAGTCTTATTGAATGGAGTTACAGCAATGGGCCTATTAGTAAGTAGTATAGAGCCTAGTTTACCTATGTATTGCAAATATGCTAAGCAATATTGAAATCGCTTAATATATTCATGAGCCGAATAACAGTAGCTACTTAAGGGATCTAAGGCATAAAGATCGTCTAAAATATCCCTAACAAGATCTACATGCTTAATGGCATTCCTCATATAATCATCGTACGTAACCGGGGTTCTCTTATGAAGCGGGTTCTTATAAAGCACTACTGACTTGGTTGTTGGAGCACTAGTGGATGGTGCAGAGTCGGTAGCTAAGTTATCAACAACTTCTTGTCGGGTGAGAAGAAGTGTCTCCTTTAACTCGGCCAAAACCATGTTTTTGTCAATGAGCAGGATGTTTAAGTCAGATATTTCCTCACACTTTTGGTTCAGTTGTTCAACATAAGATTGTTGCTGTGCCGCATTAAAAGCGAAGCGTTCTTCTAGTGAACCATAAAGAGCGGATAGTCCCTGTCTTGTCCGATCCATCTCCCCTAGAACAGACGAAAGTCTAATTTCTAAGACCTGGTTTTTAGACTCTACAGCCTCTAGTTCCAATTTTAGTGTTTCATTTGATGACACATCTCTCTTCAATCTCATAATCTCTTCCTCTAATGCCTTAACTATTGCAATCATCTTGTCACTCGTCTCAACACCGTTTTCACAACTATTTGTTATCAAAAGATCCTCATTTTGAGTTTGTTGTTTCAGTTCTAAAGATATACAATGTTGTTCTAGTTGATTAAAGCGTTTTGAAAGTAAATTGTAAGAATCTTGTAGCTTTAAAAACTCAGCGTTAGATTCGTGACAAGAATGATTATCCACCTTATTTACAGTATCAGCAACATTTACAGAGAGATCACAAAAATCATCACATATATTCACAGCATCACAATTAATCATAGCGGATGTAAGCTCATTCGAATAATTAACATGTACAGTAGTAAGCACATCACACGAGATTACTTCGGACAAGAATCGGTCATATTCGGATAAAATCTTTTCTTTTTCAATTAGTTGTAGTTCGTAAGCGGTGTCCATTTCATAAAACACTTTTTGAACTTCTCCAATTTCAAACTCAAGATTTTCCTTAAGAGATGCAAAACTTCCTTTTAGACTTTCGACAAACGGATTGATCTCATTTTTAAACACCTCGTTCATGTGTTCGAAAGCCCATTCTCCGGCGTTTAGGCCATTTGAAGTCGTACATTCCAAAATGACCTTGTCAAAATTAGTAAAGTATTGATTAATCTCTTGCAAGTTTAACCATACAGTGCTAACAGGTGTAAGATCCTTTGGAATTTCCTTAGGACCTTCCATGTTGACAAGTGTAGGAAATGTACTAGGGTTTTCTTCATTCAACATGTAGGTTGGTGCTGTAATGAGATCTTTGTCCATATGGAAGCGAATTCTAAAATCCGTTTTAGCAAGCTCCTTATTCATTTTAAAATAATCACACTCGTGATATTTTGTAGAATTGTATGACCGATCCTCATCAACTAGATCCTTACTTGTTCGATCATCGAAAATAACAATCGGGTCTAAGACCAATCCTAATTGGGTTGCATTATGAAGTCATGGACTATGTCTTAAAGCTTGTTTTGCATACCTTGGGTTAGGGGGAAGGCCTTTTTGACGTGATAAGTTAAATTCTCTAAACGAAGCATCAAATAAGTGCACTAGTTGAGAAGCAGCGTATTGTCTTAAAAGCAAGTAATCTAGACTTCTAATCTTATTAGCAGCATTAATCTCCATTTCATTCTTCTTAGACTCGAGTAAATCAAAATCCGTTTGAAGTTTTTGAAAATTAGTGACCACTAACTCCTTTTCTTTAAGTTCATTAGAAAGATTTGCTCTTAAGTTTTCAATTTCTTGCAAATGACCCATTTGTTTGTTTCGAAAGTGATCATATTCGGGATTTGTTAGAACACTAGACGAAGGCACTAATTCCAAGGTTTGAACTTTCTCATTGCTTAAGACAAGCTCATCAGACAAATTCTTATTCTTAGCTAGGGTTTCTAAGAGTGCAACATTCATTTGGCTAAGTAATGTAGCAGGAACCATGACCAAATCTTGTTGAGCAGGAGTATGCGTATGCGAAATAACTCCCGGTTGTGTTTCACTCAAAGTTTGGGGACTCACATTGATATTACTATCATTGATTGTCTCCTCATTTGAAAGACTCACCACCGAAGACTCATTCGAATCAGCACGCTCTTGCACAACTTGATGTGGTTGAATACTAGCATCAGTGGTATTATCAGTGGTATTAATAAGTACCTCAGATCTCTTTTCTGGCCCTAAGCTGGAGATAGTTGCCATGAGAGCAGCCTTTGCAGATTGAAATTCATCACAGTCTGAGTCATACGCATCGAGATCATCTGCTTGGTATGCTGCATTCTGTGTGGTGACAGTGTCTTGTTCGGCAATCCCTGGATCAGCAAGAAATGCAAGCTCCTCTTCATCAAGTTCCCTTCCTTGTGCCTGAGCATTAACCAGATAAATCTTCTCTGCAAACCATTGACCATCCCTTCTCTTCTTGGGTTTCTTGCAATCCCTGGACATGTGACCTTCTTCCTTGCAATTGTATCATGTAATCATTCTCAACTTGCCTGTGGAATTAGCCCGTGGAGGAGTGTTGACCATTGGAGCAGGATTGATCGTGCGAGCATTGGTGTTTGATGTAGTAGGTCTCCCCTGATAAGGTTGAATAGGTTGAACCATTACCCTGCCATTCTCAATAGTAGCTTGTTGGCGAGAATTGGATGAATTCCTCAACTGATTGTTAGTTGGAGCTGATCCTCTGAATCCTCGTTTGCTTAATGTCCTTGTGAGATAAGCAGACATAGTGGTTAACACTTCAACTGGGTCAGCTCCTTGTTTGAATACAGGAATGGGGACTTCCTCATCATCACAATACATTGCTTGGTCTTGTAGAGCTACATAATCACTAGAAGGAATACTCATTTGATCAGGGTAGCTTGTTGGATATGCTGCATTCTCTTGATAAGAAGAATACGAGGACTGAGCATAAGGTGCAATGCTTGCTGGGTGATGTTGTGAAGCATAGTGTGGTGAAGGTGCATTAAACCGATATTGTTGCTGATGTGAGGTGGGTGGTTGTGGTAGAATCGAGTATTGGGGAAAGGTTGGCGTCATGTAAGGTGATGGATGATAGGCTTGATGTCCCAAGATATAAGGAGTGTTGTTGTGAGACATGCTTGGTTGATTCGCCATCAAAGCTAATGAATCCGGGTACATACCTCGAGGCGAACAGTGCATGATCACATGTTTCTCATGCTGCTGAAGAAAAGCATATAGTTGATCCAAATTGCACTTATGCAAATCCCTGGTTAACTTAACATCGGTAATATACTCACCCCATTCAGCTTGAGGTAAAGTATTCAAGAATTTGGTGTTAACCTGGAATGGAGCAATCACGAGATTGTATACATTCAGATCATTCATGAGTGTGGTGAATCTGAAGTAATAATCGTGAAGCGTTTCCCCTGGATTGTACGTGAATCTATCAAACAGATCATACAACTGACATTCCCTTTCCTGTTTGGTGAGAGACGTACCTTGTAGCAACACCTTAAGACGTTCCCATAAATCCTTTGCCACCGTATACTGACTTACCATTCGATAGATGTCATGTGGAAGGGCTTGGAGAATGGTTTGAAGAGCTTTTTCGTCTGCATCTGCAACAAGTTGTTGAGCTGGAGTGAGTTCTTCAAATTCTCGTGGTCGAGTCACGTTGTTAACCACGATGGTACCATATTCAAGTGGACCATTTAAAATTGACTTGACCATAAGCCTCCCATATACCGGTTTTCCCTTAAGGTAAGACATCATCCGGCCTTGCCATGCTTCAAAAACTTCTTTGATGAGCATTGGCGGGCGATTATCCGTTCCCGTAATGACGGAAATATCCGTAAGTGATGTCATCTAAGGCATTACTGAATTCGGATTCATTTTGTTCACTTCAAAGAGACAAAGATTATCGGTTGATCGAGCAGTGAAGTAAAGCTTGTGAATTGTGTTGAGTTTTTGTTGTAAGAAACCAAGATTAAATCCTCTAAAAAATCGTCGAAAAAACAAGTAAAATAACCCTTGATTCGGAACTTTTTGTTGATTCGGAAGATTTGGCTTGGAATACCTTGATTCGGAACTTTTGGTTCGGAAGTCTTGATCCGGAACTTTCCCTTGATCCTGAACTTTTCCCTTGATCCAGAACTTTCCTTGATCCGGAACTTTCTCCTTGATCCGGAACTTTCCTTGATCCGGAACTTTTGGTTCGGAACTTCCTTGATCCGGAACTTTCCTTGATCCGGAACTTTTGGTTCGGAACTTCCTTGATCCGGAACTTTCCTTGATCCGGAACTTTTCGTTCGAAACTTTTGGTTCGGAACTTTTGTTGATCCGGAACTTTTCGTTCAGAACTTTTGATCCGGAACTTTGGTTGATCCGGAACTTTTTGGTCTGGAAGTTTTTGGTTCGGAACTTTTGCTTGGTAAACAGAAGGTTGTTCGTGTATGAACAGTCGATCAAAAAGAAGATTTAAACCCATATTTTTACCAAATAACCCAAAAAGTTTTGTGATTTCTACAATAATAAGTAAAAACAAATACTTATCTACTAATCCCAATCACAAAAATACCAAAAACACCAAGAATCAAGATGGATCTTCTTAAAGAACACTAATACAATGAAAAACTAAAAAACCACACAAATCATTACCTTAAATCACCCCATAGCTCTGATACCAAATGTAGAATCTTGATAACCTATGAATCTATGAAGTGGGTTGATGTTTACTAGAGAGAGAAACTAGAGAGAGAAAGTGAGAGAAAACTATGTGATATTTTATTAAGTGAAACTAGAAAGTGAACAACAACCAACCCCTTTCCAAGGAGGAAAGGGGTATTTATACTTCCAAGTCACTAATAGACTTGGGCCGGCCCATGACAAGCCCATGGACCGGTTCTTACTTAACTAAATAAGTAACTATTAACTACGAGCTATTACAATCATTAATAATATTGTGGAGTGACCGATTCTTCTAATATACGTAACAACGTATTTCTAACAGTTTTTCCATCCTTTAAATTGAATAAATGACTTCTAAAAGTCTTTAATGAATGTGATTTGTTGGTAACGATTTTTGGGACTAAACGCTACTCTGATTTATATATTGGGATGGGAAAATTTTTTAGACAAGATTGTATAATATTTCAACGTCTCTTTTGAGGTCGTTTTCTATGATTATGTGTGATGTGCTATGAGTAGCGCCCCAAAGTGGTATTCCGCTGCGTAGTAATTTGGGGGTGTTACATTAAGTCACATATCTATTGGCAATAACATATGGCTGCAAACGGGGAAATCCTAAGGATAGGAAAGATGTCCTTACTGAAGGACAAAATATCCATACCTTATGTCCAGTAAATGAAGACGAAAATGAACGTAGAAGATCACTCTGACTTCACAATAGCTACATAATGAAGGGACATGAATAAGTGTCGATCTTACTTATACATACTTGTCATTTAGTTTACTTGTCGTGTTTATACTTATTATACTTGTTCTTGTCTTGTCTTAATATTTCATGTTTTAATCACGTGTTTCTTGTAGTTTCATGTGTTTCATGTTTTAAGTGTTATAGTACTTGTTATAACGTAATGAGTAACTTTCTAAAAATAGCAGGTTTCTATATATAGTAACTTTCCAAAAATAGCAGGTTTCTAGATATAGTAACTTTCTAAAAATAGTAAGTTTCCTTAAATAGTAAGTTTCTAAAAATAGAAAGTTTCTATAATTAGTAAGTTTCCAACAATAGAAGTTTCCATATTTAGCAGGTTTTTATAAATAGCATGCTACCATATTTAATGTATTCCCATAACTTTCTAAAAATAGTAAGTTTCCTTAAATAGTAAGTTTCTAAAAATAGAAAGTTTCTATAATTAGTAAGTTTCCAACAATAGAAGTTTCCATATTTAGCAGGTTTCTATAAATAGCATGTTACCATATTTAATGTATTCCCATAAATAACATGTTACCATATTCAGTGTGTTTCCTTATTTATCATGTTGCCATAAATAGTATAATTCCACAATTAACATGTTTCTATAATTAATCATATGCTTATTTTATATCATGTAGAATCTATTTTTATATAATAAAACAAAATAATTTACAACTATTTTAAAGCACAAAAAATTAAATTAGTTTCCTAATATGGCTAGAATGTACAAGATTTTTAAGGCACAACCCATTAACTCTGCCATAACACATGTTAGAAATACGTTTTAACGTATATTAGAAGTATCGGTCACTCCACAATATTATTTATGTTGTAATAGCTCGTAGTTAATGTTACTTATTAAGTTAAGTAAGAAACCGACCCATGGGCTTGTCATGGGTCGGCCCAAGCCCAAATAATGGCCTTGGATATAAATACCCCTTTCCACCATGGAAAGGGGTTGGTTGTTGACATTCTATTTTTTCATTTGAATAAAATCACATAGTTTCTCTCTCACTTTCTCTCACTAGTTTCTCTCTCTAGAATTCTTCAACCCACTTCATAGATTCATAGGTTATCAAGATTCTACATTTGGTATCAAGAGCTATGAGGTGATTTAAGGTAATGATTTGTGTTGTTATTTAGTTTTTGATTGTATTAGTGTTCTTTAAGAAGATCCATCTTGATTCTTGGAGTTTTTGGTGATTTTGTGATTGGGATTAGTAGATAAGTATTAGTTTTTACTTATTTTAGTAGAAATCACAAAACTTTTTGGGTTATTTGGTAAAAATCTGGGTTTGTTCTTCATTTTTTTGATCGACTGAATACTCGTACAAGTTTCTGTTTCCCAGACAAAGTTCCGAACCAAAAGGTTCAGGATCAATAAGTTCCGGATCAACAAAAGTTCCGGATCAAAAAGTTCCGAACCAAAAGTTCCGGATCAAGGAAAGTTCCGGATCAAAAAGTTCCGAACCAAAAGTTCCGGATCAAGGAAAGTTCCGGATCAAGACAAAGTTCCGGATCAAAAAGTTCCGAACCAAAAGTTCCGGATCAAGGAAAGTTCCGGATCAAGGAAAGTTCCAGATCAAGACAAAGTTCCGAATCAAAAGTCCCGAACCAAAAGTTCCGGATCAAGGAAAGTTCCGGATAAAATCTTCCGAACCAAAAGTTCCGGATCAAGGAGTTCCGAGCCAAAATCTTCCGAATCAACACTTCCGAATCAACAAAAGTTCCGGATCAAGGGATATTTCACTTGTTTTTTCGACGATTTTTTTAGAGGATTTAATCTTGGTTTCTTACAACAAAAACTCAACACAATTCACGAGCTTTACTTCACTGCTCGATCAACCGATAATCTTTGTCTCTTTGAAGTGAACAAAATGAATCCGAATTCATTAATGCCTCAGATGACATCACTTACGGACATTTTCGTCATTACGGGAACGGATAATCGCCCTCCAATGCTCATTAAAGAAGTATTTGAAGCATGGCAAGGCCGTATGATGTCATACATTAAGGGAAAACCGACATATGGGAGGCTTATGGTCAAGTCAATTCTAAATGGTCCACTTGACTATGGTACCATCGTGGTTAACAATGTGACTCGACCAAGGGAGTTTGAAGAACTTACACCAGCTCAACAACTTGTTGCCGATGCAGACGAAAAGGCTCTTCAAACCATTCTCCAAGCTCTTCCACATGACATCTATCGAATGGTAAGTCAGTATACGGTGGCAAAGGATTTATGGGAACGTCTAAAGGTGTTGCTACAAGGTACGTCTCTTACCAAACAGGAAAGGGAATGTCAGTTGTATGATCTGTTTGATAGATTCACGTACAGCCCAGGGGAAACGCTTCACGACTATTACTTTAGATTCACTACTCTCATGAATGATCTGAATGTATACAATCTCGTGATTGCTCCATTCCAGGTTAACACCAAATTTTTGAATACTTTACCTCAAGCTGAATGGGGTGAGTATATTACCGATGTTAAGTTAACCAGGGATTTGCATAAGTGCAATTTGGATCAACTCTATGCTTTTCTTCAGCAGCATGAGAAACACGTGATCATGCACCGTTCGCCTCGAGGTATGTACCCTGATTCTTTAGCTTTGATGGCGAATCAACCAAGCTTGTCACACAACAACACTCCTTATATTTTGGGACACCAAGCCTATCATCCATCACCTTACATGACACCAAGCTTCCCCCAATATTCGATTCTACCGCAACCACCCACCTCACATCAGCAACAATATCGGTTTAATGCACCTTCATCACAATATGCTTCACAACCTCACCCAGCAAGCATTGCACCTTATGCTCAGTCTTCATATTCTTCTTATCAAGAGAATGCAGCATATCCATCAAGCTACTCTGATCACATGAGTATTCCTTCTAGTGCGTATGCAGTTCAACAAGACCAAGCAATGTATTGTGATGATGATGAAGTCCCCATTCCTGAATTCAAACAAGGAACTAATCCAGTTGAAGTGTTAGCCACTATGTCTGCTTACCTCACAAGGACTTTAAGCAAACGAGGATTTAGAGGAACAGCTCCTATGAACAATCAGCTGAGGATTCATCTAATTCTCGCCAACAAGCTACTATTGAGAATGGCAGGGTAATGGTCCAACCTATTCAACCTTATCAGGGGAGACCTACTACATCAACCACCAATGCACGCACGGTCAATCCTGCTCCAATGGTCAACACTCCTCCACGGGCTAATTCTACAGGCAAGTTGAGAATGATTACATGCTACAACTATAAGGAAGAAGGTCACATGTCCAGGGATTGCAAAAAACCCAAGAGGAGAAGGGATGGTCAATGGTTTGCAGAGAAGATTTATTTGGTGAACGCTCAGGCACAAGGAAGGGAACTTGATGAAGAGGAGCTTGCATTTCTTGCTGATCCAGGGATTGCTGAACAAGACGTTGTCACCACACAGAATGCAGCATACCAGGCAGATGATCTTGATGCCTACGATTCAGAATGTGATGAACTTCAATCTGCACAGGCAGCTCTTATGGCAACTATCTCTAGCCTAGGGCCAGAAAAAAGATCTGAGGTACTTATTAATACCACTGATAATACCACTGATACTAGTATTCAACCACATCAAGTTGTGCAAGAGCGTGCTGATTCGAATGAGTCTTCGGTGGTGAGTCTTTCAAATGAGGAGACAATCAATGATAGCAATATCAATGTGAGTCCCCAGACTTTGAGTGAATCACAACCGGGAGCCATTTTGCATACGCATACTCCTGCTCAACAAGATTTGGTCATGGTTCCTGCTACATTACTTAGCCAAATGAATGCTGCACTCTTAGAAACCCTAGCTAAGAATAAGAATTTATCTGATGAGCTTGCCTTATGCAACGAGAAAGTTCAAACTTTGGAATTAGTTCCTTCGTCTAGTGTTCTAACAAATCCCGAATATGATCATTTTCGAAACAAACAGATGGGTCATTTGCAAGAAATTGAAACCTTAAGAGCAGATCTTTCTAACAAACTTAAAGAAAAAGAGTTAGTGGTCACTAATTTTCAAAAACTTCAAACGGATTTTGAATTACTTGAGTCTAAGAAGAATGAAATGGAAATTAATGCGGCTAATAAGATTAGAAGTCTAGATTATTTGCTTTTAAGACAATACGCTGCCTCTCAACTAGTGCACTTATTTGATGCTTCGTTTAGAGAATTTAACTTATCACGTCAAAAAGGCCTTCCCCCTAACCCACGGTATGCAAAACAAGCTTTTATCCATAGTCCAAGACTTTATAATGCAACCCAATTAGGATTGGTCTTAGACCCGATTGTTATTTTCGATGATTGCACAAATAAGGATCTAGTTGATGAGAATCGGTCATACAACTTTGCAAAATATCCCGAGTGTGATTATTTTAAAATGAATCAGGAGCTTGCAAAAACGGATTTTAGAATTCGCTTCCATATGGATAAAGATCTCATCACAGCACCAACCTACATGTTACATGAAGAAAACCCTAGTACACTTCCTACACTTGTCAAAATGGAAGGACCTAAGGAAATTCCAAAGGATCTTCCACCTGTTAGCACTGTATGGTTAAACTTGCAAGAGATTAATCAATACTTTGCTAGTTTTGACAAGGTCATTTTGGAATGTACGACTTCAAATGGCCTAAACGCCAGAGAATGGGCTTTCGAACACATGAACGAGGTGTTTAAGAATGAGATCAATCCGTTTGTCGAAAGTCTAAAAGGAAGTTTTGCATCTCTTTCGGAAAATCTTGAGTTTGAAATTGCAGAAGTTCAAAAAGTGTTTTATGAAATGGACACCGCTTACGAACTACAATTAATTGAAAAGGAAAAGATTTTATCCAAATATGACCGATTCTTGTCCCAAGTAATTTCGTGTGATGTGCTTACTACTGTGAATGTTAATTATTCGAATGAGCTTACATCCGCTATGATTAACTGTGATGCTGTGAATATATGTGACGATGTGTGTGATCTCTCTGTAAATGTTGCTGATACTGTAAATGAGGTAGATAATCATTCTTGTCACGAATCTAACGCTGAATTTTTAAAGCTACAAGATTCTTATAATTTACTTTCAAAATGCTTTAATCAACTTGAACAACATTGTATATCTTTAGAACTAAAACAACAAACTCAAAATGAAGATCTTTTGATAACAAATGGTTGTGAAAACAGTGTTGAGACGAGTGACAAGATGATTGCAATAGTTAAGGCATTAGAGGAGGAGATTATGAGATTAAAGAGAGATGTGTCATCAAATGAAACACTAAAATTGGAACTAGAGGCTGCAGAGTCTAAAAACCAGGGGAGATGGATCGTGCAAGACAGGGAATGTCCAAACTTTATGATTCACTAGAAGAACGCTTCGCTTTTAATGCGGCACAGCAACAATCTTATGTTGAACAATTGAACCAAAAATGTGAGGAAATCTCTGACTTAAACATCCTGCTCATTGACAAAAACATGGTTTTGGCCGAGTTAAAGGAGACACTTCTTCTCACCCGACAAGAAGCTGTTAATAACTTAGCTACCAACTCTGCACCGTCCTCTAGTGCTCCAACAACCAAGTCAGTAGTGCTTTATAAGAACCTGCTTCATAAGAAAAACCCGGTTACCTACGATGATTATATGAGGAATGCAATTAAGCATGTAGATCTTGTTAGGGATATTTTAGACGATCTTTATGCCTTAGATCCCTCAAGTAGCTACTATTATTCAGCTCATGAATATATTAAGCGAGTTCAATATTGCTTAGCATATTTGCAATACATAGGTAAACCAGGTTCTACACTACTCACTAATCGACCCATTGCTGTAACTCCATTCAATAAGACCCCAGGAGCAAAACCGTCATTAGCACAATCAAGTAAGGCACCTTTAAAATCTGTTGCTAATGTTCCCACTTTGCCTTCTACAGGAGTAAAAGAGTCTACTAAGGCTAAAGGATCGCCACTCAAGAAAGATAAGATCAAGCCCTCCACTAGTAGTACCAACAAGAAGAAAGTAGAAGCTCACCATAGGAATGTTAGTTCAGATTTAAATAAAAAGAATCATGTTAAGACTAAAATCTCTGCGCCTGTGCAGCAGCCTAAACCATTTGTGAATTCTGATTTGAAATGTTGGAATTGTAATGAATGTATGTTTTCCCAACGTCATGATTTGTGTCTTATTGATCATGTGAATGA
Source organism: Glebionis coronaria (assembly GCA_025667525.1). NCBI lineage: Eukaryota > Viridiplantae > Streptophyta > Magnoliopsida > Asterales > Asteraceae > Glebionis > Glebionis coronaria. The sequence continues at coordinate 443,471,881 of CM046879.1, read as the reverse complement.
AATGAATGCCATTAGGAATGATCTTGAATGGAAGCCAACTGGTAGAACTCGTGCCCAAGTTGGCTGGCAATGGCGTCCCACTGGTAGGACCTTTACATTAGATGGAAAAATGTGCCCTTTAACTAGGAATGCATCCATTGAGGTTAGGTCTGAGCGTCCTTTAGTTAGGCACACTAGCACTAAAGTGTGGAAACAGCGCCCTTTAATTAGGTCAGCCCCCACTATAGTGCCTATCAGTGAAGAAATACCTCAGGATTTAAGCCAACTAGAATCTACACCACCAACTAGGAAGAAGAAGGCTAGGAAATCTAAGAAACCTAAAGTTAGCAAATCTAAGATTATTAAATCTGTACCTGCTAATAAAAAGGAACATTCAGATTCCGATACCTCTACATTGTCCTCGTCTGGTGATATTTTCAGGTGTTCCAAATCATCCTCTGGTATTTGGACTCCGGTTGTTCAAAGCATATGACCGGAGATCGCTCGATGCTCCGAAATTTCGTCAGCAAGTTTCTTGGAACGGTTAAATTCGGTAATGATCATATTGCAAAGATAATGGGGTATGGTGAATATCAGATTGGAAACGTCACGATTTCAAGGGTATACTATGTAGAAGGTCTTGGTCATAATTTATTCTCGGTAGGACAGTTTTGTGATTCCAACCTAGAGGTTGCTTTTCGACAACATACTTGTTTCATCCGCAACTTGGAAGGAAAAGATTTGTTGAATGGATCTCGTGGTGCAAATCTTTATACTTTGTCCTTACAAGACATGATGGCCGCCTCTCCAGTATGTCTTCTCTCTAAAGCATCTAATACCAAGTCATGGTTATGGCATCGCAGATTATCTCATCTCAACTTTGATGCTATTAATCATCTGGCTAAAAACGAATTAGTTCGTGGTCTTCCAAAGCTCAAATTTCACAAGGACCATTTATGTTCCGCGTGTTCAAGGGGGAAAAGTACCAAGAAATCATACAAGCCCAAAGCTGAAGACACCAATCAAGAAAAACTTCATCTTTTGCATATGGATCTTTGTGGGCCAATGAGAACTGAAAGTGTGAGCGGTAAGAAATTCATTCTTGTTATTGTGGATGATTTCTCCAGGTTTACATGGGTTAGATTTCTACGTACAAAGGATGAAGCACCGAAGGCTATCATCACTTTTCTGAAATTCATTCAGGTACGTTTAAATACTACTGTCCGCCGTATTCGTACAGATAATGGAACAGAGTTCGTCAACCAGACTCTTCGTGCTTACTATGAAGAAGTTGGTATCTCACATGAAACATCCGCTGCACGTACTCCACAACAAAACGGTGTCGTTTAAAGACGGAATCGTACGCTTATGGAAGCTGCTAGGACTATGCTGATTTATGCTAACGCTCCATTGTTCTTGTGGGCAGAAGCTATATCTACTGCATGTTTCACCAAAAACCGCTCTATCATTCGGAAACGCCATGGAAAAACACCTTACGAGCTTCTACATGATCGTAAACCCGATGTTTCATTCTTTCATGTGTTTGGTGCTCTTTGTTATCCAAACATTAACAGTGAGAACTTGGGCAAGCTTCAACCGAAAGCCGATATAGGTATTTTCATTGGTTACTCACCCTCCAAGAAAGCATACCGAATTTACAACCGTCGTCTTGGTAAGATTGTAGAAACTATGGACGCAGATTTTGATGAGCTGACAGCGATGGCTTCTGAGCAACGCAGCTCTGAACCCGCGCTTCATGAGATGGGAACCGGTGCTATTAGTTCCGGATTAGTTCCGGATTAGTTCCCAATAATCCTACTTCTAGATCATTTTTACCACCTACAAGGCCCGAGTGGGATAAACTGTTTCAACCATTGTTTGATGAATTCTTTGATCCCCCAAATGATGAAGTTCCAGCACCTGTAGTGATAGCTCCAATCCCTGAAGTTGTTGCTCAAGGAAATGAAGCTTTATCTAATGCATCTTCAATTAACATTGAACCGGATGCACCCTTACCAAGTGATTCTCAAACTACACCTGAATCGTCACCCTTACTTGTGCCTAATGATGTTGAAGAGGATTCTATTGATCACGATTTGGAATATGCTCACCTACAAGAGCTTCCTTTCTTTGGTGTACCGATACCTGAAAACCCTTCAGCTGCGTCTACCTCAGAAGAAGCTCCTTCTATTGTTCACTCCAGACCACCTAGGATTGAAAAACATAGCACCAAATGGACAAAAGATCACCCAATTAGGAATGTCATTGGTAATCTCGATCGACCAGTCTCTACACACCATCAATTACAAGAGAGTGCACTCTATTGCTACTTTGATGCATTTCTCTCCGAAGTTGAACCTAAAAATTGGCAACAGGCTATGACTCAATCATCTTGGATTGAAGCCATGCAGGAGGAACTAAATGAATTCCAAAGACTTGAAGTATGGGAATTAGTTCCTCTCCCTGACAAGGTTAACATCCTTACTTTGTTGTGGGTTTATAAGGTTAAACTCGATGAGATGGGTGCAGTATTGAAAAATAAGGCTAGATTGGTTGCTAGAGGATATAAACAAGCCTTGGGTATAGACTTTGAAGAATCATTTTCTCCTGTTGCAAGATTGGAGGCTATTAGACTATTCCTTGCGTATGCTGCTCATATAAACATGATCGTCTATCAGATGGATGTGAAGACGGCATTTTTGAATGGTGAACTAAGGGAAGAAGTCTATGTTAGTCAGCCGGATGGGTTCGTTAGCACGGAGTTTCCTAATCATGTGTACAAGCTTAAGAAGGCTCTCTATGGGTTGAAACAAGCTCCACGCGCGTGGTATGATCTCCTTTCAACATATCTCATTTCGGAAGGCTTCTCCAAAGGAAAGGTGGACCCCACTCTATTCACTCTCAAGGAGGACAACGACATGATTCTGGTACAAATTTATGTTGATGATATAATATTTGCTGCCTCTAACATAGAATTGTCAAAACGCTTTGAGAAGATAATGTCCACACGCTTTCAGATGTCAATGATGGGAAAATTTTTATTTTTCTTAGGATTACAAGTTTCTCAGAATCCCAGAGGCATCTTTATTAATCAATCCAAATATGCTCTAGAATCTTTAAAGAAATATAACTTTGATAATTGTGACCCCGTGGACACTCCAATGGTGGAGAAATCCAAGTTAGATGAAGATAGGAATGAGACTATTGTCGATCCAAAACTTTACCGTGGGATGATCGGCACCCTTCTCTATCTGACTGCTAGCAGGCCTGATTTGCAATTTTCCGTATGCATGTGTGCCCGGTATCAGGCTCGGCCTACCGAAAAGCACCTACATGTTGTTAAAAGGATCTTTCGGTATCTCAAAGGAACACTTCATCGTGGTCTATGGTATCCGAAAGATTCCTCCATTGCTTTAATATCATACGCAGATGCCGATCATGCTGGGTGTCAAGACACGAGGCGTAGCACTTCTGGGTCTGTGCAACTCCTTGGAGACAGATTGATTAGTTGGTCTTCAAAAAGGCAGAAAAGCGCTGCAATTTCTAGCACGGAGGCTGAATACATCGCTATGTCCGGTTGTTGTGCTCAAGTCCTTTGGATGAGATCACAACTAACTGACTACGGTTTGGGATTCAACAAAATCCCGATGTATTTTGACAACAAGAGTGCCATTGCCCTTTGCTGCAACTATGTTCAATACTCCCGAGCCAAGCACATAGACATTCGCTACCATTTCATTAAAGAGCAGGTGGAGAACGGAGTGATCGAGCTGTATTTTGTCACCACTGAGTATCAGCTGGCAGATATGTTCACCAAAGCCTTAGATCGAGGACGAATCGAGTTTTTGATCGATAAGCTTGACATGCAATCATTCACTCCAGCGACTCTCAAAGAATTGGCAGAAGAATCAGCTGAATAGTGGTGGTAAACTATTCAGGCGTATCCTTTGTTCGTGATCATGTATATTATCGTAAATATATAAACCACAAAAAGAAAAATACAAAAATATAAAACCAAGAAAAACCATAAAAAATATAAAACCTAGAAAAACCATAAAAATTATAAAATCAAGAAAAACCAAAAATATTTTTCGTTTTTTAAATCGGGCATGTCTTTTAGTATGGTAATATTTACGGCCTTAGAAATGTCGATCAATATTGACACGGTGCCATAAATAGAGTCCGTATAAAAGTTGTACATTTTTAAAACATGCCCATAATGGCTTGTAGTTATTTCAGACTGCAACCCGATTTTCATATTAAAGTCACGTATTTCCTTGGAAAACGTTGGCTCACAACGGGAATTAATTTTCTCGGGCATGATTTACAAGCCAAATCATGCAAAGGGATCAAGTTTACTTTACAACTTGGTCTAACACGAGTTAGTGTACGTCTCAGTGCATTAATTTGTCAAAATAAGAGAAATCTTATTGCCACCACGAATCAATCTTTTTAAAGACATTAACTGGAAAAGTTTTCATCAATATTTGACTCTTTAAACAATGACTACAGCTCTTTAAATAGAAAACGGGTCATCGTTTAAGGGGGAGAAAATATTAAATCATTTTCATCATCAAAACGATTTTCAAAAGTGATTGTGGAAATTTAATTGGCTAAATGGTTTATGAGTGGTCTTGCTTTAGAATACGACTTGTGCTCGTTCAATGTGATAGGAATTGCTTTAAGATCTTGGAGATTTGCTAATAGGTTGCGATGCTTAAGTTGTGTGAAGGTTAAGTTGGCGAAATTTAACAATGGTTAGGAAAAATGAAAAGTTATAAACCAAAAAGGAAAAGAAAAGAAAAGTGTAGGGATTTAAAATGACTAAGGGAGAATGTTGAATTTTGACCTAAGTCAAACCAAACCCCCCCCCCTCCGTTTTTCTTATCTTCACTGTTTCTGTCTCATATTTTCTTTCCGCCATTGATACACACATTCAAGCTTTTACATACTCTCGATTCTAATCATCCAATCCATTTCATCCGATCAAACAAGGTACTAACATCGAATCTTTAACTTATAATTCGCCTAAATTCATCATTTAATCTGTTAATTGATTCGGGTAAATCAACTTTATCAAATTAGGGTTCGTTGTCCTAATTAAGGATTAATTGATTAGGGTTTTAGGTGGGTTTTACTCGGAATAGCATTAGAAGATGTTTTGTTGCCTTAGCATGCCTTAAAACTCACAAACGCGACTAGATTAATCATTAATAGGGTACGTTAAGTACTTCCGGATGAACAAGGATTATGAACTTCCGAATGAAGGAAGTTCCGGATGAACTTCCGAATGAAGGAAGTTCCGGATGAACTTCCGAATGAAGGAAGTTCCGGATGAACTTCCGAATGAAGGAAGTTCCGAGTGAACTTCCGAATGAAGGAAGTTCCGAATGAACTTCCGAATGAAGAAGTTCCGAGTGAACTTCCGAATGAAGAAGTTCTGAATGAACTTCCGAATGAAGAAGTTCCGAATGAACTTCCTAATGAAGAAAGTTCCGAGTGAACTTCCGAATGAAGAAGTTCCGAATGAACTTCCGAATGAAGAAGTTCCGAATGAACTTCCGAATGAAGAAGTTCCGAGTGAACTTCCGAATGAAGAAGTTCCGAGTGAACTTCCGAATGAACTTCCGAATGAAGAAGTTCCGAATGAACTTCCGAATGAAGAAGTTCCAGATGAACTTCCGAATGAAGAAGTTCCGGATGAACTTTCGAATGAAGAAGTTCCGGACGAACTTCCGAATGAAGAGTTCCGAATGAAGGACTTCCGAATGAAGAGTTCTGAATGAAGGACTTCCGAATGAAGAGTTCCGAATGAAGGACTTCCGAATGAAGAGTTCCGAATGAAGGAGTTCCGAATGAAGAGTTCCGAATGAAGAGTTCCGAATGAAGAGTTGTTGAATTGATAGTTGTTTGCCTGTTATAAGTACTTGTTGAAATGTATTATGCTTAGAAGTCATAATGATATATATCTATATATTGTTTGTGCATCAACCTTTTATGTCTTATCTTAAGCAGATACGATGACTAATCCAACAGTACAAGCACTCCAAGATGCTAGAACAACCGCAATTGCCGAAGCAAGAGCTCTCAAGTTCATACTAAACAATTACCGGCTGAAGCAAGTTTCAAAATCCACTCACCATGGATTTAAAGTCGCCATAGCAATTCTTGATCACTCTCATTTCAAGAATGCTTTAAGGAGTACTGCCTCGGTGCCTTATGATTACATGTATGAGTTCTGGGCTACCAAGGAAAGCACTTCAAACAAGATCACCTTCACTCTCGACAACAAGCAACAGACACTTACAGTTTCAGATTTCCGCAAGATTTTTGGAATACGGGATACACCCAAAGGTATGTCATTTTCTAGGGATCCTACCAAAGACGAACTCATGGAGATGTTCGATGCTCTTGGATGTCCTGACATACGAGTAGTGTCTGAGTTTACCACCGCTAAAGTAGGTCAACCTTGGAGAGCAATCTTGGGTATTCTCAGTAGATGTCTCACACCTAAAACATCTGGGCATGATGCTTTGCGTAGTCCAATCATGAACATCTTCTATGGCATGTACAAAGGCTCAAATGCAGATTATGCATTATTGATGTGGGAAGAATTTAACTTTCAACTCTTCCAAAACAAGAAGCTGAAGACTAATTTCTTTCCTTACCCTCGGTTTATCAAGCTTATTATTAACTATTTTATGAAGAATGATGTCTCTATTGATAAGCGTGCAGCAAGTCGTCATCACACTGAAGAGGCTGATCACACTGTGGATCTAAGGCATGAAGGACCATCTGGTGGTGTTATTCCTGGTCCTATTCCCGATTATCTTCTGACGGATAAAATTAAAGCTTCTGCTGATTACAAACTACTGCTACTAGAAAGCAAGAAGCTAAAAGCAAGCCTTCAGACAGGAGAAGACTCGTCTACTACGGTCAAGAGTAAAGGTAAACGCAAGCAACCATCTGCTTTATCTGAACCCGAAACCAAGAAGAAGAAGACTGAGGTTAAGAAGGGAAAGGGTACGGCTGATGAGTTAGTTCTCCGCGACGAAGAAGATGTTGATGATCCTACTCTTGACAAGGCTGAGAGAAAATTAATGAAGATAGCTATTGAAAGGAGTAGGAGAGACACGGGCGGTAGTGGTTCGGGTGCACAAATAAATATTGAAGAAGAGTACCAGGAGCCAGATGATATTGATGAGTTTGGATCACTTGAACGGTATTCTACTTCGAAGGAGACATCCATCCCTGTTTCAGCAAGTGTTGAAAAAGAGTCCGGTGCTCCCACAATCATGGTACCTACTCAGCCTTTAGTAACTCAACCTCCACCAATACAGCCCTTACCAACCCGACCGGTACCAACACCATTCCTTCCACCTCCAATAACTCCCATCCTCAGTACCGTGGTTACAACCGAGCCTCTTCAACCAACCCAGAGTAGCTCTGCATCATCTTCAATGGCTGCATTTGTAATGGCAGAACTCTTGGATAAACATACGGATAATCAAAGAAAAGAGATGGATAATCTTCGCCAAGAGCTACTTAGACGAGTTCAAAGTGAAGAAGCATCTAAGAAAGCCCAAGAAGAGATGCTTGCTAAGTTCGCTGCAGAGATGGAGTTGACACGTAAAGCTCATGCAGAAGAACTAGCTCAGGTCAAGCAGGCGGAAGCTGATAAGTATGCTGCACGAATCACGAGACTTCAAGCTATGAGGGATAAATACAAGGAGCAGAAAGAAACACTTGAAGCTTCTGTTGAAGAGAGAGTGAAAGAATCCGTTGAGTCCATTATGCCAAAACTGCGTGATGAGTTGAAGACACTCGCGGCTGATAACTTGATGATCAAGTCATCCAATCCTTCTGAATCCGCCTACAAAATTGCTTATGATTTAACGGATTTTGAATTAAAGAAGGTCCTCAAAGCTCGTATGAGGGAACTTGGATATTTTGATAAATCTAAAGTTCAACGGACTCTCTACAAGTCACTCAATGACGCTATTATGGAGGATGATCGGCTATTTAAGATGTTTGGAAGTGTGGTACCTTACCACATTCTGCCTGAGGAAGAAAGGGAAGAAAGTGAACAAGAAGAGGGTGACGGGGAAGAAGAAGGTGAAGAAGAAGAAGAAAAAGAAGAGGATGATGATGGTGACGATGATGGTGATGATGATGAGGATGATGATGATGATGATGGTGATGATGGTGATGATGGAAATGAGGAGAGTGCTAAGGGAAGCAACGAGGATAGCGATAAGGATGATGATGGTAAACAGCCTGAAACAGGGGATAAGGTTGCCAGCACAAAGAAACCTTCTAAGTCTGGAACCAAGTCTAAGAAAGATGCTGCAGAAAAGGAAAAATCTACTTCAACAGAATCAAGACGATCCAAGTGGCGCCATGATGTGAATGCTACTAAGGCGTCATCGATTCCCGGTACATCTATTGCTGTGTCTATACCTGTTACCACTAACCCTGTTATTTATGTTGTTGCTCCTGTGATTGCAGAGTCAGTAACTGAACCTGAAGCTGCACAACACTCGCCGGTTCATGACACCGCCGAGATGCCTGAATCAGAACCAGCAGATGTTCATGTTTCTACTCCTCTACAACAAGAACCACAATCTACTGTTCCCGAGTCAAGCACACGGGACTGGGCGGACACTTTGGAGATTGATGAAACTGCACCGCCACAAGCTTGGATCACGGCAGCTGCTAAATATGATCCAATCACAGACGCTGACAGAGATGTTCTATATCTCCGTATCCGTAGTCCGATTGACTTGTGTGCATTTCTGGCTCATGAGTATAAGACTTCGGTCACTCTGTCTTTGGTGAAGAGAGCGCTAAAGGATAAGAGAATTCGCGCCAAAACCAGGTTAACCCGAATGGAGTACGAGTATTATGCTGACGAGGTCCTGAAAGCTCCTAACACCGTTCAAAGGCCAGGCCTCCATGAATCAGAAAGAGCTCCACCTCCACTTGATCCTTCTCAAGATAATCAAATCGCTCTCGACTTCTTCGTCACCTATGATCTTGAGTATCTCCTCAAGGGTTCATCAAAGTACGCAACCTCCCTGACCTTGCTGAAAGCTGCCAACTGAGGGACAATACCCTGGATCGAGGAAAAGGTAAACCGACTCTGGGTCCCAAAGGTAACTCGTAATTATGATATGTATGCTGTTATAGGTGCATCTCATTGGGACGAACGAGTCCGAAGGGCGTACAGAGGTTGCTGCTTAGCCAATTCAAGAAGCAACGTTAGATCCGATATTCGCATCTCCAGCATTTTGGGACTGAAAACTGAAGCCAAGAATGGCTATTATCATGTGACGGAGATTCGTCTAAAAAGGGAGGATGACAGAGAATACAAAATCCAGCAGGGAGATTTTTCTATCATTCTCCTTGAGGATATCGAAGACATGTTGCTTATGATGACCCGGGATCAACTCACCCATATTGCTCGTGAAGACATCATTGCCTTGAATACAGCACTTCGTATGTTCACACGAAGCGTTGTTATCAAGAAACGAGTTGAAGATCTTCAATTGGGAGTCGAAAGCTACCAAAGGAAGCTTAACCTCACCCGTCCAATGAATTAAGTTCTACCTCAACATGTCGATAGATGTCCCTATACCGGCATTACTGTTCCGAATTACGACATTTTCTACTTGAACAGTCGAGGGATAATGAAGTTTATGAGGGTGGGTGAGCTTTATAAGTACAATGATGGGACTCTCATATACGTCAGAGGATAGTTGAAGCATCTTAATTTGGGTGGGTCTTTACCAGAGATGACTGAGGATTGGCATCAGGGTTATCTGCAAATGGCGAAGTATGTGATCAAGAAGATTGATCAAAAGCTCCGTGAACGTAGATTGATGAGGAGCTTAGAAAGATTCATTGGTGGTAGACCATATGAAGTGCACCACAAGTTACTGCAACGATCCATCTAATGGGTCGTACATTTTAGGTCCACTTTATATTGGTTTTTTAATTGTGAATATGTAAATTTGTGAATATTGTGCCTTTACGGCTTGATGTAGTGTTAAGGTATGATAATTTTTCAAGAATTTCTCACGAGATTCTAAATCTTTCAAAATATATCATACTAAAGCACTACAACTATCCCTTATTAATTTAAGGGGGAGCATTAACATGTTCTATGGCCAAACATCGATTTCATTTTTTACCCAAAGACCGGTTAATCCATTCAATATCCCAAATATTAATGGTTAACATTTTGGATAAGGGGAGAAAATGGGATTAAGGAGACTTAAATGATACTTGGCTAAAAGATGAAAAAGACTTAACGATAATCCAACTTAATATGTGTAAGACACGTGTTAAGGGGGAGCGTTTTTGATGAACAAAAACACCTAAGGTACAAAACTTTTGATTTCAATATCACAAGTACCTTAGGTGATTTTCAAGGATTTTTCATGGTGGCTATACTTTCCTAAAACACGCTTAATTCACGACGAATGTGGTGACAAAAGGGTGGTAGGAATAGGTTTAGTCCAATGATTCATCAGAGCCGATGGAATCTTCCCAAGGACAATTCCCTAGATAGAATTAGAAGTCCTAGGAAAGTTGGAGAAAGATTGTGAACGTAGCTGAATGCCGGCCAAGTACTTAAGCTAGCACTGGAACAATCACAACAAGGTGCTAGTTATGACGTATTGGTAAGTATTAAAGGGGTTGAAAAATGAAAAAGAATTGTAAAGATAAAGGGTGTAAAGAAAGAAGCCCTCCTTACAACCTTAGGCAGAAACCGGGTCAATACATATGCTATTGAGATCATTTTTGTTAATGATTCTCGATATTGAAGAAAGACGTCATGGACCCAGTGATGCAATGCACAACCCTTTCCAGCTAACTCAAATATCTCTCAAAAGGTATTTGTTTTAATCACACGGAGATCAACACATTATCTATTGGTTTATTCACTCCGAATATACTGATATTGAAAAGGTGGCACTCCTCTCCAGCCATCGCTCACTAAATCAAAACGCACTATCGAGTCTAGAGCCACGAGATCATCAAAAGTCTCATTAGGACACTTTCCATTTATTCCTTGCTTTCTCACACACTGTGAAAAGTAAGAGATTTTTATGAGTCCTACGCAGTATTATTGTAATATTGCCAGAACATCCGAGTAATACGCAAGTATTACAATGAAGATGGAAATCCTGCTTGAGCCAACATCAAACAAGCTCATGGTAGGTTACACGTGCGGTTCTTTAAGAACCAATCTTGTGAAAAACTGGAAAGAAACAGTAGTTTAATTCTTAATTGAACTTAAACTCGTTCCAGGCCTCTACGCATTATCATATGATCTTGCCAGAACACTCAGAGTGACTCTTTATTGATCACAGTGACGAGTGGAAATCCTTCTAGTGTTAACATCAAACAGCACTTGGTAGGTGACGTGCAAGATTCTTTATGAATTAAGCTCGTGATAACTGGAAAGCAACGATGGTGAAAATCTTAATTGAAATTCACTTGTTCCAGGTTTCATGAATTGACGGATTCAATCATAAGGATTTTTAATCCAAATGATTCACTCTTTATGTTCGCAGTCAGCTTTGGACGGTCGAATAAAGAGAACGGGTTTACCCGCGAAATCCTGTCAGGAAGTTACTTAATTGAAACTATCCGTCACGGGTACGATATCTAATATCGTCCAACGATCTTCACCGACCGGAGGTAAAATGCTACCGAATTAGAATAAAATGTCAAAGCCATTTTATTTGTGTCGTTGCTGTGTACCTGTTAAAGACGGTGGCGTTGTTGTGTACCTGTTGAAGACGGTGGCGTTGCTGTGTACCAGTAGAAGACGGTGGCGTTGCGGTGTACCTGTTGAAGTCATTCCCACATGCTTATGTTTTTCTGCATCAAAGTTCAGCAAAATTCAAGAAAGTGCAAAATGAAGTCTTCCGATGTACTAAACTCTGAAGCTTTCGAGAATTCAACAAAAAGACATAAGTGTGTGGAACATGAAGTCACGAGGAGGCAAGATTCACAAGAAGGCAAAGATCGCACGTGATTGGTCAAAAGAACAATGCTCTCAAGCCAAAGCCAAAAAGATCAAATAAACATATTCACAACAAAAAGAAAGAAGAAAAGACTACGAGTTGAAGAACGAAGACTTAGTATAGTATGCTAGGTTTAGAACTTTGTAACGTGGAGTGACCTCCCTTAGGGGGAGATTGTTAGAAATACGTTCTAACGTATATTAGAAGTATCGGTCACTCCACAATATTATTTATGTTGTAATAGCTCGTAGTTAATGTTACTTATTAAGTTAAGTAAGAAACCGACCCATGGGCTTGTCATGGGTCGGCCCAAGCCCAAATAATGGCCTTGGATATAAATACCCCTTTCCACCATGGAAAGGGGTTGGTTGTTGACATTCTATTTTTTCATTTGAATAAAATCACATAGTTTCTCTCTCACTTTCTCTCACTAGTTTCTCTCTCTATAAATCTTCAACCCACTTCATAGATTCATAGGTTATCAAGATTCTACAACACACTTGCCTTATATACATTGCATAAAAACAATTTGAAAAAAACTACGCACTTATCATTAAAATTTCAAAACCTTTAACTTAATTATGGTAATATATTTATGGTCATTAAAAAATTTAAATTTCAAAAAATTAGAATGGATTAGTTATTTTTGGAAGAGTTTTATGGCTATTATTATGATGATAATGATGAGGCGTTTTTTAATAGCCCAATATACGCTCCTGTCCTAAATTAACTCTAAACCTAAAACCTATATAAGCGCCCCCACACCTCATCTGTAACACAAAGATCAAAATGTTCGACATCCATCTTTGTGCAATCTCTTAGATCTCTAAGACTCTATTCTTAATCCCCTTCTTTATAATGCTGCCAAGAATTGAATAGATTTAGGTCCATTCATGCAACAACATTGATCTAATTGCTTGCATAACAATATGGATTGCTGATCATTACAATGCTGCCAAGAATTTAATGGATTTAGGTCCATTCATTGATCTATATTGTAGATGCAACACAAAAAGAAAGAATGTGTTCTCGGCTTCCATGATTGTGCAATCTGTTAGATCATTCTTACTCTCCTTTTTAATGCTGCCAAGAATTGAATGGACTTAGGTCCATTCATGCAACAACATTGATCTAATTACTTGCACAACATTATGGATTGTTGGACATTTTAATGCTGCCAAGAATTGGATGGATTTAGGTCCATTCATGCAACATCATTGTTTTATGAGGTGTGTTACAATGGAGATTAATAATGCTTAATCTCCTTTGTAATGCTGCCAAGAATTAAATGGTCGTAGTTCCATTCATGCAACAACATTGACCTAATCTTCATTCAATGTTTCTGTTAATTGCAGGTGTTGGGTCAGTGTTTACTGACCCTGAAGCAACTCTAGGATTTGAATATAAAATCCCCCTAAGTTGTTCATGCTCAGTAGTAAGGCCAGACTGCTGAAGGATGACCAGAGGAACAAAGTTCCTACTAAAGTCAGCTTTCATCTTCTAGTTAACTTAGAAGACAAAGCAGTCTTTGCTTCAAATACTAGGCGGTCTAGTTGCTGAAGAACAAGTACTGAAGAAGAGCTTTCAGTTTAGTTTGGTTTAACAATACCAAACTGAATGATGTCGATCTCCTCCAGAATACTGAAGACTCTTCAGTATTTTGATGGTTTGCATTAGGCGGGAAAGATAACTTTAAGTCAAAGTAGGTTGCTTGTATAGTTAGTTATAAGTACAACCTTTATCTTTTCTAGAATAGTTTATTGTGTACTTTGTACTGTTTATCCAACATGGGCATCAACCACCCACTGGATAAACCCATGCATTGAAACATGCAAATGTAAACCCTAGTTTTACAATGCCTATATAAGGAGTGTACATTGAGAGGGAAACGGTTAACCAAAAATAAGAGTAGAAACTCTGGAAAACCTTTCTCTCTCAATACCAACAAAACCATATAGTCAAGAAGCATATGAACGTTTAGATTGGAGCTTAGACATTAACTTTGGTTATACGTTTAAGTAGAGGAGATCACAACCCATTGTCATTCAACCACTTTTTTCTTCCGCAAGCAAAGTGGGTTATATATTCTTTATTTGATTCTAATAAAAGTCTATACGTTGAAAAGTTATTGGTATTGTTGTTTTAATTGTTCGTAGTTCTTATTAATTACTAAAACAACACACTTGAGTCTTAGTAAAGAGTTATTACTTAAGGTTGATAAGTATTAACGATTTACAAGGGACCAACAAGTGGTATCAGATCGGTTTGATTAGCTAAACTCTTATTTTATTAAACTGCTCATTTAAAGTTTTCAAATCAAGATCCAAAAAATGGCTCAAGTAATACCACAAACCCTAGAGTATAGGGGTGGCCAACTCAATGCTGCTCCTGTCCTAGAGGTTGCTAATTTCACAAATTGGAAGAAGAGGTTCCTTGTCCACATGGTTGGGATTGAACCTTAATTCCTTGGAATAATTAAAAATGGTCCATTTGTTCCCATGTTTGGGGAAAATAGAAAACCTAAAGTACAATAGACAGCTGATGAGAGAAAAGCTGCTAACCTAGACCAGTGTTTCAAAAGTCTCATCATGTTTGTACTCCTAGATGACCAAATGAATTCTGTTGTAAAATGCAAAACAGAAAAATATACATGGGAGGACCTTATTCTCTATCATCAGGGACCCTCTGATGTAAAAGAAACAAGAATCATGGATTTAAAGCTTCAATACAATACCTTCAAACACAAAGAACGGGAAAACCTTACATAGATATTCACCATATACAAAGCACTGCTGAATGAACAAGTGAATGATGGTGTTGAGCTTTCAAAACTTGAAATTAACATAGTTTTTGTTAATGCATTGCCAAAGAAGTGGCTCAGTTTCTGCTAAAGCTTGAGAAATGATAATCACATTAAAGATTATGATATGGCCTCTCTTTTTGGGAAACTAAAATATGAAGAAAACTTAGTTGATAGGATTTATGAAAGCTCAAGCAAGAGTAAAGCATTAACCATTGCGACACCCTTGTCTACAGCCTTCTTTAGTGAGGCTGTCATCCAAGACTACCAAGATAGTCCTGATGATGAAGAAGACACAAGAACTAGTGAGGAATATCTGAATGACCTCAAAGAGTAATTTCATGAAAGAGAAATTCTGGCCAAGTCTAGAAGGTTCTTTAAGAAAGGAGGCATGTTCTCCAAAACCACAAAAGCTTCTATTGACACTGAATGCTACAAACGTGGGAAGACTGGTCACTTTGCTAGGGATTGTTATTCTAAAACATCAATTCCTTCTTATTCCTCACCAGCTCAATCAAGACCATCTGGTCAATCATCATTTCAACATAAACAAATTGCTTCTACTTCCTTTCAGCAAAATAGGGCTGAACTTTGACCAGCAAAAGACTGAGGTAAAGTATAGACAAATCAAAGCTAGATTGGCTCTCATGAGCACTGAAAGTTCTTCCTCCAAGGCTCCTAAGCAAGATAAGAACAAAGGGATCATTGTTGAAGCTTATGAATGGGATGAAGAGGAAGTCTCTTCAGAAGATGATGAATTGGTTAATGTGAAAGTGCTTATAGAACTTGCCGATGATGAAGGCTCAAACTCCAATGTTGTTGCCAGATAAAGTGCCAGAAATGGTGAATGGGTCAATATCACAATAAAAAAGGTACAAACTCTTCTTGAATTAGAAAAAAAGGATGACATTAAATTTGTCTTTGATTACCTTTGTATTGATCTAAAATTTGTTGAAGAACAAAGAAACAACTTGCTTGAAAAGTATCATAAACTTGTTCTAAAACTTGATGATTTTGAAAGTAAGCTAATAGAGCTAAAAGAAGCTAAACTTGATGTACTTACTTTTCAACAATTGAACAAAGAGATTCTTGATGAAAATAACTCCCTAAGAGTTGAACTAAAAGAAGCAAAAGATATTGTTAAATCTTGGCTTAGAAACTCTGATAGGGTAAATCAATGCATCAGTGAACACATTCCTGCTCAAAAAATAAAAATGCTTAGTACTGAAGGATCCTCCAGCACCAACTCCATTGATATTGTCTTTGTCAAAGCCTCAAATGAGGATGGTAGCTCGATCGTTGACGTTGTAAGGTCAGGTGAAGAGAATGTACCAAATCATGACACTGGACGTATCGTTCTTCCTGAGTTACAAGCAAATGCTAACACTTCAGCACTTGTTGAATCTTCAGTTACTAAAGATGACTCAGATGATGATTTAGAGAATGAAGTAAGTACCCTACTTCCTCCTTTGGAGAAGCTGGCTGGTGCTGAAACCTCTACTGGACCAAAATCAATCTAGTCAATCATCAAGTATTACACAACACACAAGGGTAGGTCTCCCAGGCATGTCAAAATTGACACTTCAAAAAACACTTCAGCCCTTGCTGAAGGTTCACATATGGGAACTACTTCTTCAGTTTAAAAAAATAAACTGAAGAATGCCAGATCTGATGAAGATGAGAGAATGTCTCTTATCATGTAAGAGATCAATGATCTCATATTGCAACTCAGGCAGCAGCAAACACCAACTCAATTCACAGATGAACCTTCAAACTCTCCACATTATAAGTACAAGACATAATTTAAAAGGGCTTGTGATCTATGTGGTTTAAACAACCATCTCATTGAAACTTGTCTAAAAGTGATTTATTGTACTAAATGTGAGAGGATTGACCATCGCACTTGTGAACATACTCAATATATGCTTGCTAAAACTAGTGTTGATGCTTACAATACTGAAGCATCTCATTCTAGGCGAAAAATGCCTTTCCTACCATGCATTCATTGTGGTATGGGCAATCATCACTCAGATGACTGTCACTACTACCCTGTTTGTGATATTTGTGGAAGTTATGACCATGACACTTATGGACATAATCGAGTTATCTCTCTCAGAAGAGGTATCAAACCTAGGAACCCAAACTCTATTTCTAAATGTTGTGAAACTTGTGGAAGTAATATCCATACTACATCTGATCACAATCATATAGAGTGGTTCAGAAGAGGTGAAGCCCTTCAGGCTAAGAGAGCAAATGCTATTCAATCCTCTCCTTCTTCTTCTGAGCAATCTTATTCATCCTAATCTAAAGGATCATTCAGATCTAGAACACCTTCTAGATCTAAAACACCCACCCATCAAAGGTGCTTTTCAAAGCAAAACTGACCATTTCCTTAACTTGTGTAATGTGTTCTCAGGAAGCCTATTTGGTACCTGGATAGTGGCTGCTCAAGGCATATGACTGGCACCAAAATTCATCTGTACAAGTATAAGGAGCAACAAGGTCCTAAAGTTGTGTTTGGTGATAACTCATCAGCTACTACTGAAGGATTTGGTTCAGTGTTATGCAATGGTATAGTTTTTACAACAGTGGCATATGTCAATGGATTGAAGCACAACCTCATCAGCATCAGTCAACTTTGTGATGAAAAGTATCTAGTGCTGTTTGATGACAAAAAAGGTACAATCTTCAACTCCAATCATGAAATTGTGATGATTGATCCCAGAGTCAAAGATGTTTATGTTATGAACATGAACTCTACTCAGGAGACATGTTTCTTTGCTAGAGCCTCCAACATTACTAACTGGCTTTTTGCATAACAGGCTCTCACATCTAAATTTCAAAACAATAACTCTGCTGGCAAAACAAAATCTTGTTATTGGTCTTCCTTCACTTGTCTACTCCAAGGACAAACCATGCTCATCATGTGAAAAAGGGAAGCACCATAGGGCCAGTTTCAAAACAAAGAAAACTTTCTCAATCAAGGAAAGTCTTCACATGGACTTATTTGGCCCTATATCACCTAGGGCCATTTGTCATGAAAAATATACACTTGTCATTGTTGATGAGTACTCTAGGTACACCTGGGTATATTTTCTAACAAAGAAAAGCCGTGCACTATGATAGGTGTGTAAACACCCATCCTTTTTACCACTTAATTACAATAATAACCGAGCCAAAACGTGTATTTTATGTCTTTTATGTCGGAATTATGCGTGGTTTGTGTTTTTGTTGTGATTTAGGACGAAAAGGTGAAAAGTGGATAAAACACGGGCATTCACGGGCTTTTATTGAAGAAAAAGATGAAAGACGAAGTCAAGAAGTCAAGAGTGCAAAAAGAACGGAAGTCCATGACCAATTCTGAAGATTTATCGAAGAAAAAGTCAAAAGACGGAAGTTTACTTAAAGCCGAAGAACTCAAGTCTACTTTATTGAAGAATTAAAAGACGAGTTCAAAGAAATCCCGAGCCAAAAGTCGTTAAAAGTCCAAGATTAAAGAAGATAAGAAGAAAAGGACTAAGCATGCAATTAACAAAGAGATTAAGAAGGAAGGGCCTAATGATGCAATTAAGAGAAAATGAAGGAGGGGAGGAAGCTTCCTAATCCTCCCCTATATATAGATTAGGCTAGTTAATCATTTTTCTTTGTTGGCTAATAGTGACAATTAGTTCTTCCATTTATTTACCTTGCACCTTTAAATTCATGTCAATTTAATTACTTGTCAAATTTAAATACCTTGTCTTGCACCTTAAATTCCTTTAATTTCAAGTAAGTTTCCATTTAATTCTTGTCAATCTTTACTTTATCTTGTTAATCTCCTATCTACCTTTCTTAATCTTTGATTTTTATGTTTATGTTTATGTTCATGTTCATGTTCTTATTTTGATCAAAGTGGATTTTGATTATTGTGCTTAGATTTGTTAGTTTTATTGATTTGGATAGTTTGTTTGTGATTATTGGATGTTTTGTTATTAGTTTAGTTTAATCTTGTGTTTGATTTTGGTTAAATTTGTGGTTAGATTCGTGTTACTGTATTTCCCTGTTCTTCGGGGGTGTTTGTTTCTGTTACTGTGATTCCCAGGAAAGTTCCGGATCAACTCTTTGTTCACAAGGAAAACTTCCGAACCAAGGTTCCCCAGGCCAGAACTTTCGAATCAGAAAGTTCCGAATCAGGAGCTGTTCATCCGAAAGAGTTCCGGACCAAAGTCTTCCGAATCAGGAGAAGAAGTTCTTTCATTCGGAACATTAGAAGTTCCGAACGAGCAAAGACTTCCGAACCAAGCCGGCTCACTCGGAAGAGTTCCGAATCAAGACCTCTTGTTCACTCGGAAGAGTTCTGAATAGAAAACTTCCGGATCAACAACTTCCGGATCAAGACTTCCGGATCAAGGAGTTCCGAACCAGGAGTGGTTCATTCGGAAGTATTCCGAACCAAACTTTTGGGAGGGTTTCGAATCAAGAAGTTCTGACTCAAGAACTTCCGAATCAAGGGTCAATCAGAAACTTCCGAACCAAGTTTTTGTTCCAGTTGAGTTCCGAATCAGTAAAGTTCCGAACGAAGGATTATTTTGGATAAGTGACATATTCAGAATAATTTGTTCCGGATCAAGTATTTTGGTAATATTCCAAGCGAAGAAGAATCATTCCGAACGAAGGTGACATTCCGGATGAGTGATTGTTCCGGACGAAGGATTGTTCCAAATGAGCTGTATTCAGGTTCTTTTTAGTATTTGTCTTTGATTTTAATTTCAAGCTTTATTTTTCCCGCTTTTTTCTTTAGTCGCACCTTAAGTTTTCTTGCCTTAGATTTATTTTAGTCTTGCCTTAGTTTAAGATTTAGGTGTGTTTTGAGTTTGCCTTAGATAGTTTTAAGTTTACGTTATTTACTTTAAGTGCCCCTTTAATTTTTAGTCACGTTTTTAATTATTTGCCCTTTTATTTTAATTAGACTTAGATTTACATTACTAGTCATTTACTTTAATTGTCTTTGCACTTTTTATTTTAAAACACCCAAAATATTTGGTTCACCAAAATCAACTGAGTCGTACTTTAATCCGGAAATCAATTCGTTAAGACTGGAACAACGAACTTTTCAACTAGCAAAATCATTTCATTAAAATGGCGACGCTGCTGGCTCTTTTCGTAAAGATTAACGGTTTTCTGTGAAAGACGCGTTGCTTTTTGGGATCCGTTCACTTGTGAGCGTTATTTTTCTTGCATTAAAAATTCAAAAATCATAAAAATAAAAAATTGATAAAAATCCATAAAAATTAAAAATTTCAAAAATCCAAAAAGATTTTATCTTTATTGTGTATATATATTGTCTTTGTGTTTGGTTTCTTTTTCTTTTGCATTTTCAGGTGTATGCGTACTAGATCTTCTAATTACCAAGAGCCCGAGACTCAAGAAGATTTAAGTATGTCAGGTGTCAACAACAATAATCCACCACACCTCAATAATAACAACAATGTTCTTCCACAGCCCGATCTTCAGACAATGGAAGAGCTTTGTCAACCTACCATGTTTGGACGAGGAGGACCGATTGCACCTATGCAAATCAATGCTCCTGAGTTTTCGTTGAAGCACCACATGATTCAGCAAGTGCAAACTAACCCATTCCGTGGATTGCCTGATGATGATGCCAACAAACACCTCGACAAGTTCATTACAATCACCCAAAGCATGAAGTTGCCTGGTGCCACAATGGATGTTCTTCGCCTACAACTCTTCCCACACACTTTATCACATCATGCCGAGAAATGGTTTGATCGTCTCCCGAAGAATTCTATTCACACTTGGGATGACATGACTCAACGCTTTTTGTCGCGCTAATTTCCACCATCCATGGTCACAAGCCTTCGCAATCAAATCAGCGGTTTCATGCAAGAACCCGATGAATCTCTTTTTGACGCTTGGGAAAGATATAATGTCTTGATTGATCTTTGTCCAAACCACAACATGCTTCCCGTCACCCTAATTGATACTTTCTACAACGGATTGACTTTTCGAGATCGTGATACGATTAATGCAACCGCCGGTGGCACATTCATGAAAAGGAGACCCGAGGAGTGTAGACAACTAATTGAGAACATGACTACTCACCACAAAAACTGGGATTCCTCTGCTTCTTCAAGGAACAACCCGAGAGTCAATGTTTCTTCCACCTCAGCAAACCCTGATATGACCGAACTCACCCGTATGATGACTGAAATGAGCAAAAGTATCACGCTTCTCGCTTCAAACCAACAACAACAACAAGTTAAAGCGGTTGCTAATCCTTGTGAAACATGCGGTGGTCCTCACTCATACACCGATTTTCCTTCGACTCAAGGAAATCCGGAAAATGTGTATGCAGCTTATGGTAATTATTCATCGGAAAATTACCAAGCTCGACCTCAAGGGGATAGAAATTTGCTGAGTTACCGGTCCAACAATTACCTTTCACCCGGTTTTTCTCCTCAAAACCAAAACCCCGCCAACAACTACAATAGAAGCAACCAAATCCCACCAAGAGCTTCTAATCCTTATCACCCACCCGCCCAACAAACCCCACCCATTAACCCCGATGTTGAAGCCATCATGAGACCCAAAGTGAGCAAATCAAGAATCTGCAGAGCCAAATTATTAATCTGAAAGGAGATATCACCAAGCAAGGAAATGAGATTAGATTCGAGCTTCGAGATAATATTCAATCCTCCTTCAGCAATCAAACCAATGATCTAAAAAATATGCTTGCTAGTTTCTTGCCTGCAGCTCAACCTTCTTCTTCAAGTTCTCTACCTTCAAACACCGTCCCCAATCCGCGAGCAAATGTGAGTGCTATTACTACTCGTAGTGGAATTACCATTGTCGATCCACCTATCCCACCACCATCATCTACACCTCCTCCACCACCATTTATCCCTACTCCTCCTACACCTAGTATTAGTGCACCATTACCGTCTCCGCCTCGTCATGACGATGTACCTAGGAAGGAAACTTCAACATCTCAACCTTTACCTGCTACGCCTTCACCTTCACCACCCAAACCAAATATCCCTTATCCCTCTCGTTTAGGCAAGACCAAAATGCTAACCAAGGAGGACTCTGAAGTGACACGCTATGTGAAGATTATCTCTCAGATGAACTTCAACATTAGCTTTCTTAAAGCACTTGTCCACATGCCCAAATTTGTTAAAGCATTCAAGGAATTGCTTAACAAGAAGGAGAAGTTGATTGAGCTCGCCAACACACGCTTAAATGAAAACTGCTCTGCAGTTATTCTTAAAGAACTTCCGGAAAAGCTTGGAGATCCCGGTCATTTTGTGTTGCCTTGCGTTTTTGATAGGTGTGAAAACACCCATCTTTTCTACCACTTAATTACAATAATAACCGAGCCAAAACGTGTATTTTATGTCTTTTATGTTGGAATTATGCGTGGTTTGTGTTTTTGTTGTGATTTAGGACGAAAGTTTGTAAAGTGGAGAAAACACGGATATTCACGGGCATTTACGGACTTTTATTGAAGAAAAAGATGAAAGACGAAGTCAAGAAGTCAAGAGTGCAAAAAGAACGGAAGTCCAAGACCAATTCTGAAGATTTATCGAAGAAAAAGTCAAAAGACGGAAGTTTATCAAAAGCTGAGAAACTCGAGTCTAATTTATTGAAGAAATTAAAGACGAGTTCAAAGAAATCCCAAGCCAAAAGTCCTTAAAGTCCAAGTTTAAAGAAGATTAGAAGAAAAGGACTAAGCATGCAATTAATGAAGAATTAAAGAAGGAGGGACTTAAGCTTGTAATTAAGAAGAAATGAAGGAGGAGAGGAAGCTTCCTTAATCTTCCCCTATAAATAGTCATTAGTTGTTAATCATTTTCTTTGTTGGCTAAGTGTGACAATTAGTCTTCCACTTTTAATTACCTTGTCATTTAAATACTTGTCAATTTAATTACCTAGTCTTGCACCTTAAATTCATTTAATTTCAAGTAAGTTTTCATTTAATTATTGTCAATCTTTACTTTATCTTGTTAATCTCTTATCTACCTTTCTTAATCTTTGATTTTCATGTTTATGTTTGTGTTCATGTTCATGCTTTTATTTTGATCAAGTGGGTTTTTGATTATTGTGGTTAAATTTGTTTGTTTGTTGATTTAAATTGTTAGTTTATGAATATTGATGTTTCGTTATTGGTTTGATTAAATCGTTTGTGTTGATTTTGGTTAAATCTGTGATATATCTCTTGTTTCTGTGATTCCCTTGTTCTTCGGGGTGTTTGTTTGTGTTTCTGTATTCCCAGGAAAAGTTCCGAGCCAAGGCAAGAGAGGAGTGTTCATTCGGAAGTCTGAAGTTCCGAACCAAGGGGTTTCATCCGGAACATTCAAAGTTCCGGATCAAGAGTGTTCATTCGGAACTCCAAAAGTTCCGAGTCAATACTTCCGAACGAAAGTTCCGACTCAAGCATTTGTTCATTCGGAACTTAAAAGTTCCGGATAAATATACTTCATTCGGAACTCAAAAAGTTCCGGATCAAGGAGATTCATTCGGAACTCAAAAGTTCCGGATCAACTTAAAAGTTCCGGACGAAGGACAAAGTTCCGAATCAGCCAGATCTTCCGAACCAAGTTCCGGGTCAATAAGTTCCGAGTCAAGAGTGTTTCATTCGGAAGAAGTTCCGGATCAACATCTTTTGTTCATTCGGAACTTAAAAGTTCCGAATCAAGGGCTAAGTTCCAGATCAAGCTAGTTCATTCGAAAGTTTTGAACTTCCGAATCAAGGGTTCTGTAAGTTAATTTTTCAGTCTTTTTTTTTTTTTAAATTTCAGTCTTTTATTTTCAAGCTTTATTTTTCCCGCCTTTTATTTTAATTGCACTTTAAGATTATTTGTCTTAGCTTAATTTTAGTCTTGCCTTAGTTTAAGTTTTAGTTGCGTTTTAAGATTGCCTTAGTTAGATTTAAGTTTGTGTTATTTACTTTAAGTGCCTTTTAATTTTAGTCGCGCTTTTAAATACTTGCCCTTTATTTTAATTAGACTCAGATTTACTTCAACACACTTTTACTTTAATCGTTTTGCACTTTTAATTTTAAAAACTACTACGACACATCTTTGTTCCACCAAAATAAAACTGAGTCACATAGAGAACCTAGATCAATTCGTTAAGATACCGAGAACACGAACTTTAATCTTTTTAACCTAAGGAAATCCGAGTTATCAAATGGCGCCGCTGCCGGCTCTTTTCGTAAAGATTAACGGTTTTCTGTGAGAGACGCGTTACTTTTTGGGATCCGTTCACTTGTGAGCGTTATTTTTCTTGCCTAAAAAATTCAAAAAAAATCATAAAAATTAAAAATTGATAAAAAACCATAAAAATTAAAATTTTCAAAAATCCAAAAAGATTTTATCTTTATTGTGTATATATATTGTCTTTGTGTTTGGTTTCTTTTTCTTGTGCATTTTCAGGTGTATGCGTACTAGATCTTCTAATTATCAAGAGCCCGAGCCTCAAGAAGATTTAGCTATGTCAGGTGTCAACAACAACATTCCACCGAACCTCAATAATAATAATAATAACAACAATGTTCTTCCACAGCCCGATCTTCGGACCATGGAGGAGCTTTGTCAACCTACCATGTTTGGACGAGGAGGACCGATTGCGCCGATGCAAATCAACGCTCCTGAGTTTTCGTTGAAGCACCACATGATTCAGCAAGTGCAAACTAACCTATTCCGTGGATTACCTGATGATGATGCCAACAAACACCTCGACAAGTTCATTACAATCACCCAAAGCATGAAGTTGCCTGGTGCCACAATGGATGTACTTCGCCTACAACTCTTCCCACATACTTTATCGCATCATGCCGAGAAATGGTTTGATCGTCTCCCGAAGAATTCTATTCACACTTGGGATGATATGACTCAACGCTTTTTGTCGCGCTACTTTCCACCATCCATGGTTGATGCGAAAAATCTAGTTTTCCCAAAATTAACCTTTACTAGATTATGACACGGGCAGTGTACCCTTGTCAGTTGTAAAATAGTATTAGCAAATATCGGGTTCGAACACAGGTACTATTTATAGTTGGAAGTATTAGTTTATAAAAACGCGTAACGAGTAACAAGTTGGTTTTAGTCTTAGTGAAGACTTGCTTATAATAACAGTAAAAATATTTAAGATTTCAAATATGAATAAAAGAAACGCTTGCTTGGACCGTTAATGAATATGCGTTATCTCTTAGGTATGAAAATATCGATAAACTTCTAATGTAAAATCCTAAGTTCCTTTCGAATACCGGATTTCTCCAATTCCCTAACCATGCAACGATTCCTTTCGGATACCGTTAACACCTCAAGATATTGTGCATAAAGTTCCAAGCTGATGTGTGAGAATTAATTTATAAGCTTCCTTTCGAATAGCTTACCAACTCCTAAACCGATTTCTCTTAATTTAGTAGCTAGCGTTTGTGTGAATAACTACTTGTAAAAATTGTTGTTAATGACTCCTTTCGAATATCATTCACTTATAATCAACTAAAGACAGGCCGATTAATTCGTTCCTATTTTAGTAAAAATTACGGATTCCTTTCGAATACCCGTTTTTAGATTACCAAACAAGAGTATAAACAATTTTAACAAGATAACTAAGTTATTAACCCAAACGGATCCCCAATTAATCTCAACACATCAATCGAATTTCAAACCCAAAACCTAACACATAAACATCACATAATCCTAGCAAACGTATTAAGAAATTAGCTACTCATGATCGTAACAAACACAATTAAATATGTAAAAGACATACTTCAAATTGCAATTAAAATGATAGAAGATTCAATACCAAACTGAGAAATAGGTTCCAATGATCTCCCAAATTAACAAAGTAGAAATTGAAAACAACGATTGTTCAACAGAAAATTATGATTATGATGATGTGTGATGATAGATGATGCTTCTGTGTATGATGGTAATGCCTGTGTGTATGATGGTAATGCTTGTGTGTATGATGGTAATGCTTCCCCCCTGATCTTCCACTCACTCCTTTGTTATATATTCCTCCTGGTAGTTTTAAAAAACGTTCAGCCATAATGTCCCACTAACTCTTTGGGCTCCCCCTTAATTAGGAATAAAAACACAATTTCGTAACTGCATCTGTTGCGCCGCAACTCATGTGTCTTGCGCCGCAACTAGTGATCCGCAAGCACCATGATCTGTAGCCCCTTCAATTGCGCCGCAATAGGTAGGAGTTGCGCCGCCATAATGATGATGTGTGATGATAGATGATGATGTGTGATGATAGATGATGCTTCTGTGTATGATGGTAATGCCTGTGTGTATGATGGTAATGCTTGTGTGTATGATGGTAATGCTTCCCCCCTGATCTTCCACTCACTCCTTTGTTATATATTCCTCCTGGTAGTTTTAAAAAACGTTCAGCCATAATGTCCCACTAACTCTTTGGGCTCCCCCTTAATTAGGAATAAAAACACAATTTCGTAACTGCATCTGTTGCGCCGCAACTCATGTGTCTTGCGCCGCAACTAGTGATCCGCAAGCACCATGATCTGTAGCCCCTTCAATTGCGCCGCAATAGGTAGGAGTTGCGCCGCAACTCGGCTTCCGAGGCTGGTACTGATTTGGGTGTCAATCACTTGCGCCGCAGTAGGTAGGAGTTGCGGCGCAACATTAGACCAATTGATCCCTGACTTGTTAGCTTAGCTCCTTTTGGTCCCAAATCGCCTCCAATAACTCCAAACATAACTAAAACCTGTTGAGTTCAAGTTTCCAAGGAACACTAGAAGCTTCTCCAAAGCTTGAAACAAATCAGCATCGTGTTGAATCTTTACAGCAACATGAGCAGAATTGATGAGCCTTTACCAAGTAGCTGCTCGCTCTTGGGCTAGCCAGTCTTTCTGGTGGAATAAGCATCACCCTGGGAGACTAGAACCCAGCCCAACTCTTAGAACGTGAATCAATGGTGAGTGGGGGTACCCTGATGATTTTAGGCAAACCATCACAGCCGTCAACGGATTTGATATGTCTTTACCAGAAGCCGTACCCTTCTGGACTCGCCAATTCTTAGCAATGAAGCATCGGTGAATTGAACACCCTATAGCTTTAAGCAAGCTATTACAGCTATCAACGGATTTGATAAAATCTTTACCAAGAGCCGTACCCCCTTGGATTAGCCACTTTTCAGTCTAGGACCATGGCAAGTGAAAACCATCCAGTTTTGGGTAACCTGGCAACCATCAACGGATTTGATGTATCACACCAAGAGCCGTACCCTCAAGGTGAATCAACTCTTTCTTGTCGGTAAGACATGGTGAGTTGAGAACCTATAAAACACACTTTACACAAAATATAAGCAGTACGGGGTCTATCCATTACGTTTAGGACACAAAACATAACAAATATCGCTATGAAAAACTCGTATAAATGAGCGATATCAAACCCCCCATACTTAAGCATTTGCGCTTTTTTTTTTTTTTTTTTTTTTTTTTTTTTTGTTTAAATTATTTAAACACTTATACAAAACCATACTTTTAAAACTCCTAAGTTACTAAAATAACTAGAATCAGCAAAAATAACCAAAATAAGAGAAATTAAAAAAGAAATGATACAACAAACCGGGGTTTAATCCGGAAGTGCTCGTTTTTTCCTCGAGTCATGAGCTTGACTCCTCGTTGTGCCGAGAATCTAGAACGGGTAAAACCCATCCTCCATCGTCATACCGTTCTCCTCATCTTCCTCATGATAAAGTTTGACTCTTTGACCATTAACGATAAATGATCCGCCCTCATCCGTTTCTAGCTCCACATATCCACCCGAAAAGACCCGTCTCACCAAGTAAGGACCCGTCCACTTTGATCTCAACTTAGGTGCTTTAAATTTGTACTTCGATTGAAACAAAAGCACCTTGTCCCCTTCCTTAAACTCTTTCCGCCTAATTTTCAAATCATGGACCATCTTAGTTCTCGCCTTATAAAGAGTGGAATTCTCGTATGCGTTCCATCTTAACTCGTCTAACTCATGGAGTTGTAGAAATCTGGTTTCGCCACTAGCTAGTAAATCCATGCTACACTCTTTAAGCGCCCAATACGCCTTATGCTCTATCTCCATGGGTAAATGACACGTTTTCCCATATAGCATCTTGAACGGGGTGGTCCCAATCGGAGTCTTGTAAGCTGTCCTAAATGCCCATAATGCTTCATCCAATTTCTTTGACCATAAAGACGGGTTATTGTTGACCGTCTTCTCCAAAATCCGTTTAATCGCCCGATTGGTGTTTTCGACTTGCCCACTTGTTTGAGGGTGGTAGGAAGTCGAAAACCGGTGTTGTACCCCATATTTCTTCAAAACTTTTTCCATTTGGGTGTTTGCAAAATGGGTTCCCCGATCACTTATCAAAGCTTTTGGCATGCCAAACCTACAAAACAAACTTCGTAAAAAATCAATAACAACGTTAGCATTATTAGTAGGTAGTGCCTTTGCCTCGACCCATTTAGATACATAATCCACCGCCACCAAGATGTAGACATTTTTGTTCGACGGTTTAAACGGCCCCATGAAATCAATTCCCCAAATATCAAAAACTTCGCACACTTGTATACTTTGTTGCGGCATCTCGTCTCGTTTTGTAACCGTACCTTGCCTTTGACACGAATCACATGTCCTCACTAAGGTGTGTGCTTCCTTAAAAATAGTAGGCCAATAGAAACCCGCATCAAACACCTTCTTTCCCGTCACGGTCGGACCATAATGCCCTCCCGTTGGACCATGGTGACATTCATCGAGAATTCGCCTTGTATCGGCTCCATAAACACACCTTCTCACCATTCCATCGGCACACATTCTAAATAGAAACGGCTCCTCCCAAAAGTAATACTTGGCATCCGAGTATAGCTTTTTCCGTTGTTGATAAGTAAGCAATCTACTAACGACTCCACCCGCTAAATAATTGGCTATGTCGGCGTACCAAGGACCCCGTTCACCAACTGCTTTTCCAACAAATGCCAATCTTTCATCCGGAAAGGTGTCTCGAATATCCTCCTCATTCAAAGCTCCAAGACTCGGATTCTCCAAACGGCTCAAATGATCCGCCGCCACATTTTCTCTACCCCGCTTATCTTGGATCTCCACATCAAATTCTTGCAAAAGTAAGATCCACCTAATCAATCTCGGCTTCGCATCTAACTTTGAAAACAGAAACTTCAAGGCCGAGTGATCCGTGAACACTACCGTTTTACTCAATACCAAATAAGACCGAAATTTATCGAATGCGAACACAACAGCTAGTAATTCCTTCTCGGTAGTGGTATAATTTTGCTGAGCTTCATTTAATGTCTTGCTTGCAAAATAAATCGGCCTAAAATGTTTCTCAATCCTTTGACCCAATAACGCCCCTACCGCAAAATTGCTCGCGTCACACATCAACTCAAAGGGTAGATCCCAATTTGGCGAGATTAGAATGGGTGTGTTCGTTAATCTTTCCTTCAACAATTCAAATGCCTTCATACAATCCTCCGAAAATTCGAACTTTGTATCCTTCTCTAACAAACGAGTCATCGGCCTAGTTATCTTTGAAAAATCCTTAATAAACCGCCTATAAAACCCCGCGTGTCCTAGAAAGCTTCTAACTGATTTCTCGTTCGTTGGAGGTGGTAACTTTGCTATAACTTCAATCTTTGCTCTATCAACCTCAATTCCCGCCTTAGAAATTTTGTGCCCCAATACTATTCCTTCCTTCACCATGAAATGGCATTTTTCCCAATTAAGCACCAAATTTGTTTCTTCACACCGTGCTAGCATCTTATCTAAACTTTCTAAACAACCATCAAATGAACTCCCATAAACCGAAAAATCGTCCATAAAAACCTCCATAGAATTCTCAACCATATTCTGAAAAATCGCCATCATACACCTCTGAAATGTTCCCGGTGCATTACATAACCCGAATGGCATCCGTCTATAAGCAAAGGTACCGAAAGGACAAGTAAATGTTGTTTTCTCTTGGTCCTCGGGGTCAATTGGAATTTGAAAATAACCCGAGAAACCATCAAGAAAACAATAAAACTCGTTTTCCCGCCAACCTTTCTATCATTTGATCCATAAATGGCAATGGAAAATGATCCTTTCGAGTCGCCTCATTTAACCTCCTATAATCGATACAAACCCTCCAGCCCGTCACTGTTCTTGTCGGTACCAATTCGTTCTTTTCATTCAATACCACAGTCATTCCACCTTTCTTGGGCACACAATGGACCGGACTAACCCAGGGGCTATCTGCTATCGGGTAAATTATACCTGCATCCAAGAGTTTAACAATTTCCTTTTTGACCACATCTTGCATATTCGGGTTAAGTCTCCGTTGTCTTTGGACAACGGGTTTTACATTATCTAAAAAGTTGATTTTATGTTTACAAAAATCAGAACTTATACCCGGAATATCAGAAATACGCCAAGCGAAAGCCTTTTTATGGCTTTTAAGGACCGTTAGTAATTTAAGCTTCTCGTCTTCCAAAAGTGAGGACGAAATAATAATTGGGAGACTAGAATTACCATCTAAGAATGCATACTCTAGATGTGCCGGTAATTGCTTAAGTTCCAAATCCTTCGGGGGATCCTCAATAGAAGTTTTGATCCTCTCCCCGTCGTTAACTACCAACTCCTTCACTTCATTCGAGCTTTCCTCATCATTCGCCTCTTCTTTAACAATGGAATTCAGCATTTCCATTTCCGCCTCTGCTTCCAAAATGCCTTCCCAATCGAGGTCATAAGCTTCATCTATAACATCAATTCTAAAACAAGATTCATCAGTAGAATATGAATGTTTCATTGCTTGATTCAAAGAAAATGTTGCCCTTTCATCACCCAAACCCAAAGAAATTTCGGTATCCCGAACCCGGATGATAGCATCCGCGGTGTTCAAAAATGGTCTACCCAAAATGAGAGGAACTTTTTCATCCTCCTCCATTTCAAGAATAACAAAATCCACGGGATATAAAAATTCTCCAACCCGTATGAGCATATTTTCGGCAATACCCAATGGATATTGATAAGATCGATCGGCCAATCTTATGCTCATACGTGTTGGGGTTAAAACATTTGAAGACAATTTAGTGTAAATAGAGTAGGGCATTAAGTTAATGCTTGCCCCTAAATCCGCTAATGCACTAAAAGTAAATGTATCGTTAAAAGTGCAAGTTAAAAGAAAACTTCCGGGGTCTTCAAGTTTCGGTGGAATAGACCTCTTCACAATTGCTGAACATTCGGCATTTAAGAACGCGGTGATTTTCTCCATGTAATCACCTTTCCCGCTCACGAGTTCCTTCATGAATTTTGCATAATTTGGCATACCCGCAATAAGATCAACTAAAGGAACATTAATCTTAACAGTTTTCATTAACTCGATGAATTTCCCGTATTGTTCCTTTTTCTTTTCTTTTCGAAGTCTATGCGGATATGGGATATGTGGCTTGTATGGCCCTTTTGGTTTGATTTCCGGTTCTTTTTCTTTATTATCACCCTTTTGTTCCTTCCCAGGTTTCGACTCCATTTCTATCTCTTCCTCGTCGTCCGAATCACTATCGATGGGTTCATGGTTCTTTTCGAAGTCTCGGATCTCGAGTTGCGGCGCAGCTACAGTATCTTGCGGCGCAATTGGTTGGTCAATGACAATTGGGTTCCCCACGGAGTACGAGTTGCGGCGCAAGTCCCTGTTGTTGCGGCGCAATATGTCTGTTTCAGCTGAAATTTCCGATTTGTCTTTGTTCAGCACCATTTTTCGGTCCCCCCCATACTTAGGTCCAGACCTAGTCTCCACAACGTTCACTTGCTCATCACGATTATTTGGTGGTACATACTTCGACCCTTGGTTCGATGATCCTCCGGTGTTGTTTTGATTTTGCCTCGGATTTGGTTGGGTTGAACTTGGCATTTGACCCGTTGGTCGGTTCGAGAACTTTTCACTTAATCTTTCAAATTTTCGCTCCAAGTCTTGCATGTTAGCTTGGGTGTTCCGTTGGTTTTGTTCCCATTTTGCGGTGAATCCTTTCATGGAGTTAGCCATCATATCATTAGCCGCCTTTTGGGAGTAGACAAAATCTTTCATCATTTCCTCAAAATTCTGTTCGGTATGCTCCTCCTTTTGTTTCGATTGGTTGGGTTGAAATCTCGCCTCATTTCTGTTTCCCTGATTCTTATTTCCATACCCACTATTTCCCCGGTTTTGATACCCATAGTTGGCATAGTTAGCCTCCTCAGATTTCGGCTCACAATCATCCGTGTAGTG
Source organism: Glebionis coronaria (assembly GCA_025667525.1). Classification (NCBI taxonomy): domain Eukaryota; kingdom Viridiplantae; phylum Streptophyta; class Magnoliopsida; order Asterales; family Asteraceae; genus Glebionis; species Glebionis coronaria. Next base: position 443,439,799 of record CM046879.1, on the reverse strand, counting down.
AGGTCCCCCGCATTTCCCGCAACCGTTCTTCACTAAGTGTACATCTTTTTCCAAACGACCCATTCGGTTTTTCATTTCATTACCCAAGGCTTTAATCTCGTTCACCACTTCTTTGTTGCTACTACTACTACCTCCTTCTTCAACTTGGTTCACCGTTCCTCTAACTCTCCTATTCCTATTAACCCGATCCCTAGCAATATGAGCTTGAACTTGGTCTTCCATCATTCGGTGAGCCTCGTTTGGTGACTTGTATAGGAAACTGCCACCACCCGCCAAATCCAAGTCGTGTTGAGAACGACTATCCAAACTATAGTAGAAGATATCAATAACTTCATCTTTATCTAACTCGTGCCCATGGCAGTTCCTTAACAATTCCTTAAGCCTAATCCAAGCACTTGTTATGGTCTCGTTGTCCCATTGTTGAAAAGAACGGATTTGGTTCAATAGCTTCCTGCGCAAGATGGGTGGAAAAAATCTTGTTACAAAAAGCTCCCTCATTTCTTCCCAAGTTGCAATCGTACCCGGCTCTAATTCATTAAACCACGTTTTCGCCTCTCCCGTGAGAGACGATGGAAACAAACTTAGCATAACGCTTTCCTCGTGACCCGCTCCATATCGAAACATTCTACATGTCTCTATGAAACTCGCCACATGCTTGTGCGGGTCGGACTTGAAATGTCCGTCAAAAGTACTATCTTGAATCATCTTTAAGTGATGACCTTTAACGGAAAAGTCATCCCCCAAATCCGGTACCACAATGGCCGACCCATTCGTCTGTGGTACTATCCTATTCCTATCGATCATCGGTATGTCAAAAGGATTGGGTGGGTTGTCTAGTCTAATATCATCGTCTCCGTTGTCTGTCATTTCTTCTTCAAAAACTAGTTCAACTTTATCCTCGGAGGATATGCTTTCACTATAAACTACCGAAGCGGCTGCTCCTAAACCCCGTTTCCTCAAAAGTTTTTCCGGATCCGAAAGAGGACTTTGCACTTGTTTCCCTTGGGATCTCGTGTACATACACAATCAATAATCCTGAAAATCACAACACAAACAAAAATACCCGTGAAAAATATTCAAACAAGTAATCAAACAATAAACTAAAAACTTCAACTAAATCAAGTCCCCGGCAGCGGCGCCAAAAACTTGATGCGAAAAATCTAGTTTTCCCAAAATTAACCTTTACTAGATTATGACACGGGCAGTGTACCCTTGTCAGTTGTAAAATAGTATTAGCAAATATCGGGTTCGAACACAGGGACTATTTATAGTTGGAAGTATTAGTTTATAAAAACGCGTAACGAGTAACAAGTTGGTTTTAGTCTTAGTGAAGACTTGCTTATAATAACAGTAAAAATATTTAAGATTTCAAATATGAATAAAAGAAACGCTTGCTTGGACCGTTAATGAATATGCGTTATCTCTTAGGTATGAAAATATCGATAAACTTCTAATGTAAAATCCTAAGTTCCTTTCGAATACCGGATTTCTCCAATTCCCTAACCATGCAACGATTCCTTTCGGATACCGTTAACACCTCAAGATATTGTGCATAAAGTTCCAAGCTGATGTGTGAGAATTAATTTATAAGCTTCCTTTCGAATAGCTTACCAACTCCTAAACCGATTTCTCTTAATTTAGTAGCTAGCGTTTGTGTGAATAACTACTTGTAAAAATTGTTGTTAATGACTCCTTTCGAATATCATTCACTTATAATCAACTAAAGACAGGCCGATTAATTCGTTCCTATTTTAGTAAAAATTACGGATTCCTTTCGAATACCCGTTTTTAGATTACCAAACAAGAGTATAAACAATTTTAACAAGATAATTAAGTTATTAACCCAAACGGATCCCCAATTAATCTCAACACATCAATCGAATTTCAAACCCAAAACCTAACACATAAACATCACATAATCCTAGCAAACGTATTAAGAAATTAGCTACTCATGATCGTAACAAACACAATTAAATATGTAAAAGACATACTTCAAATTGCAATTAAAATGATAGAAGATTCAATACCAAACTGAGAAATAGGTTCCAATGATCTCCCAAATTAACAAAGTAGAAATTGAAAACAACGATTGTTCAACAGAAAATTATGATTATGATGATGTGTGATGATAGATGATGCTTCTGTGTATGATGGTAATGCCTGTGTGTATGATGGTAATGCTTGTGTGTATGATGGTAATGCTTCCCCCCTGATCTTCCACTCACTCCTTTGTTATATATTCCTCCTGGTAGTTTTAAAAAACGTTCAGCCATAATGTCCCACTAACTCTTTGGGCTCCCCCTTAATTAGGAATAAAAACACAATTTCGTAACTGCATCTGTTGCGCCGCAACTCATGTGTCTTGCGCCGCAACTAGTGATCCGCAAGCACCATGATCTGTAGCCCCTTCAATTGCGCCGCAATAGGTAGGAGTTGCGCCGCCATAATGATGATGTGTGATGATAGATGATGATGTGTGATGATAGATGATGCTTCTGTGTATGATGGTAATGCCTGTGTGTATGATGGTAATGCTTGTGTGTATGATGGTAATGCTTCCCCCCTGATCTTCCACTCACTCCTTTGTTATATATTCCTCCTGGTAGTTTTAAAAAACGTTCAGCCATAATGTCCCACTAACTCTTTGGGCTCCCCCTTAATTAGGAATAAAAACACAATTTCGTAACTGCATCTGTTGCGCCGCAACTCATGTGTCTTGCGCCGCAACTAGTGATCCGCAAGCACCATGATCTGTAGCCCCTTCAATTGCGCCGCAATAGGTAGGAGTTGCGCCGCAACTCGGCTTCCGAGGCTGGTACTGATTTGGGTGTCAATCACTTGCGCCGCAGTAGGTAGGAGTTGCGGCGCAACATTAGACCAATTGATCCCTGACTTGTTAGCTTAGCTCCTTTTGGTCCCAAATCGCCTCCAATAACTCCAAACATAACTAAAACCTGTTGAGTTCAAGTTTCCAAGGAACACTAGAAGCTTCTCCAAAGCTTGAAACAAATCAGCATCGTGTTGAATCTTTACAGCAACATGAGCAGATTTGATGAGCCTTTACCAAGTAGCTGCTCGCTCTTGGGCTAGCCAGTCTTTCTGGTGGAATAAGCATCACCCTGGGAGACTAGAACCCAGCCCAACTCTTAGAACGTGAATCAATGGTGAGTGGGGGTACCCTGATGATTTTAGGCAAACCATCACAGCCGTCAACGGATTTGATATGTCTTTACCAGAAGCCGTACCCTTCTGGACTCGCCAATTCTTAGCAATGAAGCATCGGTGAATTGAACACCCTATAGCTTTAAGCAAGCTATTACAGCTATCAACGGATTTGATAAAATCTTTACCAAGAGCCGTACCCCCTTGGATTAGCCACTTTTCAGTCTAGGACCATGGCAAGTGAAAACCATCCAGTTTTGGGTAACCTGGCAACCATCAACGGATTTGATGTATCACACCAAGAGCCGTACCCTCAAGGTGAATCAACTCTTTCTTGTCGGTAAGACATGGTGAGTTGAGAACCTATAAAACACACTTTACACAAAATATAAGCAGTACGGGGTCTATCCATTACGTTTAGGACACAAAACATAACAAATATCGCTATGAAAAACTCGTATAAATGAGCGATATCAAACCCCCCATACTTAAGCATTTGCTTGTCCCTAAGCAAATCCGACTCAAACCTACTAACAATTTTACAAAACATACAACTTAAGAAAAGCTAAGAGTTTTTTTTTTTTTTTTGCTTGTCCCCAGCAGCGGCGCCAAAAACTTGATGCGAAAAATCTAGTTTTCCCAAAATTAACCTTTACTAGATTATGACACGGGCAGTGTACCCTTGTCAGTTGTAAAATAGTATTAGCAAATATCGGGTTCGAACACAGGGACTATTTATAGTTGGAAGTATTAGTTTATAAAAACGCGTAACGAGTAACAAGTTGGTTTTAGTCTTAGTGAAGACTTGCTTATAATAACAGTAAAAATATTTAAGATTTCAAATATGAATAAAAGAAACGCTTGCTTGGATCGTTAATGAATATGCGTTATCTCTTAGGTATGAAAATATCGATAAACTTCTAATGTAAAATCCTAAGTTCCTTTCGAATACCGGATTTCTCCAATTCCCTAACCATGCAACGATTCCTTTCGGATACCGTTAACACCTCAAGATATTGTGCATAAAGTTCCAAGCTGATGTGTGAGAATTAATTTATAAGCTTCCTTTCGAATAGCTTACCAACTCCTAAACCGATTTCTCTTAATTTAGTAGCTAGCGTTTGTGTGAATAACTACTTGTAAAAATTGTTGTTAATGACTCCTTTCGAATATCATTCACTTATAATCAACTAAAGACAGGCCGATTAATTCGTTCCTATTTTAGTAAAAATTACGGATTCCTTTCGAATACCCGTTTTTAGATTACCAAACAAGAGTATAAACAATTTTAACAAGATAATTAAGTTATTAACCCAAACGGATCCCCAATTAATCTCAACACATCAATCGAATTTCAAACCCAAAACCTAACACATAAACATCACATAATCCTAGCAAACGTATTAAGAAATTAGCTACTCATGATCGTAACAAACACAATTAAATATGTAAAAGACATACTTCAAATTGCAATTAAAATGATAGAAGATTCAATACCAAACTGAGAAATAGGTTCCAATGATCTCCCAAATTAACAAAGTAGAAATTGAAAACAACGATTGTTCAACAGAAAATTATGATTATGATGATGTGTGATGATAGATGATGCTTCTGTGTATGATGGTAATGCCTGTGTGTATGATGGTAATGCTTGTGTGTATGATGGTAATGCTTCCCCCCTGATCTTCCACTCACTCCTTTGTTATATATTCCTCCTGGTAGTTTTAAAAAACGTTCAGCCATAATGTCCCACTAACTCTTTGGGCTCCCCCTTAATTAGGAATAAAAACACAATTTCGTAACTGCATCTGTTGCGCCGCAACTCATGTGTCTTGCGCCGCAACTAGTGATCCGCAAGCACCATGATCTGTAGCCCCTTCAATTGCGCCGCAATAGGTAGGAGTTGCGCCGCCATAATGATGATGTGTGATGATAGATGATGATGTGTGATGATAGATGATGCTTCTGTGTATGATGGTAATGCCTGTGTGTATGATGGTAATGCTTGTGTGTATGATGGTAATGCTTCCCCCCTGATCTTCCACTCACTCCTTTGTTATATATTCCTCCTGGTAGTTTTAAAAAACGTTCAGCCTTAATGTCCCACTAACTCTTTGGGCTCCCCCTTAATTAGGAATAAAAACACAATTTCGTAACTGCATCTGTTGCGCCGCAACTCATGTGTCTTGCGCCGCAACTAGTGATCCGCAAGCACCATGATCTGTAGCCCCTTCAATTGCGCCGCAATAGGTAGGAGTTGCGCCGCAACTCGGCTTCCGAGGCTGGTACTGATTTGGGTGTCAATCACTTGCGCCGCAGTAGGTAGGAGTTGCGGCGCAACATTAGACCAATTGATCCCTGACTTGTTAGCTTAGCTCCTTTTGGTCCCAAATCGCCTCCAATAACTCCAAACATAACTAAAACCTGTTGAGTTCAAGTTTCCAAGGAACACTAGAAGCTTCTCCAAAGCTTGAAACAAATCAGCATCGTGTTGAATCTTTACAGCAACATGAGCAGATTTGATGAGCCTTTACCAAGTAGCTGCTCGCTCTTGGGCTAGCCAGTCTTTCTGGTGGAATAAGCATCACCCTGGGAGACTAGAACCCAGCCCAACTCTTAGAACGTGAATCAATGGTGAGTGGGGGTACCCTGATGATTTTAGGCAAACCATCACAGCCGTCAACGGATTTGATATGTCTTTACCAGAAGCCGTACCCTTCTGGACTCGCCAATTCTTAGCAATGAAGCATCGGTGAATTGAACACCCTATAGCTTTAAGCAAGCTATTACAGCTATCAACGGATTTGATAAAATCTTTACCAAGAGCCGTACCCCCTTGGATTAGCCACTTTTCAGTCTAGGACCATGGCAAGTGAAAACCATCCAGTTTTGGGTAACCTGGCAACCATCAACGGATTTGATGTATCACACCAAGAGCCGTACCCTCAAGGTGAATCAACTCTTTCTTGTCGGTAAGACATGGTGAGTTGAGAACCTATAAAACACACTTTACACAAAATATAAGCAGTACGGGGTCTATCCATTACGTTTAGGACACAAAACATAACAAATATCGCTATGAAAAACTCGTATAAATGAGCGATATCAATGGTCACGAGTCTTCGCAATCAAATCAGCGGTTTCATGCAAGACCCTGATGAATCTCTTTTTGATGCTTGGGAGAGATATAATGTCTTGATCGATAGATGTGCAAACCACAACATGCTCCCTGTGACCTTAATCGATACTTTCTACAACAGTTTGACTTTTCGAGATCGTGATACGATCAATGCAGCCGCCGGTGGCACATTCATGAAAAGGATACCCGAGGAGTGTAGAGAGTTAATTAAGAACATGACTACTCACCACAAAAACTGGGATTCCTCTGCTTCTTCAAGGAACAACCCGAGAGTCAATGTTTCTTCTACCTCAGCAAACCCTGAGATGACCGAACTCACCCGCATGATGACCGAAATGAGCAAAAGTATTACGCTTCTCGCTTCAAACCAACAACAACAACAAGTTAAAGCGGTTGCTAATCCTTGTGAAACATGTGGCGGTCCTCACTCATACACCGATTGTCCTTCTACACAAGGAAATCCGGAAAATGTGTATGCAGCTTACGGTAATTATTCACCGGAAAATTACCAAGCTAGACAACAAGGGGATAGAAATCTGCTGAGCTACCGATCCAACAATTACCTTTCACCCGGTTTTTCTCCTCAAAACCAAAACCCCGCCAACAACTACAATAGAAGCAACCAAATCCCACCAAGAGCTTCTAACCCTTATCAACCACCCACCCAACAAACCCCACCCATTAATCCCGATGTTGAAGCCACAATGAGAACCCAAGGTGAGCAAATCAAGAATCTGCAAAGCCAAATAATCAATTTGAAAGGAGATATCATGAAGCAAGGCAATGACATTAGAACCGAGGTTCGCGATAATATTCAATCCTCCTTCAGCACTCAAACGAATGAATTAAAGAATCTGTTGGCTAGTTTCTTGCCCGCCACTCAACCTTCTACTTCAAGTTCTCTACCTTCGAACACCGTCACCAATCCGCGAGCTAATGTGAGTGCTATTACTACCCGTAGTGGAGTCACCATCGTAGGACCACCAATCCCACCCCCATCATCTACACCTCCTCCACCACCATGTATCCCTACTCCTCCTACACCTAGTATTAGTGCACCATTACCGTCTCCGCCTCGTCATGACGATGTATCTCGGAAGGACCCTTCAACATCTCAACCTTTACCAACTACCCCTTCACCTTCCACCTATAAACCCAAAATCCCATACCTTTCTCGCATAGGCAAGACCAACGATCTAACAAAGGAGGACTCTCAAGTGACAAAATATATCAATATGATTTCTCAAATGGGCTTCAGCATTAGTTTTCTTGAAGCACTTGTCCACATGCCTAAATTTGTTAAAGCATTTAAGGAATTTCTTAACAAGAAGGAGAAGCTGATTGAACTCGCCAACACACGCTTAAATGAAAACTGCTCTGCAGTTATTCTTAAAGAACTTCCGGAAAAGCTTGGAGATCCCGGTCGTTTTGTGTTGCCTTGCGTGTTCAACAAAACTGAAGAATTTACTGCCCTTGCTGATCTCGGGGCTAGTATTAATTTGATGCCACTGAGTGTTTGGAAAACACTATCATTGCCCGACCTCACTCCAACAAAGATGACTCTCGAACTTGCAAATCGCACTCTCGCTTACCCCGTTGGTATAGCCGAAGATGTGTTCATTAAAGTTGGCGCATTTACTTTCCCGGTCGATTTTGTCGTAGTTGATTATGAAATGGACCCTCGTATTCCTTTAATACTTGGTCGGCCATTCTTGAGAACCGGACGTGCTTTAGTGGATGTTGCCGAAGGTGAGTTAATCTTAAGAGTCGGGAATGCCTCACAAATTTTCAAAATGGGGAAGCTTACACGCAAATATTATGGACAAGAATCAGTGAATATGATTAATGTGCTTGATGACTTTGTCGTCTACGACAATCCTCTATTCGACTCTTGCATTGATAATCCACTTTTTAATGATGATGTGGATGATTCTCTCCCTACTTTGGAAGCTTCTCCCATTTATGATTCTCCACCGGTCTTTGATGCTTATGATGATGATGATTCTAGCTCAGATTCAGATGATTTTAATGATTGTACTTCCGAGTATCCCGAGCTGCCCACATATGATGATTTCGATGAGGCTGATACTCTTTCGAGCGATTCTTCACATGATGAAGATCCTCCGCCATCACTCGATCCTACTTTGGACGATTACTCATTTGAGGAATACTTCTCTGAATTTCTCAACACTTACTTCCCTCATGAGAGCGATGCTCCTCCTTATGACTTTGAAGATTATCGTCTTGATCCTACTTTGGATTTGAAGAACATTCTGTCAAAGGAGAAGAAACCGGTCGACACCAATATCCGTTGCACATATGATTTGACACCTCTTTGTCCCCCTTCTGAGGACGAGGTTGTGCTTCTTTGCGGATCTTCTTCACACTTTGCTGAGCCTAAGTGCTATTTTCCCCTAAAGGAAAAGGTGTTCGACCCCGGATCAAGCTAGTTCATTCGGAAGTTTTGAACTTCCGAATCAAGGGTTCTATAAGTTAATTTTTCAGTCTTTCTTTTTTTTTTTTTAAATTTCAGTCTTTTATTTTCAAGCTTTATTTTTCCCGCCTTTTATTTTAATTGCACTTTAAGATTATTTGTCTTAGCTTAATTTTAGTCTTGCCTTAGTTTAAGTTTTAGTTACGTTTTAAGATTGCCTTAGTTAGATTTAAGTTTGTGTTATTTACTTTAAGTGCCTTTTAATTTTAGTCACGCTTTTAAATACTTGCCCTTTATTTTAATTAGACTTAGATTTACTTCAACGCACTTTTACTTTCAAGACTTTTACTTTAATCGTTTTGCACTTTTAATTTTAAAAACTACTACGACACATCTTTGTTCCACCAAAATAAAACTGAGTCACATAGAGAACCTAGATCAATTCGTTAAGATACCGAGAACACGAACTTTAATCTTTTTAATCTAAGGAAATCCGAGTTATCAGTTTTCAACAAAACTGAAGAATTTACTGCCCTAGCTGATCTCGGGGCCAATATTAATCTTATGCCTTTGAGTGTTTGGAAAACACTATCATTGCCCGACCTTACTCCAACAAAGATGACTCTTGAACTTACAAATCGCACTCTCGCTTACCCTGTTGGTATAGCCGAAGACGTGTTCATAAAAGTTGGCACATTTACTTTCCCGGTCGATTTTGTCGTTGTTGATTATGAAATGGACCCTCGTATTCCTTTAATACTTGGTCGGCCATTCTTGATAACCGGACGAGCTTTAGTGGATGTGGCCGAAGGTGAGTTAATCTTAAGAGTCGGGGATGATGCACAAGTTTTTAAAATGGGAAAGCTTACAGGCAAATCCTTTGGAGGCCGAGAATCAGTGAATATGATTAATGTGCATGATGACTTCGTTGTCTAAAACAATCCTCTATTCGATTCTTATATCGATAATCCACTTTTTCAAGATGATGTGGATGATTCTCGCTCCAATGTGGACGCTTCTCCCATTTATGACTCTCCACCGGTCTTTGATGCTTATGATGATGATTCTAGCTCAGATTCGGATGATTATGATGACCTTACTTCTGAGTATCCCGATCTGCCCACGTATGATGATTTCGATGAGGCTGATACTCTTTCGAGCGATTCTTCACATGATGAAGATCCTCCGCCATCACTCAATCCTACTTTGGACGATTACTCATTTGAGGAAGACTTCTCTACGTTTCTCAACACTTACTTCCCTCATGAGAGTGATGCTCCTCCTTATGATTTTGAAGATTACCGTCTTGATCCTACTTTGGATTTGAAGAACATTCTTTCTAAGGAGAAGAAACCGGTCGACACCAATATCCGCAGCACATATGATTTAACACCTCTTTGTCCCCCTTCTGAGGACGAGGTTGTGCTTCTTCGTGGATCTTCTTCACACTCTGCTGAGGGAGTGCTATTTTCCCCTAAAGGAAAAGGTGTTCGACCCCGGTATCGATATTCTGCAGCCATCTCAGTATCCACCTAATGAAATAAAAGGAAAAATCTTTGGAAATTTTGAAGACATGCTTGCACCTCACCATACTTGCTCCCACCATGCTCCAACGCTTTTTAAGGGAACCTTGCCTACTCTTCTTTGGCTTGCCTTGTTCGCTTTAAGCTTGTGCTATTTGATGGACGAAAACTATGTCTTTGATCCTGGTGGATATATTTCATGCTTCTTCCTATGATGATCAAGGTCGAGTCAGGCTCACGACTCGGTTAACAAAAACCAAGCGCTTCTTGGGAGGCACCCCATGCATCTATCTTTTCGCTTTCTTTATCATAAGTGTAGGGGAGACCCGTTGGTTTGCTTCATCTCCTCACTTCTTAATCAGGGATTCGAGCTCAATGATCCACTCTTGATGATTCTTGACGACCCGTGATTCCGTGTCCACTTCTTCCCGGTTCTATCCTAAACTCTTTTCGATTCACTATTTTATATTTTCTCAATATTAAAATAGGAATCTCTTTAGTTGTCCTTTCCTTAGCAAGATTTAAACAACGTGCACAATGTCCTAAGTGTAGGGGAGTTTACTCCCACATGCTTAAACATTGAGGACAATGTTTATGTTAAGTGTAGGGGGACTTCTATCGAAGTTAAGTGGCTCTTTTCCTTGTATTTGTCTTCATTTTAACCGGAAAATCAATTTTTCGACATTTTTCAAAATTTTTGATCTATTTTGGCCTATTAGTTTTTCCTTTTGTATAGTTATTTTCTTTCCTTATTAGAATAAATTTTTAATAAAGTGGTTTTAATTTTCAAACGTTGTGAATCTTTTGACTCAACCCGAGTTTACTTGTTTAAGTTACTCTAGCTAGTATCCTTAACATGTTTAAGTCAAGTTTTGATAGGCTTTTATATAGGGAGCTATAAAACGCGAAAGTCTTAACTCTCACGGGTTAAGAACAAGAACTTTTCGCAAGTTCCTATAATTGATCCTAGAGAGTCGTTTAACAAGGGAACTTTAAAATGCGATTTCTAAACTTGAAAAAGTCTAAGAATTTGCAAGATCCTATAGGCGACTCGAAAAACCCAAAACTTTGACTGAATAGGCTAAGTATCCACGAGTCTCATTACTTGAGATTTTAAACTGTGGAGAACGAGAGATGATAGAGTCAATTATAAGTTTGGTATTCTTTCGGGAATTTATGTGAGTTAATTATAAGCCTATTCTCCCATCGCCTGCTAATAAATTTATCTGCAATAAATAAGGTTGTACGATTTGAAAAGTTACTTAGCTTCTAGCCCAAGATCGTTTAAAAGTTTCTCGGTATTGATTAGAGTTCATAGCCAAGGCATAACTTATTGAAGTGGGATGCGAAGATTGACGAGTCCGAAAAGGCCCTAACAAGGCATGAGGGCTACATTTTGTTGCTAAAAGATCCAAAGTGATGTGAAGAATCATTTATCGAAAATCAATATGAAGGATCGAGACACACGACGAAAAGCAAAAAATCCCCAAAAGTCATGGAGAAGTGTATCCGAAAAGACCCTATCAAGGTATGAGGATAAATAGATCCAAGTCATAAAAGGAGGCGGATCGTTGTATATCAAAGTCCAAAATAAAGATTGGAGAAAAATGAAGAAGTCGTGGTCCAAGTATGAATCTCTCAAAACTTCAAGTGAAGAAATTCCCATATGAAGAGAAGACCATAATTTCATGAACGTCTCTCAAGGTTTGAAGTATGAAGTCGCTGCCAAATATCGGTCCGAGAAAGGTCTCAAATCGCGAAGCGAGTTATGCCAAGATATGAACTTTATGAGGTCCCGAGAAGCAGTTTTAAAAGATTTTGTCCTTTAGCTAACTATTGATTAAATCGTTCACTTTATTTTCGGCCTAAATAACTATCGAAATAAGTCAAACAATGCATCCTCGTGATCATTCAAGACAATAATAAAATATAAGAGATACACCTAGGAAGGGAGTCTAAGTGAATAATTGGCCCACATGAGTTCGTGTTAGTTTACTAACTTATAATAACAATGATCTCGTTTTTAAGCTTGGTTTGGAGAAAGTGAAAACTTGAGGATGATGATTATTCATGACATTTCCAAAACTCAAGGTATGCTTTTGATTTCTTTACTTTAATTATTTATAATTTTCTATCTCTTTAATAAAGGCCACTATGGATTGATTTTGATGAAAAATGTAAACGTGCTTTGTAACTAATGCATTGCATGAGGACACAGCAATGGTCAAGTGTAGGGGATTTGATAGGTGTGTAAACACCCATCCTTTTTACCACTTAATTACAATAATAACCGAGCCAAAACGTGTATTTTATGTCTTTTATGTCGGAATTATGTGTGGTTTGTGTTTTTGTTGTGATTTAGGACGAAAAGGTGAAAAGTGGATAAAACACGGGCATTCACGGGCTTTTATTAAAGAAAAAGATGAAAGACGAAGTCAAGAAGTCAAGAGTGCAAAAAGAACGGAAGTCCAAGACCAATTCTGAAGATTTATCGAAGAAAAAGTCAAAAGACGGAAGTTTACTTAAAGCCGAAGAACTCAAGTCTACTTTATTGAAGAATTAAAAGACGAGTTCAAAGAAATCCCGAGCCAAAAGTCGTTAAAAGTCCAAGATTAAAGAAGATAAGAAGAAAAGGACTAAGCATGCAATTAACAAAGAGATTAAGAAGGAAGGGCCTAATATGCAATTAAGAGAAAATGAAGGAGGGGAGGAAGCTTCCTAATCCTCCCCTATATATAGATTAGGCTAGTTAATCATTTTTCTTTGTTGGCTAATAGTGACAATTAGTTCTTCCATTTATTTACCTTGCACCTTTAAATTCATGTCAATTTAATTACTTGTCAAATTTAAATACCTTGTCTTGCACCTTAAATTCCTTTAATTTCAAATAAGTTTCCATTTAATTCTAAATCTTTACTTTATCTTGTTAATCTCCTATCTACCTTTCTTAATCTTTGATTTTTATGTTTATGTTTATGTTCATGTTCATGTTCTTATTTTGATCAAAGTGGGTTTTGATTATTGTGCTTAGATTTGTTAGTTTTATTGATATGGATAGTTTGTTTATGATTATTGGATGTTTTGTTATTAGTTTAGTTTAATCTTGTGTTTGATTTTGGTTAAATTTGTGGTTAGATTCGTGTTACTATATTTCCCTGTTCTTCGGGGGTGTTTGTTTCTGTTACTGTGATTCCCAGGAAAGTTCCGGATCAACTCTTTGTTCAAAAGGAAAACTTCCGAACCAAGGTTCCCCAGGCCAGAACTTCTGAATCAGAAAGTTCCGAATCAGGAGCTGTTCATCCGGAAGAGTTCCAGACCAAAGTCTTCCGAATCAGGAGAAGAAGTTCTTTCATTCGGAACATTAGAAGTTCCGAACGAGCAAAGACTTCCGAACCAAGCCGGCTCACTCGGAAGAGTTCCGAATCAAGACCTCTTGTTCACTCGGAAGAGTTCCGAATAGAAAACTTCCGGATCAACAACTTCCGGATCAAGACTTCCGGATCAAGGAGTTCCGAACCAGGAGTGGTTCATTCGGAAGTATTCCGAACCAAACTTTTGGGAGGGTTCCGAATCAAGAAGTTCCGACTCAAGAACTTCCGAATCAAGGGTCAATCAGAAACTTCCGAACCAAGTTTTTGTTCCAGTTAAGTTCCGAATCAGTAAAGTTCCGAACGAAGGATTGTTTTGGATAAGTGACATATTCAGAATAATTTGTTCCGGATCAAGGATTTTGGTAATATTCCAAGCGAAGAAGAATCATTCTGAACGAAGGTGACATTCCGGATGAGTTATTGTTCCGGACGAAGGATTGTTCCAAATGAGCTGTATTCAGGTTCTTTTTAGTATTTGTCTTTGATTTTAATTTCAAGCTTTATTTTTCCCGCCTTTTTCTTTAGTCGCACCTTAAGTTTTCTTGCGTTAGATTTATTTTAGTCTTGCCTTAGTTTAAGATTTAGTTGCGTTTTGAGTTTGCCTTAGATAGTTTTAAGTTTGCGTTATTTACTTTAAGTGCCCCTTTAATTTTTAGTCACGTTTTTAATTATTTGCCCTTTTATTTTAATTAGACGTAGATTTACATTACTAGTCATTTACTTTAATTGTCTTTGCACTTTTTATTTTAAAACGCCCAAATTATTTGGTTCACCAAAATCAACTGAGTCGTACTTTAATCCGGAAATCAATTCGTTAAGACTAGAACAACGAACTTTTCAACTAGCAAAATCATTTCATTACACTAGCTGCCATTATGTCTTTCATCAAAAGAATTGAAAATCAAAATGACTATAACACCCCATTTAATAGGATAGAGTGCTACAATAAATTATGGCGTATCATCAAAGCATGCAAGGTAAATGTCTAAACATTCATGACAATAAATAGAAATACCGGAATCAAACATCGGTAGTCTAGTAACTCACAAACAAGCAATATAATTACTGTAAATGGAAAGGACTAAACAATGTCCAAAAGATGTAAAGTATGATAAAGTAGGAAATAAATGCATAAGGTAAAAGAGGTCGGATAGCTTCTAATCCGAATGCACATACTCTTAAGTTCCTACTTGTGTCCTTGGGTACCTGCCGCTTGGGAACATGGAAAAGTAGACGACTGAGCATAACGCTCAGTGCACGAATATAAAATAAAGCATGGAAAAACATAGAGTATGGAAACATATAAATAATATAAAGCATGAATGGCAGCGGAAACGAATAAGTCCTGGAAATCCTAGTTGTCTATCATGTTAACTGGTTTTAGTTCTGAAAACATAGCTTATGTTACTTATGAACATCTGTATTAGTTTATGTACCAAATTAGCCAATATAGGTCATGAGGTCAACAACGTGCATGAATACTTGGAGGGGAGACCTCATCATGCAATTAGAGGGGTTGCCTCTAATTAACTGGTCAATGGGTAGGAGGGATCAGCTCCTTGTGAAGGATGCAAGGCACACACCACATTCACCATGAAAATCCTGACTGGAACATGTAACTAGGATGCACCCATACGCCCCACATGATAATATAATAATATAATGGCCAAATAACTGAAAAGGGATGCCACGAGCTATCACTCCGTCGTGGTGAAGTCATAACACTAGTGCCTCTAGTGTTATGGTTATGGTAACTCTATAACTAGGTGAAACTGGTCATGCATGTATATGGCTAAGGTAACTAATAAAACATACGCATTTAATCTGTAACTACGGGGAAAACAGTTAGCTGCATACGGGAAATCCTAATGAAGGAAGAGATTGTCCTTACTGAAGGACGGGAAATCTGTACCTTATGTCCAGTAGAAGCTAACAGAAACGATGAAGACTAATCCGCCTTGACGGATATCACTACATAAGAAATATAGACGTGTATGAGTTGTCTGAATTACACGTGTTTTACTGGTTCCGTGTATTATTAGCTTGTTATACATATTCTGTCATGTTTTACTGTTCACTCTGTTAACTGTAGTTATTATGATGTTCTATTGTATATTATTCATGTATTAGTGTATTATAATACTTGTATTGTAATACTAAGTAACTTTCTAAAAATAGCAGGTTTCTATAAATAATAAGTTTCCAAAAATAGAAAGTTTCCAAAAATAGAAAGTTCCCAAAAATAGTAAGTTTCCATAATTAGAATTAAGTTGGATTATAAATAATAAATGAAGTTAAATTAGTACAATACAAGTCATGATTTAGTTAATTAATTAAATAACTGGTTAATTTAATTAAACTATATGTTATACGATTTTAATTAAAATACATGTTTAATTAAAATAACTAAGTATAAATACCTTCGGTTATACATGAATTAATTTTAATAAATTAATTAACCTAAAGTTTAATGTGACATGATTTATAAAATAGGTTTCATAAAAACCCGATTCCCGAGCCCGTGTTTTAATATAAGCCGATTCAAATAAGCTATAAACAAGTCCCACCGAGTCCTTGGAAAGAACCTCGGTTGACACTACCTAAGCAACTAACATGTAAATATACCCCGACTCGAAGTCGGGTTCCCTTTTGTCTCGGGTCCGAATAACAAAACCAACCGAGCACCCCTTGGGGTCACGGTGGTGTCTCGGCTCCACCCTAAACCGAAAACAAACACACCCCGACCCTTTGGTCAGGGTTCTTGCTGCGTCTGAGCCACACCCTAGCCCAGCCGAGACCTTGTATGGTCTCAGTGGTGGTGATAAAAACAAACCGAACACCCCCTATGGGGGTTTTGGAGCCTCGGCCGAACCACAAACACAACCCAAACATACCCTTGTTCCAAAATTAATTAATCCTAGTTATTTAATACATGTTCTTGAGATAAATAAATTTTAACATGAAATCATAAGAAAAATAAAATAAAATAAAAGGTTTTTTGAATATACCACTATGCGTAGAATCACGAGATGATCACAAATAATTAAACAACCAAGAAAATCGTCCGATTTTGCCTTGTGTTCTTTGTGTGGCCGGCGGCTAAGAGGAAACAAGGAGGAGAGGACAAAGTTTTTCTATAACCTAAATTATGAGAGAAAATAACTCTCCAGGTGTTTTAGTTAATTTTGGTTATGGGCCAAAAGGCCTATCTTGGTCCTTCCTCTTGTCTTGTCGCGACTATGGGGCCCACATGGGGTAACCCGTAGCATTTCTCGAGTCTAATTTATTTACATGCGTGTTCGTGATATATTATTCGTGATTTTTGGTGTTCGTGATCGTGTCACATTTATAATATTCATGATTGTTCGTTATTTATTGTCGTGACACGTGTATTAATATTATAAATGGAAAGTTTAAATTTTACCGTGTTTTCGTAAGTTACTGTTCACGCGTACTGTTCATAGGTTTTAAATGCGGGTTTTACAACTCTTCCCCTCTAAAAGAACAATTCGTCCTCAAATTGGAGAAAGTAAACTGAAAGAAAAACATATCCGAATTAGAACTAGAAATGAGGGTAAGAAGTCCGTATGGACTCCTCCGTCTCCCAACTGGCCTCCCGCTCAGGATGATCCCTCCAGAGGATTTTGACGAAAGGGATCGTCTTCCTCCGTATGACACAATCTTGTCGCTCAAGAACTCTCTCGGGTTCTTCGGCATATGAAAGATCATCTCGAATCTGATCAAGTTGATACTGGACAACATGAACTAGATGATAGTTGTATCCTCTGAGTAAGGACACATAGAACACGTTGTGAACGTGTGATAGCTGAGGCGGTAACGCTAAACGATATGACACTTCACCAACGCGTTCTATGATGTCGAACGGTCCGATAAAGCGAGGACTGGGCTTCCCTTTGATTCCAAAACGTCTAACTCCTCGTGTAGGAGATACCTTGAGGAAAACATGGTCACCTACGTTGAAAGACACATCTCTACGACGTTTATCAGCATAGCTCTTTTGACGAGCACGAGCTTCCTGAAGTTTTGCCTTGGCGACAGCGACCTTCTCATTGGTCACTTCAATCATCTCTGGGCCTTCAAGCAGTCGTTCGCCCACTTGATCCCAGCATATTGGGGCGCAACACTTCCTGCCATACAACATCTCAAAGGGAGCGCACTTGATGCTAGCGTGCCAGCTGTTGTTGTATGCGAATTCTACTAATAATATATAATCATCCCAGCTTCCTGAACATTCTAGAGCACACGATCGTAGCATGTCCTCCAATGTCTGAATGGTGCGTTTCGACTGTCCGTCGGTCTGAGGATGAAAGGCAGTGCTGAGCTTAAGTCTGGTCCCCCAAGATTTCTGTAAACTCTGCCAGAAACGTGATGTGAAACGGGGATCTCTGTCAGAGATGATTTCTGATGGAGTACCATGCAGTCTCATGATCTCCCTCTGGAATGTGTCTGCTAATTTGCTGACCGGATGCTCCTTGCAAATCGGCAGAAAATGAGCAGATTTAATCAACCTATCTACAATGACCCAGATTGCGTCATTCTTCTTCTGAGTAACCGGAAGACCAGTAACAAAATCCATGGAGATTTTGTCCCACTTCCATGCTGGAATATCTAATGGTTGTAGTAAACCACTAGCACGCTGATGTTCGATCTTCACCTGTTGTCAGATCATACACTTAGAAACGAAGGTGGCAATATCCTGCTTCATACCACTCCACCAAAAGTGTTTCTTGATGTCGTGGTACATCTTGGTAGAACCAGGATGTATGGTAAATGGAGAACTATGATCTTTAGTCAACACAGCTTCTCTAAGAGTGAGTCATCAGGAACCACTAGTCTAGTGTCCTGCCATAAGATACCGTCGTCGTCAACACGAAACTCCGTCTGCTGATCAAGATTCTGAATGATAGACCAAATATCACCATCGTCCTTCTGAGCTTCGTTCATCCTAAAATGTAAGTCTGGCTCCACTCTAATATTATACCAGTAACCGTGTTGTCCTCGTACACAAAACTCAATGTCAATCATCTCCAGGTCACGAATGATCTCCTTTACCATCCATATGCCATCAATCATATCCGACCTTCTGCTTAGAGCATCTGCCACCACATTCGCCTTACCAGGATGGTACTGAATGTTGATGTCGTAGTCCTTCAATAGCTCTAACCATCTCCTCTGTCTCATGTTTAGTTTCTTCTGAGTGAAGATATACTTGAGACTCTTGTGGTCGGTGAATATGTCACATGATTCACCATACAAATAATGTCTCCATATCTTCAACGCGAAAACAACTACCGCAAGCTCTAAATCGTGAGTATGATAGTTTTCTTCATAAGGTTCCGCTGTCGTGATGCGCATGAAATAACCTTCCCATGTTGCATGAGAACGCAACCTAATCCCTTTCCTGAAGCGTCACTATATATCTGAAATCCACCTGAGCCAGATGGGAGAGTAAGAATAGGTGCAGTCACTAACTACTGCTTAAGATCTTCAAAGCTCTTCTCTCGCTCTTCCATCCAGACAAATTTCTCTCCTTTCCTCATCAGCTTAGTCAAAGGTAAGGCTAACCGTGAAAAGTTCTCTACAAACCTGCGGTAGTAGCCAGCTAAACCCAGAAACTTCTAACTTCTGTTGCAGATGTAGGTCTCGGCCATTTAGTGATAGCCTCAACCTTGGTAGGATCTGTTAATGCAAGTGATGCCTAAAAACATTATTAGTGTTAACTAATCTTTCTTAGTTTTGATCACAACAAACCATACAACACATTTAGTGTAAAACACAAAATGAATTATTTAACTAACACTATCATCAAGGTAATAATCATATCACTAACCTTTCTTAATCATACTTAGTGATCATCAAAATGATTATTCTTAAAACTCACTTTTGTTAATATGACAAAAGACTTTTTAATAAACTTTCTTTTTTAGAAAATGTTTTATTAAAATGGAAAATGAAAATTTGAAATTAGCATATTCCAAATGCTGTTAGAATATCCTTTGAAGGTTTCAAATACCTCAGATATTCTCACCCCACTAAAAGACAAAAAACGGAGCGTAGTCTAGTGGCGGTACCTTAAGTACCTACGCGGTTCCTTAGCGATATGGAACCGCAGGGTGAGATAAGGTACCGCGCACAGCTAGCCGTTATAGATCCATTATACTTTGTCTCCTTTAAATAGTGGGTCAAATCTCATTTTCCAGCAAGCCTCTTGGACGTTTTTCTCAGCCCTCTTTCTATTTT
Source organism: Glebionis coronaria (assembly GCA_025667525.1). NCBI lineage: Eukaryota > Viridiplantae > Streptophyta > Magnoliopsida > Asterales > Asteraceae > Glebionis > Glebionis coronaria. The sequence continues at coordinate 443,419,909 of CM046879.1, read as the reverse complement.
CTATAGCATAATCATTAGTAAATGATCACTTAAATTGTTAAGGATGTTTACATATGATTATCCTCTTGATCCCCTCCTTTACCTTGTCCAATGAGAAGATCACTCACTCACTAGTGTTGTGATAAAGATGAATCTATGAGCTAGTCATATTCATCATGATACCTTTTTTGTTTTAGGTCAATCCATAGTATTTATGAATACTTGGATTAGTTGTGTTCATCCAATATATTTGTGGATACTTGGATTTGTTGTGTACATCCATTGCATATGTGTTTGCTTGGATTTGTGTTGTGTAAATCCAAGCTACATGTGTGTACTTGGATAAGTCTAGTTGAGTTGTAATAGATTTGATTAGTAGTTCTCACTAAACTATAAAGTGATGTGGTTGTGTCTTGTGAGTTCTCACTAAACTTGAAAGTGATTAGTAGTTGTGTTGTGTGAAGTTCTCACTTAGATTCAAAGTGAAGAGTCGTGAAGATTGGTTCTAGCTTTGGATTAGAACTCGACATCTAGCCTTGTGTCGTTAAATGGTGAAGTAGGCAACGTCGTGAAGATTGGTTCTACCTTAAGATTAGAACTCGACATCTAGACTTGTGTCGTTAAATTGTGAAGTAGGCAACGTTGTGTAGATTGGTCCTAGCTAAAGATTAGGTCTCGACATTTAGCTTAGTGTTGGAAAATAATGTAAGCAACGATGTAAGGTTTTCTCCGCCGAGAAGGGAGCTTGTCGATATAGTGGAAATCTCGAGTAGGTGTACTCGAGGAGTGGAGTAGAAACGAGGAAAGAGCCTCATTGTCGAACCACTATAAATCTTGGTGTCTTCCCACTAGGTTGTCTCCTTCCTTACTCTTTACTTATTTCATTATCATTACACTTATCTATTATCTTTGCTAGTGCATTTGAATTGAACCTAATCATTATGCAACTTAGCCTCAAGTAAAAGATAGTTTTGATACAAACCAAATTGAAAGTAATTTTAATTTGGTCACCAATAGAAGAGAAACTATTCAACCCCCCCCCCCCCCCCCCCCTTCTAGTTTCTACAATTGGTATCAGAGCGATGGTCACTCAAGATCTTTGAAGTATATTTTTCTTTGAAACTTGGATCGATCCATTGTCTCCTCAAATTAGAAGGTCAAGTTATACTAAAGTTTCTCTTTGGTCAAAACTATGTTTTCTTTGAAAATAGGTCTTTTAATTGATAATATTGCATCCCACTTAAGATTAGTAGCCTTTATGCATTTTAGATATACTCTTGAGATGTATATACTAGTTTGCATCTTGCTTTGTGTAGGTACTCATGAAGATCAATCACTTAATTGGTTGTGGATTGAGTTACTTGCACTTGTAGATGACTCATCTTCATTGATCTTTAACATCTTTGAATGATGATACCAAGATGATTGGGAATGATACTAGTCCTTGAAGATTTAATACTCATCATAGTCATTGATTGGGCATAGCACTTATTCCTTCATGGATTGCTCTTTGTGGACAAGGTACGCTTTCGTTCTTGCACATGCCCTTTGATCATTCTTTTGATCATTACTTGACTATGTGCTTGTTCTTGGCATCCTTGCCTTGACAATTATTTGTGGTTTGTGTTTCTTTTCTTTTATCCTCTCAAACCTTCATTGCTTGGATACTTGACTCACTATGGTGATGTAGAGTGAGTTTAGTAGAAGCTTAAAGTATCAAGCATGATTTCCATGGTTTGCACCCATACGGTTAGTAGGCCCTTTGTGGGAGAGAAAGTGAATTAATACATTGCTCATATTTTGGTTTAGACTAAGACTATTACTGAAAGTGATCTTAGTCTATACTTGAATAATTGCTTTGTGCTTATTCATTACCAAAGACGTTTAACGTTTCGCCGGATAGGCACGTCTTAAACCACTATATATGACACAAGCTCTTCGTTACCACTATTTGAAGATTGTCATTAATCTCTTGGGCATTGGTCCTAGTCTTGATTCACTTCCCTTGACTTCTCTCCACTTTGCCGTTTTGCTACGAGTAGTCATTTGTCCGTTTTGACTCTTTTCGATCTTGATTTAACTCGTAATCCTTTGTTAAGGCATATTGCTTAGTGTTATTATGATCCAATGATATTCTAAAAGGCTCATGATTTAATTTTAAGTATTTTAGAAAAACTTGGTTTTCAAAATTTGGCGTTTTTCATAGATAAAAACCTGCCTCTATAGGCGGTTCCTTATCTCAGCGGCTCAAACCCGCGGTTCCTTATCGATAAGGTACCGCGGGCAGTAAAGTGAGTCAGAGCGCCAGTTTGATTATTTTATTCTTTTCAAACCAATATCTCTCTCTCTCTCAAAAACATACAGCGATGGTTTACCCTTTTTCCACCATTGTTGAAGCTTCCAAAACCTTCAATCACTCAAATTAATTGATTCCAAGTTGTGGGTTTCACTCATCCTTCTTCTAACATCAATTAATTGTAAGCATTTTCTTTCAATTTCATCTATTTTGTTCTAGGGTTCATCCTTTCATAATTGGGGATTTTTAAAATTGAAATTGAATTAAAACCTTAATAGAAATGTGGGTTGACATGGTTATTTTACTATGATTCCTTAGGTTCATATTCATTAAGATTTCACTAAAGCCCACTTGTAGAACAAATCCGAATTTAGGCTATATGATTTTGGTTGAAAGATGGTTTTGAGATGAACCCATGAACAAGTAGGTAATGACATTGTTAATGCTTACCTAAAAACCTTGTTTTGAAAAACCAATGTTGTAATCCATTGTTGATCTAACATAGATCATGTGTTCTTGGTTAATGATGGAATAGACATATTGTGAACATGAGAATGATATGGATTCAATCCTATGTTTGTCAAGAAATTGATATAACACATTCTCATATTTTTTATTTTTTATTTTAATTTTCATATGAGTGATTGGAAAGATATTTTCGTGTTTAGGTACTTGTCATGTCTTCAAGATATCAAAAAGATCATGAACGAACACGAGCATACATGCCCTCTTCTCATTACCCTCATTTGATTCACTCTCACAAAAACTCGTCTAAGTCCCTTGAACATCGTTGTTTCCATGAAGGACGCATCGTTTGTTCCAATTCCGCAAATGAGTTTATTCGCTTCATGTTTAAGCCTATTGGGTTTGATTGTCTTCTTGATATTGATGAGCCAATATTTCCTTCGTTTCTTATGGAGTTCTTTAGCACATTCACATTGATAGGCATCAATAAAGGTTTATCTATACGATTTTCCATAATGGGGAAAATCATTATTTACACTCTTAAAGAATTCGGTAATATTCTTGGAGTGCCATCTAATGGTCAATGTCGATTCACCGAGGCTTGGAGTATTAACTCTTTAGAATCAGCCTCTATTGATGCTCATTATGTGACTGTGCTTCCATCGTCTTCGGACATCATTCATGTCATTTCTAAACCTCGTGAACATCCTATTCTTGGTAAATCTCAAGGAGTTGTTCGAACTCTCTCCCCTTGGGAATTACTTACTAGCGATCTTAATGATTTCATGATTCCTTGGGCCGAAATCATTAGGGAAAATGCAATGTGTCTAGATGGGAGTCGGGACTTAGTACCCGCTTGTCTTCCACATATGTTGTATTGTGTTGCTACTACAACTCCTTACAATCTCGCATTTTTCATAGCCAGAAGAATCGGATCTGTTCTTCTTGAGTCTGAGTCAAGTCTTCCCTACGGAATTCTTCTCTCTCGTCTTCTTAGAAGAATCCTTATTGACTTTCCATCTCTTCTCTCGTCACCTTATCACTCCGTTGATCGTGTCATGTCTCCCATTCAAGGGAACATTTCACCCGAGATCAATGTGAACTTGTGTCTAGTTGAAAATACTTCTCAAGAAGGGTCTTCTAGCAACCCTTCCTCAAATTTCAATAACTTCATGTCCTCTTCAATCTCCATCTTGTCCTCCCATGAAGTTGATTCCGACTATCAATTTTATCTCAATCATCTTCTCCGAGAACGTCTCAGAAGTGAATCAAGGAATTAGATAATATGCTCATGGTTACTTGCAACACCCTTCTAGGATGATTTCCTAACTTTCTTTCCTTCATTTGGTTGTGTATTAACTTATGTTTGGATTATTACTTACTTTGATCCTAAATGTTGCTTATGCAATGATGTTTGTGATTTACATAGCTTTGTGCATGCCTTATGATAGTTAGCTTATTAGATTATGATCTGTAGTTAACTTTGGCTTGTGAATCTTTTGGTAAAAATCTGGGTTTATCAAAAACTGGGATGGGAAATTTTTGAAAGCCCTCTGGTCGCGGTTCCATATCGACCCGCGGATCCTTATCGATAAGGTACCGCCGGTCCTTGATAAGGAACCGCTAGCCACTGTGCACGACAACATATTTTGCTTTACACTATTTTCTTAAATCTGTGTAAACCTTGCATGATTTTCAGTAATAAACTGCACATTTCCTAAACTAGCTTACCTAAATTCATTATTCACCTAAAATGATTTTAACCCATTACTAGTTTGGATCATCCCCTCACCCATTTAAACCCACCTTGTAAGTCATGTTCTTCACACATCAAAACATCCTTCCCTAAACCTTAAACCACCCTTGTCAACCATGGTGTGTACCAAAACCTCAAACACTTCCAAGACCTCCACCCCAAGGAAAACACTCAAAATAAGGATTAAGGTATCCAAGCCTAACTCCTCACCTTTCCACACACCTAAGAATGAGATGGTTCATATCCTCATTTCTTCATCACCTTCCCCACCTCTTGCACCATGCAAGACATCATCCACCCATGGTACTAACCACTCCATTGGTTCTACCTCCTCTTCATTCAACTCAAGAATGAATGAGCTCTCTTCACCCTTCACTCCAAGTGCACCCTTGGATGTGACCACACAACCCCAACCAATCCAAAGCATTCCTTTTGTGAATGACTTTGATGACAACTTGGTGACTTCACCATTTACCCCTCATAACTCACCCATTTCACCAACCTTGGAGAATTTACCTCCACACTCACCCATTTCCCCTTTAGGGAACATGTCTCCACTCTCACCCACATCACCCTTGGAGAACATGCCTCCTCCACCTCCACCCAACTCAAACATTCCAATTTTGGGTGTTCCACTTTCCCTCCTTTTGGGTGATCCATACTATGGGTTTCAACAAACACATGGTCCTAGTTGTCCATGTTGTCTTTACAACCACTACATCATCCATAACCTTAGGATGGATATGTATGGACTACATAGGAGGTTGCAAGAGTTCTTGCTTGCCTTGTTCTCCATGCCTCCTCCTAGGAGATGAATGATGGAGTTTTCTTAATAAGAGTTTTCAACAAAACCAAGCCAAAGAAGACTACTTATCTAGATTTAATGTTAAGCTAGCTTTGTATTAGTTAGTTTTTTATTTTTTCATTGTATTTGCTTCCTTCATGATTGTTTCATGATGTTGATCTATGGATTTAGCCTTATGTGTTTCTATCCTTATGTGCACATTAATCAACTTTAATTTGAAATTAAAATTGAACCTAAATCTATCACAACCTCTAAAAACTTGACTAAAATTGGTTCAAAATGATATCTAAATTATTTTGTCACCCTTTGTCAAGACATTCTTTGTGAATGTGTTGCTTTATGCAACCCTAGCATAATTTGGTGCTAATAGAGGTAAAATTCCAAGATTTGCAACTTTTTGAAAAAGTCTTAGTTTTTTCTCAAAAACCTGTAAAAACTTGGTTTCAAGTCTTCTGGACGCGGATCCTTAAAGCCCCGAGGTTCCCTAGCAATATGGAACCGCCGGTCCCTTTAAGGTACCGCGGGCAGAAATCAGTTTTTGACGAATTTTTTGGTCAAAACTTTTAAAACCCTATACCTTGTCAAGATTCCTTGTTTACTCAAATTGACTAAACGTTCCTTGACACTACACATTTTGTATTCAAACTCTTACCTTGATTACATTTTATTTATACCCCAACCTTGAGATTTCATTCTCACACCTTCCCAACCTTGAGAATTCATTCTCACATAACCTTGAGATTTCATTCTCACACCTTCCCAACCTTGAGAATTCATTCTCACACAACCTTGAGATTTTATTCTCACACTCTCACAATGCCTAACTCCTACATTCCTAACCTTGACATTTCTTTGTCACAACCCCACTCACCCAAAGCTTCCTCATCCAAGCTTTCAAAGAAACCGAAAATCTCGGTTCGACCTATTTGGGTTAAGAAGAATGAACCATCTTCGTCCAAACCACCCAAAAACCCTACCTTCTCTCTAATCAAGTATTGGAATGAGACTTATACCATAAACCCCATCACCGGAGCAAAAGAAAATGTTCCCCCACCACCACAATCCTTTACCACCCCTCAACTCAATGACCTTGCAACCTTCCCAAACCTCACAAGGCATTGTGAAAACATTCCCAAACCCATTACCCCACCACCACCAAACCCTAAGTTTGATGCCATACCCCCATCAAACGATTTTGTGTTGCATCATGGATCCTCGTGTGCTTGTTGTCGATTTCAACAAATTGAACTTGCTCATGTGTATGAGAAGTTAGATTTTCTTGAATTCCTCCTCACTCGACCTCCTATTCAAGTTTTCGTTCCGGTGGACAAAACTTCGAATGATGCATCGTCGTCTTTTTAGAGTCTTTTATTTTTAGCAAGCTTGGAAAATATCACTGTTAGACTAGCTTATGCTTAGTGGTTTATTTTCCATATTTATTGCTTTTAGATACTCATATTGTGTGTATGACTATCTTCTTTGTTGTTTTTTTTATGTAACCTTTGTGTTGTTTGTGTGTTATTTCACTAGTTCTATTTTGAGTTGATCATGGTTAATTTTTACAATTGCTTATGGGTAATTCCATCAATTCTAAACTTTAACCCATTGACAAGATTATCATCTTCATTGGATTGAAGTTTGATTTTGTCAATTACCTCTTTGGACATACTTAGCAAAATACTTGCTTCTAAGTTGAGATTTCTTCTCTCTCTCCCTCCCAAGTTACTTAGTAGGTAGTGCTGATATATACATTGGTGTTTCTTTCCTTTCTACTAACCTTTGTGTAGCATGTCACCTTAGCTCACAAACTTGGTGCCCCAAGCAAGGGAGAGCAACCACCAAGGGGGAACTACTAGCAAAGTTCGATGTTCTTCAAAGACTTGTGCTAACCTTTTTGCTACGACAAAGGGGGAGAAATGATAGTGATAAACTAGTTAATAATTCGATATTTTGTGTTTCTACATAAATGAGTTTATCGTTTGTCGTAATCAAAAAGGGGGAGATTGTTAATGCAAGTGATGCCTAAAAACATTATTAGTGTTAACTAATCTTTCTTAGTTTTGATCACAACAAACCATACAACACATTTAGTGTAAAACACAAAATGAATTATTTAACTAACACTATCATCAAGGTAATAATCATATCACTAACCTTTCTTAATCATACTTAGTGATCATCAAAATGATTATTCTTAAAACTCACTTTTGTTAATATGACAAAAGACTTTTTAATAAACTTTCTTTTTTAGAAAATGTTTTATTAAAATGGAAAATGAAAATTTGAAAATAGCATATTCCAAATGCTGTTAGAATATCCTTTGAAGGTTTCAAATACCTCAGATATTCCCACCCCACTAAAAGACAAAAAACGGAGCGTAGTCTAGTGGCGGTACCTTAAGTACCTACGCGGTTCCTTAGCGATATGGAACCGCGGGGTAAGATAAGGTACCGCGCACAGCTAGCCGTTATAGATCCGTTATACTTTGTCTCCTTTAAATAGTGGGTCAAATCTCATTTTCCAGCAAGCCTCTTGGACGTTTTTCTCAGCCCTCTTTCTATTTTCTATAGCATAATCATTAGTAAATTATCACTTAAATTGTTAAGGATGTTTACATATGATTATCCTCTTGATCCCCTCCTTTACCTTGTCTAATGAGAAGATCACTCACTCACTAGTGTTGTGATAAAGATGAATCTATGAGCTAGTCATATTCATCATGATACCTTTTTTGTTTTAGGTCAATCCATAGTATTTATGAATACTTAGATTAGTTGTGTTCATCCAAGATATTTGTAGATACTTGGATTTGTTGTGTACATCCATTGCATATGTGTTTGCTTGGATTTGTGTTGTGTAAATACAAGCTACATGTGTGTACTTGGATAAGTCTAGTTGAGTTATAATAGATTTGATTAGTAGTTCTCACTAAACTATAAAGTGATGTGGTTGTGTCTTGTGAGTTCTCACTAAACTTGAAAGTGATTATTAGTTGTGTTGTGTGAAGTTCTCACTTAGCTTCAAAGTGAAGAGTCGTGAAGATTGGTTCTAGCTTTGGATTCGAACTCGACATCTAGCCTTGTGTCGTTAAATGGTGAAGTAGGCAACGTCGTGAAGATTGGTTCTACCTTAAGATTAGAACTTGACATCTAGCCTTGTGTCGTTAAATTATGAAGTAGGCAACGTTGTGTAGATTGGTCCTAGCTAAAGATTAGGTCTCGACATTTAGCTTAGTGTCGGAAAATAATGTAAGCAACGATGTAAGGTTTTCTCCGTCGAGAAGGGAGCTTGTCGATTAGTGGAAATCTCGAGTAGGTGTACTCGAGGAGTGGAGTAGAAACGAGGATATAGCCTCGTTGTCGAACCACTATAAATCTTGGTGTCTTCCCACTAGGTTGTCTCCTTCCTTACGTTGTCGAACCACTATAAATCTTGGTGTCTTCCCACTAGGTTGTCTCCTTCCTTACTCTTTACTTATTTCATTATCATTACACTTATCTATTATCTTTGCTAGTGCATTTGAATTGAACCTAATCATTATGCAACTTAGCCTCAAGTAAAATATAGTTTTGATACAAACCAAATTGAAAGTAATTTTAATTTGGTCACCAATCGAAGAGAAACTATTCAACCCCCCCCCCCTTATAGTTTCTACAGGATCCATGGTGATCCCCTCTGCGGATACAATATGGCCCAGAAATGCCACCTCGGTTAACCAGAACTCACACTTAGAGAACTTGGCGTCCAGCTGCTTCTGACGAAGAATCTGTAAGACTGTACGAAGGTGTTCCTCATGTTCCTCCTTAGATTTGGAGAATATCTGGATGTCATCAATGAACACAATAACGAACTTGTCCAGAAACTCACGGAAGACACGGTTCATCAAATCCATGAAGACAACTAGAGCATTAGTGAGTCTGAATGGCATGACTACGAACTCGTAGTGCCCATAACGTGTATAGAAAGCAGTCTTAAAGATATCCTGCTCTTTAACCCGTAACTGATGGTAAACGGACCTCAGATCGATCTTGGAGAAATGCATGGCGTCCTAAAGTTGATCGAATAGGTCATCAATTCGCGACAAAGGATAACGATTCCTGGTCGTGATCTTGTTCAGCTCACCATAGTCTATACATAGACGCATGTTGCCGTCTTTCTTCTTCACGAACAGTACCAGTGCACACCATGGCGATGCACTGGGACGGATGAAACCTTGTTCCAGAAGTTCCTACAGCTGATCTTTTAGTTCCTTAAGCACTATAGGAGCCATATGGTTAGGAGCTTTGGAAATTGGCTATGCACCTGGTATGAGCTCGATTCCAAGCTCAACTTCACGAACAGGTGGTATGCCCGGAAGTTCATCTGGAAATACGTCAAGAAACTCTGACACATAGGCTGATCTTGGATCGATGGAGACTCGGCAGTAATGTCATGAATATTGGCTATGAAGCCCTGACAGCCGTGTGACAGCAATGCACGCGCCTCCATAGATGAAATAATCTGTACTGACCTCCCTGGCAGAAAACCATGGTGTATGTACTCTGGGGATTTAACATCACCGAAGATACCCGATAAGTGTGGCAGTCAATCGTGGCCTGGTGTTTGGATAACCAGTCCATGCCCAAAATCAAGTCAAAATAGCACATGTCTAGAGGAAGTGCGTCAACTCTACGGATCTTGTCATCAAATTCAAGGGGAAAATATATGTACACGTGAGTGATTCGTAAGGAGTCCCTAAGTGGTGTGGAAATGCATAAGGCACTATCTAATGGCATCGGGGAAATCCTAACACGTACAGCAAAAGTAGTGGACACGACTGAATGCGTCGCTCTAGTATCAAATAGAACACATGCTGCCAAACCATTCATAAAGAGATTTCTGGTGATGGTACTTGAAGTCTTATTCGCCTGATCTAGAGTAGTAGTGAACACGCGACCAGAAGTAGGAGGTGGCTTGGTGTCGGCGTATCTAGAGGTGCCTTCTATCTCACTCTGTCGACAGTCCTTCTGCTGATGGCCTTGTTGGCCACACTTGAGACATCCTCCAGTACTTTGGCGGCAAACACCCAAATGTCTGAGCGGACAATACGGACAAATTGGGTGCATGGATCTCGTAGAAGGCCTCCCAACTAGCGGAGAGCTTGTGACCAGATTTCATGCATGAGACATGATCGTGGAACACAAACATATTTACATACAAGATTTGAGTGTTACCTGGTGTTGAAGGATGGTTCAATCGCGAACCTCCATGGTCCTGGTTCCTATCATAACCATTGTTCCTGATTATAAGAGCTGGTGTGTCAGAATAGTGAAATGTATGCAGCTTAATAACATTGAATGTAAAGGTGAGGACCTGTACTCGCTATACTCGTTTTGGTAGCCGAAAACGCCCTTCTCTTCGGAGGACTGTTGCTGAGTAGCCGGAGGATTCCGGGCCTCAGTCTTTGATAGGTGTGTAAACACCCATCTTTTCTACCACTTAATTACAATAATAACCGAGCCAAAACGGGTATTTTATGTCTTTTATGTCGGAATTATGCGTGGTTTGTGTTTTTGTTGTGATTTAGGATGAAAAGGTGAAAAGTGGAGAAAACACGGACATTCACGGGCATTAACTGACTTTTATTGAAGAAAAAGATGAAAGACGGAGTCGAGAAGTCATAAGTGGAAAAAGAACGGAAGTCCAAGACCAATTCTGAAGATTTATCGAAGAAAAAGTCAAAAGACGGAAGTTTATCAAAAGCCGAGAAACTCAAGTCTATTTTACTGAAGAAATTAAAGACGAGGTCAAAAGATATCCCGAGCCACAAGTCCTTAAAGTCCAAATTTAAAAGAAAGATTAGAAGAAAAGGACTAATGACGCAATTAATGAAGATTAAATGAAGGAGGGACTTAATCCCGCAATTAACAAGAAATGAAAGAGGGGGGGAAGCTTCCTTAATCCTCCCCTATAAATAGCATTAGTTGTTAATCATTTGTTGTTGTTGGCTAACTTGACAAATTAGCTCTTCCACCTTTATTTTATGCACATTTAAATACTTGTCCATTTAATTACCTTGTCTTGCACCTTAATTACCATTTAATTCAAGTAAGTTTTTCTTTTTAATTCTTGTCAAGCCTTAGCTTTACCTTGTTCATCTCATTCTTCCTTTCTTAAATCTTTGTGTTGATTTGTTTATGTTCATGTTCTTAATTTTTGTTGATTTATTTAAGTGGGTTTTGATTGTCTTGATCTTTATTGTTTGATTTGTTGCTTTGGATTGATTGTTTATGTTTATTAGATGTTTTGTTATTAGATTGGTTTAATCTTTATGTTGATTTGGTTAAGTTTTTATTTGATTCGTATCTTTTTAGCTTCCTTGTTCTTCGGATCTTTCTTACTGTTCTTGCCCAGAATCGTGCCAGCCAACATTCCGAATAGGAGATCACCAGATTTATTCCGAGTAAAGACTTTCGTTGGGAGACTATTCGGAATATTCATTATTCCGAATGGAGGTTGTTTTCCGAATAGACCTGTTATTCCAAATAGGGGGATATTCCGTGTAGGACAAACTTTCCGAATAGAAGCTATATTCCGAATAGGCCTGAACATTCCGAATAGCACGTTTTTCCGCATAGGGGAGTATATTCCGAATAGGAGGGATTTTCCGCATAAAGCACTTTTCCGAATAGACCAAACATTCCGAATAGAACTTTATTCCGAATAGGGACAGATATTCCGAGTAGAGAATATATTCCGAATAGGAGGATTATTCCGAATAGGGTTTTTCCGCATAAGGGATTATTCCGAATAGGGCACCTTTTTCCGAATAGTGACAGTATTCCGCATAGGGGTTTTATTCCGGATAGGGACTTATTATTTTCATTTTAGCATTTAATTTCGAGCTTTACTTTTCCTACCTTTTCACTTAGTTGCACTTTAAGTTTATTGCCTTAGATTTACTTTAGCTTTCCCTTAGTTTAAGTTTTAGTTTTAGTTGCGTTTTAAGTTTGTCTTAGTTAGATTTAAGTTTGCGTTATTTACTTAATTGCCCTTTAGTTTTAGTCGCACTTTAAATACTTGCACTTTATTTTAATTAGACTTAGATTTATTTTAATTGCACCTTAATTTAATTGTTTTGCACCTTTAATTTTCAAAACTACAACGACACATTTTTGTTCCACCAAAGTTCAACTGAGTCACACATTAAACAATAAGTTTTTCAATTCGAAGAGAACCACACAACGAACTTTAATATCTTTTTATACGGGGTGTCAAAAGCCGTGTATCAAATGGCGCCGCTGCCGGCTCTTTTCGTAAAGATCAACAGTTTTTTGTGAGAGACACGTTGCTTTTTGGGATCCGTTCACTTGTGAACGTTATTTTTCTTGCATAAAAAATTCAAAAATCATAAAAAATTAAAAAAGTCATAAAAACCATAAAAATTAAAAATATCAAAAATCCAAAAAGATTTTCTTTTTATTGTGTATATATATTGTCTTTGTGTTTGGTTTTGTTTTCTTTTGCATTTTCAGGTGTATGCGTACTAGATCTTCTAATTATCAAGAGCCCGAGCCTCAAGAAGATTTAGATATGGCAGGTGTTAACAACAACAACATTCCACCGAACCTGAATAATAATAATAACAACAATGCTCTTCCACAGCCCGATCTTCGGACCATGGAGGAACTTTGTCAACCAACAATGTTTGGACGAGGAGGACCGATTGCGCCGATGCAAATCAACGCTCCTGAGTTTTCGTTGAAGCACCACATGATTCAGCAAGTACAAACAAACCCATTTAGAGGATTGCCTGATGATGATGCCAACAAACACCTCGACAAGTTCATTACAATCACCCAAAGCATGAAGTTGCCTGGGGCCACAATGGATGTTCTCCGCCTACAACTCTTCCCACATACTTTATCGCATCATGCCGAGAAATGGTTTGATCGTCTCCCGAAGAATTCTATTCACACTTGGGATGACATGACTCAACGCTTTCTTTCGCGCTACTTTCCACCATCCATGGTCACAAGCCTTCGCAACCAAATCAGCGGTTTCATGCAAGATCCCGATGAATCTCTTTTTGATGCATGGGAGAGATATAATGTCTTGATCGACCGTTGTCCAAACCACAACATGCTTCCGGTCACCTTGATCGATACTTTCTACAACGGACTGACTTTTCGAGATCGTGATACGATCAATGCAGCCGCCGGTGGCACATTCATGAAAAGGAGACCCGAGGAGTGTAGAGAGTTAATTGAAAACATGACTACTCATCATAAGAACTGGGATTCCTCTGCTTCTTCTAGAAACAACACGAGAGTCAATGTTTCTTCTACCTCAGCAAACCCTGAGATGACCGAACTCACCCGCATGATGGCCGAAATGAGCAAAAGTATTACGCTTCTCGCTTCAAACCAACAACAACAACAAGTTAAAGCGGTTGCTAATCCTTGTGAAACATGTGGCGGTCCTCACTCATACACCGATTGTCCTTCGACACAAGGAAATTCGGAAAATGTGTATGCAGCTTACGGTAATTATTCACCGGAAAATTACCAAGCTAGACAACAATGGGATAGAAATCTGCTGAGCTACCGTTCCAACAACTACCTTTCACCCGGTTTTTCTCCTCAAAACCAAAATCCCGCCAACAACTACAATAGAAGTAACCAAATCCCACCTCGTGCTTCTAACCCTTATCAACCACCCACCCAACAACACCCACCCATTAATCCCGATGTTGACACCATCATGAGAACTCAAGGTGAGCAAATCAAGAATCTACAGAGCCAAATAATCAATTTGAAAGGGATATCTTGAAGCAAGGTAATGACATCAGAACCGAGGTTCGTGATAATCTTCAATCCTCTTTCATCACTCAAACAACTGAATTGAAGAATCTGTTGGCTAGTTTCTTGCCCGAAGCTCAACCTTCTTCTTCTTCGGGTTCTCTACCTTCAAACACCGTCACCAATCCGCGAGCTAATGTGAGTGCTATAACTACGCGTAGTGGAATTACCATTGTCAATCCACCTGACTCACCACCATCATCTACACCTCCTCCACCACCATATATCCCTACTCCTCTTACACTTAGTGATAGTACACCATTACCGTCTCCGCCTCGTCATGACGATGTATCTCGGAAGGACCCTTCAACATCACAACCTTCACCACCCACACCTTCACCTAACCCTTATCAACCTAGAATCCCATACCCTTCTCGCATAGGCAAGACCAATTATCTAACCAAGAATGACTGCCAAGTATCGAAATATGTGGATATGCTATCTAAAATGACCATCAACATTAGCCTTGTTGAAGCACTTTGCCACATGCCGAAATTTGTCAAAGCATTCAAGGAATTGCTTAGCAAGAAGGAGAAGCTGATTGAACTCGCCAACACACGCTTAAATGAAAACTGCTCTGCAGTTCTTCTTAGAGAACTTCCGAAAAAACTTGGAGATCCCGGTCGTTTTGTGTTGCCTTGCGTGTTCAACAAAATGGAAGAATTTACTGCCCTTGCTGATCTCGGGGCTAGTATTAACTTGATGCCACTAAGTGTTTGGAAAACACTATCATTTCCCGACCTCATTCCAACAAAGATGACTCTCGAACTTGCAAACCGCACTCTCGCTTACCCCGTTGGTATAGCCGAAGATGTGTTTCTTAAAGTTGGCACATTTACCTTCCCGGTCGATTTCGTCGTAGTTGATTATGAAATGGACCCTCGTATTCCTTTAATACTTGGTCGGCCATTCTTGAGAACCGGACGTGCTTTAATAGATGTGGCCGAAGGTGAGTTAATCTTACGAGTCGGGGATAGTTCTAAAGTTTTTAAAATAGGGAAGCTTACAGGAAAATCTTTTGGAGGCCGAGAATCAGTGAATATGATAAATGTGCTCGATGACTTTACCGTCTATGACAATCCTCTATTCGAGTCTTCCACTGATAATCCACTCTTTGAAGATAATGTGGATGATTCTCACTCTACTATGGAACCTTCCACCATTTATAATTCGCCACCGGTCTTTGATGCTTATGATGATGATGATTCGAGCTCAGATTCGGATGATTTTGATTGTACTTCTGAGTATCCCGAGCTGCCCACATTCGATGATTTTGATGAGGCCGATACTCTTTCGAGCGATTCTTCACATGATGAAGATGCTCCGCCATCACTCGATCCTACTCTGGACGATTATTCATTTGAGGAAGATTTCTCTGAATTTCTTAACACTTACTTCCCTCATGAGAGTGATGCTCCTCCTTATGACTTTGAAGATTATCGTCTTGATCCTACTTTGGATTTGAAGAGCATTTTGTCAAAGGAGAAGAAACCGGTTGACACCAAAATCCGTTGCACGTATGATTTAACACCTCTTTGTCCCACTTCTGAGGACGAGGTTGTGCTTCTTTGCGGATCTTCTTCACACTCGGCTGAGCCAGAGTGCTATTTTCCCCTGAAGGAAAAGGTGTTCGACCCCGGTATTGAAGTCTTTACGCCATCTCAGTATCCACCTGATGAAAGGAAAAATCTTTGGAACCATGGAAGACATGCTTGCACCACTTCATCCTTGCTCCTACTGTGCTCCATCACTGCTTAAGGGAACCTTGCCACTTCTCTTTTGGCTTGCCTTGTTCGCCTTAAGCTCTTGCTTAGTGATGGATGAAAACTATGTCTTCAATCCTGGTGGATTTCTTTCATGCTACTTCCGTTGATGATCAAGGTCGAGTCAGGCTCACGACTCGGTTAACAAAAACCAAGCGCTTCTTGGGAGGCAACCCATGCATCTATCTTTCCGCTTTCTTTACCATAAGTGTAGGGGGGACCCTTTGGATTGCTATTTCCTCTCCTCACTTCTTAATCAGGGATTCGAGCTTCAATGATCCACTCTTGATGATTCTTGCCGACCCGTGATTCCGTGTTCTACTTCTTCCCGGTTCTATCCTAAATTCTTTTCGATTCACTATTTTTATATTTTCTCAATATTAAAATAGGAATCTCTTTAGTTGTCTTTTTCTTCGTAAGATTTAAACAACGTGCACAATGTCCTAAGTGTAGGGGAGTTTACTTCCACATGCTTAAACATTGAGGACAATGTTTATCTTAAGTGTAGGGGGACTTCTATCGAAGTTAAGTGGTCTTTTCCTTGTATTTGTCCTCATTTTAACCGGAAAATCAATTTTTCGACATTTTTCAAAATTTTTGATCTATTTTGGCCTATTAGTTTTTCCTTTTGTATAGTTATTTTCTTTCCTTATTAGAATAAATGTTTAATAAGTGGTTTTAATTTTCAAGCGTTGTGAATCTTTTGACTCAATCCGAGTTTACTCTAGCTAGTATCCTTAACGTGTTTAAGTCAAGTTTTGCTAGGCTTTTATATAGGGAGCTATAAACGCGAAAGTCTTAACTCTCACGGGTTAAGAACAAGAACTTTTCGCAAGTTCCTATAATTGATCCTAGAGAGTCGTTTATCAAGGGAACTTTAAGATGCGACTTCTAAACTTGAAAGAGTCTAAGAAGTTGCAAGATCCTATAGGCGACTCGAAAACCCAAAACTTTGATTTAATAGGCTAAGTATCCACGAGTCTCATTACTTGAGATTTTAAACTGTGGAGAACGAGAGATGATAGAGCCAATTATAAGTCGGTATTCTTTCGTGAATTTATGTGAGTTAATTATGAGCCTATTCTCCCATCGCTTGCTAATAAATTTATCTGCTAATAAATAAGGTTGTACGATTTGAAAAGTTACTTAGCTTCTAGCCCCAGATCGTTTAAAAGTTGCTCGGTAATGACGAGAGTTCATAGCCAAGGCATAACTTATGAAGCGGGGCGCGAAGATTGGCGAGTCCGAAAAGGCCCTAACAAGGCATGAGGGCTATGTTTTGTTGCTAAAGATCCAAGTGATGTGAAGAATCGTTTATCAAAAATCAATATGAAGGATCGAGACACACGACGAAAAGCAAAAACTCCCAAAAAAGTCATGGAGAAGTGTATCCGAAAAGACCCTAACAAGGTATGAGGATAAATAGATCCAAGTCAATAAAGGAGGCGGATCGTTGTATATCAAAATCCAAAATAAAGATTGGAGAAAAATGAAGAAGTTGTGGTCCATATATGAAGAATCTCTCAAAAATTCCAATGATGAAATTCCAATTATGAAGAGAAGACCATTATTTCATGAACGTCTCTCAAGATTTGAAGTATGAAGTCGCTGCCAAATATCGGCCCGAGAAAGGTCTCAAATCGCGAACCAAGTTATGCCAAGATATGAACTTTTTGATATCCCGAGAAGCAGTTTTAAAAGATTTGGTCCTTTAGCTAACTATTGATTAAATCGTGCACTTTATTTTCAGACTAAATAATTATCGAAATAAGTCAAACAATGCATATTCGTGATCATTCAAGACAAATAATAAAATATAAGAGATACCCATAGGAATAAGGGAGTCTAAGTGAATAATTGGCCCACATAAGTTCGTGTTAGTTTACTAACTTATAATAACAATGATCTCGTTTTTAAGCTTGGTTTGGAGAAAGTGAAAAGTTGAGGATGATGATTATTCATGACATTTTCAAAACCCAAGGTATGCTTTTAATTTCTTTACTTTGAAAAATTATAATTCTCTATCTCTTTAATAAAGGCCAACGTGGATTGATTATGATGAAAAGTGTAAACATGCTTTGTAACTAATGCATTGCATGAGGACATTGCAATGGTCAAGTGTAGGGGATTTGATAGGTGTGTAAACACCCATCTTTTCTACCACTTAATTACAATAATAACCGAGCCAAAACGGGTATTTTATGTCTTTTATGTCGGAATTATGCGTGGTTTGTGTTTTTGTTGTGATTTAGGATGAAAAGGTGAAAAGTGGAGAAAACACGGACATTCACGGGCATTTACTGACTTTTATTGAAGAAAAAGATGAAAGACGGAGTCGAGAAGTCAAAAGTGGAAAAAGAACGGAAGTCCAAGACCAATTCTGAAGATTTATCGAAGAAAAAGTCAAAAGACGGAAGTTTATCAAAAGCCGAGAAACTCAAGTCTATTTTATTGAAGAAATTAAAGACGAGGTCAAAAGATATCCCGAGCCACAAGTCCTTAAAGTCCAAATTTAAAAGAAAGATTAGAAGAAAAGGACTAATGACGCAATTAATGAAGATTAAATGAAGGAGGGACTTAATCCCGCAATTAACAAGAAATGAAAGAGGGGAGGAAGCTTCCTTAATCCTCCCCTATAAATAGCATTAGTTGTTAATCATTTGTTGTTGTTGGCTAACTTGACAAATTAGTTCTTCCACCTTTATTTTATGCACATTTAAATACTTGTCCATTTAATTACCTTGTCTTGCACCTTAATTACCATTTAATTCAAGTAAGTTTTTCTTTTTAATTCTTGTCAAGCTTTATCTTTACCTTGTTCATCTCATTCTTCCTTTCTTAAATCTTTGTGTTGATTTGTTTATGTTCATGTTCTTAATTTTTGTTGATTTATTTAAGTGGGTTTTGATTGTCTTGATCTTTATTGTTTGATTTGTTGCTTTGGATTGATTGTTTATGTTTATTAGATGTTTTGTTATTAGATTGGTTTAATCTTTTTGTTGATTTGGTTAAGTTTTTATTTGATTCGTATCTTTTTAGCTTCCTTGTTCTTCGGATCTTTCTTACTGTTCTTGCCCAGAATCGTGCCAGCCAACATTCCGAATAGGAGATCACCAGATTTATTCCGAGTAAAGACTTTCGTTGGGAGACTATTCGGAATATTCATTATTCCGAATGGAGGTTGTTTTCCGAATACACCTGTTATTCCGAATAGGGGGATATTCCGTGTAGGACAAACTTTCCGAATAGAAGCTATATTCCGAATAGGCCTGAACATTCCGAATAGCACGTTTTTCCGCATAGGGGAGTATATTCCGAATAGGAGGGATTTTCCGCATAAAGCACTTTTCCGAATAGACCAAACATTCCGAATAGAACTTTATTCCGAATAGGGACAGATATTCCGAGTAGAGAATATATTCCGAATAGGAGGATTATTCCGAATAGGGTTTTGTTTTCCGCATAAGGAATTATTCCGAATAGGGCACCTTTTTCCGAATAGTGACAGTATTCCGCATAGGGGTTTTATTCCGGATAGGGACTTATTATTTTCATTTTAGCATTTAATTTCGAGCTTTACTTTTCCTACCTTTTCACTTAGTTGCACTTTAAGTTTATTGCCTTAGATTTACTTTAGCTTTGCCTTAGTTTAAGTTTTAGTTTTAGTTGCGTTTTAAGTTTGTCTTAGTTAGATTTAAGTTTGCGTTATTTACTTAATTGCCCTTTAGTTTTAGTCGCACTTTAAATACTTGCACTTTATTTTAATTAGACTTAGATTTATTTTAATTGCACCTTTACTTTAATTGTTTTGCACCTTTAATTTTCAAAACTACAACGACACATTTTTGTTCCACCAAAGTTCAACTGAGTCACACATTAAACAATAAGTTTTTCAATTCGAAGAGAACCACACAACGAACTTTAATATCTTTTTATACGGGGTGTCAAAAGCCGTGTATCAGTCTTCTGTCTGAAATGAGAAATTGAACAGAGAATGACGAAAAAGGACAGATGAAAAACTTCACCGGTTAACAAATGGTGATTTAAGATACCTCTTAGCTGTGTTGTCCTCACCATACACTCCTTGTCCCTGCAGCATCTCATACTTCCGAGCAGCATCGGCCACCTGTGCCACCGTGCTAACAGAGGGATCTGCCAACTCATTGGGGACCGGCGTACGAAGAGCCCATCGGAAGTGGTGTGCTTGCTCTTCAGCAGTATGTGTTGTTGTGCCAATTGAGTCGGCCAGCCGAAGAAAGCGTTTAGTGAACTCGCCGGTGCTCTCCTCAACTCCTTGCCTAATTCCATAGTACTCTCTCAACATCTCATGCCTCTCAGCCTTGGAAAAAGATGGCGGTGGTGGGGGATTGTTATTGTTGCTGCCATGAGCATGAAATTCCGCACGAATTTCGTTTCTGACCTCGTTGCGAAATTGGGGAAGGAGGGTTTGCAGGGCTGTATTGACAGCTACTGCTAAATCTGGAGTATTGCGATTGTTCACCATCTGACAGTTTAAACAACAAAATGCAACATAAATTATAAATCTGAAATGAGATAACATAAGAATGCATGAACAATGTATAAATCAAAGAAGCAGTTTATAATGCATGAAACAGTGTAAAAATGCATGATGTAGTTTATAAAAACTTTTATATGAACGGGAGTGAACGCCTATGGTCAGTTCACTCAAAACAAAAGACATGGCGCAGGGACGCCAATGGGTCAGTCCCAAAGTTAAAAGTTACGATAAAAGCACATGCAACTAAATATGGCCAGTCCTGTACCAACCATTACTTAGTCATAAACCTGCTACATGATATGAATGCATGAAATAGAATGAAAATGAATGAATACATGAAAACCAACTGTCAGTTCTAGGAAGACACTGGTGACTACCCGTAAGTCACATGTCATTTTTACAGAGCTACAGGTCAAAACCTTGGCTCTGATACCATACTTGTAACACCCCATTTAATAGGATAGAGTGCTACAGTAAGTTATGGCGTATCATCAAAGCATGCAAGGTAAATGTCTAAGAATTCATGACCATAAATAGAAATACTGGAATCAAACATCGGTAGTCTAGTAACTCACAAACAAGCAATATAAGTACTGTAAATGTAAAGGACTAAACAACGTCCAAAAGATGTAAAGTATGATACAATAGGAAATAAATGCATAAGGTAAAAGAGGCCGGATAGCTTCCAATCCGAATGCACATACTCTGAAGTTCCTACTTGCGTCCTTGGGTACGTGTCATTTGGGAACATGGAAAAGTAGACGGCTGAGCATAACGCTAAGTGCACGGATATACAATAAAGCATGGAAAAACATAGAGTATGGAAACATATAAAGAATATAAAGCATGAATGGCAACGGAAATGAATAAGCACTGGAAAACCTAGTTGTCTGTCATGTTAACAGG
The DNA here is from genome assembly GCA_025667525.1 of Glebionis coronaria. Taxonomy (NCBI): domain Eukaryota; kingdom Viridiplantae; phylum Streptophyta; class Magnoliopsida; order Asterales; family Asteraceae; genus Glebionis; species Glebionis coronaria. The sequence goes on along the minus strand of CM046879.1, from coordinate 443,398,580 downwards.
TTTTAGTTCTGAAAACATAGCTTATGTTACTTATGAAAATCTGTATTAGTTTATGTACCAAATTAGCCAATATAGGTCATGAGGTCAACAACATGCATGAATACTTGGAGGGGAGACCTCATCATGCAATCAGAGGGGTTGCCTTTAATTAACTAGTCAATGGGTAGGAGGGATTAGCTCCTTGTGAAGGATGCAAGGCACACACCACATTCACCATGAAAATCCTGACTGAAACATGTAACTAGGATGGACCCATACACCCCACATGATAACATGATAATATAATAATATAATGACCAAATAACTGAAAAGGGACGCCACGAGCTATCACTCCGCCGTGGAGAAGTCATAACACTAGTGCCTCTAGTGTTATGGTTATGGTACCTCCATAACTAGGTGAAACTGGTCATGCATGTATATGGCTAAGGTAACTAATAAAACATAAGCATTTAATCTATAACTACGGGGAAAATAGTTGGCTGCATACGGGAAATCCTAATGAAGGAAGAGATTGTCCTTACTGAAGGACGGAAAATCCGTACCTTATGTCCAGTAGAAGCTAACGGAAACGATGAAGACTAATCCGCCTTGACGGATATCACTACATAAGAAATATGGACATGTATGAGTTGTCTGAATTACATGTGTTTTACTGGTTCCATGTATTATTAGCTTGTTATACGTATTCTGTCATGTTTTACTGTTTTCTGTGTTGACTGTAGTTATTATGATGTTATGTTGTATATTATTCATGTATTAGTGTATTATAATACTTGGATTGTAATACTAAGTAACTTTCTAAAAATAGCAGGTTTCTATAAATAGTAAGTTTCCAAAATAGAAAGTTTCCAAAAATAGAAAGTTCCCAAAAATAGTAAGTTTCCATAATTAGAATTAAGCTGGATTATAAATAATAAATGAAGTTAAATTAGTACAATACAAGTCATGATTTAGTTAGCTAATTAAATAACTGGTTAATTTAACTAAACTATATGTTATACGATTTTAATTAAAATACATGTTTAATTAAAATAACTAAGTATAAATACCTTAGGTTATACATGAATTAATTTTAATAAATTAATTAACCTAAAGTTTAATGTGACATGATTTATAAAATAGTTTTCATAAAAACCCGAATCCCGAGCCCGTGTTTTAATATAAGCCGATTCAAATAAGCTATAAACAAGTCCCACCTTGTCCTTGGAAAGAACCTCGGTTGACACTACCTAAGCAACTAACATGTAAATATACCCCGACTCGAAGTCGGGGTCCCTTTTGTCTCGGGCCCGAATAACAAAACCAAACGAGCACCCCTTGGGGTCTCGGTGGTGTCTCGGCTCCACCCTAAACTGAAAACAAACACACCCCGACCCTTTGGTCGGGGTTCTTGCTGCGTCCGAGCCAGACCCAAGCCCAGCCGATACCTTGTATGGTCTCGGTGGTGGTGATAAAAACAAACCTAACACCCCCTTTGGGGGTTTCGGTGCCTCGGCTGAACCACAAACACAACCCAAACATACCCTTGTTCCAAAATTAATTATTCCTAGTTATTTAATACATGTTCTTGAGATAAATAAATTTTAACATGAAATCATAAGAAAAATAAAATAAAATAAAAGGTTTTTTGAATATACCACTCTGCGTAGAATCACGAGATGATCAAAAATAATTAAACAACCAAGAAAATCGTCCGGTTTTTCCTTGTGTTCTTTGTGTGGCTGGCGGCTAAGAGGAATCAAGGAGGAGAGGACAAAGTTTTTCTATAACCTAAATTATGAGAGAAATTAACTCTCCAGGTGTTTTAATTAATTTTGGTTATGGGCCAAAAAGCCCATCTTGGTCCTTCCTCTTGTCTTGCCGCGGCTATGGGGCCCACATGGGGTAACCCGTAGTTTTTCTCGAGTATAATTTATTTACATGCGTACTCGTGATTTATTATTCGTGATTTTTGGTGTTCGTGATCGTGTCAATTTATAATATTCATGATTGTTCGTTATTTATTGTCGTGACACGTGTATTAATATTACAAATGGAAAGTTTAAATTTTACCGTGTTTTCGTAAGTTATTGTTCACGTGTACTGTTCATAGGTTTTTAATGCGGGTTTTATAATGACACTCACGTCAAGCAACTCAGAACTGACAATGGCACTAAATTAGAAATCATACACTGATCAAGTTCTGTGATGACAAAGGAATTTCCTAAAATTTCTCATCTCCTTACACACCTGAACAAAATGGTGTGGCTAAAAGAAGGAACAGAACCTTGATTGAAGTAGCAAGGACAATGCTTGTTGGATCTGCTCTCTCTAAGCATTTTTGGACTAATGATGTAGCCACTACTTGCTACAGTCAAAATAGATCCATTATTGTGAAGAGACACATGAAGACTCCCTATTAAGTCTTCAGGGGGAGAATTCCAAACATTTCATTCCTACATGTGTTTGGGTGTCCAATATTCATTCACAATCACAAGGACCACCTTAGGAAGTTTGATGAAAAGTCTGATGATGGTTACTTCCTTGATACTCTCTAGTATCTAAATCATATAGAGTCTTTAACACAAGAAGACAATGTATTGAAGAAACTTATCACATCACTTTCAATGAAAGTTCTAAAGCTCTCAAATTTACAAATCCATCAGATGATGAACTTCATATTCATGAATCTCACAACTGTCCATCTGATGAATTTCAACATTATGAGCCTTCTCAAAGATATCAAACCAACAAAACAGTTCCTCATATTGATCAATTTAAAGAATTGACAAGTCCTATAAAAGGAAAGCCTTCAGTATCAAATACTGATGGCTGTCAATCAAATAATCAAAATGATCAAAATGATCAGCAAGACAACACAAATGACTAAAATGGTCTGTTTCAAAACAATTAGCATGCTGAAATACATGATCAAAATGATCAATCTAATCTGCTGATGAACAATCTGAGCCTTCTGCTCAAAGCTCTCCAACTATCTCTAGGGAATTAGGTCTTGGATGTGTTGCTTCTGACCAAGAAGGAAGCCCTCTATTGATTGAACCTTTGTCTATTCAATATCCTTCAACAGACACTAGAGATAATCGAAGTCCAAGTCCATGTTATGGACTTCCAAGTTCTAGCTCTAATCATGATACCAGTGCCTATTCTCAAGCTCCACAAAAATCTTGGACTAATAATAGTCACATACAGCTGGTAAACATAACAGGCAATCTTGGAGAAGGTAGAGTCACTAGATCTATAGCAAAGAAACTGAGTGCTGCTTCATCTGGAGAATGCCTCTATGTAAACTTTCTTTCAGAAATTGAACCTACAAAGGTTTCTGAAGCACTTACACACCCTGGATGGGTGGATGCCATGCAAGAGGAACTAAATCAATTTGAAAGAAATAAAGTCTGGAAATTGGTTCCTCTTCCATATAGTAAATCAAGCACTGCACCAAATAGGTTTACAAGCTCAAAAGAGATGAAACCAATGTGGTGACCAAAAACAAAGCTAGGCTGGTGGCCCAAGGATTCAATCAATAGCCTAGTGTTGATTTTGATCAGACCTTTGCTCCAGTTGCACGTACGGAAGCCATACGAATATTTCTTGCTTATGCCACTTACATGAACTTCATCATCTACCAAATGGATGCCAAAAGAGCATTCCTAAATGGGCACCTAAAAGAAGAAGTTTATGTTACACAGCCTCTTGGATTTGAGAGTAGTAAATACCCAAACCATGTCTACAAGCTTTACAAAGCGTTGTATGGACTGAAGCAAGCTCCAAGAGCTGGGTATGAAACTCTCTCAACATTTCTCATTGAACATAAGTTTGTCAGAGGAAAAATAGATAGCACCTTGTTTATCTATAAATCTAAAACTGACACCATTCTGGTACAAATTTATGTGTATGACATCATCTTTGGCTCAACAAGCTTGAAAATATGAAAACAATTTGGCAAGATTATGGCCAGAAAATTTGAGATGAGTATGATGGCAGAACTCACATACTTCCTTAGTCTTCAGATTAAACAATCTAACCAAGGCATCTCCATCAATCAAGAAAAATATGTCAAGGATCTGCTGAAGAAGTATGGTATCAATTGTGCTTCAGTAAAGACACCAGTCAATGAGACTCTATATAGAGGTCTTATTGGGTCACTCATGTATTTAACTGCAAGCAGACCTGACATTCAATTCTCTACATGCCTTTGTTCAAGATACCAAGAATATCCAAAGGAATCACACCTTACTACTGTAAATAGAATCTTCAGATACCTAAAAGGTACACCAAGTCTAGGTCTTTGGTACCCCAAATCCTCAGGGTTTGATCTAAAGGGATATTTAGATTCTGACTATGCTGGATGCAATATGGACAGAAAAAGCACTTCTGGTGCTTGCCAATTGCTAGGTGGCAAACTTGTGTGTTGGAGTGCTAAAAAGCAACAAACAGTTACAAAAAAAAAGCAACAAACAGTTGCCATGTCTTCAGCAGAAGCTGAATATGTGGTAGCTACTGGATATTGTGCCAATGTTCTTTGGATGAAAATCCAACTGGCTGATTATGACATAGAATATGAAAAGGTACCAATCTTTTGTGATAACACTAGTGCTATTTCAATATCAAACAATCCAGTCCTGTACTCAAGAACAAAACATATTGATATCATATATCACTTTATCAGAGATCATATTGTGAAAGGGGACATTGAATTACATTTCATCCCCACTCAGTATCAGTTGGCTGATACCTTCACCAAACCACTGGATGAACCAACTTTCAAAAGATTGATAATGGAGCTTGGTATGCTGAACATTGATGATACAAAACCTAAACCTTTAGCATTCACTGAAGAAGCTTAAAGGTTCAACATTTCTTAAAAGTTTTGATTAATGCTAAGTAGCAGTGTCTGAGTACAGGAGTGTGCAATGTCATGTGTCTATCTCACTTTATGTGATTGTGTTATGAAGTTTTGTCGCCTTATCTGATTCACTGAAGCTGAACAAATGATCACCAGTCATCAAAGTTTTTTTTCTTCAGCAAAATCTGAACAAAATTTTAATACAACTGAGTAGCTAGGCGTGAGTAGAGGAGCGTGCAATGACATATGCCTTGTTTACTTATGTGAACATGTATATGGGGTTTTGTCGCCTCATCTGACGCACTGAAGCTCACAAGTATTGCCATCAGCTTCAGCATATCTGAGCAACAACTTTTAAAACAAATCGATCATGTGATGAAAAGTATTAAATGGCATTGAATTTTCTTGTGAATAAAACATTCTTTCAAAAGGTGTCATTTATTAATTAAGGAAATTTCAAACGTCCACAACCACAGTAAACAACTCCCTGACACATGGGGCGTTTCACTGTTCAAAGAAACAGAAAATCATACCTTTTTGTAGAACATTGATGAGAGAGTTTGTGCCAAATGTTCAAAAGAAACCCTAAAAGATTTATAATTTTTTCAAATGGTTTTAAAAACTTTTTACAAATCAGTTCAAGTTTTTATATAATCCCTTACAATTGGATTTCATTCCACGATTACAAATCTTTCCATCATAAAAACACACACACAAACTCTCTCTCTTTCAAAAAGAAACACACATATAAAAACAACAATGGCTGAATCTTCTTCCCAAAAGGTTGCAGAGATCACACTCAACCCATCCACTCATGTCTCTTTTCCCATCGAAAGTATCTTTTTCAAACCTAACAATGCCACTCTAATCAAACTAGAAACCATTAAATTTGTTCCTGGGGATCAAGTAATGACTTACTTGTCCAAAAGTGTTTTGAGAGATGCATTGATTAAGGATCCTGGAATGATGTTCCAAAATTTTCTAAAAGAGTTTTGGTTTATAGCACAAGCTTCTCACAACAAAAAATCCATTTAGTTTGATTCTAGTACTGCTGGGATTCATGGTAAATTTGGTTTTAAATTATTTAGGAGGGTTTTGGGTCTAAATTATTTGGAAAACCCTAATGACTATACTATACCTGATGATTTTGTGATTGTTAAAAAGTTTCTTTAAAGAAATTGGGTATACTAAAGAGATCACTTAGAAGGGGGGGTTTAAAAAGAAGTTGTTTGCCACCACGGTGGAAATTGTTGATGACCATTCTCATCGAGTGTTTGGGGGGGGGGGGGAACTGAAGGCCTTGACCAGATAAACCAAAAGGATGCTATTATTTTATACTGTCTGGCCAAGGGAATATAAGCTGATTTTGGGAGGCTTATTTTAGAAGATCCCATGGGAAGCTGGAGAAAAAGACAAGAGAGAAAAACGTTGTTTACACCAGATTTCTATCTCTCCTCTTTGTTGACCATCTTGGTGATGACTTTTCTAAAATCAATGGAGATAAACTGATTTTTCGACCATTTGATCTTACTCGTTGGAACATTCCAGTCAACACCATTGATCCTCCTCTTACACAACCCATGCTGGACATCTGCTCAGTAGATGCTCCAGTAGTGTACAAAGCTCCACAAGACACTTCTCCAACTCGAGAAGGGGATCTTCAGGGCAAAAAGCCTGGAGCTTCCTCTGGACCTCGTTAGAAGCACACGTCTGTTAATACTAAGAAGGTTATACATGAGTACAGAAAGAGGAAATCCCTCAGACAATCTTCCTCTAAGAAGGTTGCTGATGATCCCCAAGGCCAAGTTGTGAAGAAACGTAAGTCCTTGGCCAAGGACAAAAACCTAAGCCAGCGGTCACCTTCTGTCTCTACTAGAGGTGACATGCATAAAAAGGCCCAGGAGGCAACCCCTTTCTCAACTTCTTTAGGAGAGAAGGGTAAAGATGGAGCTCACCCTCAACTTAGTAGTGTGGAGTCCGCATTGGTAAATAATTTAAATCTGAATACAATTCCTATTTCATTACCAATTTCTATCATTTGTCACTCTGAGTCTGCATCAGGGAATGAGGCATCAGCAAATACAACAACTAACGTTGACCCTGGCCTATCTGTTTCTAATGATGTAGTCCCCCCACAACAGGGTCCTACTGAAGGAACCAAAAACATTATCATTGATCTTAACTTATCAGGGACTCTTTCTCAAGATCCATAAGGTAAAACCGACCCTGGTGGTGAAGGACTTGAAACTGATCCTCGCACTGGAGGTGATGCTCAGAAGACACCAAATGGAGTGCATCTCACCACTGGCTTCAAGGTGGGACACTTGCCTTTATTTGTGTTCAGCATGTTTGGGGATGATTTAGAGAAGGAGCTTGGGTTCAGTGAAAGAGTTCCAGTCAACCTTGATGACAGTGAGCTTGCGGAAGAAAATGTTAATCAATGATCCAAACCACCATCCCCAGAGCTATTCAGGTAAATGAACTGACAAATCAAGTGTTAGTTCTTCAGTCACAGGTGGCCAAGCTCAAAGAGGAAAAGGCTATTGATGATGCTGAACTTATTACAATTAAAGCAAGGCCAATTCCTCCCACTGCTAAACAAATCAAGAATGTTATTCTCACTGCTCTAAAGCCTTTGGTCAAATATATGGCCACCACCACCTCTATTAAGCAGGAGATGACAGCACTTATGGACTCCATCAATAGTGCTTCCTTGGAATTCCCACCAGAATTCAAGCCAGTCTTTACTCAGCTGAACGAATTGTGTGATTCTGTCTCTAAGATCAAAGATAGGGTGGCTTTGTTGGAACAACAAAAGCTGAGCTTATCTAATGAAGTTCAGCAGAAACTAGATGCCCTTTCAAATGTTCCAACAATGCTGGCTAAGGTATTTTCCACCTTAGACTCTTTATGTGCCTTCAAGCCTGTTGGGGGTTCATCAGAAGTTGTTGGGCAATCTTTTGCTGAGGGGGAGAAAAACACTATCTAGCAGCTCTTTCAGAAACATCCACAAAAGAAGGCTAAAAAACAACATGTTCTTTATGAGTTACAATTTATTGAGAAGAGCCCAACAAAGGCTAAGGGGGAGTCATCAGCCAAGGATGATCATGTGGATGGGCTGACCACAAGTGAGGAAACAATTGATAGTGGTATACCTCCCTTTATACCCAAGAAAAAAAGGAGATTATACACTAAATGATCGACTGATCAAAGCTGGGGTGGCCACTCAAGAAAAACTTGACAAATTGTATAAGCTTCAGCAAGAAGAAAAGCTAAGAGATCTGAAGCTGAGCTTGTATGAACAAATAGGGAAAGCTGAAGTTGAAAGTCTTTTCAAGAAGAAAATGTTATATGAAATTTTTTTTATAACAAGGCTGAACAGAAGAAATCTCTCACCCATCACCAATGTTGTTATGCTGACTAGCAGAGGTGATATTCATCTCAAGTTATATAGGGACGATAGGACTGATGAGATCCTTAAAAACTTCCAAAGGAAAGAACTTTCTTACACCGAATGGATTAAAATGATTGTGAAGATTGAGAAAAGAAAATCCAAGAGATGGGATGAAGTTCACACCAGAATTGAGCACTTTATGAGAAATCATGAAAGACTGGGTGAGATTCTGAACATCAGCACTCAAGTTTCTCTGGAGGATCAAGATCCTATACTGGAGCTGAACAAAAGAGCCAATCTGATCAAACTTGGCGTGGGTGATATTTTTGTCACTACAAAGAAATACAAAGGCTTTGTTTAGTTTCAAAATCATATCCCTGGCCATGTACTAGACGAACCAGAATTGGGAATGATAATGTTCAACCATCGAGAACATCAAGACTTTGTGGGCATCAGTGACCTTGATGAAATGAACAATGAACTTCTCTCGAATGTTCAAAGGATCTTTTACTCTCAGCATGGAGGTCCAGGACATACTGATGTTGCTAGAACCTTCAGCACGTGCTTGCTTGCCATACTGGACCACAGAAACTCAGATCCATCAATTCAGACTCCCATCATTGAATAACTTAGGCCTAAGGAAATTGAATAATCACTTGTATTGTTTTTGTTGTAATTTGTAATGTTTAATGAATAAATGATTATCTGATGTTTATAAGTAATTTATTGTTCAGTGAAAGTAAGAAGAAGTTGTTATGCTCACTTACTACTGACATTAGACTTAGGCTATTTGTATATCCGAACAGGGGAAGATTGTTGGGTCAGTGTTTACTAAATCTAAAGCAACTCTAGGATTTGAATATAAAATCACCCTAAGTGTTTCATGCTCAGCAGTAAGGCCAGAATGCTGAAGGATGAAAAGAGGAACCATGTTCCTACTGAAGACTTTGTAGCTGAAGGATGTTCAAATTTCCCCTTCCAGTTAACTTAGAAGACAAAGGAGTATTTGCTTTAAATACTAGGCGGTCTAGTTTCTGAAGAACAAGTACTGAAGAAGAGCTTTCAGTTCAGTTTGGTTTGACAATACCAAACTAAATGATGTCGATCTCCTCCAGAATACTGAAGACTCTTCAGTATTCTGATGGTTTGCATTAGGCGAGAAAGATAACTTTAAGTCAAAGTATGTTTCTTGTATAGTTAGCTATAAGTACAACCTTTATCTTTTCTAGAATAGTTTATTATGTACTTTGTACTGTTTATCCAGCATGGGAATCAACCACCCACTGGATAAACCCATGCATTGAAACATGCAAATGTAAACCCTAGTTTTACACTGCCTATATAAGGAGTGTACATTGAGTGGGAAAGGGTTAACCAAAAATAAGAGTAGAAACTCTAGAAAACCTTTCTCTCTTAATACCAACTAAACCATATAGCCAAGAAGCATATGAACGTTTAGATTGGAGCTTAGACATTAACTTTGGTTATACGTTTAAGTAGAGGAGATCATAACCCATTGTCATTCAATCACTTTGTTCTTCCGCAAACAAAGTGGGTTATAGATTCTTTATTTGATTCTAAAAAAAGTCTATACATTGAAAATTTATTGCTATTGTGTTTTTAAGTGTTCGTAGTTCTTATTAATTATTAAAACAACACACTTGAGTCTTGGTAAAGAGTTATTACTTAAGTTTGATAAGTAATAACGATTTACAAGGGACCAACAGTAGGATATATGTGGATTTGATGATCATTGGCCTTTTGGTTGTTGCCAGTTAAAAAAATGTGAATTGCAGGATATAGGCTGATGCATAATCAGCCTTACTATTGGTTCATCAAGCATGATACAGTTGGTATGAATGGATCAATACTGTTGTGTATCAGCAGACTTGCATTGTAAGTTTTTGAATATTGAATGGATACTTCTCTTATTGTTGTCCTCATCATAAGGATTGTGTGGTGAAAAATGTCATGCCATCTTTAACATTGTGATTTATAAACGCTTTTTATAAAATTGCGTTTTTGAATAGGGTTTTCTGAACGCAATTCAATGTTATGGAACCAAAATCTATGTTTTATAATGGTTATTGAATACCACTATTGTGTGCTCTGAATATTCCTTAATACACAAAAACAATTACAACATTTACAAATGTCTTATTCCTAAATAGATTACTAGTACTCAGAGCAGTTACTAATCCTGAATGTGAACTATTAAGACTTTATCAAATATTGTATATCCAGATGACATTATAATACTTTTTTAAATTCATTTTTAAGTTTTGTTCTTAAGTGGTTGTAATGCTATTTAGATCAATGTAGCTATATGTGAATTTATAATACAACAATATAATTTTAATGCTGCCATACTCAGTATATGTAACAAATTTATAATAATGAGGTCAACACTATAATGCAGTCATACAAATATGATCATAAACATGAATAAGTTGTATATATCAATATAATGGTGTGGTTAGCAGGCTTTAAGCAGTGGATGTTCAAGACAGTGACTTTCTACCATGGCTGCAAAGTATAAAACACTATACAATCATGTACTTACATGCACCAGTTATGCATTTTTTTTGTTTTATATTATGTCCAGGTTTTGTATTTTTTTTGGTTTTAAAACTTTGATTTAATAATTAGACATTGTGCAATATTTAAACAAAAAATTAAGATTTTTCTTAGAAACAGTAAATATAAAAACAATAAATTTAGTTGAATTAACCATGTTTACACATTTTAATGCATTTACACACTAAACTAAGATTTTTCTTAGAAGTTTACAAAATAATTATTACATGCATGCATATAACTTCCTGTAACCATCTACTCTGCCTGTTCGTTTTCCTTGATCAGAATATATAAACACCTCATTGGGTGCAATGGATATCTCGAAACCATTTTTCAAACATACATACACTCTTCCATTCTTTTTAAAAAATTACAAAAATGTTTGGATCTTAAAAGAGAAACTCATCTGCTGCGAATCTTGAAGACATCCAAGTCAATATCAACAAGTAAGTTAGTTTATTTAATAAGTATACTTTGTTCCTCATATCTTTACAATATCTTATATTTTGTGTTTTGTATTTCAGGAAATCGCGTTTCGAATCTACTAAACAAGACAATGTAATTGTAGAAACTCAAATTCTTCCTCAAGTGAAACCCTGCAATGATACAACCATCCTAAACCATGATGATCCTATGATGAGCATAGGTACTATGTCGAGGAAGCTGAGTTGCAGCGGCAATGGAGGTTGGAAGATGAAGAAAAAGCACTTCTCGAGGAACGAAGGTTGGAAGATGAAAAAAAGCGCTTATTGAACAGGAGAAAAGGGAACATCAAGAAAGATATGAGGAACAAATAAATGACCAACTTGAACAAGAGGAAAGGGAGGAACTTTCTATGTTTAGAAGGGCACTAGATGAGGAGGAGGAGGGTGTGGATGATTTTTACTATTATTACAACCCATGTGAATCAGAAGAAGAAATTGACATAGAAGAATATGATTTTGTGGAGTCTCACGATTATGATGAATTGCATCGTTCATTTGACCCTGAAAAATCTCCTAAGTATAATTTCTAGATTTATGTTTTAAAATCATGTAATGGACATCTTTTGTAATTGATCAATTAATTTTAAGGAATATTCAATGCAACTGTGTTTGTTTATGTTAATTCAGTTCAATATAATTTAAATCCTTCTTTTTAAGAGTGTTTAATTAGCAAACAGTTTAATCATTAGCAAGGTAAAGCCCAATATTAGTCATTAGGACTTAAGCAGTTTAGTAATTCTTCCTTTATCAGCTATAAATCAATTAATAGTTCATATAACCATACCCACACTAGGACACAAATTTGATAATTCCATACATTAATACATAAATTCGGGAATTAATCACAAGCATACACATCATAAGGCATAAGCATCACAAATAAGTTGCATGAACAAGTAATCCATAAATATTTTCAGCAGCAAAAGACATAAAAGATGATCAGCACCCACAATGGTCATTTAACATACTTGGAATAAGGGAACCTGCATGTATTATGTGATTGATATGTTTAATACATTCAACTACAAAATAATTAAAAAAACATTTATAATAAGTTTGATTATAATTGTGCCATTCACGACATTTGTATTTTATGGATGACTAAAAGTGTAAATATGTATAGATAAACACTGTTATATAAACACATCTGTTAATCCCTTGAAACACACAAAAAAACCTGTTCATCCATGAAACCTAAACATCATTCAATATTCATTCCGTCCATTCATAAGCCTCTCGATCATAACACATAATAAGCATGGCTAATTTGAATAAACCTGAAATCATTCAAGATTCTTCCAAACCATCAATAACGGACGAATCAAATTAAGAACAACAATAAAAACAAAAGGATGAGCAAGGAGATGTCAATGACATAACAAATATTGTTGTTGCTCATGATGTTTTTTACATATTTTATATGTTGTTTTGGATAGCAGGTTTGTATGTTGTTTTTACAGCATGTAAGTTGTGTCATTGACGTCATTATTCACCATAATATGTATATATACTTTAGAAATATCAATCAAGATCACAAAGACTGATATAGGTTCTTAAAGATAATTTTTTGCCATTTGACCCATTTATTGTTACTAATTTGTTGTATGTTATGCAGGTTTTGATAGCAATGATTGTATTTGAGTCGATAGTAGATGATGATTCAATGTGAGTTGAAAGTCGTCATGTTCTTACTGTAGCTGAAACGATTGAATTCGAGTGGATAGCAGTCAAGTTCTTTTGGTAGCCGACATGAACAACGGTATACTCATGTGCCATTAATTGATTTTGCGTGTATTAAAATACTTTAAAAGTTTAATTATTTAACTATTTCCCTAAATTATAGGGAGGTTATGAATTTAAAGAGAACTGTTATATGTAGTTACGGTTCTAAGTCGATTGTTATAATATGAAAAAGTGAATACATCCGTTTTCCTCATTATAGGATGGTCTAAGAATTTTAATTAAGAACGAAGATGATAGAAGGTTCAAGTCTTATCTTTAGGTTGTTTTAAATCACCCATAATTTTAGTAGAGTTTTATCATATCAGAGATGAAAGTAAAGTAAACTATAGCGACTGTTCAATTTATGAAACTAGCATGACGGTTAATGAAACGATTATGTGATTGATAGAAACACATTGGCGGTACATGATACAATGTTTTTTCATGACTCTATCTTTATCCATAACATACTAAGTTACAGATTCTATATATGTCAAATAATGACTTTTTAGTCAAAGTTTAATAGACTAATTTATAGGTAAATGGGTCAAAAAGAAAATTCGTTTTTTGTTGGTTATTAATTTATCTATACACGTATTAAGATACTCATAATTTAACGGGTAAAAAACAAAATATGTTTAAAGTTTGCCATTTGTGATAAAAATGGTAATAACTCAAAAGTATTGCTAAAACTACAAGTAAGTACTTCAAGGTTTATGATGAATGGTGATATAGGTTCTTAAAGATGATTTTTTGCCATTTGACCCATTTAGTGTTACTAATTTATTGTATGTTATGTAGGTTTTGATAGCAATGATTGTATTCGAGCAGATAGTAGATGATGATTCAATGTGAGTTGAAAGTCGTCATGTTCTTACTGTAGCTTAAACGATTGAATTTTTGAGACCCCCAGAATCTGACATGGAACAACTAGACAACGAGGGGGTAACACGTCATAGTACAAGAAACAATGAATTACAGTTCATACAAAGCTGACGAAATAAAAACATGTACATTACATCATAAAAGGTCAGAGTTTTTAAACATAAGTCCCAGAGTTTTAGAAGCGGAAAATTTATATTATTTCGTCTCGATTTATAACAATAAGTTTCCCAAAAGATTGAATAAACTTCTGATAGTTTATATAAAACAAATCTTTCAAAAGCATCACAGAAATCTCCAAGCTGCGACAATATCCTGCGGGCTCCCATCCAAGCAAAGCTAAGTAATAATACCTTAGATTAAACATGTAAAATCGTCAACACAAAGTTGAGTGAAATTCATATGTTTAGCAATAAGGATGTGGAACACAAGCATTCATTTGTAAAACAAGTAGTATAGAGTATGGTTATGATCATTAACCATAGTCCGAAACATTATTATTGCTGTTTAGTTCATGAACCGAAGCTTAACTCAGTGTAAGTTCCTCTAGTCAGTATTCAGCCTAAATACTCAAGTGAATAAACAAATATTAGTGTGTCAAGGTAATCGGGATGGGGATAGTCAATCCCGATGGATCCACCCACAACATTCGCGCTTGGTAGCAGGATTAATTAACGGTTCATGATCAATGAGAGGTAACTTAAGGATAGACTAAAAAGCAATAATATCAATGAAAATCAGTTGGAAATCCTCAGGTTCTGGAAAGCATACAATTTCTAGATAGCATACAAGTTGAGGATAACACACAGTTGTTAAATGGCTGTGTTCCACCATGTAAAATCTCACCCCGCGTTTAGAAACCATGTATACGTAGTAAAAAGGGGCTATGAACTCACCTTATCCACGAGGTAAGTCAATCACGGTACTCAGCAACTGAGTAGAAACAGTAGTGGTAGACGATCACCGACTATATGGATGCCCGGGAAAACGAAAGCCGCAACCTATCAAAATAAGGCGCGCGTCAAGACTCAAATTCAAGTATCGATATGTACCAAATATAATATGACTCAATTGTTTTCAAATTATTCATGTTTCAAAATTATTGACACGAACCAAATGAATCCATACTAACCCATTTATCCAACACTACACGATTAATCATTTGTACACTTGAAGTCGACCCGTCATAAGACGCCAAGTCAACGCAAGTCAAACTATCCTTTAACCTTATTTGGACCAGTAGCTAAGTCATTTATATAATGACTAAGCACTTGAGTAAGTCATCATGTCCGATGATGAATACTCAAACTCACGCAACACAAACATTGAACTACATGTCCAAAATAAAAATCAGCAAGTACACCCTAAATGTACACACCGATATACCCTATCTAAACTTGTCCATTTTAGATGAAAATTGGTGTCAAGGTCACTTATAACCTGTATAAGACCTCACCAAAATTTGAGCCAAAGTTCACACTTTAAAATCCATCAACTCGACACTTTACTCGACTCCAAATTTGGGACAGATTTGTGCACTTGTTTTGTAAAACCGTTTGGACCACTTTAAAAGTACAATCTCGACAATCCGTCTTTTAAAACTACTACTAGACTCATAAAACTCAGTTTGTAAACTTTTAAAACTAGTAGTATCAACATTCTAACCAAGCCTAAAGTCCCCGAGAGTCGACCCAAAATCAGCCACAATTTCGGATTGTGCCGACTTGCGTCTCCCGGTACACGAAAACTAAAACTAGCATAACTTTTGATTCGTAATGACTTAGAAGCTCTATCTTATACCAAAACGACCGTCTCGGAAAACTCTACAAATATGTCAACTAATCCTAGCCTTTCACAAACCTTAAACCCACGAAACAATCTGTTTAAGGCTGCTGTCCCAAATTAGCCTTTTAGAAAACATTACAAATCCATTTTTCAAGCAAACCCACTCATTCCCATACCTCTAGGATTACTATACTATCATTATTATCAACCAAACACTCCTAAAAACACTTGCATGCAAAATCTAACAAAATCAAAGATAAAAAAATACAACTTTTAAGGATTAAAATGTGATGATCATACCAAAAACAATGCATGCAAGATGGTTTAAATATCAATCCACCATGGATTTATAAAATCTTCATAACTTGATGCATGTAAGTGATTTGTGTATCATTGGAATCACCATTGGATTTCAAGGTGTGGTCTAGTTTTTGTTTTTGCTAGATCAAAGGGAAAATCAAAATGATTTGATGATTTGGGGTGTTTTGGGTCACGGCTCAAAAAAGAAAGAGAGGGAGAGAGATGTTTTTGATGGTGTGTGTTATTTTTGTGTGTAAAATGGGAGAAAAAAGTGTATTTATATGGTGGTTTAAGTGGAGGGACCAATATTGTCAACTTTGAAAGTTGTGGACCTAAAAACAATTAATAGTTTTTAAAAGAGTAGAAAATGGTCATTGGTAAATATTGAAAATATTTACGGGGCTCGGGTTTCGTAAAAATACTTTTCAAAAGTTACAATGCATCATAAAAATGATTATATGATTTCTCGACACGACTTAATACGTAATTAAAACGAAATCGTCTAAAATATTAGTTATCGAAAAAATTGATAAATAAACGTAAACATTTGGGCATCCGTCGGTATCGCGATCACTAGGAATTCCCGTTGTACATTGATTTTGAATAAACTCGTTGTAAAACGCACGCGGGTGATTTTAAATCAAAAACTTTGATTTAAATTAAATATAGAAAAATAAAATAAAAATTTTATAATTCCATACAAGGTATTTATCGATGATCAGAAAAATACTTAAAAAGTATAATTTAAAAATCTCAGGATTTACATATAGCAATACAAGAAAACGTAATACGTTGGAAAAATTCAAGAAATACAAATAAAAAAATAAAATAATGTTGGAAAAGTACGGGTTCTCACAGTCTTCCCCCCTAAAGGAACTCTGGTCCCCAGAATCTGACATGGAACAACTAGGCAACGAGGGGGTAACACGTCATAGTACAAGAAACAATGAATTACGTTTCATACAAAGCTGACGAAATAAAAACATGTACATTACATCATAAAAGGTCAGAGTTTTTAAACATAGGTCCCAGAGTTTTAGAAGCGGAAAAATTATATTATTTCGTCTCGATTTATAATAATAAGTTGCCCAAAAGATTGAATAAACTTCTGATAGTTTATATAATACAAATCTTTCAAAAGCATCACAGAAATCTCCAAGCTGCGACAATATCCTGCGGGCTCCCATCCAAGCAAAGCTAAGTAATAATACCTCAGATTAAACATGTAAAATCGTCAACACAATGTTGAGTGAAATTCATAGGTTTAGCAATAAGGATGTGGAACACAAGCATTCATTTGTAAAACAAGTAGTATGGAGTATGGTTATGATCATTAACCATAGTCCAAAACATTATTATTACTGTTTAGTTCATGAACCGAAGATTAACTCAGTGTAAGTTCCTCTAGTCAGTATTCAGCCTAAATACTCAAGTGAATAAACAAATATTAGTGCGTCAAGGTAATTGGGACGGGGATAGTCAATCCCGATGGATCCACCCACAACATTCGCGCTTGGTAGCAGGATTAATGAACAGTTCATGATTAATGAGAGGTAACTTAAGGCTAGACTAAAAGCAATAATATCAACGAAAATCAGTTGGAAATCCTCAGGTTCTGGAAAGCATACAATTTCTGGATAGCATACAAGTTGAGGATAGCACACAGTTGTTAAATGGTTGTGTTCCATCATGTAAAATCTCACCCCGCATTTAGAAACCATGTATAAGTAGTAAAAAGCGGCTATGAACTCACCTTAGCCACGAGGTAAGTCAATCACGGTACTCAGCAACTGAGTAAAAACAGTAGTGGTAGACGATCACCGACGATATGGATGCCCGGGAAAACGAAAGCCGCAACCTATCAAAATAAGGCGCGCGTCAAAACTCGAATTCAAGTATCGATATGAACCAAATATAATATGACTCAACTGTTTTCAAGGTATTCATGTTTCAAAATTATTGACACGAACCAAATGAATCCATACTAACCCATTTATCCAACACTACACGATTAATCATTTGTACACTTGAAGTCGACCCGTTATAAGACGCCAAGTCAACGCAAGTCAAACTATCCTTTAACCTTATTTGGACCAGTAGCTAAGTCATTTATATAATGACGAAGCACTTGAGTAAGTCATCATGTCCGATGATGAATACCTAAACTCACGCAACACAAACATTGAACTACATGTCCAAAATAAAAATCAGCAAGTACACCCTAAATGTACACACCGATCTACCCTATCTAGACTTGTCCGTTTTAGATGAAAATTGGTGTCAAGGTCACTTATAACCTGTATAAGACCTCACCAAAATTTGAGCCAAAATTCACACTTTAAAATCCATCAGCTCGACACTTTACTCGACTCCAAATTTGGGACAGATTTGTGCACTTGTTTTGTAAAACCGTTTGGACCACTTTAAAAGTACAATCTCGACAATCCGTCTTTTAAAACTACTACTAGACTCATAAAACTCAGTTTGTAAACTTTGAAAACCAGTAGTATCAACATTCTAACCAAGCCTAAAGTCCCCGAGAGTCGACCCAAAATCAGCCACAATTTCGGATTGTGCCGACTTGCATCTCCCGGTACACGAAAACTAAAACTAGCATAACTTTTGACTCGTAATGACTTAGAAGCTCTATCTTATACCAAAACGACCGTCTCGGAAAACTCTACAACAATTTCAACTAATCTTAGCCTTTCACAAACCTTAAACCTACGAAATAATCTGTTTAAGGCTGCTGTCCCAAATTAGCCTTTTAGAAAACATGACAAATCCATTTTTCAAGCAAAACCACTCATTCCCATACTTCTAGGATTACTATACTATCATTCCTATCAACCAAACACTCCTAAAAATACTTGCATGCAAAATCTAACAAAATCAAAGATAAAAAATACAACTTATAAGGATTAAAATGTGATGATCATACCAAAAATAATGCATGCAAGATGGTTTAAATATCAATCCACCATGGATTTAGAAAATCTTCATAACTCGATGCATGTAAGTGATTTGTGTATCATTGGAATCACCATTGGATTTCAAGGTGTGGTCTAGGTTTTGTTTTTGCTAGATCAAAGGGAAAATCAAAATGATTTGATGATTTGGGGTGTTTTGGGTCACGGCTCGAAAAAGAAAGAGAGTGAGAGAGATGTTTTTGATGGTGTGTGTTATTTTTGTGTGTAAAATGGGAGAAAAAAGTGTATTTATATGGTGGTTTAAGTGGAGGGACCAATATTGTCAAGTTCGAAAGTTGTGGACCTAAAAACAATTAATAATTTTTAAAAGGGTAGAAAATGGTCATTGGTAAATATTGAAAATATTTACGGGGCTCGGGTTTCGTAAAAATACTTTTCAAAAGTTACAATGCATCATAAAAATGATTATACGATTTCTTGACACGACTTAATACGTAATTAAAACGAAATCGTCTAAAATATTAATTATCGAAAAAATCGATAAATAAACGTAAACATTTGGGCATCCGTCGGTATCGCAATCACTAGGAATTCTCGTTGTACATTGATTTTGAATAAACTCGTTGTAAAACGCACGCGGGTGATTTTAAATCAAAAACTTTGATTTAAATTAAATATAGAAAAATAAAATAAAAATTTTATAATTGCATACAAAGTATTTATCGATGATCAGAAAAATACTTAAAAAGTATAATTTAAAAATCTTAGGATTTACATATAGCAATACAAGAAAACGTAATACGTTGAAAAAATTCAAGAAACACAAATAAAAGAATAAAATATTGTTGGGAAAGTACGGGTTCTCACAGTCTTCCCCCCTAAAGGAACTCTGGTCCCCAGAGTTCTCCTAAAAACAGTAGAAGATGCAAACAAGAGGAAGTACAAAGTGTAGAACAAAATTCATTACTTCCCAGGTAAATTTCCGTACCACGACGAATCTTAACGGTTAGAATTCCCTATGCTTCAGTTTCTTAACTCCTTTTCATATAGCTTTTCAGTCTTGGATTAGAATAACGATCTTTCAATACGGAGATACATCAAGAGAAAGAATTGTTGGATATACGTGCGATAAACTAACAAGAATGAACACAAGAATTGCTTAAACAGGCAAGGTACGATAAAAACGAACCAAGATTGTAAATCAACAAGGGGTCGCAAATCGCGCAATTGTAAAACGTGACAATCTTAAAATGTAAGAATCTAGTCACAAGCGAAATAGAAGGGAAAATGAATAGCATATGATCATTTAAAATACAAGTTGTCAAAATCAGTTGTCTAGGATTTTGGTACTACATTAAAACTTAGTTTTAAATATTTTCTTTATTAAAAGGAAATTTTACCAGGTGTAGTGATTAAAAATCAAACTCTATATAAAATGAGTGGGTAAACAGTTGTCAAATCTTTTTCTTGATCAGAATTTTCAAATCAAAAGTAACTCAGTTCAAATAGTTATTTTGATCAGCTTAAGAGCTTTTCGGGTGACTGTATGAAATTATCGTTAAAAACTCAGGTTTATCGTTACCATTAGAGAAAATCAGATTTTCCAAGTTATTTAGAAGCATTGTTAGAATTCATATATTAATTTAATAATTTCATTAGGTTGACAGTAAAGTATGATAAAATCAATTACTTTAAAAGATACAACTTGACACTGTTTAAACATAAGTTATAAATTTACCCAAGAGGATGTACAGATTCGATACTAAACTTGAAATGGGTATTTTGACAATTTAAACATTTGGTAAAATGTATAAAACGTTCTTGAAAATTAATAATAAATTTTAGAAATTCAAGAAATTGTTTAAGATATCAAACGATAAACACGTAACAGTTTCTGGTTTTCAGAAAGCGACAAAATAGCAAATGATGATGAAACGAATATCGATCAACAATTAGTATATAAGCAATAGAACGAAGGAATAAAACAGAAGTCGTATCAACTCTTAACGAATAGGATAGAATAGATGCATCGATGATAAGGACAATAAGAAACAAGGATTATATCAATGATTAATTCACGAGTGTGGTTGACATCACCACAACGGCTTATTAAGTTCTCGGGGGTCGATACACGATCGAAGGAGAAAAGCCACACAACGAATTTTCGAATCAAAGAAAATTATTAAGAAGTTACTTGAGAGTAAATTCAGTAAGATGAACAACATTAGCAATGAAAGACGAAATCAATACATAATTCACACGAATGAATTTCAAGACGATGAAGTCTAAAACACATAATGACGGATACACGAAATCATTGGTCACTTCCAGTCATAAATCACTATTCCCGTCCAGAAATGTTTCGAAGGTATACCAAAATAAATAGAGGAGGTCGATCGATGAAGGAGCACAACAACGTTGAAACTTTCAGTCGGGTATCCATAGTAAGAATTTAGGCAAATGATAACGAAAATTGTATCATGAGGATGATGAGGTAACAAGTAAAGCAGAGATTGTTGAGTAGTGAAATCTGTGCTTGAGGCATGTACTTTATTCAAGAAAAGATAAGGGTTCATATGTGTAAGTCGCGAACTGTTGATACTCGCATAAGAAGTAAAAGTTTTCTAAACTTTATTTATATAACCTTTTAAGAAACATAACTAAAAGTTGATTCTTGGTTAAATATTTAAGGTGACTACTATTTGGCCTTGCATGGCTCCTTCTAAATTAGGCATAGGTGATCAGGCCATGCATAATTTAGGACTAGCAATGCGATGCTCAGATTCGTCAAACCAGTATTACATATCATATGATTTAAAATATGTATATAATAGCATTTGTAAGAACAGAAATCAAAATAGTTTATGAAACTATTCGTCAATAAGTTACTGGCTGGATATTTATTTCAACAATTGAAATGTTACAAGATTCTTTACAAGACCCAAGGTAGAACAATTTGTGAGAATACATTGTAAAATTATTATAAATTAAATTTAAAAGATAGCATTCAATTATTTAAGAAAGCCCAAATGAAACTTTTTGTAAATTGATTCGCAAACAAGACCAGTTTGAGTTTATATGGTAACATGACAATAGTTTGTAAAGTAGCGAGTGGGTTACATGAGGGTAATAAAGGGTAGTTCAAGGCAATCAATGAAATGGTTACAAGATGATAAGGTTTCAAGAGGTTTAGTCGAAATCGTCAAGAGACACGTGTCAAGATGGTAACGAACGATACGAAAGCAAGAACTTCAACCCCGGTCCAAATCAGTTGTACGATAGAAGCAAAGAAAAAACAATATAGAATGACAAATAAGTCATATATAAAAGAAAGGATAAAGGAATCCGTATGTGCACATCGTGATTTATTTGACAAAAATACACTTTTAAGAAAGTAGAACATCAGTTTGTCAAATCACTTGGTTCCTAAAAGTTCAAGATTTATGTATGACCGAGCTCAAGTTATTGTTTTATACTTGTTCAAACGCAATCATTGTTTTTAGTTTGCAAAATATCATTAGTTAAAGTATTACGAGCTCAAACGAACTCAAAAACGCTTGAAATCATATTTTAAAGTCTATCAGTTTTGACTTTTGGGTTTGATTAAACCAATTAACTCACTAAACGATATTCTAAGACTCAAAGTCCAATGCATTTCGATGTAAAACAATGTTTTGAACAACTTTCTTGTTTTACCCGAGACTTGAAACGGAATAAAAATGGACGAAAATGCCCTTGCATTAAATCTGTCAGCAAAACGATGTTTTAGAACTACGTAAAAATAAGTTCTTAAATTTCACAATCTCAAATGAGCGTAACCTGCTCGATTTTAATGTTTATTGGCCAAATTTTATGTCCTAAACGGACGTCTCAACAAGTAGAAATATATATTTTTATGTCTAAAGTTATAAAAATATTTTCTCGACACTTTTAAACTTCCTGTAAAGTTTCTATACAAAGTATATTTTTCGAAACCGCTTGAAATTAAATCCAATTTCATAATAACCCAGATTTAATGTACACGCAAGACTTGTGGATTCCATAAAGACGAAAGAAGATAAACTGTATAATTAGTCATGTAAAGAAAACACAGTATGAAAATGGTTCAAGAATGCCAACGGTAATCTGAGGGATAAAAAACGGCTGTAACACCCCATTTTGGAAATGGAAATATCACAGTAATTATGGCGTGTCATCAAAGCATACAAGGTAAAATGTCTAAACATTACTTGACCATAAAAAGGAAAATACCGGAATCAAACATCGGTAGTCCAAAAGTAAAGCTCATCACACACAAACATAGTATAGTAAAGGAAAAGGACTAAACAATGTCCAAAGCATAAGTATCATAAGAAAGGAAATGCATAATGTAAAGAAGGCTAGACAGCTTCCAGTCCATATGCACGTACTCTTAGTGTCTACGAGCGTCCCTGAGTACCTGCCGTTTTGGGAACATAGAAAAGGAAAACGGCTGAGCAATACGCTCAGTGCACGGATGTACAATAAAGCATGAATAGGATAAGCATATAACATAATAACAGCGGAAGAAAACGAAGTCCCGAGTAACCTGGTTAAGTCTTAATAAAACTGGTTTTATAGTTTGAAAGTCTTATGTTTATCTTATAAAAACTATTTCTCATATTTTACCATTTAGCCAATATAGGTCATGAAAATCCACCGTGCATGAATAATTGGAGGGGTGACCTCATCATGCAAATTAGAGGGGCTGCCTCTAATTTAATATACTGGTTTATGGGTAAGAGGGATCAGCTCCTTGTGAAGGATGCAAGGCACACACCACATTCACCATGTAATCCTGAATAAAACATGTAACTAGGTTGCACCCATACGCCCCACTTGATAAATATAAATAAATGGCCAAAAGCTGAAGGGACGCCACGAGCAATCACTCCGCCGTGGTAAAGTCATAACATCAGTGCCTCTAATGTTATGGCTATGGTACCTCCATAACTAGGTGAAACTGGTCATGCATGTATATGGCTATAGGTAATCTTAATTAAACATAAGCAATCAAACACATAACTTATACTACGGGAAAACAGTTGGCTGCATACGGGGAATCCTAATAAGGAAAGAATGTCCATATGGAAAGAACGGGAATCCGTACCTTATGTCCAGTGAACGAGAACGATGAACTGCGAGAATCCTACTTCCGAAACACTAGTGCTACATAAATACGTACATGAAATAAGTATCTGCTTACTAAATACATAGCTGGTTTTATGTCATGTCTTAGCTTGTTTTATATGTTCTTACTATGTTTTACTGTTTAAAGCCTTAAACTGTATTAAATCTTATACTCTGCTTAATCTGATTAAGTATTTCTGGTATTTCATGTGTTATTATACTTACTGTGTAATAATAAGTAACTTTCCAAAAATATCAGGTTTCCTAAAATAGAAAGTTTCCAAATATAGAAAGTTTCCAAAAATAGAAAGTTTCCAAAAATAGATTTACTGCTTAAAATAGATAAGTTTCTAAAAATAGAAAGTTTCCATAAGTAGATTAGCTGTCTTAATTAAATAAGTTTCTATAAATAGATTAGCTGCCTTAAATAAATAAGTTTCCAAAAATAGCTGGTTTCCATAAATAAATTAACTGCCTTCTTTAATTAAGTTTCTAAAAATAGAAAGTTTCCATAATTAGAAATAAGCTGGTTAAATAAGCTAAGTAAATAAGCCTAAGTGTTTTCATGATTATTTTCTAAGTCATATGATATATTGTATAGTTTAATAATTATTTCATGTAATTTAATTAAACTATAGGTTATAATATTTAATTCAAGTATAACATATTTTTATTTAAATATATTAAATACTTAGGTTAAAATATATATTATTAAATATTAATAATATAACCTAAGTCATGTTAATTAATTAATTATATCCATGGTTTTTAAAATAATTAATTAATTATAAGTCTTAAATATAAATACTTAGGTTAAAATAATTTCATGATTATTAATAATTAAATAACCTAAGTCATGTTATTAAATTAATTACATCTTTATTAATTTAATTTTTAACATAAGTTCATAACATAAAGAAAACTAACATAAACCATGAAACGGATCTAAGCTTAAAAACATGAACCGAACATGAACCGACACCGTACCCCGAACCAAATCAGGGTACCCCTTGCTGCCGTGGGACCCACACGCACCAACCAAGACCAACTGATCTTGGTGGTGGTCGGCTAAGCAAACCGAAACCCCCTTGGGGTCGGTTGCAGCCTGCGGCCAGATCCAAAACACCCCTTAAATCGACCCTTTGATTTAATTAATCATCAAAACATGTTAGATCTATGATTAGTTAATATGTTTTTATAAAAACATCATATGTTCATAACTAATAAAAAGATTAAATTAAAAGAAAAGGTTTAAAAAGGTTTTACCGTATTCGTGGATCAAGGGAATGAAGAACAAACAAGAACAAACAACAAAACTTCAAGATCCAAGATCAAGGAATCACCTTGTATGGTGATTATGGGTGGCGGCACAAAGAGGAGGAGAAGGAGAGGGTTTTAGGTTTTTCTTGAAATCTTCTGTAAAGTGATTTTGAGTTGTAAAAACTAATTAACCTCCTTTTAGTAAAAACTGATAATGGGCTTGGCCCATTACCCTTGTTTGGCCGCGGGTAGGGACCCCCCATGGGGTTCCCGTACCTCTTTTCGTGTCTCGTTATTTAGTTACTCGTTTGTGTTTATTTATGTTCGTGTTTTAAATGTTCTCGTTAAGTAAATACCATAATCTAATATATATTTAATTACACTCGTAATAAATATATATACGTAATTAATAATAGATCGTGTTTTAATTACGTTCATGATTTCATGCTCGCATGTTCGTGATTAATTATTGCTAAATTATTATTACGTGATCGTGCATATAAAATACTTATCGTGTTCTAACACGTACGTAATACATAAACTCCTAACACGTAATCGTAATCATGCTATATTAGGAAAGTTTTTAACTAGTACGTACGATCCTAAGGGTACTATGCATGGTAAAAGCATGCGGGTTTTACAACTCTTTCCCCCTAAAAAGAATAATTCGTCCCCGAATTATAGACAAAGTAAACTGGAAAAGAAGAACATACCCGAATTCAAAATATGAAATGAGGGTAAGAAGCCCGGATAGACTCCTCCATTTCCCAAGTGGCTTCCCGCTCGGTATGATCCCTCCATAGAATTTTGACGAATGGAATCGTCTTCTTTCTCATGACTCGTTCTTGTCTGTCAAGAACTCGTTCGGGTTCTTCTATAAAAGTGAGATCTTCACGTATCTGTTCCAGTGGATACTGAACCATGTGAAGGGGATGATATTGGTACCCTCTGAGTAAGGACACATGAAACACGTTGTGCACGTGCGAAAGCTGCGGAGGTAACGCCAATCGGTAAGATACTTCACCGACTCGTTCAATGATATCAAAGGTCCGATGAACCGAGGACTGAGCTTCCCTTTAATCCCGAAGCGTCTAACACCGCGTGCCGGCGAAACCTTAAGGAAGACGTGATCTCCTACATTAAAGTGTAAATCCCTACGATGCTTATCGGCGTAACTCTTTTGACGTGACCGTGCCTCCTGAATTTTCTGCCTAGCTACTACGATCTTCTCGTTTGTCATCTCAAAGATTTCCGGTCCTTCGAGTGTTCGCTCGCCAACCTGATCCCAGCAGATTGGGGCGCGACACTTTCTGCCATACAACAACTCAAAAGGAGCACACTTGATGCTTGCGTGCCAACTGTTGTTGTTTGCAAACCCCACCAAACAGATGTATTTGTCCCAATCACCCGTCCATTCCAACGCACATGACCTCAACATATCCTCCAATGTCTGAATGGTTCGCTCCGACTGTCCGTCCGTTTGAGGATGAAAAGCCGTGCTAAGCTTAAGTTGTGTACCCCAAGCTTTCTGCAGACTTTTCCAAAAGCGCGAAGTGAATCGAGAATCTCTGTCTGAGACGATGCTGGATGGTGCACCGTGGAGTCTCATGATCCCTCGTCTATACGTATCTGCGAGTTTACTTACCGGATCTTCCTTGAGGATCGGTAAGAAATGAGCTGATTTGGTAAGTCGATCAACGATAACCCAAATTGCATCGTGCTTCCTTTTGGTAGGCGGAAGACCGATAACAAAATCCATGGTGATTTTGACCCACTTCCACTCTGGAATATCTAACGGTTGAAGGAGACCGCCAGATCGCTGATGCTCGATCTTAACCTGCTGGCAGGTAAGACATTTGGAGACGTAAGTGGCCACATCCTGTTTCATACCACTCCACCAAAAGTACTGCTTGATGTCATGGTACATTTTAGTTGAACCAGGATGTATCGAGAATGGGGAGCTATGAGCTTCAGCTAGCAAAGCTTCCCGGAGTTCTTTGTCGTCAGGAACACAAAGTCTAGTGCCCTGCCATACGATACCATCTGCATCTACTCTGAATTCTGTCTGTTTCTCCAAATTCTGTACTATCGCCCAAATTTCTCCGTCATCCTTATGAGCTTCCTTGATCTTAGATAGTAACTCGGGTTCTACTCTAAGATCCGCACAGTAACCGTGCTGTCCACGTACCATGATCTCGATGTCTAGTCGCTCCAAGTCTCTTATGATTTCCTCTTTGATTTTAATGCCGTTGATCATTCCGGACTTCCTGCTAAGAGCATCTGCTACTACGTTTGCCTTTCCGGGATGATACTGTAGGTTAATGTCATAATCCTTCAACAGCTCTAACCATCTCCTCTGCCTCATGTTCAATTCACGCTGAGTGAAGATATACTTCAAGTTCTTGTGGTCCGTGAAAATGTCACATGATTCTCCATATAAGTAGTGTCTCCATATCTTCAATGCAAACACGACTGCAGCAAGTTCTAGATCGTGCGTGGGGTAATTTTCTTCATAAGGCTTAAGCTGCCGTGAAGCGTACGCGATCACTTTCCCATGTTACATGAGAACACAGCCAAGTCCCTTCCCCGATGCATCGCTGTAGATTTGAAATCCACCCGTACCAGATGGTAGAGTAAGAATAGGTGCAGATACTAGCTTCTGCTTCAGGTCTTCCAAGCTCTTCTCTCGATCTTCAGTCCAGACGAATTTCTCCCCTTTCCGCATCAGTTTGGTTAATGGTAGTGCTAGGCGGGAAAAGTTCTCCACGAACCTACGGTAATAGCCAGCTAAGCCTAAGAAACTGCGGACTTCCGTCGCCGATTTCGGCATCGGCCACTTAGTAATGGCCTCAACCTTCGCTGGATCCATAGTGATTCCTTCTGTTGATACAATGTGACCTAAGAATGCCACCTTGTCTAACCAGAACTCACACTTGGAGAATTTAGCATACAGCTGCTTCTGGCGAAGAATTTGTAGTACTGTACGAAGATGGTCTTCGTGTTCCTCCTTGGACTTTAAGAGATTCAGGATGTCATCGATGAAAACAATGATGAATTTGTCCAGAAATTCATGGAAGATTCTGTTTATCAGATCCATGAACACTGCTGGAGCATTTGTTAGGCCAAATGGCATAACTACAAACTCGTAGTGGCCATAGCGGGTACGAAAAGCAGTCTTAGCGATGTCCTGCTCCTTGACCCGTAGCTGATGAGAGCCTGACCTAAGATCGATCTTGGAGAAGTGTTTGGCCCCTTGGAGTTGGTCAAACAGATCATCAATGCGTGGCAGTGGATACCTATTTCGAATGGTAATCTTGTTGAGTTCGCGATAGTCTATGCAAAGACGCATACTGTCGTCCTTCTTCTTAACAAATAAGACCGGTGCGCCCCATGGAGATGCGCTTGGTTGAATGAAACCTCGTTCAAGAAGTTCTTGCAGTTGATCCTTCAGCTCCTTCAGCTCTATGGGAGCCATGCGATAAGGAGCCTTTGAGATTGGTTCAGCTCCTGGAACCAGCTCGATCCTGAATTCCACTTCTCGTGCAGGTGGTATGCCCGGAAGTTCTGCTGGAAACACGTCTTGGAATTCCGACACTATTGGTTGATCATGAATCGATGGAGATTCAGCATCCATGTCGTGAACCGTAGCTAGATAACCCTCGCAACCATGTGACAGTAGTGCACGCGCTTGCAGGGTGGATATGACTTGTACAGACCGTCCGGGTATGAACCCATTATGAATGTACTCTGGTGCATTGACATCACCGAAGATAACTCGGTATGAATGGCAGTCTATGGTAGCATGATACTTGGATAGCCAATCCATGCCCAAAATCATGTCGAAGTCATTCATGTCCAGCGGAAGTGCGTCTACAGGTCGAACCTTATCATCAAATTCTAGGGGAAGACTCTTGTATACATGGGTGATTAATACAGAGTCCCTCAAAGGCGTGAAAATAGTAAGCCTATTTTCTAGTGGCAAGGGAGGCATCCTAATGTTCTTAGCATAAGCAGTAGAAATAACCGAGTGAGTAGCACCCGTATCGAAAAGAACACATGCAGCGCGACCATACATATACAAGATTCTAGTGATGGTACCTGTAGACTTGTTGGCCTGGTCTCGAGATGTCGTGTAGACACGCCCGGCAGTAGGAGGCGGCTTGGTATCAGCATGTCCTGATGTACCCTCCATCTCGCCCTTACGGCAATCCTTCATAATATGGCCAGGAAGACCACACTTGAAGCACACATCAGTATTATGGCGACATGGTCCTGGGTGCCTACGGTGGCAAGTAGAGCAAAGAGGATGAGTGTATCCTCCAGCAGGTGCTCTGGCTGGCTGAGGGCCTGATAAAAACATTTCACATAAGACATGATCGTTGGGTACAAAGGACAAAGTGGATAATTGTAGGATTGAATACCAGTGATAGCTGGACGACTAGGCTGCGAACCTCTCTGGTTCTGGTCCCTACCGTTTCCATGGTTCCTGGTAGAAGTTTGCTAAAGTGTCAGAATATGAGTTATAACATAAAACATAAGGAATTTCGTAAGTATTAGGACCTGCTGTTGCTGGATTTCCCGACGTTGTTACGGTAATTGTCATTACCGCCACGCCTATCCGTAGCAAAACGGTCGTTAGTCTGACCGTTTCCCTTGGGTTGGTGAGGCTGCTGCTGAGTAGCTGGCTGAGACCGGTCCCCAGTTTTCTGCCTGGAAGATACAGTTAAAGAGATGAATAATTGACATATGGAAAGTATACGGATTGGTCACCGCTTGAATACGAAGGTTTACCTCTTGTCGGGTCTTTCCGCTTCCCCGAACTCATCCCTCTTCTGCAGCATCTCCAGTTTTCGTGCTGCATCGGCCACTTGTGATACAGTATTAAACGTAGCACACACCAGATTGTTTGCGACCGATGTGCGAAGAGCCCATCTGAAGTGATGTGCCTGCTCTTCAGGAGTACCTGCTGCCGCACCAAGGAAACCAGCCAAGCGAAGAAAGCGCTGCATAAACTCATTGCTATTCTCCCCAGCTCTCTGACGGATCCCATGGTACTCTCTCTTGAGCTTGTCCTGCTCAGCCTTGGGAAAGAACTGCTCCATCACCCTGTCCTTGAACTGAGCCCAAGTCAAACCAGCAACCCACTCATCACCACCTTCAGATTGCATCAAAGCTAACCACCAGTTTAGTACATCGCCTTTGAACCGATAGCACGCCAACCTCGCCTTGTATGCGGGGTCACAGCCCATAGCGTTGAAAATCTTCTCGATGTGAGCCAACCAGCTTTCAGCATCGCTAGGGCTATCTGTCTTCTCAAAAGCTCGAGGGCGGAGCTTGTTGAATCTCTCCAGCCATACTGCTAATGTCACTGGAGGAGGAGGAGGTGGCTGATTGTGCTGCTGATTGTTGGCAGCTTGAACTTCAGCCCGGATGTCATTCCTCAGTTGAGGAAGCAAGGCTTGCATGGCAGCCTGAATTGCAGCATTGGGCTGCTCTTGTTCGCGTGTGAGAACCATCTGACAGTATAACATAAAACATATGATTAAACAGATCAAAACATAAAATATAAATACATACAGGAAAAAAAATTTATACTAAAATTTCACGAGAAAAATTTTATGCAAGAAAATTTTGTGTATGAATGCATGATGCAGTTTTATGAAAACTTTTGTATGCTCGAGAGTGAACGCCTCTGGTCAGTTCACTCAAAACAAAGACATCGCGAGGGGACGCTTATGGGTCGGTCCCAAATCTATAAGTTTCGATAAAACACATGCGACTAAATAGGGCCAGTCCTGTACCAACCATTACTTAGTCAAAAACCCTGTAACAATGACATGTATATGTATGCTTAAAGATGATGAATGCATGAAAACAACTGTCAGTTCTAGGAAGACCGTAGTGACTACCCACTAATCACAGCTCATATTTGAGAGCCTACAGGTCGAAGCCTTGGCTCTGATACCATAGTTGTAACACCCCATTTTGGAAATGGAAATATCACAGTAATTATGGCGTGTCATCAAAGCATACAAGGTAAAATGTCTAAACAATACTTGACCATAAAAAGGAAAATACCGGAATCAAACATCGGTAGTCCAAAAGTAAAGCTCATCACACACAAACATAGTATAGTAAAGGAAAAGGACTAAACAATGTCCAAAGCATAAGTATCATAAGAAAGGAAATGCATAATGTAAAGAAGGCTAGACAGCTTCCAGTGCATATGCACGTACTCTTAGTGTCTACGAGCGTCCCTGAGTACCTGCCGTTTTGGGAACATAGAAAAGGAAAACGGCTGAACAATACGCTCAGTGCACGGATGTACAATAAAGCATGAATAGGATAACCATATAATATAATAACAGCGGAAGAAAACGAAGTCCCGAGTAACCTGGTTAAGTCTTAATAAAACTGGTTTTATAGTTTGAAAGTCTTATGTTTATCTTATAAAAACTGTTTCTCATATTTTACCATTTAGCCAATATAGGTCATGAAAATCCACCGTGCATGAATAATTAGAGGGGTGACCTCATCATGCAAATTAGAGGGGCTGCCTCTAATTTAATATACTGGTTTATGGGTAGGAGGGATCAGCTCCTTGTGAAGGATGCAAGGCACACACCACATTCACCATGTAATCCTGAATAAAACATGTAACTAGGATGCACCCATACGCCCCACATGATAAATATAAATAAATGGCCAAAAGCTGAAGGGACGCCACGAGCAATCACTCCGCCGTGGTGAAGTCATAACATCAGTGCCTCTAATGTTATGGTTATGGTACCTCCATAACTAGGTGAAACTGGTCATGCATGTATATGGCTATAGGTAATCTTAATTAAACATAAGCAATCAAACACATAACTTATACTACGGGAAAACAGTTGGCTGCATACGGTGAATCCTAATAAGGAAAGAATGTCCATACTGAAAGGACGGGAACCCGTACCTTATGTCCAGCGAACGAGAACGGTGAACTGCGAGAATCCTACTTCCAAAACACTAGTGCTACATAAATACGTACATGAAATAAGTATCTGCTTACTAAATACATAGCTGGTTTTATGTCATGTCTTAGCTTGTTTTATATGTTCTTACTATGTTTTACTGTTTAAAGCCTTAAACTGTATCAAATCTTATACTCTGCTTAATCTGATTAAGTATTTCTGGTATTTCATGTGTTATTATACTTACTGTGTAATAATAAGTAACTTTCCAAAAATAGCAGGTTTCCTAAAATTGAAAGTTTCCAAAAATAGAAAGTTCCCAAAAATAGAAAGTTTCCAAAAATAGAAAGTTTCCAAAATAAGAAAGTTTCCAAAAATAGATTTACTGCTTAAAATAGATAAGTTTCTAAAAATAGAAAGTTTCCATAAATAGATTAGCTGCCTTAATTAAATAAGTTTCCATAAATAGATTAGCTGCCTTAAATAAATAAGTTTCCAAAAATAGCTGGTTTCCATAAATAAATTAACTGCCTTATTTAATTAAGTTTCTAAAAATAGAAAGTTTCCATAATTAGAAATAATCTGGTTAAATAAGATAAGTAAATAAGCCTAAGTGTTTTCATGATTATTTTCTAAGTCATATGATATATTGTATAGTTTAATAATTATTTCATGTAATTTAATTAAACTATAGGTTATAATATTTAATTAAAGTATAACATGTTTTTAATTAAATATATTAAATACTTAGGTTAAAATATGTATTATTAAATATTAATAATATAACCTAAGTCATGTTAATTAATTAATTATATCCATGGTTTTTAAAATAATTAATTAATTATAAGTCTTAAATATAAATACTTAGGTTAAAATAATTTCATGATTATTAATAAATAAATAACCTAAGTCATGTTATTAAATTAATTACATCTTTATTAATTTAATTTTTAACATAAGTTCATAACATAAAGAAAACTAACATAAACCATGAACCGGATCTAAGCTTAAAAACATGAACGTGACATGAACCGACACCGTACCCCGAACCAAATCGGGGTACCCCTTGCTGCCATGGGACCCACACGCACCAACCAAGACCAACTGGTCTTGGTGGTGGTCGGCTAAGTAAATCGAAACCCCCTTGGGGTCGGTTGCAGCCTGCGGCCAGATCCAAAACACCCCTTAAATCGACTCTTTGATTTAATTAATCATCAAAACATGTTAGATTTATGATTAGTTAATATATTTTTATAAAAACATCATATGTTCATAATTAATAAAAAGATTAAATTAAAAGAAAAGGTTTAAAAAGGTTTTACCGTATTCGTGGATCAAGGGAATGAAGAACAAACACGAACAAACAACAAAACTTCAAGATCCAAGATCAAGGAATCACCTTGTATGGTGATTATGGGTGGCGGCACAAAGAGGAGGAGAAAGAGAGGGTTTTAGGTTTTTCTTGAAATCTTCTGTAAAGTGATTTTAAGTAGTAAAAACTAATTAACCCCATTTTAGTAAAGATTGATAATGGGCTTGGCCCATTACCCTTGTTTGGCCGCGGGTAGGGACCCCCCCATGGGGTTCCCGTACCTCTTTTCGTGTCTCGTTATTTAGTTACTCGTTTGTGTTTATTTATGTTCGTGTTTTAAATGTTCTCGTTACGTAAATACCATAATCTAATATATTTAATTACGCTCGTAATAAATATATATATGTAATTAATAATAGCTCGTGTTTTAATTACGTTCATGATTTCATGCTCGCATGTCCGTGATTAATTATTGCTAAATAATTATTACGTGATCGTGCATATAAAATACTTATCGTGTTCTAACACGTACGTAATACGTAAACTCCTAACACGTAATCGTAATCATGCTATATTAGGAAAGTTTTTAACTAGTACGTACGATCCTAAGGGTACTATGCATGGTAAAAGCATGCGGGTTTTACAACGGCGCATATCATCCGTGTCTTCGGCTGCAAGATGCAATGCAGGAAAGTCTCCTGGCGGCGTGATTTTTTTTCAAAAATCACAAGACATACCGAGAAACAAAAAACAAAATATTAACATGTCACACTCCTGAGGCGAGGAGGTTTAATGAAAAAGAGAGGATACAAGTAGGATCGTATTCCAAACAATCGTCACATAATAAATGACGATCATGTGTTCAAGGTACAACAGATGTTGTAAGTCGAAGTCGAAACGTAGAATGGTCAATGAAATAAGATGTAATCTATGTACAAGTGTCGTGTAAAACGGTGGCGTAAAGGTAATCAAGGTTATGAATACTCACGATATTATTCAGGTACTGATTCAACGAATTCTTCGAGATGTGTGACTCACACGGTGTCCTTTAGTCTTTCTGGGAGACACATTGAGCTATACAATGGTCTATAGACTATTTTCCAAGACATTCAATCACAAATGGTCAACAAGCAAATTGGGTATCTAAATAGATATATCAAAGAAATTAAACAATGAAAGCAACACGTACGGTAGTATAATGAAAATAAGAAGTTTCGTCGAAAACAACACTTATTCGATCCCGAACAATGGTATCACGAAAGTATGCACAACATGTAACAGCGAGTCGAGAAAAAAGATGATTCAAAACGAACGAGCATATGAAGTCAGTCGTATCACTCATAAATGAAATAGCAATAGTACTTAGAAAAATGAGCATGAAAAGTCGGTAGCATACGCGCTCTGAATACAAGTATGTAACGTCATAACGATATAAAATCATTGCAATAAGATCAATTCACAAGAACAAGAATTCAAGAAATGTAGTAACAACATATGTAATCATGTAGCATCCAATGATAATTCATGAAGCACAAAGGCTTTGAAAAGACATAGTAATTATCGTCATTAAAGTAAAGTAATATTTCAAAATGAAATCAAGAGATGAAATACTACAACGATAATTAAAAGTAAATAATAAGGATTAGAGAGTTACCCGCAAAGATATCGAACAACAATGGTAGATTCTGTGTTTGACACTTAGAAACAATAAAATATTTGAACTTTCGGTTATAGACTAAGTTTTGAAAAACGACTCAGTTCCCTATAACCATCGCTCTGATACCAATCTGTGAGAACCCCAGAATCTGACATGGAACAACTAGGCAACGAGGGGGTAACACGTCATAGTACAAGAAACAATGAATTACAGTTCATACAAAGCTGACGAAATAAAAACATGTACATTACATCATAAAAGGTCAGAGTTTTTAAACATAGGTCCCAGAGTTTTAGAAGCGGAAAAATTATATTATTTCGTCTCGATTTATAACAATAAGTTGCCCAAAAGATTGAATAAACTTTTGATAGTTTATATAAAACAAATCTTTCAAAAGCATCACAAAAATCTCCAAGCTGCGACAATATCCTGCGGGTTCCCATCCAAGCAAAGCTAAGTAATAATACCTGAGATTAAACATGTAAAATCGTCAACACAAAGTTGAGTGAAATTCATAGGTTTAGCAATAAGGATGTGGAACACAAGCATTCATTTGTAAAACAAGTAGTATGGAGTATGGTTATGATCATTAACCATAGTCTGAAACATTATTATTGCTGTTTAGTTCATGAACCGAAGCTTAACTCAGTGTAAGTTCCTCTAGTCAGTATACAGCCTAAATACTCAAGTGAATAAACAAATATTAGTGCGTCAAGGTAATCGGGACGGGGATAGTCAATCCCGATGGATCCACCCACAACATTCGCGCTTGGTAGCATGATTAATTAACGGTTCATGATCAATGAGAGGTAACTTAAGGCTAGACTGAAAAGCAATAATATCAATGAAAATCAGTTGGAAATCCTCAGGTTCTGGAAAGCATATAATTTCTGGATAGCATACAAGTTGAGGATAACACACAGTTGTTAAGTGGTTGTGTTCCACCATGTAAAATCTCACCCCGCGTTTAGAAACCATGTATAAGTAGTAAAAAGGGGCTATGAACTCATCTTAGCCACGAGGTAAGTCAATCACGGTACTCAGCAACTGAGTAGAAACAGTAGTGGTAGATGATCACCAATGATATGGATGCCCGAGAAAACGAAAGCCGCAACCTATCAAAATAAGGCGCGCGTCAAGACTCGAATTCAAGTATCGATATGTACCAAATATAATATGACTCAATTGTTTTCAAAGTATTCATGTTTCAAAATTATTGACACAAACCAAATGAATCCATACAAACCCATTTATCCAACACTACACGATTAATCATTTGTACACTTGAAGTCGACCCGTCATAAGACGCCAAGTCAACACAAGTCAAACTATCCTTTAACCTTATTTGAACCAGTAGCTAAGTCATTTATATAATAACTAAGCACTTGAATAAGTCATCATGTCCGATAATGAATACTCAAACTCACGCAACACAAACATTGAACTACATGTCCAAAATAAAAATCAGCAAGTACACCCTAAATGTACACACCGATCTACCCTATCTAGACTTGTCTGTTTTAGATGAAAATTGGTGTCAAGGTCACTTATAACCTGTATAAGACCTCACCAAAATTTGAGATAAAGTTCACACTTTAAAATCCATCAGCTCGACACTTTACTCGACTCCAAATTTGGGACAGATTTGTGCACTTGTTTTGTAAAACCGTTTGGACAACTTTAAAAGTACAATCTCGACAATCCGTCTTTTAAAACTACTACTAGACTGATAAAACTCAGTTTGTAAACTTTGAAAACCAGTAGTATCAACATTCTAACCAAGCCTAAAGTCCCCGAGAGTCGACCAAAATCAGCCACAATTTCGGATTGTGCCGACTTGCGTCTCCCGGTACACGAAAACTAAAACTAGCATAACTTTTGACTCGTAATGACTTAGAAGCTCTATCTTATACCAAAACGACCGTCTCGGAAAACTCTATAACAATTTCAACTAATCTTAGCCTTTCACAAACCTTAAACCCACGAAACAATCTGTTTAAGGCTGCTGTCCTAAATTAGCCTTTTAGAAAACATGACAAATCCATTTTTCAAGCAAAACCACTCATTCCCATACCTCTAGGATTACAATACTATCATTCCTATCAACCAAACGCTCCTAAAAACACTTGCATGCAAAATCTAACAAAATCAGAGATAAAAAAATACAACTTTTAAGGATTAAAATGTGATGATCATACCAAAATCATTGCATGCAAGATGGTTTAAACATCAATCCACCATGGATTTATAAAATCTTCTAACTTGATGTATGTAAGTGATTTGTGTATCATTGGAATCACCATTGGATTTCAAGGTGTGGTCTAGTTTTTTTTTTTGCTAGATCAAAGGGAAAATCAAAATGATTTGATGATTTGGGGTGTTTTGGGTCACGGCTCAAAAAAGAAAGAGAGGGAGAGAGATGTTTTTGATGGTGTGTGTTATTTTTGTGTGTAAAATGGGAGAAAAAAGTGTATTTATATGGTGGTTTAAGTGGAGGGACCAATATTATCAACTTTGAAAGTTGTGGGCCTAAAAACAATTAGTAATTTTTAAAAGGGTAGAAAATGGTCATTGGTAAATACTGAAAATATTTACGGGGCTCGAGTTTCGTAAAAAAAACTTTTCAAAAGTTACAATGCATCATAAAAATGATTATACGATTTCTCGACACGACTTAATACGTAATTAAAACCAAATCGTCGAAAATATTAATTATCGAAAAAATCGATAAATAAACGTAAACATTTGGGCATCCGTCGGTATCGCGATCACTAGGAATTCTCGTTGTACATTGATTTTGAATAAACTCGTTGTAAAACGTACGCGGGTGATTTTAAATCAAAAACTTTGATTTAAATTAAATATAGAAAAATAAAATAAAAATTTTATATTCCATACAAAGTATTTATCGATGATCAGAAAAATACTTAAAAAGTTTAATAGACTAATTTATAGGTTAATAGACTAATTTATATACAAGAAAACGTAATACGTTGGAAAAATTCAAGAAACACAAATAAAAGAATAAAATAATGTTGGGAAAGTACGGGTTCTCACAGAATTCGAGTGGATAGTAGTCAAGTTCTTTTGGTAGCCGACATGAACAACGGTATACTCATGTGTCATTAGTTGATTTTGCGTGTATTAAAATACTTTAAAAAGTTTCATTATTTAACTATTTCCCTAAATTATAGGGAGGTTATGAATTTAAAGAGAAATGTTATATGTAGTTACGGTTCTATGTCGATTGTTATAATATGAAAAAGTGAATACATCTGTTTTCCTCATTATAGGATGGTCTGAGAATTTTAATTAAGAACGAAGATGGTAGAAGGTTCAAGTCTTACCTTTAGGTTGTTTTAAATCACCCATAATTTTAGTAGAGTTTTATCATATCAGAGATGGAAGTAAAGTAAACTATAGCGACTATTCAATTTATGAAACTAGCAGGACGGTTAATGAAACGATTATGTGATTGATAGAAACACATTGGTGGTACATGATACAATGTGTTTTCATGACTCTATCTTTATCCATAACATACTAAGTTACAGATTCTAAATATGTCAAATGATGACTTTTTAGTCAAAGTTTAATAGACTAATTTATAGGTAAATGGGTCAAAAAGAAAAGTCGTTTTTGTTGGTTATTAATGTATCTATACACGTATAAGATACCCATAATTTAACGGGTAAAAAACAAAAGATGTTTAAAGTTTGCCATTTGTGATAAAAATGGTAATAACTCAAAAGTACTGCTAAAACTACAAGTAAGTACTTCAAGGTTTATGATGAATGGTGACATAGGTTCTTAAAGATGATTTTTTGCCATTTGACCCATTTAGTGTTACTAATTTATTGTATGTTATGCAGGTTTTGATAGCAATGATTGTATTCGAGTCGATAGTAGATGATGATTCAATGTGAGTTGAAAGTCGTCATGTTCTTACTATAGCTGAAACGATTGAATTCGAGTGGATAGTAGTCAAGTTGTTTTGGTAGCCGACATGAACAACGGTATACTCATGTGCCATTGAGGGTTTCAAACCCATGACAGTTTTAGCATATTAATGACATGTGCTATTGAGGTTTTTAAATTTTCCGCTACTAATATACAAATGCAAGTTTTTTTAGACCAGCTCATTGATGTTGAAACAATAAACTTGGCATCTCAGTGTTCAAATATTTGATTTCGTCTATGGATAGTGTTAAGTGAGACCCATGTATCTCGAGATTTTATTAGTTGATTTTGCGTGTATTAAAATACTTTAAAAAGTTTAATTATGAAACGATTATGTGATTGATAGAAACACATTGGCGGTACATGATACAATATTTTTTCATGACTCTATCTTTATCCATAACATACTAAGTTACAAATTCTAAATATGTCAAATAATGACTTTTGAGTCAAAGGTTAATAGACTAATTTATAGGTAAATGGCTCAAAAAGAAAAGTACGGGTAACAAACAAAAGATGTTTACAGTTTGCCATTTGTGATAAAATGGTAATAACTCAAAAGTATTGCTAAAACTACAAGGAAGTACTTCAAGGTTTATGATGAATGTTTAAGAGGTATACACAACTATATAAATGACATACGTCAAGGTTGTAGACCAGTTATACGAAACTCTATTATTGTGATTGTTTCATGATTAAACTCTTATCGAATAATTGATTTTTTTTTTCATCAATTATCAGAACCCGTTTATGTTCTTTTAATATTAACATGTTTGTTACTTCTTATAAAAATCACTCAGTAAGCTATACCCGACATTAGGCGGGTCTTTAATCAAAGTTTATCAAGGTATGTAATCTACTACATTTTAAATTTTTGGTTTACAAATGTATTGTCTTTTAATCTTAACTGTTATTTAAATTTAGGTATTAACGCAATGGGGATTGTCTTATCACTTAAATAGACTCACATACGACATGCTTGAAGACCATAAAGGATTGAAGACTACTTTTATTATTGTTAAAAACTTTACTTGCTTATCGAATACTTCATGTTCTTTATATTACTGTTTTTATATATTACGCGAACCCGTTTCATGCTTTTAATATACAGATCTTCTTATTTTTTTTATGGAAATCACTCTTTAAACTAAACCCGACGTTAGGCGGGTCTTTAAGCTAGTTATACTATAAAGTTTAATAATTAATAAATACTTAGCTTAACAAATTATTATTAATTATTAATGTCATGTCATGTTTATTATAAGTTAATATTAATTAATAATATTACATTTTTCATGTTATTAAACTTTAACTTAAAAAGATATTAATTAATTAACCTATGTTTTAATTAATTAAATCTATGTACATGAATAATTAAATTAATAATTATTATATCATAAATTCATTTAAATAAACGTACATACATGTTATATCATGATTTTATTTAAATAAACATAACTTAAGTTTTTATTTTAATTAAACCATAAATTAATTAATACAATTTATTAATTAAAACATAACATAACTTATTTTTCTTCATAATGGTTTAATTACATGTTCATGAACAAGTGATAAATTCCTGAACCCGAATCCCGAGACCCGACACCCGAGCACTACAGCCCGAAGGCTACGGCCTCGTGGTCGTGCCCCGTCTGAACCACAACCCTACATAGAGAGCCGAAGCCCTCGGGTTCGCGGCCACATCCGAATCAACCACAAACCCAGCGTGAGATAG
Organism: Glebionis coronaria; assembly: GCA_025667525.1. NCBI lineage: Eukaryota > Viridiplantae > Streptophyta > Magnoliopsida > Asterales > Asteraceae > Glebionis > Glebionis coronaria. The sequence goes on along the minus strand of CM046879.1, from coordinate 443,357,637 downwards.
GGTTCCCTTGCTGCCCGAGAACACGTCGAGCCCCCCACTTTGGGGTCTCGGTTCCTGCTGATCCAAGCCACAGCCCCCTGTGAAGGGGGTGTGGTGTCTCGGCTGTCCACAAACCACCAACGCCGACCACCATGGTGTGGCTGTTGGTCCCGAACGCCACCGAGACCAACCTTGGTCTCGGTTCGCATGTAATCCCACAAACAAACTAACAATTACCCGATCCCCATGTTTAATCTTTTTAATTTACATGTTTTCATACTTGTTTTTAAACGATCTATTAACATAGAAAATAAATAAAAAGATTAAAGAAACAAGGATACTGTATGCGTGAAAAGGTTATAGACACGAACACTATACCGTATAATTAATCAACAAAAATAAAAAAATTGGATCGTTTTTGTGTTTGGTGTGAGCCGCGGAAAGAGAGAGCAAGGGGTAGGGTTTTGATTAATTTTCTGTAAAAAGTGCTTATGAAATCCTTGTGGTTTATTTAATTGTCTAGCAAAAGTTCATGGGTCGGGCTTGGCCCATCTTGCCCCTTTCTTCCTCTTTAGCCGAAATCCACACACCCCCTTATAGTTTTCATGTTTGTTTTTCTTGGTTAAAAATTATGATGTAGGTTCTTTTTAATTATCGTGTTATATTTCTTGTTGTGTTCTTAAGCATTATACGTAAACACTTCTCGTGTATTACTAATAATATTAATATACGTAATACTTGTAATAATTAATTAATATACGTAATGTTCGTATTAAATATTCATGATTCGTGTCGTATATTAATTAATCTGAAGGTTTAAATTTGTCGGTGTTTTCGTGCATTTAATACTGTTAGGTATATTTAAAGCGGGTTTTACAACTTTTCCTCTCTCAAAGAATAATTCGTCCTCGAATTAGAGATACGATAAGCTGACGAGATAATAAACGTTGAAATGACATATAAGCTGGAAAGACATGTAAGCTGAAATGACACACCCGAGTCAGAACTGGAAATGAGGGTAAGAAGTCCGGATAGACTCCTCCGTTTCCCAAGTGGCTTCCCGCTCGGAATGATCCCTCCAAAGGATTTTAACGAATGGAATCATCTTTCTCCTCATGACTCGTTCTTGGCGATCGAGAACTTTCTCGGGTTCCTCGATATATGATAGATCCTCTTGAATCTGCTCGAGTGGATACGTAATTTTAAGCAATGGATGGTAGTTGTAACCTCTGAGTAAGGTACATGGAATACATCATGCACATGAGATAGCTGGGGAGGTAAAGCCAGACGATATGATACTTTACCGACACGTTTAAGGATTTTAAACGGTCTGATGAAACGAGGACTGAGCTTGCCCTTCAGTCCAAAACGCTTGACACCACGTGCTGGTGATACTTTAAGGAAAACATGGTCATCGATATTAAACGCTATATCTCTACGATGTTTATCAGCATAGCTCTTCTATCGAGCACGAGCTTCCTGTAGCTTCGCCTTGGCGATGGCAACTTTCTCATTGGTCACCTCTATCATTTCTGGTCCTTCAAGGATTCATTTTCCAACTTGATCCCAACAGATTGGAGCACGACACTTCCTGCCATAGAGCATCTCAAAAGGTGCACACTTAATACTTGCATGCAAACTGTTGTTGTATGCAAACTCTACCAAACAAATGTAGTCGTCCCAACTTCCTGACCATTCCAATGCACAAGCCCGCAACATGTCTTCTAAGGTCTGAATGGTACACTCCGATTGACCATCGGTCTCAGGATGAAAAGCAGTTCTAAGCTTAAGTTTAGTGCCCCAAGCTTTCTGCATATCTTTCCATAATTTCAACGTGAAACGAGGATGTCGGTCTGATATGATGTTTGAAGGAGTTCCATGTAGTCGTATGATATCCTTAAGGAATATGTCTGCCAATTTGGTAACTGAGAAGTCCTTGCGAATTGGAAAAAAATGAGCTGACTTGGTTAAACGATCTACTATGATCCATATAGCATCATGTTTGCTCTAAGTAAGCGGAAGTCCGGTGATGAAATCCATGGAGATTTTGTCCCACTTCCATGCGGGTATCTCTAACGGTTGCAGTAAACCACTAGCCCACTGAATCTCAATCTTAACCTGCTGACAGGTTAGACAATTGGACACGAAAGTAGCAACATCATGCTTCATGCCACTCCACCAAAAATGTCGTTTAATGTCATGATACATTTTGGTGGATCCTGGATGAATAGAGAATGAAGAGCTGTGAGCTTCTGTCAATAGAGCTCCCCGGAGTGTAAGATCATCCGGAACAAATATCTTAGTTCCTTTCCATAGAATGCCTTCTTCGTCCAAACGAAATTCTGTCTGCCGATCAAGATTCTGAATGATAGCCCAAATCTCACCATCGTCTTTCTGAGCTGCCTTAACCCGAGAAATTAAGTTTGGCTCAATTCTCAGATTAGCCCAGTACCCCTGCTGTCAAGGTATTAAGATTTCCATGTCTAGTCTCTCTATGTTACGTATGATTTCTTCTTGTATCTTGATGCCATTGATCATACCCGACTTCCTTCTAAGAGCATCTGCCACTACATTCGCCTTGCCAGGATGATACTAAAGATTGATGTTGTAGTCCTTGAGTAGTTCCAACCATCTTCTCTGCCTCAAGTTAAGTTCCCTCTGGGTGAATATGTACTTGAGACTCTTGTGATCAGTGAAGATGTCACATGATTCACCATATAGGTAGTGTCTCCATATTTTAAGTGCAAAGACTACTTCTGCTAGCTCCAAGTCATGTGTAGGATAATTTTCCTCATAAGGCTTCAACTGACGTGATGCATATGCAATCACTTTCCCATGTTGCATGAGTAAGCAACCTAATCCTTTACCCGAAGCATCGCTATAGATCTGAAGTCCCCCTTTACTAGATGGGAGAGTAAGAATAGGTGCAAATACTAACCGCTTCTTGAGTTCTTCAAAGCTCTTTTCCCGTTCATCAGTCCAAACAAATTTCTCTCCTTCCCGCATCAACTTGGTAAAAGGTAAGGATAGTCTTGAAAAAAATCTCAACGAATCTACAATAATAACCAGCTAAGCTTAGGAAACTACGAACCTCAGTTGTAGACGTCAGTCTTGGCATTTAGTGATAGCTTCAACCTTCGCAAGATCTGTAGTAATCCCTTCTGCGGAGACAATGTGACCTAAGAATGCCACCTTGTTTAGCCAAAATTCACACTTAGAAAATTTGGCATACAACTGTTTCTGACGAAGAATCTGTAGCACAATACATAGATGTTCTTCATGTTCTTCCTTGGATTTAGAGAAGATGAGGATGTCATCGATGAAGACGATAACAAATTTGTCTAAGTACACGTGAAAGACGCGGTTCATGAATACCGCGTGAGTCCGAAAGGCATAACAACGAACTCATAATGGCCATATCTGGTGCGAAAAGCAGTCTTGAGAATATCATGTTCTTTCACTTGCAGCTGATGATAACCGGATCTTAATTCAATCTTGGAGAAATTCTTGGCACCCTGAAGTTGGTCAAACAGATCATCGATTCTCGGTAATGGATAACGGTTCCTAATTGTGATCTTATTCAGCTCACGATAGTCAATGCATAAACGCATACTACCATCCTTCTTCTTGACGAAAAGTATCGGTGCACCCCATGGTGATACACTCGGACGGATAAAACCTCGCTCTAGTAATTCCTATAGCTGATCTTTTAAATCCTTGAGCTCTATGGCAGCCATGCGATAAGGAGCCTTAGAGATTGGTTGAGCTCCTGGGATGAGCTCTATGTTAAACTCTACTTCTCGGATAGGTGGTATACCCGGAAGTTCTTATGGGAATACATAGGGGAATTCTGAAACAACTAGTTGATCTTGGATCGATGGAACTTCGGCAGTGATATCCTGAATTGAATCTAAAAAGCCCTCGCAACCATGAGACAGTAATGCACGAGCTTCTAACGTAGAGATGATTTGTACAGAATTTCCTGGTATGAAACCATTGTGAATGTACTTTGGTGCTTCAACATCACCGAAGATAACCCGATAGGCATGACAATCGATAGTAGCATGATGCTTGGATAACCAATCCATGCCTAAGATGATATCAAACTCGCACATATCTAAAGGAAGTGCGTCTACTAGGCGAATCTTGTCATCAAATTCTAGTGGAAGATCTCTGTACACTTAGGTAATCCGCATAGAGTCTCGAATATGCGTAGATATACATAAGATATTCTCTAATGGTGTAGGTATTTTATTAATACTAGTGGCATACGTAGTGGATATAACCGAATGAGTAGCACCAGTAGCGAATAAAACACACGCAGCATGACCATTAATAAAGAGGATGCGGGACTTATTAGCTTGGTCCCTTGTGGTAGTGTAGACACGCCCCGAAGCTGGTGGCTTAGGAAGAGCAGCACTAGAAGTACCAGCAGTGTCTCCCTTCTTGCAGTCTTTCAACATGTGTCCTGGTAGTCCACACTTAAAACAGACGTCGGCTGACTTTCGGCATGGTCCGGGATATCTACGACTACAAGTCGTGCAGATGGGGTAGGTGTAACCTCCTGGAGGTACCCTTGCTACTTGAGAGCCTGTTTAAGAAATACGAGTAAGACATGATTACTTGGCATAAACATGATTGCACTGAAGTTTAAATGATGGTTTACCAGATAAAGACAAGTTGTTGGACTGTTGACCCTTAGCATTTTGGTCACGTCCACTCGTAGAGTTCTTGTTTATGATGCTGACATGTTAGTGTGTAAAACATACAGCAACTTAACATAGAAAAGTTTTAGAATTTAGGGACCTGTTGTTGTTGGACTTGCTTTTGTTGTTACGGTAATTGTCATTACCGTTCTTCATGTCAGATCCATAGCGGTCGTGAGATTGAACGTGCCCCTTGTTGGCATTCTGTTGAGTGGCCGATTGGGACCGGTCTCCACCCTTCTGCCTCTTCTCAGGACGAGCTTGTTCCTCGTAGTCGCCACGCTCATGTAGCATTTCCAAGATACGTGCTGCATCATTAACTTGTGCCACATTAGCATAAGTAGCACTAAGTAAACGAGCTCTTGTAGAGGCGTGCAGCGCCCAGCGAAAGTGCTTAACTTGTTCTTCTGCAGTACCCGCAGCAGCGCCTAAGAATCTAGGCAACCTAAGAAACCTCTGCATGAACTCAGTGCTAGTCTCTCCAGTTCTCTGAAGATAGGAGTGATAGTCCCTCCTGTTCAGATGTAAAATAAACTGCCCGTAAAACAAAGTCTTGAACTGGTCCCAAGTCAATGCAGCTAGCCAAACATCATCTCTATTTTCCAACTTGTATGCCCTCCAACAATGCAAGGCATCTCCTTCAAACTTATAGCAATCCAACCTTGCCTTGTAGACACCATCACATCCTATAGCATCGAAAATTTTCTCCATATGCGAAATCCAGTCTTCCGCATCAGATAAGGTCTCAGTTTTGTCAAAAGATCTAGGTTTCTGCTTGTTAAACCTCTCAAGCTAAGTGTGTAAAGTAACCGATGGAGGAGGGGGAGGATTGCTCTGATTGGGAATGTTTTGGAATTCATTATGAATCTGGTTATTTGAGGAAGCATTGCTTGCAGAGCTGCTTGGACAGCTGCTTCTAGCTCTTGTTCACGTGTCATGACCATCTGACTGTTTAAAACAACACGGAATGATTAATCTGATTAGAACATATGATAAATATAAAGAATGCATAAAGAGTTTATGAAGGCATAGCCAAAGAAACAAAATTGACATGACGAGGATGAACGCCTATGGGTCGGCTCATCAAAACAAAACGACATGAGCTAATGTGAACGCCTATGGGTCGGTTCACCAAGCAAAATAATTCGAATAAAAGCGCATGCGACAAAATATTGCCAGTCTTATATCAACCATTACTTAGTCAAAATTTCTGCAACAACGATACATGAAATAAATGCATGAAAACAAACTGTCAGTTTTAGGAAGACACTGATGACTACCCACTAGTCACAGGTCAGTTTTAAGAGCCTACAGGTCGAAACCTTGGCTCTTATACCATAACTGTAACACCCTATTTTGATAAATGGAATATTACAAGATAATTATGGCATGTCATCAAAGCAAGCAAGGTAAATGTCTAAAACATTAAATGACCATAAAGAATCCGAAAACAAACATCGGATCCAACATAAGCTCCGTACACGAAAATGCATAAGTAGTATGTAAGGAAAGGACTAAATAATGTCCAGCAAAGCAAAAGTATGTAAATGCATTAAAGAATGAAAGAAGACTGGCGCCTCATTCCATGTACGTACTCTTGGAATCCTAGCTTTGCCCTTTAGTACCTGTCGTATTGGGACATGGAAAGAGAAATACGGCTGAGCAATACACTCAATGTGCGGATATATATAACATAGAATGTAAATCATAAACAAAAGCAATGAATGAAATGATATGAATAGCAGCGGAATAAATGTATGTCCTGGAAAACCTGGTTTAAGTTCATAAGACTGGTTTATGTTTCTGAAAAGACTTATGTTTAGTTTATCTTGAAAATCTGTATTTTAAATATGCTCGGAGCCCATATAGGTCATGTTATATCAATGTGCATGAATACTTAGAGGGGTGACCTTGTCATGCAATTAGAGGGGCTGCCTCTAATTAATATATAAAATGAGTGGAGGGATCAGCTCCTGTAACGGATTCAAGGCACACACCGCAGTTACCATGAAATCATACTAACTTGTCCTAGGATGCACCCATTCGCCCCAAATGATAATAGTAACATAGGCCAAATACTGTAAAGGGACGTTGCGAGCAATCACTCTCACCGCAGAAGAGTCATAACACTAGTGCCTCCAATGCTATGGTTATGAAACCCCCATAACTAGGTGAAACTGGCATACATGTATATAGCTCAGGCAATCTAAAATAAACATAACATATACTGAAAGTGCTTAAGACACGTAACTACTGGGGAAAACAGATGGCTGCAACCGGGGAAATCCTAAGGATAGGAAAGATGTCCTTACTGAAGGACGGAATATCCGTACCTTATGTCCAGTAAATGAAGACGAAAACGAACGTAGAATATCACTCCGACTTCACAATAGCTACATAATGAAGGGACATGAATAAGAGTCGATCTTACTTATACATACTTGTCATTTAGTTTACTTGACGTGTTCATACTTATTATACTTGTTCTTGTCTTGTCTTAATATTTCATGTTTTAATCATGTGTTTCTTGTAGTTTCATGTGTTTCATGTTTTAAGTGTTATAGTACGTGTTATAACATAATGAGTAACTTTCTAAAAATAGCAGGTTTCTATATATAGTAACTTTCCAAAAATAGCAGGTTTTCATATATAGTAACTTTCCAAAAGTAGTAAGTTTCTAAAAATAGAAAGTTTCCATAATTAGTAAGTTTCCAAAAATAGAAAGTTTCTATATTTAGCATGTTTCTAGAAATAGCATGTTACCATATTTAGTATATTACCATAAATAGCATGTTACAATATTTAGTGTGTTTTCTTATTTATCATGTTGCCCAAAGTAGTATAATTCTATAATTAACATGTTTCCATAATTAATCATATGCTTATTTTATATCATGTAGAATTATACTATAGAGTTTAATAATTAATAAATACTTAGCTTAACATATTATTATTAATTAATAATGTCATGTCATGTTTATTATAAGTTAATATTAATTAATAATATTACATTTTTCATGTTATTAAACTTTACCTTAAAAAGATATTAATTAATTAATCTAAGTTTTAATTAATTAAATCTATGTACATGAATAATTTAATTAATAATTATTATATCATAAGTTTATTTAAATAAATGTACATACATGTTATATCATGATTTCATTTAAATAAACATAACCTAGGTTTTTATTTTAATTAAACCATAATATAATTAATACAATTTATTAATTAAAATATAACATAACTTATTTTCCTACATAATGGTTTAATTACATGTTCATGAAAAAGTGATAAATTCCCGAACCCGAATCCCGACACCCGACACCCGAGCACCACAGCCCGAAGGTTGCGGCCTCGTGGTCGTGCCCCGTCCGAACCACAGCCCTACACCGAGAGCCGAAGCCCTCAGCTTCATGGCTGTGTCCGAATCAACGAAAACCCAGCGTGAGCTGGGGTTCCCTTGTTGCTCGAGAACACGTCGAGCCCCCCACTTGGGGGTCTCGGTTGCTGCTGATCAAAGACACAGCCCCCCGTGAAGGGGGTGTGGTGTCTCGGCTGTCCACAAACCACCAACGCCGACCACCATGGTGTGGTTGTTGGTCCCGAACGCCACCGAGACCAACCTTGGTCTCGGTTCGCGTGTAATCCCACAAACAAACCAACAATTACCCGATCCCCATGTTTAATCTTTTTAATTTACATATTTTCATACTTGTTTTTAAAAGATCTATTAACATAGAAAATAAATTAAAAGATTAAAGAAACAAGGTTTTCGTATGCGTGAAAAAGTTATAGACACGAACACTATACCGTATAATTAATAACCCAAAATTAAAAACCGGATCGTACTTGTGTTTGGTGTGAGCCGCGGCAAGAGAGAGCAAGGGGGTAGGGTTTTGATTAATTTTCTGTAAAAAGTGCTTATGAAATCCTTGTGGTTTATTTAATTTTTTAGCAAAAGTTCATGGGTCGGGCTTGGCCCATCTTGCCCCTTTCTTCCTCTTTAGCCGAAATCCACACACCCCCTTATAGTTTTCATGTTGTTTGTCTTGCTTAAAAATTATCATGTGTGTTCGTGTAAAACCCGTATTTAAGAATTCTCGATTATTAAATATGCACGCTCTATAATAATTATTCAGGAAAATAATAAGTGTTTGGTTTCAGAAAAATTACTACTTACGTCGAGAAATAAGTTACGAGATTACGTGAATGAAAACGTTAAACCGAAAACAAAACGAAAACCATTTATACATATAAAAGGGGGCGGCTACACGTATAAAAGAAAAGGAATGATGGGCCTTGACCCGGCCCGTCTTAAAATAGAATCACAGGAAAAAAGAGAATAAGGGTTTCATTTTCTTTCATAAACTAAATCAAAACAAAAAGAAACTAGGGTTTTGAAACCCTTAGTGCCGCCGGCCTTAAAGAAGAAAAAGGGGGGTTTCGGATTTGTCTCAATTTGTTGATTTTTGTGTACATCTTCATCCCTTTAACTACACGGTAATCAAATTCTTTCTTTCCTTTTATCTTAGAATATCACGAAATCATGTTTTAATCAAAAAGGAAAATAAGGGTCACATTTAGATCATGAAACAACAAAAAAGGGGGTCGGTTTTTGATGCTTCACAACCAGCGAGACACCACCAAGTCTCGGTGGTGTCTTTTCCTTGGTCGACCGAAATTAGCAGCCAAAAGGGGGGTGCAGTCACAACAGTGGGGTGTTGTGGCTGTGCAAATAAAAAAAGGGGCGTCGGACTGTTGGGTTTAATAGGACCGAGACCCAGGTTTTGGTGGCCTCAGCCTTGCCCAATCGTGACCCACACATGGGCGTCTTGGGCTGTGATTGACCCAAAACTGCCAAACAAACCCAAACGGGTTGTTTAAGAAATAAGGGTGCATTTGGTTATTGTAACAATGAGAAAACATAGACAAACAGTGGGAATAAAGTAAAGAAAACAGTGGGAACATACATAGAATCAGTGGGAAGAATGGACAGAAATATAGTGGCATTTTAAAAGGGAATTAGCGACAGTTTTGTGACAGTTTTTCTGTCGCAGAATTGTTAGATGTGCAGTTTTTAGGAACTCAGCTTTTAGTGACAGTTTTTAGCGACAGATTTCTGTCACTAAATTCATATAGGCAGATTTTTATATAGTTTGTGGAATTGTTTAAGTGCGACCGAGAAGGGGTATCTCGGTAGGCTCGAGGCATAATTATAATAATAAAATGAAGTTTATTTTATATTATACCGTTTGACTATTAGTTTTATAAATGTTTAAAATTGTATTTAAATGAATTTAATTAAAATAATTATAATATTTTAAAAGTGTATAATTTTATTATATGAACTAGATTATTTTAGAAACTCCTAATTTAGAAACTCTTTGTTTTAACGGATTAATTTATTATAGAATTAATATAACGTCAGAACACGTTGTATCATAATTATTAGTAGGTCGTAATATATATTAGAAAAGATTATTATAAGTTCAGATGTATTAGTTAATATACGTACAAAATTTAAGAAATAAATAAATAAGAAGCTAATAAATAAGATCAATAAATTAAATAAACGAATATCAGTTTACTTATTCGCGTCCCTTATTCATGTAGCTCGAGTGAAATCAGAGTAGACTTTCTGTCAGTTGATCTCGGTCGGTTACTGGACACGAGGTACGGATTTTCCGTCCTTTCAGGAAGGACTTCCCTTCTATGCATGATTAGGATTTCCCGTCTGCAGCCATTTTTTTCCCTATTTATATGTTATAAGATATATCAGAAATCAGTTTTATAATTAAGTTAAATTGCATGAGCCTTATATACAAGCATGATCAGTCATTAGTACTAGTTACGGAGGTACCGTAACCATGACACTTGAGGCACTGGTGTCGTGACTCACATGCAGGAGAGTGATATCCTGCATCGTCCCACTCAGCTCAGCTTGGCTATTTTTATCAGTATTATTAGTGGGGCGTATGGATGCATCCTAGGCTTATCGGTTACAGTTATCAGGTGAATGTGGTGTGTGCTCTACATCCTTCACGTTAGATCTGATCCCTCCACCCAGCACATTATTTAGAGGTCACCCCTCTACAGCATGACAAGGTCACCCCTCCAGTTATTCATGTACAGTTGTTACAGCACATGACCTATATAAGCTCTGGCAATTAAAATATAGTAAATGCATGTTTTCAGATTTAACAATTAATAAGTCATTTTTAGATTTATAAATCAGATATATCAGATTTTACATAAGTTGCTCCAAATTTTCATAACAATTTTAGTTCAGTATTTGTTATCAGTTCTATTCTCGTATATTATCATCATGCTTCATGTCCGTTCACTGAGCGTTATGCTCAGCCGTAGTTTCCTTTCATGTTTTCAAACGGCAGGTACACGGGGACGATCTTAGGCCTTCTAAGAGAGTACGTGTATTGGATGGGAGCTATCCAGACTCCTTTACTTTATGCATTCATACATTACTTTGGTTGTTTGGACACTGTTTCGTCCTTTTTCTTTCAGTATTTAATCTTTATATTTGAGCTTATGTTTGGATTACCGATGTTTGATTCTAGTAATTCTGTTATGGTCAGTTAATGTTTAATACATTGCCTTGCATGCTTTGATGGCACGCCATAAATGCACGTAACGGCCACTTATCCAAGTGGGGTGTTATAGTTATGGCATCAGAGCGTAAGGTTAGACCTCTAGGCTCTAAAACTTGACCTATAACTAGTGGGTAGTCACCAAGAACTTCCAGTATTTTGGCGTCGTTATCTTCCATGCTACTCATGTATTTTATTCAGTCGGGTTTTCAAAATTTTGATTAAGTAAACGGTTGGTACAGGACTAGCCATACTTAATCGCATGTGCTTTTCAGCGAACTTTTCGTTTTGGTGAACTGACCATAGGCGTTCACCCTTTCCCGTTTAGATTTTGTATAGATGAACTGACCATAGGCGTTCCTCCTTACTCATGTCAGATTTATGTTTTAGTAAATTGTGATTTTGTGAACTGACCATAGGCGTTCACCAGTATTCACGTCATATTTTGTTGGCTATGCCTTCATGAACTACACTATGCATATTCAGATTTATTACTCCAGGTTCTGACAGATTTATCAACTTATCCTCTGTCATTTAAGATGCCATCCAGACGCGAAAACGAGAATGATGCTAACGCAGCTGCTATTACTGTTGTTGTTCAGGCGGCTATACAAGCCATGTTACCCCAAATTCGTGATGAGATCTGAGCTGAATGCCAAAACGGACCTAAGCAGAATAACAACCCTCCCGTTCCACCACCTTCCACTTTAGCCACTTGGTTGGATTTGTTTAATAAGCAGAAACCCCGACCTTTTGAACAGACTATAGCTCCAACAGACGCAGAAAACTGGATTTATCATGTAGAGAAAATTTTTGGGGCTATGGGTTGTGGTGATGCTTTCAAGGTTAGGCTTGCAGTTTACAAACTAGAGGGTCATGCTCTACACTGGTGGAGGGCTCAGAAGTTGTCAAATGGGGGAGATGATTGGGAGCTTGCATTGACCGAGGCACAGTTTAAGACGATGTTCTATGACCAGTTTTTCCTGCATGCTGAGCAAGCTAAACTGAAGAGGGACTTTCATGTCATTCGTTAGAATCATGGCGAGAACAGTATAGAGTTCATGCACTGATACCTCAGGATGGTTGGATTCTTAGGAGAGGCTACGGGTACCGCGAAGGAGCAAGCGAAACAATTTCGCTGGGCTCTTCACTCTAGGACTACAGATAGGCTGATGAGTGCCACACTCACTAATGTGTCACAAGTAGCTAATGCAACTCGTGATATTGAGATGCTTTTCGAGAGGGATGAGCTCGAGAATATAGAGTGTCCTGAGAAAAGGTACATCTCATCCAACAGACTTAAACAACTTAACAGCGATTATTACTTGTCAATTTATATGTCATGCCTTATCCAATTATAATCTTGCAGACACAGAGGAGGGGACCGATCCTAATCGGCTACTCCATAGCAGAACTACGAAACCACGGTCAGTCATATGACTGCAATCGATCAGATAAGAGAAGCGGTGGTGATAACTACCGCGGCGACTCAAACTCATCTGGCAACTACAGGTGATTCTTTAAGCTCCAAAAACACTAAACTATCGTGTAAAACAGATTCTAAATTTCGTTTACTCCAACAGAGATGTTGGACAGGGGCGTGACCAAAACTACAGAGGTCAACAGTCTGCCCGACCGACAAATTCTGGTAATTTTAAATTTCAGCCAAACAGCCTTATTTCTGTTATGTTATCGGAATCATGACACGTGTATATCTTCATAAATCAGGTTCTCAGCAAACCAGATCTGATTCTACCAAGTATTCTTATCCCACTTGCATCACATGTGGGAAGAAACACCCGGGGCCTTGCCGTCGTGGTTCGAGTGGTTGTTACAAGTGTGGTTAGCCGGGCCATATGAAGAGGGACTGCAAGAGCGGGGATATGCCGGTACCTCAAACCAGATTCCTCATATTTTACCTCTACCACCACCACTACCACCAACCACTGGTCGCGTCTGCACTACTACCCGTGAGCAAGCAAATAAGACCACGGGTACCATTACTGGCATTTTGTTTATACATGGACAGGCTGCCTGCGTGCTTTTCGATACAGGTGCTACACACTCAGTTATATCTACTTCATATGATGTTAAAATAAACATGACCTCTACGCCACTAGACAGTGTACTTAGTATATCTACCCCTATGCGAGACTCTGTACTCATTACCCAGGTGTATAAGGATCTCCCTCTTGAGTTTGATGATAGAATCCGTCTAGTCAGTGCCCTTCCTCTAGACATGTGCGAGTTCGATATTATTCTAGGTATGGATTAGTTGTCAGTTCATCGTGCCACAATAGATTGTCATGCTCACCAAGTCATCTTCGGTGATGTCCAGACACCAAAGTATATTCACCGGGGTTTCCTACCAGGAAAACATGTTCAGATCATTTCAGCTTTATAGACCCGTACTCTACTATATCATGGTTGTGAAGTTTTTCTAGCTACAGTTCATGACACTGGTTCCGAGACACCTTCAATTCATGATCAGCCAGTTGTGTCAGATTTTCCAGATGTCTTTCCAGAGGAACTCCCAGGCTTACCTCCCATGCGAGAGGTAGAGTTTAGCATCGATCTCATTCCTGGTGTAGAACCAATATCTAAAGCTCCTTACCGTATGGCTCCTGTAGAGCTTAAGGAACTGAAAGACCAGCTTAAGGAACTTCTAGAAACGGGTTTCATTCGTCCAAGTGTGTCACCTTGGGGCGCGCCAATTTTGTTTGTCAAAAAGAAGGATGGTAGTATGCGACTGTATATTGACTACCGTGAGCTGAATAAGCTCACTATTCGTAACCGTTATCCACTTCCTCGTATTGACGATTTATTTGATCAGCTTAAGGGTGCCAAGCACTTCTCAAAAATCGATCGTGTAAAAGAGCAGGATATATCCAAAACTGCATTTCGCACGAGGTACGGTCATTACGAATTTGTTGTTATGCCATTCGGTCTCACGAATGCGCCTGTAGTATTTATGGACTTGATGAACCGAGTCTTCCACGAATTCTTAGACAAGTTTGTGATTGTATTCATCGACGATATCCTTATTTTCTCCAAATCTAAAGAGGAACATGAGGATCATCTCCGTATAGTTTTGCAGATTCTCAGACGAGAGAAGCTTTATGCTAAATTTTCTAAGTGCGAGTTTTGGCTAAATATAGTGGCGTTTTTAGGCCATATCGTTTCTGCAGAGGGGATCGCCATGGATCCTACAAAGGTGGAGGCTATCACTAAGTGGCCGAGACCGACATCTGTCACAGAAATCCGCAGTTTTCTTGGGTTAGCGGGATATTACCGCAGATTTGTAGAAAATTTCTCATGTTTGGCATTACCGTTGACCAAACTTATGCGTAAAAGGGAAAAGTCTATATGAACTGAGGAGAGAGAAAAGAGTTTCTAGGAACTCAAGCATTGTTTAATTTCAGCTCCGATCCTTACTCTCCCATCCGGTATAGGTGGTTATCAGATTTACAGTGACGCTTCAGGAAAGGGCTTAGGCTGTGTACTTATGCAGCATGGGAAAGTCATTGACTATGCTTCGCGTCAACTAAAGCCGTATGAGAAAAATTATCCTACGCATGATCTAAAGCTCGCAGCAGTCGTTTTCGCCCTTCAAATCTGGAGGCATTATTTATACGGTGAGTCGTGTGATATCTTCACCGATCACAAAAGTCTCAAGTACATATTTACACAGCGAGCGCTGAACATGAGATAGAGGCGATGGTTAGAACTGTTGAAAGACTATGACACTAATATTCAGTATCACCTAGGTAAAGCAAATGTAGTAGCAGATGCCCTTAGCAGGAAGTCAGGAATGATAAATGGCATCAAAGTTTAGGAAGAAATTATTCAGGACTTAGAGCGGTATGATATTGAGCTCTTAGTACGCGGAAAGAGGGGATACTGGGCTAGTCTGAGGGTAGAACCGGATTTACTCTCTAGGATTAAAGGCGTACAAAAGGATGATTGTGAAATCTGGGCGATTGTCCAGAACATTGACCAGCAGACTGAATTTCGTATAGATGACGATGGTATCATATGGCAGGGTACCAAACTTTGCATTCCAGAAGACCCTAATCTCAGAGAAGCCTTAATGACTGAGGCTCACAGCTCTCCATTCTCTATCCATCCAGGTTCCACTAAGATGTACCACGATCTTAAGCAGCATTTCTGGTGGAGCGGCATGAAACAGGATGTCGCCACTTTTGTTTCTAAATGCCTAACCTGCCAGCAGGTTAAGATAGAACATCAGCGTAACAGCGGTCTTCTCCAGCCATTAGATATTCCAATTTGGAAATGGGACAAGATCTCTATAGATTTTATCACCGGATTACCATAGACTCAGCGGAGACATGATGCAATCTGGGTTATTGTCGATCGTTTGACCAAGTTAGGACATTTCATTCCTACCAGTAAAGATTTCACAGTCAGTAAATTAGCAGAACTTTTCACCAAGGAGATTGTACGATTACACGGTACACCTTCAGAAATTATATCAGAGAGGGATCCACGTTTCATTTCTCACTTCTGGGGAGGTTTGCATAAATCTTGGGGAACTAGTCTCAAGCTCAGCAAGCTTTCCATCCGCAGACGGACGGTCAGTCAGAGCGTACTATACAGACTTTAGAGGACATGCTACGCGCCTGTGCATTAGAATGGACAGGACATTGGGATGACTATATTTGCTTGGTCGAGTTTGCCTACAACAACAGTTGGCATGCCAGTATCAAGCGTGCTCCCTTCGAGATGTTATATGGCAGGAAATGTCGTGCTCCTATTTGTTGGGATCAGGTTGGAGAATGTTTAATTAGGGGACCAGAATTAATAGAGTTGACCAATGAAAAGGTCGCCATTGCTAGGGAAAATCTGCAACAAGCGCGTACTCGCCAGAAGAGTTACGCCGACAAGCATCGCAGAGATCTATCAATTCAGACTTGGGATCGTGTGTTCCTTAAAGTATCACCCGCACGCGGCGTCAGACGTTTTGGCCTCAAAGGCAAGCTCAGCCCTCGTTACATCGAACCGTTCGAAATCCTTGAACGTGTCGGTGAAGTATCATATTGGTTGGTGTTACCGCCTCAGCTTTCACACGTTCACAACGTGTTTCGTGTATCATTACTCAGAGGGTACAACTATCATGAGCTTCATAAGGAGAATTACCCACTCGATTAGATTCGGGAGGATCTATCTTATATTGAGGAACCCGAAGCAGTTTTAGATCGCCAGGATCGAGTTATCAGAAGGAATACAATTCCTTTCGTCAAGATCCTGTGGAGGAACCATACCGAGCGGGAGGCCACTTGGGAAATAGAGGAGTCTATACGGACTTCTTATCCTCACTTCTAGTTTTAATTCGGGATGTCTTTCAGCTACACGTCTTTCAGTCTTAATATTCCAGCTTTCACGTTCTTTCAGTACATGTGTCGTTCAGTTAGAAATATTCCCCAACTTTAAATACCCAAATTCGAGGACGAAATTTTCCTTTTAGAGAGGGAGAATTGTAAAACCCAGTACAGTCGTATCCTTAATTCGGGGACAAATATTTTTTTTAGAAGGGAAGAATTGTAAAACCCGTATTTAAGAATTCTCGATTATTAAATACGCACGCTCTATTATAATTTTTCAGGAAAATAATAAGTGTTAGGTTTCAAAAAAATTACTACTTACGTCGAGAAATAAGTTACGAGATTACGTGAATGAAAACGTTAAACCGAAAACAACACGAAAACCATTTATACATATAAAAGGGGGCGGCTAAACGTATAAAAGAAAAGGAATGATGGGCCTTGGCCTGACTCGTCTTAAAATAGAATCACAGGAAAAAGAGAATAAGGGTTTCATTTTCTTTCACAAACTAAATTAAAACAAAAAAAAACTAGGGTTTTGAAACCCTTAGTGCCGACGGCCTTAAAGAAGAAAAAGGGGGGTTTCGGATTTGTCTCCATTTGTTGATTTTTGTGTACATCGCCATCCCTTTAACTACACGGTAATCAAATTCTTTCTTTCCTTTTATTTTAGAATATCACGAAATCATGTTTTAATCAAAAAGGAAAATGGGGGTCACATTTAAATCATGAAACAACAAAAAAGGGGGTCGGTTTGGGATGCTTCACAACCACCAAGACACCACCATGTCTCGGTGGTGTCTTTTCCTTGGTCGACTAAAATCAGCAGCCAAAAAGGAGGGCGCAGTCACAACAGTGGGGTGTTGTGGCTGTGCGAATCAAAAGAAAAAAAGGGGTGTCGGACTGTTGGGTTTAATGGGACCGAAACCCAGGTTTTGGTGGCCTCGGCCTTGCCCAGTCGTGACCCACACAGGGGCGGCTCGGGCTGTGATTGACCCAAAGTTGCCAAACAAACCCAAACGGGTTGTTTCAGAAATAAGGGTGCGTTTGGTTATTGTAACAGTGAGAAAACATAGACAAACAGTGGGAATAAAGTAAAGAAAACAGTGGGAACATACATAGAATCAGGGGGAAGAATGGGCAGAAATATAGTGGCATTTTAAAAGGGAATTAGCGACAGTTTTGCAACAGTTTTTCTGTCGCGGAACTGTTATATGTGTAGTTTTTAAAAACTCGGCTTTTAGTGACAGTTTTTAGCGACAGATTTCTGTCACTAAATTCATATAGGCAGATTTTTATATAGTTTGTGGAATTGTTTAAGTGCGATCGAGAAGGGGTATCTCGGTAGGCTCGGGGCATAATTATAATAATAAAATGAAGTTTATTTTTATATTATACCTTTTGACTATTTGTTTTATAAATGTTTAAAATTGTATTTAAATGAGTTTAATTAAAATAACTATAATATTTTAAAAGAGTATAATTTTATTATATGAACTAGATTATTTTAGAAACTCCTAATTTAGAAACTCTATGTTTTAACGGGTT
This sequence comes from Glebionis coronaria, assembly GCA_025667525.1. Taxonomy (NCBI): domain Eukaryota; kingdom Viridiplantae; phylum Streptophyta; class Magnoliopsida; order Asterales; family Asteraceae; genus Glebionis; species Glebionis coronaria. The sequence goes on along the minus strand of CM046879.1, from coordinate 443,339,454 downwards.
AATTTATTATAGAATTAATATAATGTCAGAACATGTTGTATCATAATTATTAGTAGGTCGTAATATATATTAAAAAGGATTATTATGAGTTCAGATGTATCAGTTAATATACGTACAAAATTTCAGAAATAAATAAATAAGAAGCTAATAAATAAGATCAGTAAATTAAATAAACGAATATCAGTTTACTTATTCGCGTCCCTTATTCATGTAGCTCGTGTGAAATCAGAGTAGACTTTCTGTCAGTTGATCTCGATCGGTTACTGGACACGAGGTACGGATTTTCCGTCCTTTCAGTAAGGACTTCCCTTCTATGCATGATTAGGATTTCCCGTCTGCAGCCAATTGTTTTCCCTATTTATATGTAATAAGAATTATCAGAAATCAGTTATATAATAAAATTAAATTGCCTCAGCCTTATATACAAGCATGACCAGTCAGTAGTACTAGTTACGGAGGTACCGTAACCATGACACTTTAGGCACCGGTGTCGTGACTCACATGCAGGAGAGTGATATCCTGCATCGTCCCACTCAGCTCAGCTTGGCCATTTTTATCAGTATTATTAGTAGGGCGTATGGATGCATCCTAGGCTTATCAGTTACAGTTATCAGGTGAATGTGGTGTGTGCTCTACATCCTTCACATTGGAGCTGATCCCTCCTCCCAGCACATTATTTAGAGGTCACCCCTCTACAGCATGACGAGGTCACCCCTCCAGTTATTCATGCATAGTTGTTACAACACATGACCTATATAAGCTCTAGCAATTAAAATACAGTAAATGCATGTTTTCAGATTTAACAATTAATAAATCAGTTTTAGATTTATAAATCAGATATATCAGATTTTACACAGTTTGCTCCAAATTGTCATAACAGTTTTAGTTTAGTTTTTGTTATCAGTTCTATTCCTGTATATTATCATCATGCTTCATGTCCGTTCACTGAGCGTTATGCTCAGCCGTAGTTTCCTTTCATGTTTTCAAACGGCAGGTACACAGGGACGATCTTAGGACTTCTAAGAGAGTACGTGCATTGGATGGGAGCTATCCAGACTCCTTTACTTTATGCACTCATACATTACTTTGGTTGTTTGGACACTGTTTCGTCCTTTTTCTTTCAGTACTTAATCTTTATATTTGAGCTTATGTTTGGATTACCGATGTTTGATTCCGGTAATTACGTTATGGTCGGTTAATGTTTAATACATTGCCTTGCATGCTTTGATGACACGCCATAAATGCACGTAACGGTCCACTTATCCAAGTGGGGTGTTACAGTTCGTGTTATATTTCTTGTTGCGTTCTTAAGCATTATACGTAAACACTTCTCGTGTATTAATAATAATATTAATATATGTAATCCTTGTAGTAATTAATTAATATACGTAATGTTCGTATTAAATATTCATGATTCGTGTCGTATATTAATTAATATGAAGGTTTAAATTTGTCGATGTTTTCATGCATTTAAACTGTTAGGTATACTTAAAGCGGGTTTTACACACACTCTCTTTCGATTTCAAACTTTATCTACACCTACACTTGGACTAAAGACACAACATGGGGTTATAAACGAAAGGTTTAGACGACAAGTTGGTATAAAGATAAGGGTTACTCGTGTTCATTTCGCTCTTGGATCATAGAATTGTGCTAAGGACGATTAGTAAGTAATATATGTTCATATTTTCTATATCATTTTCACAAGTAACTTATAATGAATCAAGTCACTTGTTTTGAACTTTGCAAATGAACTAAACAACTTTGAGTCCATATAGCTTAGTAACGAACGTAAAAATGTATATATATACGTGCATGAAGACTTGCAACTAGATGGCTAAACTTTTACACAACCCTAAACTCAAACGTGACGTTAAGATGTAAATTGTAACGTGTGAATAAGCTTAAATCGGCCTTAAGCTCTTTTGTAACACACGAACACAAGTGTACCAAAATGTTAAAGCTTATTGGGCCTTATGGCCCCTGAACAAACACCAAAATAACACACGAGGTTAAATAAGCTCTCGGCTTATTTTGGCTTAGTGATTAAGGTAGTATAAGCTTGAGCAAAACTTAGGGGAGACTATGTACCCATTTAAACAAACCTTGAAAATATGTTAAGTGTTAACGGGCCCTACGAACAACCCAAGGCCCAAAAAGGAAAACCACAAGCCCATGTAAAGTCTCGTCTTAATTTTGAAACCACACGAAAGCCTTAAGATCACACGAAATCCTTAAGCTCGCGCGAGCTTATTAAGTCATAATGAAGCTTATTAGATTTGCAAAACCCTTAATATACATATGGAACCCATAACGGGCTTAAGTTATACTAACTGAGGCCCAATAAGGCCCATGAGGCCATTTAAATGAATATGAGACTAAAAATAAGTTACCTATGGCTTATTTAACTTATTAGCTTGCTTAGAATATAAACCAAATCGAATAACAAACATTTAGAAGATTTTCGAGCTTAAAATAAATGTTTGGGAAGTCGGGGACTGTTTTTGGCAATTGAGAAACATATATCGAGCCCTATAATAAATATAAGAGAGTTTAAGGACTAAACTTGACTTTTTAAAGACTTTAAACAAGCCCTAGCTTATTTAAAACGCGAGTTATAAACCCTAGGGGCTATTTTTACAATAACGAGACTAAAGGATAACATGTGGAAATCTATTTGGGCCATACATGTAACATTTCAAATAGAGGGACTAACCTTGCCTTTATCGAAACCTAAAATGATCCCTAGGTTATTAATGGGGGACTTTTCGTGCCCTAAATGACACGCTACAAATTAAAAGGACCAAAAGTGTAATTACTAAAATTTTAAAAGATAAGTAACTATTCTGGCCATTTATGTCATTTAACGAAACCACTTGGGCTTAATAAATAATAGACGAAACTTGATTTATTTAATGGAAACTTTTCGGGGAAAAAAGGGAAAGTGGTGAAACCTTAGGATTTATTTGAAATCTAGTAATTTAATTCGGATTACTATTATTAATTTAAGGACTAAGAGTGACATGTTACTATAAAGAGGGACTAAACAAACACTGTTCAAAACTATGGAGTCGAAACTATAATTTAATTATGTAAGGACTATTCTGGTACAAATGAAAACCTTAGGGTTATTTTTGAAACTTAATAAATTATTAAATAAATTTAATACATTTATTTATAAACAAGACTATAATTATGTACATCTTTTCCTTAAATAGCTATCGAGGGTACGCGTAAATATTAAATGAACAAGACGTGTATGTATTTATTGTCATAACAGTATATATAAAATAAATAAATATATATACTGTGGTCAATTAAGAACGAGAACGAACGTATAATTATTTGAACTGAATACATTTAATATATATTCATATACTGAGACCTACTCATTTACTTAGGTATTTGACGTACTATGTGCATTGTGACTTGGATACGTTGATCACTCTCGAGCATTATTATTCAGGTGATTTCATGACCCCACACTTTGAATATGTCAAATGTTTTTGTACAATATTCGGGGAGAAAACATGCAATACATTTTTAAAAGGACGCAAACAGAACATGGGTACATTTTGAATACATTTGTGTATTGTTAGATGCACCATGACTCATGGATTGTAAACTGTTAATTTTATGATAGCGCGAATGTTATAAATAGATCTATTTAGGATTGACGATCCCCGTTTGGGTGAGTAGCGCTCACTGTGCCTAGCCTAGGACAACAAACGTATACCATGTCGGATGTTTTAGGGCGTAAATTGGGTGGTCCCCATTTGTTGTGGACCCTTACAGTGTCTAGCTTCAGTTTACAGGCAATAGAGAATGTAATTGGTTTATAGTATTTGCTTTTTGCATTACTATATGAGACATTTTGCGGTTCTAAACTTGATTTTATCAAACCTATGAATTCACCAACTTTATGTTGACTGTTTTAAACATGTTTTTCTCAGGTAACTAAGCAGTGTTATGTGTGCATGGACTGAACATCATATAGGAGCATAATAAATGATTGGGGAATTTATTTATCTTTGGGATGACTGTAATACACTGATATTCACCTTTGCAACAATTTGTACTAACCAATATTTGTAACATTTTATTTCAAAATCATATAATTATGATCCATGCTTTATATGTCATTTGTTTTGTGATCTACTAAGTGACACCCAAGTTCATTCCAATGCAAGTCTAATTTGGTGGTGTCACAATGTTGCTCATGTTGAAAACTTATGATTTAATCTACATAGCATAAGTCAACTTTGTTGCAACAAATGCAAAGTTCATTTCGAAGAAAATGGAAGTAAAATACTAAAAGACGACATAACCATAGTAAAAGGAATTAAAAAAAATAACATATATGTGATGATGTTTAACTCATCAAAAGAGGCCATATGTTTGACCACAATAGATAACACCTCCACCATTTGGCATAGGCGTCTTGGTCATATCAACACGGGTATTTTACAATCTTTGACAAGCAAAAATTTTGTTAGAACCCTACCAAAAGTAAAATATGAACAACATATTTGTGATGAATGTAATATGGGAAAACAAACACACTCAAGCCATAAGGCTAAAAATGTTGTGTCTACAACTAAGTGTCTAGAATTGTTTGGTCGTCCGCGATACAAAGTTACAAAGGTAATCTCTACACTTTGGTCATCGTGGATGATTACTGAAGATATACATGGACAAAATATTTGAAAACAAAAAAATGAGGCTTTTGACCATTTTGAGATTTTAACCAAGAAAATTAAAAACCAACCAGATTGTCCTATTATGTGAATTCGTACGGATCATGGTAGGGAGTTTGACGATGATGGCTGGTGTGTTTGGGACGATCAGAATTGACAAAAGTGCCCTTAAGTGCGTGGCACGTGAAGGAGATAACGTGAGATAACGGGCGAAAGTTAATTTTAAACGACACAAGGGTTTTTTGGCAAGAAATTGAAAATTTCGATGGCAAATATGCACCACCTTTACTCTCAAGTTTTTTTGTTGTCAATTTTGACATAGTCAAGGGACAAAATTTGTAGTTTACCCTTTCAATGTCAGGCGCCCGTTAACTCTTGTTTGTTGTTTTCATTCAGTTTGTTTTCGAACAGCTTTTATTTGCTAGCCGGACCGTTGGTCCCTCATGATCACGGTTGAACCGTTTTCGGACGACTTTTATAGATATGTATTTTTAATTGTTGTACAATGTGAATATCTTATATCTATAAAGATTCAGTCCTCATATATTAAATTGGGTGTATTTATGATTGAATGCCATCTATGATCACTTTGAAACCTGAGTGTTAGAAACCGAATAGTATGGTCAGTTATACGAAATGAAAAATATCATATAATCAATGTTATTTGCAACAAATTTTCAAGTCTTTGCTATGAATCAGTATATACACCCCTGTACCACATGGAAATAAATCCAACAGCAACTAATCTCCAAATGACAACATTATGATAATTAATCGTCGCTTTAACATTTGATGTGATTCTAACGAGATGTGAAACTATCAGCAAGCCTTTTAAATGAGTATATTGAAGGCTTTACCACATGTGGTTCAACCACAAGCGCTTCGATCACGTATTGAGCCAACTCATTAAGTCAACTCGGTATTTACTGTGTTGACCGAGTCAAATCTAAGATAACGGAGTAGAAGATGAAAAGAAGATGAACCATAACCAAAACCAAAACAATATCAACCAATTACAACAAATCCATCTATCCTAAACCCACCTCCATCGCAGCCAAAAAATCCAACAATATCTAACATATTCCCATCCTCCATTAGCCAACAACATGCCAAAATAATGAATTACATACAGATCTCAGCTTGGTCAACCTTTGTTACAAATATCTTAAAGATTTTTTTTATATTTTAAGATTTATAAAGAGATTAACTCTCATTTGATATACGAAAATAAAGATTGATTAATAATATGTATATTGTAATCATCTGTGTTTCGTTTAAAGATTACACATGCATACCAGTACCTACCCGGGACCCTCTTCTAAGGATCTTGAAGTCGTGTGATTGTGTCTAGGTAAGCTTAGAGAAAAGCTATTGAAGTTAATGTTTATTTCCGTCGAAATCAAATGAAAAGTGTGTTATGTTATTGGTTTGAATGTGACATGAAATGAATAAATCTGTAGATCTTGAAAGAGATGAAGTACAATTATTTTTTGGTGGTTATTGTATCAAAATGAAAGAAATGACAAATATGGAGAATAGGTTTGGGTAAAATGAAAATGTGGGCTGTCAATTTTGAGAATGCAAATTGGGCTGTCATTTAGATTTTTTTACTACGAGAATTTCGATAAAATTTGATGATTGACATGTTTTTAATTTTTAAATAGTGTTACTTCGACATTAATCGTGAACAAAAAAAGTAATTCGAACAAGATTTTCGTTTACCAAGTTTAAGTTGTCGAGATATAAATGTGGTGGCAACTTTTCTTTGATTTTGTAAAAAGCCCAAACTCAATAAAATCGTATATAAGTACTATGGTATACAACGTTCTTAGAGCAAATAACAAGCACACAATTTGCATCATGGAAATAGAAAATTAATATACAGACATTATTGTGATATAAATATAAACAAATTAGCTACATACATACAGTAACTATCAACATAATAGATTGTTAATAATGTTTTATGTACATTTACGCACAAGAACACACCAATATGAGTTTATACAACACTGCGCTAAGTAACAACTCAATTTAACAAAAAACAAATTTTGTTGCACGTTAGCAACTTCATGACATAACCGAGGCATCGTCCGATTCTGAAAGTCTTGTATAATTATATTTTTAAGTAATGGGTATTAATTATATATAATTATTATTGTTTTTTCTTTTAATATGCTATGTCAAAGTTAACGTTACAAAATTCTCAATAAAAGCTTTTGAAGATGTATTATCATCCTTTTAAAATTGATCTCATCTATAAAATAACCAAACAAGTCTGCATATTTTATGAAATAAATCATTATATGATCATTACGATTGTAAAATGCGAGTTATTACAATAACTTTAGTTGCACTTTCATATATATATATATATATATATATATATATATATATATATATATATATATATATATATATATATATATATATATATATATATATATATATATATATATATATATATATATATATATATATATATATATATATATATATATATATATATATATATATATATATATATATATATATACTAGTGGCAAAACCCGTCCGATGGACGGGTATGACTTCTGATTGTCGTTTTAATTGTTTTATCAGGTAAATATTTGTTTGTGATGTCCGATTGACATGTATGATTTCTGACTGGCTTCTTATTTGGTAAGTATTTGTTCTTAAATTTATTAATACTTGTGTTTTATGCATATTTGTCATATTTTTCTTAACGATGTTTTTTATAAGGCATGGCTTTTGTGTTTTGTTTTTTGTTTTTTTGTTAAAATGCTTTTATTTTTTCTTATATATAAATGTTGCTTTCATTTAATATTTTTATATAAATATTTGTTTGATAATACCTAATAAGCGGTTTTAAAAATTTTGTGTTTATATTTAGTTTGTCAGGCTAACTCATATTTTTTTATTATTTATATGTTGAATGTATTCAATATCGTATACTCATAATAGTGGATAATATAAATGTTCATCAGATATGAGAAAATAAAATTTAATAAAGTATTCGTAAAAACAAAATGTTATTCTTATATGCAATTACATGACATTGTATCACATTAACATACAATAAATAAGGAAAATATTTCTCTTTAATGATATTTTTTTACATCATATATGTATTTTTAATACCTTTAAGTTAACAATGATAATCAAAACACAAATTACTTTATATGCAATTAACGCCTTTAATCAATGTTTTAAAACCCAGGTTATTATTTGACTCGGTCTAGTGATCGGTTTACGGGTCAACCGGTTGAATCGCTAGATCAACCCGGTTTCATATATATGTATTTTTTTTATATTTTTAATATGTATTATTGTATTATCTTATAATTCGTCTTACTTTCAATTAAAAAGATGAAAAATATTTATTGTTTACTCATTGATTTTAGATATTATAGCAAAAGTATGCAAAAATAATTAATTTATGGTTATAATTTGTAATAAAAATTATAATAAAATAATATTAGTTAATGTTTTAAGTTAATTTTGAATTAATTTTAAATAATATTTACTCACCATCACTTCAGTTAATCATTAAAACATAGAAATATTTATGGAATTTTTTTTTAAGTATTTTTATAAAAAAATTATGACCCGTCGGGTTAACCAAACCGGGTCAATGGAAAACTGACGATTCAACCCGATTTTCAAATAAGCAAGAATCCAGTCACGTTAGACCCGATCTCTGAGCCGGTTCATGGGTCAACCGGGTTCTAAAACATTGTCGGGTGTTTCTTTTTCTTTTTGAGCCGCTTAGTAGGGTGGGTGGTGGGCCCAAATCTCTTTAACCCTCTTATTCCATACTCACATAGAAGTCTCTCTCTTTCCACTAAATGACTAGTTAAAACACAAAAAAAAGCTTTCAAAAAAGTAAACAACCCCTAAATTACCAATGGTATCTATATTTTTGAGAGTGTAATAAACCTATTGTTGGTATCTTCAATTACAACTTAAGAATCCTTTTAATAAACCTATTGATCCGGCCGGTGTTACCTATTCTTGGTATACTAATAGTAGTACATACATAAACATTGCGCCTCTATTAAGTAATATTATTAATGAAGAGTACTATAGTAATTTATGAAAGTTTCCAATCCACGAATACATAAAAGACATGCAGAAAATATGGCATGTATATTAGTGCCATTTACAAAATTTATCCAAGTTTATAGAAGATAAAGAGGTAGCTTTTTTTATGCACCTATTAAGTTTTTTTGGCTGGGACAGGCTGATTGGGTCCAAATTATTAAAATTTGTTATCCATCTTTTGTCTCGTCTCAATAATATATGTATTTTCTCAGTCAAGCTCAGTTTTATGGAAAGGCTTGTCAGCCGTCTGTCAATAAAATTATGGATTATGCACTCTCTCACAATGAAACGAATTTCCCCTCTCTCTTTAATTCTTAGTCTCTTAAACATCTTACTTTTGAATAAAGAAGTTTGACCGTAAGATGTTTAAACATCTTAGGGGACTACTCAACTGATGTTAACAAATTTCACACTTTAAATCTGACTTTAAATCGGTTCAGAACTATGGAAATGAAAAGCTTAAGTAATTGTCATCCTTGTCTAACTAATCTCACACTCGGGAATCACAATTAGTCTTTTTTTGCAGTCAATGTGGCTGCACCGCAACTCGAAAATCTCACTAAAAAGGACCGGTCTAGGACTGGCCTGCTGAGAAGGTTCATCATATTGTTCATCTGCGTCAACAGCTTCACAATGTCAAATTTCTTACACTCAACTTGAATACTGTTAAGGAACGGTCTAGGACCTGCTGAGAAGGATTATGCACTCTCTTACAAAAAATAAATTAATTAATCTCCATATATAATCTCATGAAATTAAAACAGTAAAATTTAAAATCAAACAAATAAAAAAACATATCCGTTTAGAGCATTGTTGTTTAGTTTATTTGTAGTCACGAATCGTGATGATTCATTCTCTTATGACATCAGTATGAGTTGTATGCTGGCCAAAACAGTGAAGACCAAGAAGGATCTTGTCAGAACTTGGCCCTTAGGATCCTCCCTTATGTCAATATTCGGGAGTGCTGCATCATTTGCCCCGTCAACCTGACACAAACATACAAATGACAATCTATACAATGAAAGTTGAGGAGTAAAAGTTCACATACCTTACTCTTGGTGGCACATGCGTCAACCTTCTAAACAAATAAATCCATATATTTGAGAGCTTCTTCATCAAGCTCAGTGATCTGGTAGAAACATAATCTAAATTAAATATTGATCAATTTTAGCAGTTCAGGTACATGTGGAGACTCAATGATCATTGGTGGCGCAGAACTCATGACTGGTACTGGAGCAGGTGCAATACCCATATAACCCCATGTGTTCAATAATAAAAAATTACCAGCAGACTTTTTCTTTTATAATAATATGTTACTGCAGACTTTTTCTTTCATCTTCAAATTGTTTTTCTCTTATGTCCACGATTGAGACTTTTCTTGTAGAACCTTTTATCAGTTAGACGCGACACGCTACCTTCATTGACTTCGTTTACATACGTTGAGTCATGGCCTCAATGTTTCAGAGTCTTGTAAATCTGAAAGATAAGTTGGGTTTGGTTAACTAAAGCCAAATGCTCGTGAGAGTGAACCACATTCAGACACTCAAATGGTCATCATATATCGCAACAAACAACTTATATATCATGATACAAACAGGAGACATAGTTTTACCTTCCCCATATATAGTATTTGTTAGGGGGCATCCAATTGAGCTGAAACATGAATATTCACGCGTTTTTTATACCTCACCACCAACAAAAACTGAAGTTCAGAGTGCTCTTTCTCTGCCATCGCATTATCCACAACTTCCTACAACCAAGTTACATATAAAGAAAAGAAAAAATTAACTTATTAATTGCATAAGATTTATAATCAAACTCATAACATGTACTCCGAATATCGTTTGGTTAAACTTCTCTAATTCAAAATTGTAAGCAAACATTTTTAAGTTGGATCATGGTATATCTTTTTGGAACAGTACACGTTGAAATCCACCATTTTTTGTCCGCATCAAATGCAATAACGTTATACATTACTTAATTTTCTATGTTAATTTTGAAGCAAACCCTTTCTATCAGTTGGACAAAAATATAACTGGGATTGACAGTGCTTTTACTCGTGTTCAGTTTATTCTTTGACTACACCATCAATCTTATCACAAAAATTAAGATATCAAAATAAGTAGATAATAAACCTATACCTTAGATTATAAATTTTTGAGCGAAATAGTCTTTAATGTGAAGCCTCGTCAAACTGAGTTAAATATTGATATATGGGTCTGGATTGGAGATAGCTATTCACAATGCTTTTTCAAGTTCTCTAAGAGCAACCCCCAGCTTGACCAGCTTATGCAATCATTCCTTAAAGCTTGGTTACTCGACGAAACCGGTTTGTCACTATAAGCGGTTTGTCACGGCTGAAAGTCTGCATACACATAATCAAATAATTTTTACTTTCCAAAATTTCTATCTTTTTAACATTCAAATAAAACAGTATTTCCATACATGAACACCCTCAAAGTGATGAGAATCTACTCCAACAGTCATTTGAACACTATCACTTGCAGATAAATCTGCTAAAAAAGACTATTATCAACCATCCTGCAACAAAGTAACAGTTACATCCATATTTCTTAAATTTATAGACTTGAAAACTTGCCAATATTGCCACTTCCACCAAATTTATCATATATCATGGCTTAAATGAACTTCACGACACGTTTTTTTTCAATCACTTTGTATATCACAACGGAATGCAGCACCAACCTCTTCAGTTGTAACTGAAATAAGACCAACAACCAATACATGGCCTTCATTGTCAAAACTATTACAAACAATAATATTTTGAAATTTCCTATGCTTATTCTGATAATATTTCACGCAATATTAAATTTTTTAATATACCACATTATTATAAAAAAATTCAAACTGGTGTACAGGACCGGCTACAGCTCTCACAAGTGCAAAATTAGCAGCAAGCGTAACCCCAACTACAAAAGCATAGAGAATTTAGATAGAGAACACATAAAAATTTGGATACATCAAGTAGAACACATTATGACAGTCTAAAAAAATATGATATTGGATCTGGTAAATGCAGACTCCACAATGGGTTAAACTGATTAGTTTTAATACAGACAAAACCATAACTGTAATATTACCTAACGTTTGAAAATCAATAGTTGGGTCACTTGATTTCTGATTTATCCTTAAACAGCGTCTGGTGGGACTCTAGCATGTGCTGGCTTATTTTGATCTTTTGGCTGTCCTGGAACAAAAACCTTAACCTTAACACAAAGAAACATACCAACTGTTCTTGTTCGATGATGATAGTGCTTTTTGTGTTAAAGCCTCAAAGGTACTAATATTTTGTGGAAGTTGTGGTCATTGCTGATTCACGTATTGGTTGAGTGTAACCAGTTATCCCTTTTGTCGTATATCCATCATGCGGATGAATACCGTCCAATTGGTGTGGGGATTAGACATAACAAAGCTTTTTTACCGAGATGTGGATCCATTAAGAAGCACATTGCTTCCATTATAGCTTTGTTGTTGTTGGCGTAATGATCACAATCCAGATCCAACATAAATGGTGCTTTTGTAAGCACTGCAGAAAAAGACAGTGGACACAAACATCTTACACTTGGTTCTGCAAAAACATTGAGAATCTAAAAATTGCTGCAGAAGACACAGCTTGTTTGATAATACAACAAACTGACAAAGAGTACCTCTCCCAACACGTACCTACCATCACAAAAACACATACAGCCAATTAGCACTGTTCATGGAATCATCCACATCAAGAAGTAGCTCGGATCCAATTTTTGTAGCGATATTAGTTAGTACATGTTGATAATCATATGCCACATGTTCATAAGTTTTTCATTCTCCAAATTGGGTTCTGATTTTTTATTCTCCGCAGAGACTGTGAGTCCACCACACGTGATAAATGAACTTATAAACAGTGAAGAAGCAAATAAAGTAAAGTATGTACCCCAAGTAGTTGTCAAATGATGAATCAAACAGATTTCCTCGTCAGTTAATATCATGTGATTACGGGGCTCCCTTGTGTTTTCTTAAGGCTTGTATGAATTGGGTAGATTTTTTTTTTGAAAGGAGGTATGAATTGGGTAGATATTTAAAACTCTAACGTGATTTTTTTATCATAAACAGTCTAACCTGATTTCGGTGTTCAACGCTGTTAATCATGTTAAACTTCGTTATATAAATCTGCTGCCCTGAATCTGTACAACAAAAGATATTTTGTAAATGCATATCGTTAATACAAATATGAGAGCAGAAAAGTTTTATAAAAAAAGAGAATACAAAAGGGAAAAAAACACAATTACCAGCAACCGTATCAAGTTCTTTGCCTGGAATACTTCCTTGGTAGAAACTACACGGGGGTTATCTGCTACTACAAAGCTTTGATGCACAGAAATATGTTGATGGTATTAGGGATAGAAAAATATGCTAAAACAAACCGAATGACTTTTTTAGGGTTTTGAGAAAAAATATATAAGTTAATATATCGAAACCCTAAATATTGAATAAATCACCAAGAACTTACACCACATCAGCCGGGTTAACGATGTTTTCTCCAACAAATGTTGTATTAGTTAGGGTTTGTGCATTCTTGATTTCTGAAAAAGAGTTCACAAAAGCTCTTTGCAATCTGCATGCCCCATGACAGATTCTCATAGATCAATTCAATTTTTCAACAAACCATTGATACAAAACGTATCAATTAAGAGGTTGTGTATTTGATACGTACTCAATGATACCTTCAAAACAAAGGAGTTCATTATTGGGTTGAGAAAAAGGATCGTGTATATTTTAGGATTTATGTTTTGTGGAAAATCCGATTGATACAATTCTAGTATTGGAATTGGAATACCTATATCAGAAGATAAATATTTTGGCTACCAAAAATATAATCCATAAACGAAAGCGTGTTTATATATATTGATTATCAAGTCATAACAAATAAAATTGTGTTGATCTACTGGTCATGGTATACAGTTATACACAAATAATAATGAAAAGATGGAAAGAAGCAAGGATCGAATCTTGCAAGCAGTTATTAGTGAGATGATTGATGAAGTCCGAGTTTTATTTTAAGCAAGTGATTAAGTTCGGAATTTGTAAGCCCAAAATCTAAGCCCGAGTGCTGACTGGGATTAGTGCCCTGATAGATGACGTGGCAAATCCCTCCTCTTATATATATTATAAGATATATATATATATATATATATATATATATATATATATATATATATATATATATATATATATATATAGGGATGGGTTCTAGAGAAAACTTTGTGTTCATAGAAAACCTAGAAAACAAATATATAAGGTAACTTTTGTAACATCTGAAAATGGAGGGTAGAAAATAAAAATAAACTAAAAGCAGAGGGATTAGAATTGCCATTTTCACATTCTTATTTTATTTACTCCGAAACAAGAAAAAAAACGTAAGAAGCAAAATCTAATGATCCACACGTCCCCATATCCATCTCCATCGCCATGCCGCCACCATCTCCATTGCTGCCACCACTATCGTCGTCGCCATCTTCATCGCTGCACCACAGTCTCCGCCCCATCTCCATTATCGCAGCCGCCATCTCCATCTCTGCCACCATCATTTCCATCATCGCTAAAATCATCTACACCGTCATCGTAGAAGATTAAACCACCTAGATAGCACGCCAGACCAACCATCATACACCATAAGACATCAAAATCTAACCAGATCTATACACAGATGTAAGTTTATAGTTACAAACTTTTATTTTTTATCTTAGTTCAGTGCATCATTATAAACATTATAAAATTATTAGTGTTATAGGGAATGGAATGACATTTATTGAATGTTTATGTATCAACTTACATTTTAGTGAATCTTAGTAAAATAATATGTTATATCATTTAGTTGTATGATAAAGTTGAATGTTTATGTATAAAGTTACATTTTAATGATATAACATATAGCTGAATGTTTATTGCATCAACAATTGTTGTCGTATGACTAAAGGGAATTTGTTTGTATGATTTAAGGGTATCCGTTTATATACATAGTTATCCTCCTTTTTTGAACCGTATCATCTTTCATATGTTAGTACTAGGAATGAGCTCGGGACCAATCTTGTCCCAAATCCATCCTAATATAGTTCTCCTGATTTTTTCCCGAGCTAAAAAGTTATGTACCAATTCCGTACCGATCAGGATTTGGGTATGGTACCGGTACGGGTATCGGTAATTTCCCGATTTGGTACCAGTCCCGTACCGAATTTGTGGTCCAAATTTTTTTTCACCTTATTTCGTAGTCCCGGTCCCGTACCGAACGAGATTCGGATATCGAGAATCGGTACCGTTCAGATTCGGGATTCGGTTCAAAATGCTCATCTTAGTTAGTACTTTATTTTCCAATCCACATAAGCTTGTGTCTAGTATTCAAGTTTTCAACAGCTTGTGTCTAGTACTTTATTACTTATCTTTCAGATGTATACATAAACGTGTTTAGATATCAAGTAAATATGATGCTCTTGTACATAATACCCTGCTTATCAATTAAGCTTCATCCAGAAAGAGCATCTTGTTGATTAATAACACTCTTCACATACTTAATAGGTGAAATTTTAATAGATCTTACTAGTCATATGATATGCTATCAATAAGTGGGAAAAGAGGTTTGATGTCCCATATGAAATTAAGTAGAGTTGCTAAATAACCGACATCTGATCTTTTGTTTTATTTGACAAGTTTAAAATAATAGAGGCAATTTGACTTCAATAACTTGATCGTTATTTTACCTTTGATAGATTTATTTTCGAAAGCTAGTAATCGTGTTTCATCAGTAATGCTTCCACTAATGCATTGCTTCACATTAACCCATTTGACGTATATAGACTGCATAAACCTAATTTCAGGTATTTTTGTGCATCTTTTTCACGTAATTTTGTGCATCCGTTTGAGGTACATTAGTGGAAATGACAACAACTAATAAGAAGCTTGACCAGAATACCAACATTGAATTAAATCAGATTCAAAAAAGTGGAAAGTAGTTGAACCACTTTATGGACTGTGTATACAAGACTTATTAATCTTGGAAACAGGTAATTTTTGTTCCTTTTCATTAAAGTCTTATATTTTGGAAAATCATAGTCGATATTGCTTATGTCTTATGGTTTCGTTTGTATTTTGAAGTTGCTATTTTGATGCAACTATGCAAGTTGTCTTCTCAGCTCATTCTTTTTGTTCACGGTCTGTATACTTTTGCTTTTGACGAGTGTGGATAGTTAAATAAGTTTTTTTAATTGGAAGGAAGATACTTACTGATGTATGGACCCTTCCAGGTACTACACGAACCAAAGATTGAAACAAGCTTTTACTACCGCTCCTACTGATCCAACAGTAAAATGACAGCGTGTAAGGGATGAGACCAAACGCTAGGGGGCTGGTTTCGTCACTTTTGGGGTATGAGTGTAGTTTTTATATTGCAATAAACCTTCTATCAAATAAGTGTTTCCAGTATAACATAATCGTTGTGATTTGTATGCATGCATTTTTTATACTGTGATGGGTCTTTGTACATGGAACCAGGATTTTTCTTTGAGCAGTATTTGTTAAATTTAGGGCATATGTTTTTTAAATTCAAGGCATTTGTTAGTTTCATGCAAGGCATCTGCTTGTTAAAATTAAGGCATCTGTTTGTTTAAGTTTCAGCTATGGAATCATTCGACATAGGAACCTGTCATGATGATAACCGATTTGGGTACAACCTAAGCACCTCAAGCTTCTTCAACTTCCCAAAACCATCAGGAATTGACCCATTTAGCTTGTTCATAACAATATTAATCTGAGTCAAATTAAAATATTAGAAAAATAAGAAAGGTTTCCAGATAGGGTATGCTTATACACGAATATATCTAAAACTTTCGCTTTCCAAATTAGTTCACCATGAACTGAGTTTGCTAAGCAGCTCACACACTACACCTGACTAAATTACTCATACGCGATTCTACTTTCATAGTCGATTAACTTCGTAAGTGACCTGATTTTGATATTTGATTAATAGTTGTTTTGTTTTAAAGATGATACAAGTATCTTTTTTCATTTTCAGTATCTCATATCTCTACAAACATTTAATTAGAGGCTTCTAATCGAGCAAGAATCAGATATGTAAGCTGTTATTTCTTGATTTTTTATGTTATTTTGGTGCATCGGAATGTGATAGTTGGTGTTTATGTGATATAAATGTTCTGCAAGTAATTGTTTAAATGTATGATTAGTATTTTTAACCTTTTCTTTCAATATATGGATATATTTAGAAATTTCCAGGGCTATGATTGTCATAAGCCACTATTATATTTCTAAATACTATAGCTCATGGTCTATATGACTAAGTGAAAACCAAAATCGACATCGTTCATATGATCGAGGTTTTTAGATAGCAAAGTGTTAGTGATTACTTTTAAAATAGCGATTCTGGAAGTTGTTGTGTTGCCTGTATAAATGTAGTTGTATCCACTCTTCATCTTTTTAGTAGTTTTTTGTATGTTCTAAAGCTGTATGTTTTTTATGGGTGGGTGCAGCTAATGTTTGATGCTAGATTAGTCTTGTTATGCATTTCCCTTATTGTGTATTTAATAGGCATTTGTTGCTTGGAACGCAGGGTGTTATGAAAAGGCCGGATATACTACATGGCATATGTGAAGGAAGTCAACAAGCCACAAAAGTTCATATTACCCTCTTATGGTTTGTTTACTTAATCTTAAATAGCTCTTTCTAGTTGCTTCACCGAACCTTCTGTCTCCAGGTTGGCTACTGTATATGGTTAGGAGCAAAGTATATCACCTTAACTTCTTCTTTCTGAAATGTTCACTCGTTCTGCGATCTGGTAGCTCTTTTTTTTTTTGCTTTTAATACTTTTATGAGTATTAACCATTGTAACAACTTGTATTATGAACAATAAAATTATCATTCTAGAATGTCAGATTATACTTATTATTTTTATAGAATAGTTGTTTCTTGTAGAAATATAGTTTAGAACCTACAAGAGTTGAAATGTCAAGCCGTGTTGATGTACTCTATAAGCTCTTATGAAGGTACTTTAGTGCATCCATTTGGTGTAATTTAGTGCATCCGTTTGGTGTACTTTAGTTCATCCGGTTCTGGTACTTTAGTGAAATTTTATGTAAACTCTTAGAATTTATATCTAATTTTGGTTGTTATTGGTCAAAACGGGTTGGGTCTCTATCTGCTATCCAGGTCCCATTTTTTGTTGCTACATATAATGGGAGCTGTAAAGTAAAGATCTTAACTTCTTAGGATATCAAACATGTACCAAACTGAAAACTTGAAAAACTAGGAAAGTTTGGTAATATATGTGAACATGATTACATAGAGTGTCAATTATTAGGAATTCTAGTCGTAGGCGACAAAATGCCCGAATAGTTCTGACTAGGTTGACAACCGAAAAAATAAAAGTATCCATTAAAAGTCGAATGCAACACAAGAGATTAATTGGATGTTTCATGCAGAACGCCACCC
The DNA here is from genome assembly GCA_025667525.1 of Glebionis coronaria. NCBI lineage: Eukaryota > Viridiplantae > Streptophyta > Magnoliopsida > Asterales > Asteraceae > Glebionis > Glebionis coronaria. Next base: position 443,321,158 of record CM046879.1, on the reverse strand, counting down.
ACAAAGGCCAGAAGGTCTTTGTTAACGTGTCCTATGAATTTGGTGCTAACGAAGATGAAGAAATTGGTAAGACTCAAGTAAGATATATTTCGTATCCATCTTCAGCTATACCAGCTGAAATGATATAGGAAATGCAGGCATGCCATATATTTTTTGTTACTGATGTTCGTAATTCTCTTTCTAAAGGAGTGGATCACTTGCTGAAGGATACAACCATCAACACATTTGCAACATAGGTTTTTTTTTATCTTAATATATTTTGTCTACTTTCTTGATTTGATAATTGACTATTTAGGAACTAAGTTATTATTTTTATCAAATCCTTGCAAACATTCACAATATGTTGCAAAGGAAACTTATATGATTATATTATATACAATGATTGTCGTGTTTGATCAATATTAGTTTTCTTGTATCTTGTGCAGATCATCGGAGAGCTTATAGTTCTGAAGGACTTAGATGCAATACCGAAGGAGATACGTAGATAACTGGACATTGTTATAAAGCTTCCGATAAATAAGAAACTAATGTTCCATCTGCAAGTATTATTTATACATTGCCTCCAAGCTTTCACCCTTTTGTCGGTCCTTATGTTTTTTGTGAGTGCACTAGTAACTTCTTTAACCTGGTAGACAATCCTTAGATAGACCACACGAATGATTATGCAAATAATTTCGAGTACATGTTCGTATTAACTATGCACTATTGTGTACTGATGAGATGGTATTTATACATGATCTCATCATTCTTTTCGGGCTTTAAATGCATAAAATGTCATAATTATACCATATATATGCTTGTATTTGTTTACTTGTATGTTTTAGGTATGGATATCGTGAAAAAGACAAAAGATCACAAGAAACAAGGAAAAACGAACACGAGAAACGAAGCCGTACAAAGAACCGGGCCCTAGTTCATGAATTATCCAAGAAAAACCTTTGAAGACTTGAAGATGTATAAGATTGATCCTCAATTTATGAATAAATGACACTTACAACCCTTGTATATTCATAATTACAAGTTTGGTCCCTTAAGTTTGTCAAAATTACAAAAAGGTCCTCCAAGTTTGAAGAATTGACAAATTTAATCCTTCAGCAATACTAAATTGTCAATAATGGTCCTTCATAAAGTCCAAGATCCAAAGAAACCCTTGAAGTTCAAGAATATTACACTTCTAGTCCTTTTAAAATGGATTAAATATCAAAAGGAGTGAAGTTGTAAATATGTCAAAGTGTTAAAAGCCCTAAAACTTTGTTTAGAAACTTTTTGTGGCCAAAATGGGAATTCAGAAACTTCAATAACAAAGGAAAAACGATTTGCTTGGAAAATAAACTTGTTATACCATATTTTCCAAAGACTGAGGGCCAAAAGTGTGCAAGTGAAACATTCAAACTCAAATTGTGCGAAACACATACACAATCCACCAAAATCGGATCAAATGGAGTTACTATTCACCCCAAGAACCCAGTTTTACCTTCACTTAAAACAAAGGGTAAAAACCAATTACCCACACCCACGCTTAATTTACACGCCCAGAAACTCATCCCACACCTAAAACCCCAATTCCCACTCACCATGTGACCCCACCATTCAAGCCGTCCACATATCACATCACACCTTAACCTCAAGGAATGACACGTGGCCAAATCAACAGCTGAGACTCCTTGCTTGGTCACAAAGCTAAAATGAACGATTTGGATTCATTTCGGCAGCTCAAACAACAAATGCGTCTAGAATATTTCAAGGGCAATTTTGGGACTTCGTAGCTAGGGTTTTCATTGTAATCTCAGCCCTTGTGGCCTATATAAGGACTCCTTAACATGTGAGAGAGCCTTGTTCTAGTTTTACTCTTTAAACATTGTAATTCCTTTTTAAAATTTATAAAAGTTGGTATTTTAAGAAAACTGTAATTCCTTTTTATGTTTTTGAAAGTTGGTGTTGTTTAAAGGTAATTCTGAGTTCCATTTGATGTTATAAAGGTGTTTAGATCTTGTGGTTTAAACACGTTTATGTTTGGTAAGGTTTTCAAGTTTGCAATAAGCTTGAAAATAGTCTTCTGTTTTGCTTACTTTACTTGTACTAACCCTTATCCAAAAGCTATAAGCCCTTGCAAGCTTGTTGACACCAAGCTAGTGAAGGTTTATCAACCTTTGGATAGGTTGTTTGCTGTTTGTGTTGAAGACATAAAGCCCTTGAGGTTCTGCTTTGAACCATCAACCAAGGCACATCTCATCTCCTTTGTTCAAGTACCTTGGTCTTGTTCTAGCTGTTGAACAAGGTCCAAGGAGCATAGCTGATCCCTCTAGGAAGTTGTGAGGGATAGGTATAACCTCTTGTTAAGATTCCTCTAAAAGAATTCATGTTTATGTATGATTTGTACTTTGCTATGTGATTTGTTGTTCTTGTGTTTGTGCTTTGTGTTTTATAGTTGGTATCTCTTAGTTGTAACCTAGTTGAAGTTTTTGAACCATAAAATCAGTAGGTTGTTTGTAGAAATAAGAAGTTTGTTTGAAAAAGGACTAAAACAAGGCTATTTGGGATTATTGGATCATAAGGCCTTGTGCCCTTGGTTCTTAGTGTTTAGGGAGTCTAAACAATTCATATGCAACAAGTTTTAGTAACTGGTTAAGTTTCAATAGGTTTGGAAAAGGGATTTCAAGTTTGGGAAAAATCTGATAAAATTGGTTTGAATTTGGTCAAATACATCAGATCCAATAAAATCTTTGTTTGTTGGATCTAAGGTCTGAAATCTGGTTTGGGAAGAGTTTAGGTGATAAGCTATATGTGCATTATCTGTTTGTTGAATTTGGTGGCTTATTGTGGGTGCTAGAGCTTATCAAAGTTGGTTGAAGTGGTCATTTGCATCAGCAAAGTGGTCACCTCAATTAGGGCTTGTATTTGTTATTCTAGTGTATGCCTTGTTGTTTAACTGCTTAGAACTTGATATTGTGTTGCTTGTGAGCGCTTTTTGCTATTTGGTGTGCTTTGTTGCTGACTTATAAGCTAACTGGCTTATTAAGCCTTATTTGCCAAAATCTGCCATCATTTGGTCAACTGACCACTTGATTCACAAGGACTCCACCTTGAGTTCTTCACAAAAGTTGCTTATAACAAGCTTACAAACAATTCCTAAACATTTGGTGAAATTTGGAGGACTTTGACTTTTGGTCATATAAGCACAATTTGGCTTATTTTTTAGAACTGCTTATTGGTACATGCAACAACTTGGCTTTTGTAATAGGTGTCATTTTTTCAGCTTAATAACAAATCTGGAAGGTTACAAGTCATTTGGTTAAGCTTTTGCTAGAAAACTAGCTTATTTGGCTTTTCCATCCAGCTTATTTGCTCCTACAGCTTATTCTACTTGGATTTTTGTGATTTTTATGATTATTCTTAGTTAAGTTATTTGTGAGCTTTTGCAAAAAGAATCAGCTTCTGAAACAGCCTAGAACTCTAAGCGGACTATTTTGTCTTTTAGTGAAATTCTTCTTTGCTTATTTCTGGCTTATTGAGTGTGCTTTTTCAAAATTTCTTTTCACAGATCTCTTAGGCATCTCAAAAGAAGGTTGTGTGTTTAATTAGAGCTTATGGTATTGGCTTATTGCTTAATGGGCTTATTGGCCCAATAAGAATAAGCTGTTGACTATTTAAGCTGTGATAAGCTCAAAACCAGCTTTTGGGCCTTCAGACTTTTGTGTTTAGAATTAAATTTTGAGTCATATAGGGCTTTTTTAGGTTATTTGGGCCAAGTTTGACTTTTTGGGCCCATTAAGCCCATTAAGGTTGATTGTTTTGGTTTTTAGCCCATTTGAGGGCCCAATAGGGGTAATTTGGTAATTTCACATTCATTTTCTGATTATTTAGGTTAAAATAAACTAGTTTGCAAGTTTTTAGAATTTTTTATAATTTTTGGATTTTTAATATTATTTTATTATTAAATTTCAATTTTCACATTTTTGCACTTTTTATATTTTTCTTAGGTTTAATACATTAAAATAGGATTTTTGCAACTCTTGGATTAATTTTATCACCATTTTTCTAATTTCTAGAATTATTTTAAGTTTTTTTATAGTTTTTAATTATTTTTAATAGTTTTAATTAGTTTAAAATTTTATAAAAATAGTTTTTAGTCTTATTTGGTCATTTTAGAGGTTTACAAAGTGAAAAATCTTTATTTGGGCTTTTTAATAATTATTTTGATTTTTAGGGATTTAATTAGCATTTAAAAATTAATATTCAATTAATTAAAAGGTTTGAAAAAGTTTTGATCATTTGTAAACTCTTAGTTTATTTAATTTGATTTTAGGTAATTTTTTGGGAATTTTTAGAATTAATTTTTATTTTAGCTCTTTTTACGGTTTAAATTTTAGTCGTCGTAGTAATAATTTTCACGTCTTCGTCATTCTATTTTCTCATCCCCTTCTTTCAAATATTAATCTCAAATTACGAATTATTCACACACATATACCTCCTTGGGAAACGAACTTTATTTGGGTCATTAACACTTGATTTTCCTAAGTCATTTGTTTAATACTTACCGCTCGTTTACGCTCTTTTGTTTTCCTAAACAAGAGGTGTAATTTACCACAATCATGCACAAACAATCTCGAGTACACTGTTGAACTCTACTTATATATTTAGTTGTATGTAAGTTAGCGCATCCGTTTGTTTAAGTTAGGAAACCTGTTTGTTTAAGTTAGGCATCCATTTGTTAAAATTAGGGCATCTATATTTTGTTATACAACCTGCTGCATTTTATTTTTGTTGTCAACTGTTCCAAATTGATTTCAAATGATAGATATTGGTAGAAAAAATTTGGTTACTAGCTATCAGACGACGTGTATATTTGATTAAGGTCTTGTTGTCATATGCAGTCGAGTACTTCCCTTTTGCTTGAATAAAAAAAGGAGCACTTCTTCAGGAATCTAGGGTCTTTAATATATACTCATCGATTTGTTTCGGTCTATTGAGGCATACGAAACTTATCCGGACCTTATATTTTCTATTAGTGTGTTCACTTCCATATCACTGGTGACATATAAGAGAGTGAGAGAAAACATCAGCTAACTGAGGGACTGCAAGCAGAGACAGTTTAAAGCTCATGCTAGCACTTAAAACCAGGTTGGTAAAAATGTTATGTGTTGTCTTTCGATACTTAATGATAAATGGTTTGAGTGAACATTATGAAATTGGACTTTGGAACTTCTATTCCTTTACGCTTTTTATTACCATTGATTGTCTTATTGCTACTATTGGTGTACTTTCAAAGTAGGCCCTTCAAAAATCAATAATTTTTGTTGCATCCATTTGAGGTACTTTAGCTCATCTGTTTATATCATATTAGGGCATAAATATCACAGAATAGAGGATTATAGGATTAGGGAATCAATGAGTGTTATTAGGGAATCTTTGTGTATATTAGTTACTAATTGTCGAAGATTGATGAAAGATTTTAAGTGGGAGCTTTCTATGTTAATAAAAGAATCATATATGTGCAGAATTTTATGTTCTGTTGTTATTGGATTACTCATTGTGCAATATGTGCAGAATTTTGCTCTGATGAAGGTCACTCGCTCACCTTGGAGCACGGTATTCCAATGCAACAAAAGTAAGTCACTACTAAATATTAGTTTTTATCGCTGGTAAATAAATTTCTGTGATTATATTGTATATGGTTTACTCTGAAATGAAAAGCTTTAAAGTTTAACGATTATGCATCTTATAGTATATGTTTGTTCGAGTAGGGCATCCGTAGTGTATGATTATACATTAATGCATAGTGTTAGATTAGTGATGAGACTGCTTTTATACATAGTCTCATCTTCCAAATCGGGCTTAAAATGCATAAAATATCATTAAAAATACCAAATATATGCTCGTGTTTGTTACTTGTGTATTTTTAGGTACGGATATTGAGGAAATGGCAAAAGATCACAAGAATCATTCAAAAACGAACACGGGAAACGAAGCCGCACAATGAACCGGGCCCAAGTTTTGAATTTCCAAAAATACCCTTGAAGAATTGAAGATTGGCAAGATTGGTCCCTCTACTATTGGAGACTTGGCAATTTATACCCTTGAAAATCTCAATTATTGCATTTGGGTCCTTAAATTATCAAGTATTTACAAGATCAGTCCTTGGAGAATGAAGAATGTGCATTAAAGACCCTTGGAAAAAGTTTGCTATTTGAATGTGCCAAAAATGACAAGTATTGCAAACTATTTACAAAGGGAAAAGAAGTTTGGTGCTGTTATTTACAACATGGAAGAAAGAGGAAACATGGGGGGTCTTTTCTGCCAACTAACCAAACCACTATCACCACTCAGACCTTGACACGTCAGCATAACCCACCCAAATACCCATTTACCCATACCCTACCCGACCTGCCCACCCATTAACCCAACCCAAGTTTATTAATTAAACTTGGTCAAAACTCCAGTCAAACCCTCCTAATTTCCCCTCTAAACACAATATTTAAAAAACAATTACCCCAAAACGAATCAAACCCACCCCTTAATCCCAGATAAACTCTAAAACCCCCCATCCTTAATCACCCTTAATTCAAGGGGGTTTTCCCTAATCTGCTCCAGAACCGTGATTCAACATCTCCCAAACCCATCCCACCTTTCATTTTGTCCTCACCTTCACCAAATGGGACCCCCATTGTCCCCTACTTAACCATTTTGGGCAAAGAACGAATCCCCCAGTCCATCAACGCTCCAAGTCGTATTCCTTGGTCCCAAAGGACCAAATGAACGACTCAAGATCATTTCAACAGCTGTCATATCACATGGACACCAACAAGATCACATGAAGACGAATTTTGACCATTTTCAGTCAAAACTTCAAGGGCAACTTTGGCATTTCAGCATTAGGGTTTAGTGATTCTAGATAGTTCTCTAGTGTAGTATAAAAGGAGGGTGCAACCTGTGCATACCCCTTTTGTTCCAGTTTTTCTAGCAAAATACTTGTAATCCCTTTTTAATTAATATAAAGTTGGTAATTTTTAAAGAAAAGTGTAATTCCTTTTATGATTATATTGAAAGTTGGTAAATTATTTTAAGCTAGAATACTGAGTTCCATTTGAATTTATTCAAACACTTTGTGTTTGAAAATTTCAGAAACATAGTTTCTGAAATAGGGAAATTTTTGGTAAAATTATTTTAAGGTTTGATTCTCAGGATTGTAAGTTGTTTGTTTAAGGTGTTTTTGAAAGGAAAAGTATTGGAAAGATTTTGAAAAGATTTTGAAAAAGGTTTAAGAAAGAAGGAAAAATCAGATATTGTGTTTGCTTGTGTTTTTCATTTTCTTTTTGCAGGTTTCATTGTTGATTGTTTGATAAAGGTTCTGCATAGACCCGGGTCTATAGGAGGTGGCAAAGCAGCCACTAAGGGTCCTGGATGTAGGACCCTTAAGGTAGCACCCTCATTCCATTTTCATTTTCAGTTTTGTGTTCTCATATGGTGTTTATGTGAATTGCATGTAATCTGCTTGTTTGTTGGTTTAAGTGTTTGAGTTTGCTCCTTTTAGGACTTAATGCATGTTAGAAGCTATTCAGATCACTTTGGTTGAGTTTTAAAGGATTTTGGTGTGTTAATTTTGATTTCAGAAACTTAAGAGGGTGTTTGGATTAGTTGCTTACTTGAGATTTGTGACAAGTTTTGTGTTAAAACCAGTCTAGTTACACTCTCTAGGTTATTATTAGGTTATAGGTGTAATAGTTTGCTGTTTGGTCAAGTATTAAACACATGTGCATGCTTAAAAATTGGTATAAGGGTCAAAAATCAGATAAGTGCCTTTGTGACTGATTTTGGTGAAATTTGTGTTTGATTCTTGATAAGCTGCTAGATTTAAGGTTATTCCAGGGTTTGCTATTGCTTATATGTTATTTGGTCAGCTTATATGCAAGATTTGGCTTATTGAAATTAGCTTTTGTGCATGTAAAATCAGCAAAGTACACTCAGACCTTCATTGTTGCTTAATCAGAAACTTTGTGGCTTAATTGAGTGAATTTTTGCTAAGTGATTGCTTGTTTTTTGTGTATAATCTGACTCCTTATACTCAACTGAGTATAAGGGTGCCTTTTTGTCCAAAATAAGCTATCAAATAAGCTTTCCTAAGCTTATTGGTCTCCTGACCAAATTATTGCACTAGCAGTGGGAAGAAAGTTTCCCCTGCTATCACACAAGTTCCCACTGCTAAGCTAAAGGACAAAAGTCCAACCACATGTCACTATCAGATTTTGTCTTTTTTGTTTTTAGTGGGTGATTTTAGGAGTTAGGACCTGATTTTTGTTTTGTTATTTTTCTTATTTTATTTCTGGATTTTTAGTTTAATTAAAATTTTTATCACTGTTCATTTTATATTTTTTAGATTAATTAGTATTTTTAATTAACTTTAAAGTTTCTGTTTTTGGAATTTAGTGCCAAAAAGTAATATTTTCCAGTTTAATCAATTTTCCTGGACTTAGAATATTATTTTAAGATTTTTGGTTAAAAAAGATTTTACCGTTCATCTTTTAATTATTTTTTAGAATTAATTTAACTTAATTAGGGTTTTAATTAAACTAGTTTTGTCTTTTAGTGGTAAATTTTATATTTTTCAATCTTTTTCAATTTTCTACTGTTCAATATAGTAATTTAGGATTTTTAAAATTGGTAGATTATTTTTAGCATTATTTTATTATTTTTTATAATTATTTTAGTTTTAAAATAGTTTTTAGTGATTTAAAAATAGAAAAATAGTTTTAAAAAATTAGGAAAAATACTTTTTAGTTTTTAGATAATATAAGTAAGTTATTTGTTCAATAAAATCATATTTTGGACATTTTGATTAATTATATTTAATTTTAGGGCTTTAATTAGCATTTAAAATTGAATATTTAATTAATAAAAGGTTTTAAAATATTTTTATTGGATTTTATTTCTTATTTATATTATTTTGGACTTGTTTTAACTTTTAATTAACTTTTAGGTTTTATTTTTATTTTCGTCACGTGTTTTCGTCTTAGTTTAATCCGTTTTCGTAACCGTCTAGTCTTTTCTTTCTCATTTCTCATTTCTTTTCTCATAACAATAAAATCATCAATCAAAATCAATTCATTACACAACACACGTGCCTCCTCGAGAGAACGATCCCCACTTAAGGGTCATAAGTGTTTACGTTTTCCTAAACGTACACTTAAGGCTTACCACTAGTTTACCTCCTTTTCCTAAAGGTGTGTAAAAACTCCAATATCATTTTGGCGCCGCTGCCGGAGAGGCGTGTTGTGTTTTGATTGAACCATTGTTTTTTTATATAGCCATAAATAGTATTTGTATTAGTAGCACTCTACTAATACGTATTATCGTTTTTTGGTTTTTGTGTGAATATTATTACTATATTGTATACGTAGAACAATAAATTCACAAGTACTCCAAATACGTGAGCAATCACAACCTTGACTCGGGATTTCATCACTCGATCATTGTATTCGAATCTCAAACCAAAGAAAAAAGGCAAAAATAGATAAATACTTTCGTGAAGCTTAATCTTGATAATACAAACTATAAGGTGGGTATAAGGCGGTTGTATTTCACGACCTAAAGGAAAAAGGCTCTTAAGTGCTTCGCGCCGCCTCGTTTCCTCCGCTTGCTTGTGCGTATTTGATTTTGAGAGTGAATCGAGGGTTTTGCCGCCCAAAGTATTATTACATATCATATATATTTTTTCTTGGTTTCTATTGATTAAACCCTCTTAAACGATTTGGTGTTCCACCATCGTTCTAAAGTCATCGAAGGCGTTCACTCCACGTGTTCGTTTTCATTCCTTGAGGCTTTTTTAATCAAGAGATTTGATTAAGGAGGAGATTTGTAGATTTTTGTCTACTTAATATATTTCACCAATTTCTAAAAAAGTTAATACCATCAAAAACAACAAAAAAATTGAAAAATACAAAATACCAAAAAGAATCTTCTTTGCTCGTCTCCTCGTTGTACGTGACGTTTATGCTCACTCGAAATCAAGCAAGACGTGCACGTAAACGAAAGAACAAAACTCCCACTCCAACTCATTCTAGTGAGGAGTCTCCTATTGACGAACCCATTGTACGAGAAGCACCAACCATGGCGAATCGAACTATGATGGAGTTACTTTAAGCACCCACCGAGGGTTATGGAGAAGCTATTGTGATTCCCGCTATCCTTGCGGAGAATTTTGAGGTGAAAACGGGTTTGTTGTCGATGATCCAAAACAACAAATTCCATGGTGATGAGAAGGACAATCCTCACAACCATATCCGCCAATTTAATCGTCTTACCGCCACGTGCAAATTTAAGGATGTCTCGAATGACTCGATTAAGATGATGCTTTTTCCGTATTCCTTAGCGGGGCCCGCTAAAATTTGGTTAGAGAAAGAGCCACCCAATTCTATATTGACGTGGAAGGATCTCGTTTCAAAGTTCGTGAACCAATTTTTTCCGCCCTCTAAGACTACGCATTTGAAAAATGAGATTTCTAAATTTTCACAAGAATCAAATGAAAGTTTTTCTACGGCTTGGAATAGGTTTAAGGAGATGCTACATGAATGTCCTCATCACGGTTTTTCCGACTTGCACCAAATCGACACGTTTTACAATGGACGTAATGATCATGAAAGAGATTATTTGAATGCCGCCGCGGGTGGTAATTTTTTGTGTAAAACGGTTGAAGAAGCTTTGGTCATAATTGAGAATAGGTCTAAGGTTTATAGCCCTCGTAACACACCGAGTGTTGCCAAAATGGGCTCGTCATCGTCTCGTAGTATCAATGCCTTACAAGATGAAGCTAATGAGGAAAATCGGTTTTTCTATAGGTTTTCGACTCTTATGTCCCATTGGAAAGCTCAAGAAGCTTCGAATTCCGCTTCGGTTAAAGCGGTTTCTAAGAGTTGTTTGTCGTGTGGTGGAGCTCATGATCTTTCCGAGTGCATTACCGCGGATGGTAACACTTCGAGTGCTTATGTAGCCACGGGAACATACAACCAAATCGGTCAAGGTTCCCGCCAAAATCAAGCTCCACCAAATCAAAATACTAATAATTATCGAAACAACAACCAAGGTGGAAATTACCAAGGAAATCAAAGGAATTACAACAAGGGTAATTATCAAAGTGGAAATGGGCAAATTTCAAATCAAAACCAAAACCGTGATTTTCAAACTTCTACTCAAGGTTTTCAAAACGATCACACCAAAAATCTTCAAGGAGAGTTTTTGAATTATGCTAAGGCTAATGATGCTAAGTTTGATAATATGCAACGTGAAATGGTTAGCTTAAGGTCCGAGTTGAAAAACGAGCTTAAAAACGAACTTGCTAATGAACTTAAAACTCATGCTAATAAAATGGAAGGAAATGTCACACGAATCCAACAAAATCAACAAAAAATGGAGCAAGGTCAACATGAGATTAAGCAAGAATTGTTAAAAGTGGATGCTAGGCAATCTAAGTTTGAAGACCGTATGGCTAAAATGTTTGAAGCCATCATGTGTAAGCCCTCTTCTTCGGGTGGTCTTCCTAGTGATACCATCGTGAACCCGAAAGGAGAGTTGAAGGTTATTACTACTCGTAGTGGTAAAACTTTCAAAGAACCCATTTCTCGTCCAAGTACTTCTATGGAGAAGGAAAAAGAGAAAGAACCCGAGGTGATGGTCGAAAAGGAGCAAATTACAAGCCCACGAAGTACCGCTCAAACCACACCTACGGTTGAACCAATACCAATCATGGAACCCGAGATTCCAAGGCCGATGCCTATGCCTACTATGCCCCAACCCACACCACCTTTACCCTACCCTTCAAGACGAGACAAGGAAAAGGCACAAGAACGAAATAATTATCAATTTGAACTCTTTATGAAAATGTTTCGTGACTTGCATTTCAATATAAGTTTTGCTGACGCCTTAGTCATGATGCCTCGATTTGCCGCGAACTTCAAAAGTATGTTGAATAACAAAGAAAAATTGCAAAAATCGTCTAGTTGTTCATCGGTTTTTCTAAGCCGCATACCTCAAAAAGTCGGTGATCCTGGAAAGTTTTTAATCCCATGTGCTATACAAGACATGGAAGAATGCTACGCCTTGGCCGATCTTGGTGCTAGTATTAATTTGATGCCTCTTGAGATTTTTAAATCGCTCAATCTTCCCAATCTCACTCCTTCAAGAATGTCAATCGAAATGGCCGATCATTCTACGATTCTAGCTTGTGGAGTTGCCGAGGACGTCTTTGTGAAAGTTGTAAAGTTCTACTATCCCGTAGACTTTATTGTTGTTGACATTCCCATCGATCCTAAAGTTCTGTTAATTTTAGGTCGATCTTTTTTGGATACCTCGAGAGCACTTATCGATGTGCATGCAAGAAAAATCACTCTTCGTTTCAATGAGGAAGAACTCGTCATTAATGCAACCCAAAACTCCACACTTTCTCATGTGTATTCTATCACATCTTTTTACAATGTCAATCCCATCAAAAACATTTGCAAAAAGATTTCCAATAGAGTTTTAGGAGTTGTTGAGAAAAATGAAGTTCCGTCCCCTCCGCCGGTGGAGGTTAAGAGTGTTAAGCCTACGATTCCAACCTCGAGTGAATCTTCGGATGATGAATACGTTGATCCCGATGGGGAGGTTTTCTTTGTTGACAAAAGATTTGAAAACTTACCACCACCTTTGCCAAAAATATTTCAAAATGTGAGAATTTTTAGTGTGACTAACATTGCTTTAGAAACACCAAATATTTTTGACATAATTAAATCGGGTTTTCACAAGGAGAGTGTAAAAGATGAAAAAGGAAAAGATTTTGAATTGAATTTAAAAGATTTTTCTACAACTCTAACTCCGTCATCACCACGTTTATTGAGTACTACAAGCTCGTCTTCTCCTTTTGACGATGCTTTGTGTGGACTTGGTGTGGGGGAATCCCCTTATGTTCCCTCCCCTTTCTCCACCGAGGACGAGATATTTGATCCTGGAATTGCTTGTATAGGGAAATCTCGGTCTTCCACCGATGCAATAAATGGAAAATCTTTTCATTTGATTGGTGCAAGTCTACCTTGAGTAGCTCATGTTTTTAGAGACTTAACTATTGTCCCACCCTTCTATTTCTTCTCTCCTATTTTCTTGAAACTCTTTGAGTTTTTGTTGACCATTGATGAAGTGGCGTTGATTTGTTTTTCCAATGAAAACGAGAACGCCATCTTCGATCCCGGTATTTTACACCATCAAAGGACTTAGTCCTTTATACCGGTTGTTTTTGGGCCTTGTTTATCATGTAAGCCCCACCAAAAATTGACCACACCATGGTTATCCCTAAATGATCACATTTATGGGGATTCGAGCCGAGCTTTTGACTCGGTTATCAAAAACAAGGTGCCTCGTGGGGGAGACCCATGCTTATCCATGTACATATTATCGCTTTCTAATTAGTTTAATGTGAGGGGATTTGTGCCCTTCCAACCTTTGTTCCGTGGTTGTTTGTGAATTGTGGTTTTTAGATCATGATCTTCACGATTGGAGCCTCTCGTGTTTCGTTTATGGGAGCACTCGATCGTTTGCTTTGAAGACCTTTCTCAATATCCAAATGATATATCCTTTGATGTTCTAACCTTAGGTTTTTAGCACACTTCATAAACGGCTATTAATTTAATGGTTACACCCTTTCCATGCTAGATTAGGCATTCGACTACGTCTCTAGTATGGGGGTGTTTGCACCCCTAGACTCGAAACACTGAGGATAATGTTTAACTTTAGTATGGGGGGGTGAATAGATACTTGCCTTGCCAAACCTTCACGCTTTCCAAAGTTTATCGTTTTGTTTATCGTTTTTGTTGCAAAATAAGGCTAAAAATGGCCAAATTTTAAAATTTTTCTCATGTTTTATAAGTGTTTGAAGACACGAATGTAGATTTTCCGATGGCGAGAATAAGAGTAATTTTTGACTCAACCGTGCGTGTTGAGCACTTAGCTTTGATTCCTTAACTACACATTAGGCTAAGTCTCTTAAATGAGGACGAGAAATGATAGAGTTAATTATAAGTTACTATGGTAAACGTAGAGTACTCGTATTCTTTAAAAAACTCATGTGTTCTCGTTGTTTGCTTATTCTCCCTTCGCATGTAAATATTTTTTGCTTAATAAATATTGACTTAGCGGTTTAGTTAGGATTGTTGGGTTTCTAGTCTTTTCTAGTAGCTTCCGTGTAATTAAATTGGGAAGACATTAAGATATCGCCAGCGTCACGGTTTTGAAGTATTGGCACCCCAATAATCGAAAGCTTCACCTAATAATAAGATTTCAAGTGCTCACCAAAATCTAACAAACAACTTGAAGCCCCACAAGGCCTAAAATCTATGCAAAATTGAAAGTGATTCAAGCCTTAATCTTCGAAGCTTTAAAGATCCAAAATTCGCTTTAGCGTGAGGATATACGTCTTTGGCTAATAAAACCACCGATGAGGCGGATAATAAAAGGCAAGGCAAGACCGAAGTCATAATAAAAGCTTCATGGCGAAGTTGAATAAAAGATGGAGGTAAACCAAAGATAATAAGGCCCTTCCGTTAGGGGGCGTATAAAAGTCTTGGTAATAAGTCTCATGTTCAAAACCGTTATAAAACCGTGTTTATCGATTCTTTTTGTCGACTTAATTTTTTGACATCGTTGTCTATTAGGAGGGGTTATTGATTTGATGGTCTTAGTTACACCGTTAGGACTCTATTTTTAGACCTAAATCTCTATTATCGCATAAGTCAATGATGTATCCTCGTGATCATTAAGACAAAATAAAATATAAGAGATACAACTTAGGAATAATGGGAGGATAAGTACGTGATTGGGGCATATGAGTAGTGTTAGCATTACTAACTTATAATGACAATGATCTCGTTGCACGCTTGGCATGGAATTAGGGTGAAAATCGAGGACGACGAAATTATTTCTAACGAAGCATTCACGTGTTCTTATTCTATGAACCTAAACGTCCCATTTTGCGATGAAAATCATACATTATGTCTAAAACACAAGTAGTAGAAGTAGTAGTAGTGTAGTTAGTTTATCATTCTAATAAAATGAATAAAATTGAATTTTGGAGGTGCTATGATACTTTATTCTAGCATTGCGTGAGGGCACGGCAATGGTTTAGTATGGGGGAGTGATGAGACTGCTTTTATACATAGTATCATCTTCCAAATCGGGCTTAAAATGCATAAAATATCATTAAAAATACCAAATATATGCTCGTGTTTGTTACTTGTGTATTTTTAGGTACGGATATTGAGGAAATGGCAAAAGATCACAAGAATCATTAAAAAACGAACACGGGAAACAAAGCCGCACAATGAACCGGGCCCAAGTTTTGAATTTCCAAAAATACCCTTGAAGAATTGAAGATTGGCAAGATTGGTCCCTCTACTATTGGAGACTTAGAAATTTATACCCTTGCAAATCTCAATTATTGCATTTGGGTCCTTAAATTATCAAGTATTTACAAGATCAGTCCTTGGAGAATGAAGAATGTGCATTAAAGACCCTTGGAAAAAGTTTGCTATTTGAATGTGCCAAAAATGACAAGTATTGCAAACTATTTACAAAGGGAAAAGAAGTTTGGTGCTGTTATTTACAACATGGAAGAAAGAGGAAACATGGGGGGTCTTTTCTGCCAACTAACCAAACCACTATCACCACTCAGACCTTGACACGTCAACATAACCCACCCAAATACCCATTTACCCATACCCTACCCGACCTGCCCACCCATTAACCCAACCCAAGTTTATTAATTAAACTTGGTCAAAACCCTAGTCAAACCCTCCTAATTTTCCCTCTAAACACAATACTTAAAAAACAATTACCCCAAAACGAATCAAACCCACCCCTTAATCCCAGATAAACCCTAAAACCCCCCAGCCTTAATCACCCTTAATTCAAGGGGGTTTTCCCTAATCTGCTCCAGAACCATGATTCAACATCTCCCAAACCCATCCCACCTTTCATTTTGTCCTCACCTTCACCAAATGGGACCCCCCATTGTCCCCTGCTTAACCATTTTGGGCAAAGAACGAATCCCCCAGTCCATCAACGCTCCAAGTCGCATTCCTTGGTCCCAAAGGACCAAATGAACGACTCAAGATCATTTCAACAGCTGTCATATCACATGGACACCAACAAGATCACATGAAGACGAATTTTGACCATTTTCAGTCAAAACTTCAAGGGCAACTTTGGCATTTCAGCATTAGGGTTTAGTGATTCTAGATAGTTCTCTAGTGTAGTATAAAAGGAGGGTGCAACCTGTGCATACCCCTTTTGTTCCAGTTTTTTTAGCAAAATACTTGTAATCTCTTTTTAATTAATATAAAGTTGGTAATTTTTAAAGAAAAGTTGGTAAATTATTTTAAGCTAGAATACTGAGTTCCATTTGAATTTATTCAAACACTTTGTGTTTGAAAATTTCAGAAACATAGTTTCTGAAATAGGGAAATTTTTGGTGAAAATTATTTCAAGGTTTGATTCTCAGGATTGTAAGTTGTTTGTTTAAGGTGTTTTTGGAAGGAAAAGTATTGGAAATATTTTGAAAAGATTTTGAAAAAGGTTTAAGAAAGAAGGAAAAATCAGATATTGTGTTTGCTTGTGTTTTTCATTTTCTTTTTGCAGGTTTCATTGTTGATTGTTTGATAAAGGTTCTGCATAGACCCGTGTCTATAGGAGGTGGCAAAGCATCCACTAAGGGTCCTGGATGTAGGACCCTTAAGGTAGCACCCTCATTCCATTTTCATTTTTAGTTTTGTGTTCTCATATGGTGTTTATGTGAATTGCATGTAATCTGCTTGTTTGTTGGTTTAAGTGTTTGAGTTTGCTCCTTTTAGGACTTAATGCATGTTAGAAGCTATTCAGATCACTTTGGTTGAGTTTTAAAGGATTTTGGTGTGTTAATTTTGATTTCAGAAACTTAAGAGGGTGTTTGGATTAGTTGCTTACTTGAGATTTGTGACAAGTTTTGTGTTAAAACCAGTCTAGTTACACTCTCTAGGTTATTATTAGGTTATAGGTGTAATAGTTTGCTGTTTGGTCAAGTATTAAACACATGTGCATGCTTAAAAATTGGTATAAGGGTCAAAAATCAGATAAGTGCCTTTGTGACTGATTTTGGTGAAATTTGTGCTTGATTCTTGATAAGCTGCTAGATTTAAGGTTATTCCAGGGTTTGCTATTGCTTATATGTTATTTGGTCAGCTTATATGCAAGATTTGGCTTATTGAAATTAGCTTTTGTGCATGTAAAATCAGCAAAGTACACTCAGACCTTCATTGTTGCTTAATCAGAAACTTTGTGGCTTAATTGAGTGAATTTTTGCTAAGTGATTGCTTGTTTTTTGTGTATAATCTGACTCCTTATACTCAACTGAGTATAAGGGTGCCTTTTTGTCCAAAATAAGCTATCAAATAAGCTTTCCTAAGCTTATTGGTCTCCTGACCAAATTATTGCACTAGCAGTGGAAGAAAGTTTCCCCTGCTATCACACAAGTTCCCACTGCTAAGCTAAAGGACAAAAGTCCAACCACATGTCACTATCAGATTTTGTCTTTTTTGTTTTTAGTGGGTGATTTTAGGAGTTAGGACCTGATTTTTGTTTTGTTATTTTTCTTATTTTATTTCTGGATTTTTAGTTTAATTAAAAATTTTATCACTGTTCATTTTATATTTTTTAGATTAATTAGTATTATTAATTAACTTTAAAGTTTCTGTTTTTGGAATTTAGTGCCAAAAAGTAATATTTTTCAGTTTAATCAATTTTCCTGGACTTAGAATATTATTTTAAGATTTTTGGTTAAAAAAGATTTTACTGTTCATCTTTTAATTATTTTTTAGAATTAATTTAACTTAATTAGGGTTTTAATTAAACTAGTTTTGTCTTTTAGTGGTAAATTTTATATTTTTCAATCTTTTTCAATTTTCTACTGTTCAATAGAGTGATTTAGGATTTTTAAAATTGGTAGATTATTTTTAGCATTATTTTATTATTTTTTATAATTATTTTAGTTTTAAAATAGTTTTTAGTCATTTAAAAATAGAAAAATAGTTTTAAAAAATTAGGAAAAATACTTTTTAGTTTTTAGATAATATAAGTAAGTTATTTGTTCAATAAAATCATATTTTGGACATTTTGATTAATTATATTTAATTTTAGGGCTTTAATTAGCATTTAAAATTGAATATTTAATTAATAAAAGGTTTTAAAATATTTTTATTGGATTTTATTTGTTATTTATATTATTTTGGACTTGTTTTAACTTTTAATTAACTTTTAGGTTTTATTTTTATTTTCGTCACGTGTTTTCGTCTTAGTTTAATCCGTTTTCGTAACTGTCTCGTCTTTTCTTTCTCATTTCTCATTTCTATTCTCATAACAATAAAATCATCAATCAAAATCAATTCATTACACAACACACGTGCCTCCTCGAGAGAACGATCCCCACTTAAGGGTCATAAGTGTTTACGTTTTCCTAAACGTACACTTAACGCTTACCACTATTTTACCTCCTTTTCCTAAAGGTGTGTAAAAACTCCAATATCAATTATGCATAACTGGAAGACCCTTAATATAACAATTATCGAAACTATAACTCGTATAAACACAAAAAAAAACACAACGAAATACTTTTCAAACGCGTAATGCTTTATTAACTATTATAAACAAAGTATTACAAAGTGCTATGAATACACCGTTGAATCACAATAGGAATTGAACCCTAGAACAAGTAAACTTGATTCGAGACTCAAGTTTACAAGGGAACCTATGAGACGCTGGTAGACAGCTGAGGGATCAGTGGTTCCAAAGAGAGAAAGAACTTAGATAATTTATCCAAGCACGAGGGTTGCATTAACTCTTCTTTCTCACTCCTATTTATAGTGGTACGAGGTTGCTTCCTTAGTGGGAGTAGTTGATATGTGTCATCTTCTGAATGGAAGAGTACAACGTATTAAATGCATGTCCAAATCGATACATACCTTTAAACTACTTTAGGTGAACAGTTCTGCCAACTGTTAACCTTTTGTCCTACTAGGTCGTACTAGGCTTTATCTTGAATCTCTTGTTTTGTCCCGCTCAAAACACTTTGTAGATTCTCCCGCCTAAACTATAAAGGATTGGACAAGCTTTGCTTGTATCAGACTTCTAGGGTTCTTAAGTGATCTCTGAGTATTTTTAACTCAGAGATCCTTGAACACCAGCACATTCCTTCTACATCCCAGCTATACATAATCGTTGGTAAGTATGACTTCAGATAGTCTTCGACTTCTCTGACGTTGTCTTTGACTTGAATGTTCCTGGTGTGCCAACTGAGGTTTTGCCTTCCGCTGGTCTGGTCTATGTCGCTGGTCCTCTCAGCGACCAGTAACACTTAGTCTAATTTAAACAAATCTAAACTGGGTCATAGTTAAAACTTTCATTGGCCCAACAATCTCCCCCTATTTGTTTATAAATTATACTAAGCCTAGAATTATTGTAAGTGAGTACACAGCTTCTTCTTACACATAATTTTAACAAACATACCTCAGAGTTTTATTGAACATAAAGAACCTAGTCTATTACAAAGACACCCAGTGGTGTAAAATAAAACAAAACAAATGGTTCTTCAACGATTGAGGACTTGGTCACAGATTCTCTGAGCTTCAACTTTATCACTCCTGGAGTTGATGATCAGCTCAACTTCAAACTCAAAATCATTAGCTAATTTACAGTTCCTTAGGATGCCTTGTTTGAGTCTGATGAGTTGGATAGTTGAGGCCAGATGAAGTTCATTCATACTCTAAAAGCAATACTCACAATTACCATTCATAAAGACCATTCCTGTCTCTGGTTCTGAGTATACTTGGCCACCCACTATCTTAGCAATCTCCTTGGGAAGTACAAGGTTTCTGTGTATTCCATCTACCACAACATTCTCAATGACCAGCTTCTTTACCAGAGGCCCCATTGGGGTTTTCCTTTTCCTTGGTCCTTGAGTTGATTGTTGTTGTGATAGTTGAGGAGGCAGAGGTAGCTTCAGCTTCTTAGCAATGTCTCTTACCTAATTAAGCTTTGCTTGAATGTTTTTCATCATTTGGGCAACACCAGGCCTAGTCTTCTTTTGGGCAAGGGACAATACTTCTAACCATTCAGAGAGGCCAAGATCTTTGAGTCTAAAGTCACTGAAGACTTTGTAGTTAGTTATTTGATTATCTCTGTATAAGGTCATCGCCACTCTTTTGTCTTTGTTAGTGTAACAAGTGTACTTGGTGATTTGACCAGGCTCTACTCTTTGGTCCACTATTCTCTCATATTCCTTTTGGAGGTTGCTCCTTTTTACTTCAAGTTCTTTGAGCTTATTCAGCTGAGCTTCCTTTACAGCTGGAGAGAGTAGTTTGTTCAGAGCTTCTTTGCTCTTAATTTCAGTAGCTCTAATATCAGCTAACCTCTTTTGTTGCATGATTTGATCCTTTACCTGCTCTGGGGTTAGTAATGGTTCATCAGCGCTTTTGAATTTGTTCAAGTCAGAGTGTCTGGCTGTAGATCCACCTTCTTCTTGGAGGGAGTGAAGGGTTGTTTCAGGCACCTCAGTGGCAATACCTTTTCCCTTGTCCTTTGTCACCTCAGTGATGGGATTGAAGGATCCGATGGGTTTTGGTGTTGGGATCTCTGTTGAGGGTGCTGGTTGTTTAAGTGATTGCTCCCCCTTAGGTGGAGTAGTATCCTCTTCTTCTTCTTCAGAGGTAGAAGTTGCAGAATTCTCCCCCTCAGGCATGGCGCCAGTAGAAGCTGTGCCTGATCCAGGTTTGAGGAACTTAACAAATTCTTGATGGACAAACAAATATATTTCTTTAAGTTCCTCTTGTAATAACTCCTGAAGAAGTTTCCTGGAAGGTTCAAAAGCTTTGGTAACGACAACAACATTAGCTTTGACAGCAGCAGTGAGGACTGATGGCATGTATTGCTGGAGACTCTTGTTTTGAACTGCTGGGAGTTGAGTTTTCAAGGCATTTCCCAGTAGTTGCGGAAGCAGTGCAGTCATAGAGGATTCCACAGATGAGGTTAGTGAAGTCTCTAGGGTTGTGGTGAGTTCCTCAGCAACATCAGTGAGTGTTTGTATTTTAGAGAGGATGACATCATTTGTGACTTTAGGCTTAGTGATACTGATGTCTCCCATTTTAACCCAGAGTTCCTCAGCAGCTAGTTCCTGAACATCCTTCATTCTTGGAACATGGATAGTCTTGAGGTGTTGCAAATGCTCTAAGTGTTTCATGGCCCCCAGTTCCATGACATTTGGCAAAGTTGGGAAGGGAACTGGGGTTGGTGTACAGAGCCTCTGGTCCCATAGCTGCTTGGCAGCTAGTTCCTGAACATTTTCCATAGATGGGAAGGAAATGGGCTTCAATTCAGATGTGACTTGGTCATCATCAGCATCCATATCAGCATAGTCTGAAATGGTCAGGTCATCTTCAATGATAAATACCTCATCTTCTGGCATGGAGTCAATGTCTGACATATTATCTATATCAATGAGGGTGGCAACAACATTTTCATCACCAGCGATGGAGTAAGCCTCATCATTCTGTTGTTCTTCATGAAGATTATGAGCCTGTTATGACATTTGTTAGTAACTAGTGTGAAACAAATATGAAGTTATAGATCGCCATTCGCTGCCCCTAGGAAAGCTGAGTGTGATTATCCTGCCCCCCTAAGGATTTCTCCTTGGGACTCTTTTAGTGTGAAACAGATATGTTGAAGGGTCGCCATTCGCTTCCCCTAGGATAGGTGGGTGTGATTATCTAGCTCCCCCATAAGGATTACTCCTTGGGACTCTTTTGATTTGTGAAAACTATGTGGTGAATGGTCGCCGTTCGCTGCCCCTAGGATAGCTGGGTGTGATTATCCAGCTCCCCTTGAAGGATTGCTCCTTGGGACTCTTTTAATTGTGAAGTAATGGTAGTTAAAGGTCGCCTTTTATCGCTGCCCCTAGGTAGACTGAGGTGATTATTCAGTCCCCCCAAAAGAATAAATTCTTTGGGACTCTTTTCGTTATGACATATTTGAAGGTAAAGGTCGCCCTATCGCTGCCCCTAGGAAGACTGAGGGTGATTATTCAGTCCTCCCAAAAGAATAAATTCTTTGGGAATCTTTTTCATATGATGGGACCCAGAGACCACGTGAGGTGTAGAGACTCTGGGTCGGGACCTATAGCATGCTCAAGTTGTTATGGACAAGAGCACAGTCCAGAGGGTGAAGGATCATCGGGGTGCATTAAGAGCACAAATGAATCATATCCTAGTGTTAAGACAACGTGTACAGATAATCCTAAGAGATCTAGGTGCTGACACAGACACTCTATGGGTTGAGGCAAACCCTAAAACTTCATCATTCTCTCATACAGAAATATGAGAGTGATTGTATGTGATCCTCCAAGAAGAAAAAAATGGCGAACTAATACCTGAGAGATATTAGCGTGGAGAAGGTTCTTAGTCGTCTCTGTTGACAAGGAGATGCTAGACTTTGGCTGTTTGTCAGTTGTAGGCTCTTTAACCACATCCTCCAGAGAAGGGGATGGGTTATTCTTGGTCTTCTTCTTCTTTGAAGGATTAACAGAAAGGGGTTTCGGAGGAAATGGGGATGTCTTTCCTCTTCTTCTTCTTTTCCTTGAGCGCCTTGGGCTGAGAAGTAAACTGCACAGAGGTCTTGGACAAAGACTTGTCAGTTTGTATTTCAACATTCACCTCATTGTGAGGGATCAAGGGCTCTCCATCATCAGTGAGTAACCCAGCAACCTTCATCATATGCCTGCTGAGAGGCACTTCATCCTCTAAGGGAGTCTTCAGTGAGGCTGGTGTGATGCGATAGGGAGAGAAGGAGTGAAGTTCATCATTGGTGTAGGTTTCACCAAGCATATCCTCTATGATGAGAGAGATATATCTTGTGTAGTAGATGGTGGCCAGTCGATACTTCTTCCCTTTGTTTTCCAACTTTGAAATGAGGTCGGTGTAAAGTATGTGGGCGATCCCTATATCCTGCCCCCAAATCAAGCTGTAAGAAATTGCTTGATGAGCATCATTTAGCTGATCATGCGACCCCTGGTTTCCTCCCAGACATTTCACTATGTAAAGCATCAGCGTCCTCCATATGGGTGAGAAGTAATTCACCTTGATCAGTGATTTGTTCTGAAGCCTTGGGAGGTGAAGGGTTTGTCATCGTCATCATGAGGACGAAGGGTAGCCAGAGCCTTCTTCACTGTGGCGCTGGCTGGCACAACGGACATGCCTTCATTGACAGGAAGTCCAATGACTTTGGCAAAGGTGTGGAAATCAAAGGTGAGAGGTTGTGGATGTGTAGAAAGGTTGGAGGTGATGTGTGAAGAGGTTTGATCAACTTCAACGTTGTACAAGAACTCCCTCAAGTATTGATGGTAGCATGTGGAGGGTTCCCTAGTTATGGCTTCGTTAATGGTGGAGTTATTGAGGAAGGATAACAAAGGATGGTAGAGAGGATTGTTATGTTCCAAGAGAGATACACAGTTGTTAAGCGCGATCTTCCCATCATTTATCCTAAAGTCTACATTCGAGGCGGCCAATACGGTGAACGAGGTGTTTGTTGATGAAGACGCCATTGTTGTTTGAAGGAAGAAATGGAGGATTTGAAGAAGATGAATAGTATGTGTGTGTGAAATAATGAGTAATGTGGTATAGAAAAGTGAGTCAAGGGTTTTGAAAAAAGTTTTGCCGTTTTACAATTAAAGCATTAAATGCAAATGTTTACCTTTTAGGAAAAATAGTACCCCTTGACCCTTCCTGTGGTTTTTATGTCCCCTTGGAAAGTGGAAAAGTTGTTGAAATTGAAGGACAATCATTTGAATTAAATAAGGGAATATATTAACTTCCATTGGAATGTAACTACCTCGTTACATTCAATTCCCTTAAATGCCTAGAGACAGAGATCACTTATCAGATTTGTTTACCAATATTGAGCATACCCAGCTCAGCAACCAGCCTAGTAAAAGTTGGCTCAGCCAGAGTCTTGGTGAAAATATCAGCGAGCTGGTATTCAGTGGGTATAAAATGAAGCTCGATATCACCTTTTAAAATATGGTCTCTGATAAAGTGATATCTGATGTCAATATGCTTAGTTCTAAAATGAAGTACTGGATTATTGGAGATGGCTATAGCACTCGTATTATCACATAATATAGGAACCTTTTCATAATTGATCCCATAATCAGCCAGCTGACTTTTCATCCAGAGAACTTGAGCACAGCAACCAACGGCAGCTACATATTCAGCTTCAGCTGATGACATGGCCACTGAGTTTTGTTTCTTTGCACTCCAGCATACCAACTTTCCTCCAAGGATTTGACAACTCCCAGAGGTGCTCTTTCTATCAAGGTAGCACCCTGCATAGTCTGAGTCAGGGTAGTCTTTGAGGTCGAAGCATGATCCATTTGGATACCAGAGACCCAGTGTGGGAGATCCTTTTAAATACCTGGAAATTCTTTTGACAACTACAAGGTAGGATTCCTTGGGGTTAGCTTGGTACCTAGCACAGAGACATGTGGCAAATTGTATGTCTGGTCTGTGAGGTACATCAGTGTCCCAATCATGCCTCTGTATAAGGTCTCATTAACAGAGACCCCTGAGTCATCAGCTCCCAAGTTGTTGGGAGGAAGCATGGGGCATTTCACTGATGCACAATCAGACAGATCATACTTCTTGAGCAAATCCTTAACATATTTTTCTTGACAAATAGAAATTCCTTTTGAATTTTGTTTGATTTGAAAACCCAAGAAAAAAGTTAATTCCCCCATCATGCTCATTTCATACTTTTTGGTCATAAGTTTAGCAAACTGTTTGCTCATTGTAATATTGGTTGAACCAAATATTATATCATCCACATAAATCTATACTAAAATGACATCACCCTTGGACCTATAAGTGAACAGGGTTTGATCAATGGTACCTCTGACAAATTTATTTTCAAGTAAGAATTTTGATAGAGTTTCATACCAGGCTCTAGGCGCTTATTTCAGCCCATAGAGTGCTTTGTGAAGTCTGCAGACGTGATCAGGAGACTCACTGCTTTCGAACCCAAGGGGTGATAGACATATACTTCCTCTGCAAGCTTACCATTTAGAAAAGCACTCTTCACATCCATCTGGTATACAGTGAACCCCATATAAGCTGCAAAGGCTAGGAAGATTTTGATAGCTTCCAATCTGGCTACTGGTGTAAACGTTTCATCATAATCAATGCCCTCAGATTGATTGTACCCTAGCACCACAAGCCTAGCCTTGTTTTTAACAATCATGCCAGCTTCATCCCTCTTGTTTCTATAGACCCACTTAGTTCCAACTACTTGTTTTCCAGCTGGAGCTTTTACCAGAGTCCACACCTTGTTCCTCTTGATCTGATTCAGTTCATCTTCCATGGCAACAACCCAGCCTTCATCTAGAAGTGCAGCAGACACATTCTTAGGTTCATCTCCAAAGAGGAAATCAGCGAAAAGGCATTCATTCGTTGAGGCGGTTTCCAAAGATCTCAACTTTCCTCTGGTAGTGACTCCCTCGTAGGGTTCACCAAGAATATTCACCAAAAGAATATCTTGGTTCCTACTCCATTTGGATTGAGGAGCAGGAGTCTCTGTGTGTTCAGGAGTCACATCAGGTTCAATGAATGCTGGAGGATCTTCATATATTATTTCTTCATCCATAATCTCTTCATTTGAGATAGAGAGATTGGTTTGGTAAGATCAGCATTCACTACTGTGGGTGGAGTGATAGATTCAATAATTGCAACCTCTGGAGTGATGTCAGAGATTTAGTGAGGACCAAATGCATGAATATATAGAAATTCCTTATGACATGCCTGAGGTGATTCCTTGGGATTTGAGAAATCATCCTTTGGATATGATTTAACTTTATTGAAATTAATGTCACATTCTTCTGGGTTGGTGTGAGTAATGACAGCATCTGCTTCATTAAAGGTAACATGAATGGATTCTTCAAGTTCTTGCCTGCGAATGTTGAATACTCTATAGGCTCTAGAGGTGGGAGAGTAGCCAACAAAGAATCCATCATCTGATTTTTCATCAAATTTTCCTAGATGATCTTTGTAGTTGTGAATGAAAACAGGGCAACCAAAGACATGGAAGTAGCTTACATCAAGGGCTCTCTTCCCATACACTTCATAAGCGGTCTTGCCATGTCTCTTCACAATAATAGATCTGTTTTGTGTGTAACAAGCTGTGTTCACAGCTTCACCCCAAAATTGTTTTGGAAGTCTTGATTCGCTGAGCATGGTTCTAGCAGCCTCTATGAGAGTTCTGTTTCTTCTTTCAGCGACACCATTTTGTTCAGGGGTGCCTGGGTTTGAAAAGTTCTGTGAGATTCCCTTTTCATCACAAAGGGCTTCCATGGCTTGGTTCTTAAATTCAGTGCCATTATCACTTCTGATAGCCTTAACTCTGCAGTCATTGAAGTTCTCTATTTCTCTGATGAAAGACATTATTCTTTCAGCTGCATCACTCTTTCTTTTGAGAAAGAATACCCATGTAAATCTAGATAATTCATCTACAATGACTAGTGTATATTTGTTGTGATTAAGGGATTGTGGTTTTACTGGCCCAAATAAGTCCATGTGAAGAAGATGGAGGCACTTATTTATGGAGAATGATTGCTTTGTTTTAAATGAGGCTCTGTGGTGCTTCCCTTTCTCACAGGCTGAGCAGGGTCTGTCTTTGGTGAAGGTTAGAGAGGGAAGCCAAACCACTAAATCATTCTTGGCCAGTTTGTTGATGTTCTTGAAGTTCAGGTGGGAGAGTCTCTTATGCCATAGCCAATTTTCACTATCGGATGCTTTGGCAAAGAGACAGGTGTTCTTCCCTTCTGGACATGATGTCATGTCAATGACATACACATCCCTTCTTATGGGCGCAATTAGAACAACATCATCATTCTGATTGAAGATTGTTCCTTGGGGCATGGTGAACAGAACTTTGAAACCAGCATCGAAGAGTTGACTAATGCTGATTAAGTTGTGTTTTAGTCCATTGACATAAGCAAACCTTGTGAAGGTTATACCATTGCAATCCACTGAGCCATAACCCTCAGTAGCCCGTGAGGAGTCATCTCCAAAGACTACTTTTGGACCAGACTCCTTCTTATATCTATGCAGATATTGTTTAACCCCTGTCATGTGTCTGGATCACCCACTATCCAGATACCAAACAGATTTCTTCAAGTATGCCTGCATAGATATAACAGATCCAGATTAGTTTCGATGATGAACCTACTTTCCAATGGGTCCATGCTATCGCTGACCAGCGACATTGGGTCTTCTCTGGTTCCTTTCTCCCCCTCTTTGGTTGCAGTCTCTGGGTTTATGACGCATACTTCCACAAATGTCACATCCAGGATAATGCTCACACTCATTAGAGTGATGGTCAAAGAAGTCGCAGTACTTGCATGGGGGATTTGGTCTACGAGAATTGTCTCTGGGTTTGGGCTCAGGTCTCCTAGAGGGACTGTGAGGAGTTTTAGACCTTAATTGAGTTCTTGTTCTTTTAACAACAATAGTCTCCTCATGCTCTCTAGAGGTGTGTTCAGTAGACTCACATGTGATACATTTTGGTTTCTTGGTGCAGTCCTCAGATGAATGATTTTTGAAACCGCAATATTTGCAAGGTCTGAATAAAGCTCTCCCCTTAGAGCTACTTGATCCTTCACCAAGAGAGTTAACAGATGGATTGTTGACTCTGGGGTTGATCTGTTCTTTCAACCCCTTTACTTCTTCCATCAAGGTGAGGAGAAGTTGCTTGGTGGGTGAAAGCTCTTTAGGGGGAGGAGTGGGTTTGGTGGAGTCCTTGGCCACAAAAACCTTTTTGTGCGCTTTATCAACGACTTTGAGAATTGAATTCCCAGGGGTTTTGGTTGGAGGTTTTGGGCCAAGCAAGGAATCAGATAGGTTAGCACCAGCGAGTCTTGGTGGAGCTGGTGCCTCTGATTTCTTGTCAGAGTCCTTCTCATCCACAAAGGTGGAAGATGGAGAAGAAACATCTGAAGGGACAAATTTAACATTGGGTACAGATATATGATTTTTGAACCTACCTTTCCCCCCAATAGCCTGAACCACATCACCTGGTATGGCTTCAGCAACTATTTCTTCCACTGTGGATTGAGCCAAATTCCATGTTTCAATGGTTCTTCTGAGTTTAGTGTTTTCATTAGTTAAAGACTCATTTTCAATGGACAATTTGCTTACTTTATTTTGAAGTTGATTTGCAAGATTCACAAAAGGTTTGAGATTAGTTAACTCAGATTGACAAAGATTTAACTCTGTTTTAAGACTATGAAACTTGTTTAACAGGTTTTTTCTTTGCTCTTCCACAAAGTGGAGGTCAAATAAGGTATAATCACTGACATGGTCTCTATTAGGACCTTCAGGCATAGAAAGCAATCTTTGTACCTTTTTCATGGTGATGTCCACCCATTCACCAGATCTTGCTTCACTCTTTCCCAAAGCAGGTTCTTCATCAGCGACTGCCATAAAAGCTCTAACAGTAGTGGTTCCTTCATCCTCAGATGTGAGAGGTTCATCATCCCAGTCAAATGAAGCAGCAATCAGACCTTTTTCAGTCTTTTTATTGTCCTTTTTCTTAGCTACATCTTCAGCCTTTTGGTTGAGTTTCATCAGCTCAGCTTTCAAGGCTTTGTACTTAACATTGTAGTCCTTCTTTCCCTCTGAGTCAGAGTGGGAAGTTTGCTTGAAAGGTGGGGTAGAGAACTTCTTCTTGCTGTTGTGGTTGTTGTTGGATGATGGAAAGCTTGGAGAGGAGGTTTTGTTTGACCAGCAATCTTTCTAAAAGTGGCCAATCTTTCCACAAGTGTAGCATGACACCTTGGATTTATCAACCTTGGCAGCTCTAACTCTACCTGATCTCTTGTAGTACCTTGGATTTATCAACCTTGGCAGCTCTAACTCTACCTGATCTCCTTAGCAGAGTTGCATTTGATAATGGACTTCATAATGTTCTTGGGTAGGCAAGAGACTATGATACTTTTGAGTCTCTTGTCCTGGTTAGCTTGACGTCTATCCGCTGGAGACCATTGCTTAACAGGCTTCTTAATGGGTCTCTCAGGGGTAGAGGAAACGGCCAGTGGTACATAGGGACCATTTTCTAAGATTTCTATCAAGAAAGGTTCTAATCCATCTAAATATATAAGAAATTCACTCTTCCAACTTGAAAAATCTTCTTCATCAAACGCTGGAACATTGGACACATGTGACCCCCCACGAACATCAAGAAGTTGGGGAAGGTCATCATCATTATTACCATTGCTTACAACCGGTGTAGGCATGGTAGTAGATGTGGTGGCCGGTGCGTTGGTCGAAGTGGTACCTTGACTGGTTTGACCAAAAAGTGGTGGTATAGGAGGCATAGTTTCAGTCATATTAGGATCTTGATTTTAAAAACAAGAACGGTTTATAAAAAGTTTTGATAAGTGTGAAAACACTCATCAATAATGATCCAAATACCACTCAAAACACAGTCAAATACATTATTTTAACTTTAAAATATCAGAATTATGCGTGTATTTGTGTTTCATGTGTTTTCAGGTAAGAAAGATACATTTTGGAACAAAGACGCGTTTTCAAGGGATTTATATCACAAAAGACGAAGAAAAAGACGAAAAGATGATTCAAGGACCTTATTTGCCAAGCTTTCGAAGATCGAGGACTGAACTTGCAATTTTTAACAAGATAAAGGATGAAAGGAATTGGTTTAAAAGCTTTTAACCTAAATTGAAAAGGAAATACAAGATAAGGGACTAAAGGAGAATTTAATGAAATAAGTTTACTATACTTGGTCAAATTTGACCAAACCGGTCAAAACTCACAACCCAAATACACGTCTTCGTCTTCTCAAAGAAGAGAGAGAAAGTGATAAACGGTTTCTTTCTTTTCATCCACCAAACCTGCAAACGCGAATCAAGACAAATCCAAGGGGTTTCAGCCAAAGATCAAAACTACAAAAGTGTTTCTCTCCTTCCCCTCTACATGATGATGGCAATCAATTAAATCAATACTCAAGAACGAAGAAAGCCCCAAATGTGATGAACTTGAAGGACGAGTGCAATCCTCGTATTAAACACGTGTCCAATCCTCATTGGATTGAACACGTCACAACACCTCCTTTCGCTGGCTATAAAAAGAAGACGAAGCTCTCATTTGCATTCGGTTAGCTTAGGTGTAGATTACACCTAGTTAGTTAGAATAGATAGTTAGCTTTATGATTTTCAGTTAAGTTTTCAGATAAAAGTTTGTTTAGAATCTGTTAATTAGTTAATCAGTTTGTAACCGGTTTTCTTATTCACCATTAATGGAAGATCTTAGCTTTTCATTTTTTCTATCTTTTTAATCTTGATAATTGCAAGTTCATTCAGATTTCTGTCTTTCTTTGATGATCCTGTTCACGAGATATTATTGTAGATAGAAGAATGATGATAACTTTTAGCTCTCTGTTACTGTTCCCATTTTTCAGTTACATTTTAGTCAGGTAGTTGCTTATGGTTTAAACATCTTTTCAGTTTTGGTGAATAGTGTTTTTCAGTGTTAGTTTCGGCTTTACATTCAGACTAAGTTTGTTAAGCTTGTAAATAGTGTGTTAGTTTCTGTTTCTCCTATGATAAATTGAGTTCAGTTTTTTACAAGCTTTTCATAATCTGAATTTTCAAGCATCTTTTCTTCTCCACTGATATTGCTGATATGATAAGTTCTATATAGAGTTTAAGCATAGTTCTTGAATTCAGCATAGCTTTCAAATTAGTAGAAGAAATTAGTTAAGAAATCAGTTGAGTAGAAGATCAGTTTCTAAAACATTTTCAGTCAATATGTTTGGTTTTGCTTATGCAAGAAGCGACTATTAGTGGCGTTAAATCAGCAGATCAGATAGTATTCGTTTAGGAGATTTGTGTAGATCGAATTCTGTTTTGCAGGTTTCGTTATGCAGGTTCGCAGGTTGATTTTTGTTCGATAGTAGATCACGGAGTAGAATACAGTTCAGACTAGTAGTAGTACTCAAGGTGCATCTGTTTTAAGCCGGCTCAGCGCCGCGTTTCTCGACATCAAAGGACTAGGCCTGGATGATGTCGGTTAAGCACGTTTTTAATTTTCTGCTTTAACTGTAACAGTAGTATATCAATAGTGTAGACTTGCTTGATCTTTATATCAATCTGCTTTATATATGTACTCCTTGTTTCATTTTACTGCGATTAGCTAATATAATCTGCTAGATTGTTACGGTAGTAGAGTAAATCTGCTTGTTTGCTATATGATATGTGGATCTTTTGCTTGCAATCTGATTTGAGTTCTTGATTTTCTGATTTGAGATACTTAGCTTATAATATGTTTAATAGCTGTATAGCTTGATTCTAGACTTTTAGCTTTATAAGATTTGTTCATTTGCTGTTATAAGACTGTTTGGGATTAGGTGATATAGTTGGATCTGCGTTAGTTGATTAGGCGATAAACGTGTAAGAAGTCTAGAGTAAAATTTCATATTAAGTCAGCATGGTTAAGTTTACATCAGTCTTAGTAGGATTCATATTGAGTAGGTTAGTTAGTAGTTATTAGTTCTGTTAAATACAATTTGTGACACGTCAGTTCTTATTTTTGGTTAAATGGATCAGCTAGATTTTTGATTGGGCCATTATTAATATTAGTGATTAGTAGCTTAAAATCTAGTTGGACTTTCAATAATAACAGATATACATTTAGTGTAAAGAACTTTAATATGTAGAACTAGTTCACTATCTCTTTTTGGGCTTAGTTCTATTTTGGGCTTGTTGAAATTTGCTTAAGTTTTTTTTACTTTGCCAATTTCGTTTATTGATCTGATAGATTTACGTTGTAGAATTAGAATTGATTTTGTTGAATAGATTTATATTAGTAGAATAAAATTGTATTTTTTTTCATTTTTACATTT
This sequence comes from Glebionis coronaria, assembly GCA_025667525.1. Lineage (NCBI taxonomy): Eukaryota > Viridiplantae > Streptophyta > Magnoliopsida > Asterales > Asteraceae > Glebionis > Glebionis coronaria. The sequence goes on along the minus strand of CM046879.1, from coordinate 443,289,157 downwards.
TGTGCATTTAATTGTCGTAATTGCAATATGTTTTTAGCTTAGTACATATACGTAGCTAGATAGTATTTTTACATTTTTACGTGTTAATTGCCAATTAGACATAGAATTCCAAAAAAAGATCTTACAACCAAAAACAATCAAGTCTTTGCTTAAAACGTTATATCAATTCGAATCGATACCGAGAAAAACGAACTTAAAAAGACAAATATTAAATGGCGCCGCTGCCGGTTCTTTTCGTGAAGATTAACGATTTCGAGTGAGGCGATTGGATTTTGGGATCCGTTCACTTTGTGAACGTTATTTTTACGTATTATAATCAAAAACATAAAAAAAAAATCAAAAAGATAAAAATACAAAAAAATAAAAAAATCACAAAATCAATTCTTTTCCTAAAGAATTGAACCAAAAAAATAAAAAATCCAAAAAGTAATCTTTTTCCTAAAAGATTACAAAAAAAAAATATATATTATATCGTTTTCATTGCTTTTTACGTAGATATAGTATTTTTCTTAAAAAAACAAATAAATACAAAAATATTTTTGATATATTATTATATGTAAATAAGTATACGTATAAGAACAACCAAGTTACCTATTTCCATAAGTATTGCCGAGGCAATACACCGTGTTGAGGGGCGTTCCGGTCCTTGACACGCGTATCGATCCAATTTAATTAAGCAAGAATAGATAAATACTTCCAATAGGCAATAATTCGAAGAATACAAACTACTAAAGTGAATAGATAGGCGACGTGCTATAAAATGCCGTCTAAGGGTTAATAGGTACTTAAGTGCTTCGCGCCACCTAACCCCCCGTTCACTAGTGCGTATTTTGAGAAGGAAGGCTTTATTGGGGGTCTTGCACCCAAGTAGTAATTATATATATACTTTCTTGTGGATTTTTCATATCGAAACTCGAAGAGGATAATCTTATTCTTTTCAAAGTCGACCGAGGGCTACTCCCTCATTCCTCGTGTTTACTTACACGTGTACTCGCACACGTGTAAACATACCACCTTTGGTGTATTACTTCCTTCCCTGAGGAAGCTTTTAAACGTCATTATACTTGTATATACATTCGGCCACCTTGTTAAACATGGATACTCGTTCCATGTGGGAGATTTTGCAACAACAATCCGCCAACGTTAATTATTCGCCTTGTTCGACTTGTGGTGGTCCACACGATACTTATTTATGTGATCAAAATCATGGCTATTATGGGGAGGGATATGCTTACAATGGAACCGAGAACCCTAATTTTCGACCTAACATTCAAATGGACTACACTTGTAATGACTATATGGGCTATTCCGGTTTTTCATTACAACCTCCACCATCATTTCATGATCAAACCTTTAATGTGCCATACCAAAACCAAGGATTTTCCAATTATGAAGGTTTTCAAAACAATGATAATTTTCAAGGCTATAATCAAGAAACCTTTCATAATCAAGGATTTTCAAACAATGAAGGCTTTCAAAATGATGAGAATTTTCCATGCCATAATCAAGACACCTTTCAAGATCAAGGGTTTTCACATTCGACCATTTTGCCACACATGGATACTCGTCCTATTTTGGAGATATTACACGACGAGAAATATCGAGCTATGTATGGGCCTTGTATGACTTGTGGAGGAGCGTATAGGGAAAATAATTGTCAACGATATGTGGTTAATTATGCTCAAGGGTTTGATGCGAATTTTCAAACTCAAGAATTTTTAAATCAAGACGATTTTCAAAATGAAGAAAATTTTCAGAGTCCTATAAAAAAACCGTTAACAATCAAGGCATTTATCATTTCTTGAGTAAAGACGCTTTTAATATGGTAATGCAAGCACTTGAGACAATGCAAGAGTCAACTGATCCGAAAATCTTAGGCTTGAGCACATACATCTTGCAACACATGAGACCGAACGATGCTTTACCTGATAATGAGCCTTCTTTGAGAGTAGATGTTGAGGATGATACACTTAGTGATGTTCCTATTATAGACCCTTCCATCTCTCCACCGATTATACTTGAGCCATACACACCTTCATCACCTTTACCTCACATGGGACCCACCGACTCTTTCACCATGGGGGACGAGCCTCTTAGCACTAATACAAACACCGATTTGGATGAATTAACCGTTTCTAGTGTTGAGAACTTTATCCCAATCCAAAGAGAGTTTGAGGGTGTTTCCATTGAACCATGTGATGAGCTTTGTGTTGATACCTCTTCTCCTCATGATCACATTGAGATTTTATCACATATTGACCTTCATGCTACTACTAGTGATTTTGGTGACTTTGATCTTGATGAATTGTTTAAAGAAAGGGATAATGAGATTGAGGAAGAGTTTGTGAAAGACTTGACACAAATAGAGGATGAAAATTGTGATTCTAGTGACGCGTCTTATGCTATATCATCCGATGATTTGTCTTGTCAAGATAACATTCCTAATTTGGATGAAGAGTTTGCTCTTATAGGAAAAATGGATCCTTCTCCTCTACCACCTTATGATTCTTGTGATGAAACCTTTGATGATCCTTATGATAGTGATGATTCTTTTATTTTTGATGATGATGACTCCATTTCTTCTATGACTCCTTCACCTATTCCTCTAAGTGATTTTGTGATGAATTCGAATCCTCTTTTTGAAACATCATTTGAAAACCCACTTTTCCATCATGATGAAGAAACCAATGAGGATTTTAGTGATGATGAACCTTCTCTTTGTGATACACCAATATATGATGACTATAGTGATAATGAGTTTTTCACTTGTGAATCCCCATTTTTTGATGATCACACTTCCTTGAGTTTTAAGGAGTCACCAATCTTTGACAAACCAATCTATGATTCCTATAGTGATGAGGAGGGGTCTATCATTGATGAGAATGAGGAGATTCTAAAGACTGAAAGATTGCTTAGTGAAGATGAGTTGATAGATAAACAAATTGAAGATTATCTTAAGAGAGATGATATTGTGGTTGATACATCTTCTACTAATTGGGAAGAGGATATTCGTCTTATTGAGAACATGCTTTTTGGGACCCCTAGAGCCTACACCTTCTCCACAAGACACTATTAATCTTGATCCTCCTTTTTCTATGCCTTCTATGGAAGATTACCCACCTTTTGATGATGATGACGCGCCTAACATGGACATAATAGTTATGAATGTTTTGATACCTACACCTTCATATTCTCATGATGCTTTGATCACTAAGGGGGAATCTTATATGGTTGATATGAGCTCATCTTCTTATTTTCCCATGAAGGGAAAGGTTTTTGATCCTGGGATACGTAAATTTGAGACACCTTGGTTTTCATCTCCTTCACTTAAGAGTGTGATTTCGATTGATATGGACTTCTTGTATGAGCTTACTTTGGTGATGTTACCTATTTTGGAGTTGTTCGAATGTAGAGATGGAAATTATGTTTTTGATCCTGGAGTGCTTCATATATGAGAGCTTTCGTATGTTGGACAAACTTGAGACACGTTGGAAGGTTCCATTTATCGAGGCGGATTTGGTAAATCTTATAGTAAATGGCAACGTGCTAAGTTTGAGTGTATCATGTGAGACGAGCTTCAAAGTATATATCCTTTATTCTCCATGATGGTTTCCCCAAGGACAACTTAATTCGGGGCCGAGTCGAGCTAGCGACTTAGGGTTAAAAAAACTCAAGCATTGAATAACTAGGTTAGAAAACGTAGAGTAGATTTTCAATAGGTTAGGTTTAATTAAAAGGATGTTATAGTAGAGTTGAAGTGGAGGGGTGCCTTTCTTCGTCTTTTGGTGTTTGTTTCAAGGGTTGCTCTCTCTCATTTCATGCTTGTAGCTTATGGAGGAGGCCCGTGTATCTGGTTCACTTCGATTAGTTTTTGCTATCGTGATATTAAACATTGTGCTTAAAATGAATACCCTTTAGTTGTCTCTTCCTTAGCTTGGGTTAAGCAAAGTAATCAATGTCATAAGTGTAGGGGAGTTCACTCCAATACTCTTAAACATTGAGGACAATGTTTATCTTAAGTGTAGGGGAGACTTCTATCGAAGTGACCTTACCTAGACCATTGCCTTAACTTCATGATAATTGGAAAAATTGAATTTTTCAACATTTTTCAAATTTTTGATCTACTTTGGCCACCAAAAATATGCATTCATAATTTTTGCATCAATCATTTTTCTTTTGCATATCACATCTGCATTGTATATATTTCTTCTTTTATTTTTCATCAAAAATATATAAAAAGAAAAAATAATAAAACATGGTTTTAACAAGTTTAGACTTCTTTGACATATTAGGCCCACCATGGATATTTTGACTCAACCCGAGTTTGCTTATTTTAGCACTCTCTAGCTAGTATCCTTAACCATGTAGTCCTTCATTGGTCTATTAGGCTAAGCATCCACCAATTTCATTATTTGAGATTTTAAATTTGTGGAGAATGGGAAATGATAGAGTTGAAGCAAGTGTAAAAGGGCTAGATAGACTTCATGATAATTACTTGTGGCTAAACCCTTCTCTTCTTTACCTCTATTTTCTTCGCATGTATATAATTGTTTATAAATAATCAAGTACGGTTTTAATTGGTTTGTAATCTCTTATGCATTTTTGGCTAATCATTTATGGTTGATATGAGTACGTCTTAAGATTCTAAGTTAGCACGTTTTATGTGTACTAGACTTATGTCATGCTCCATACTTAGCGGGTGTTTTTCCTTTTCTTCTTTTCAAATTTCTTAGTGAGGAATAAAGAAAAATAAGAGCGGCTTATGAAAAAAAATGAGTGGCTAGAAAAAAAAAAAAAAAAAAAAAAAAAAAAAAAGAAAAAAAAATAATGCAAGACTCCCAAGAGGGGCAGTGTGGTGTTAATTATAGTGACTATTGAGTTCCAATATTACCTTGACGGGTTGCGGGGATTCAATAGATTGCTCCAATCCAATATTACCTTGACGGGTTGCGGGGTTGAAGATCCAAAGTCTCAAAAAGATGGCGGATGTAAATTATTGCGTGAGTTTTATTTTTCTTTCCTTAGCGAGTGTGTAGCTACTTATGAAAGCATGACATGAGGATTTTACACATAAGGCGAATGACTTATTACTCTTGAAACGGACTTGTATTAATTGTGAGCGGTTTTTCAAGTAATGGATGAGAGGATTACTTAGGATTAAAACCGTGCTTCCTTATTTTTGGATTTTACATTTCTTATACTTCACGCTTGAATAATGACAAATTTGCCTACAAGCAATTTGCTCAAATAATAACCGGTTCCACATTTAATTGTCATGAATAAGTTGATGCACTTTTTACTTGTGAATGCAATGATCCTATTTTTAAGCTTGGTATGGGGAAAGTGAAACTTGAGGATGATAAATGTCCATGGTATCCAAGCCCTAATTTAAGTCATTGATTTCTTTATGAGTTATTTCCATCAAAACCATTTATAAATTCAAAAAGATATAAATAGAATTGATTCTTTTGCATTGCATTGTAAATATTCAAAACCATTCATCATGTAGTATAGTTTAGTTTATTAAATCATAAAATGGCCAAGGTTGGTTAATTATGAGAAAAGTGTAACTTGGTGCTTTAAAATGCTGCATTGCATGAGGACATGGCAATGGTCAAGTTTTATAAAACAAACGGCTCTGATACCAACTGAAAGTCCCTTAATATAACAATTTTCGAAACTATAACTCGTATAAACACAAAAAACACAACGAAATACTTTTCAAACGCGTAATGCTTTATTAACTATTATAAACAAAGTATTACAAAGTGCTATGAATACACCCGTTGAATGACAATAAGAATTGAACCCTAGAACAAGTAAACTTGATTCGAGACTCAAGTTTACAAGGGAACCTATGAGATGCTGGTAGACAGCTGAGGGCTTAGTGGTTCCAAAGAGAGAAAGAACTTAGATAATTTATCCAAGCATGAGGGTTGCATTAACTCTTCTGTCTCACTCCTATTTATAGTGGTATGAGGTTGCTTCCTTAGTAAGAGTAGTTGATATGTGTCATCTTCTGAATGGAAGAGTACAACGTATTAAATGCATGTCCAAATCGAGACATACCTTTAAACAACTTTAGGTGAACAGTTCTGCCAACTGTTCACCTTTTGTCCCACTAGGTCGTACTAGGCTTTATCTTGAATCTCTTGTTTTGTCCCGCTCAAAAAACTTTGTAGATTCTCCCGCCTAAACTATAAAGGATTGGAAAAGCTTTGCTTATATCAGACTTCTAGGGTTCTTAAGTGATCTCTGACTATTGTCAACTCAGAGATCCTTGAACACCAGCACATTCCTTCTACATCCCAGCTATTCATAATCGCTGGTAAGTATGACTTCAGATTGTCTTCGACTTCTCTGACATTGTCTTTGACTTGAATGTTCCTGGTGTGCCAGTTGAGGCTTTGTCTTCCGCTGGTCTGGTCTTTGTCGCTAGTCCTCTCAGCGATCAGTAACACTTAGTCTAATTTAAACAAATCTAGACTGGGCTATAGTTAAAACTTTCATTGGCCCAACAATAACTCAGCTCATTGGTACTGATACTTTACTCGAAAGTATTCATCTTATTTTTATTCAGAGAATCATGATGGTTGGGTATATAACGGGTCAATCGAGGTTAAACGGGAACACTACGTGTTCAAAGAATAATAAACGGTTTTTATTTTTTCACATGATAAGTTAGTGTCATTCAGTAAATTCATTAATTATATTCTTAGTGATATATTGAAGGGAAACGTCACTAGTAGTAACGTGTCCTACAATTCACTGGCAAAAGTCTGGTCATTTGATAATATTCTAGGTAATCGCAGTTTATCTTAATGAGAAGACTTTCATTATCTGTAAATACCGACATACATTTCCATATCATCACCTTTAAGCATGACCTTTGGCTGGATGAGGTACATTGACAACAGTGACTAGATACTCACGGGTATCTTACTTGTGTTTGATGATATTCTCTCAGAGGTGGTGATACGGAAATGTATGTTCCAGCTGGGCTAAAAACTTGTGGTGCATCGTATGTGCTAATATTTCTAAGTATGCTGGTGTTTCTGGTTGGACAGTGTAAGCTGCTTATGGGTGGCGGTTTATTTGATGAATTCAGATAGGAAAACCGCACGCTCTTCTTCTACCTTATCTAGCCTAAGGTCATGCCTAAAGGTTAAGCTATCATATTCTTTGTAAGTCATGCCTAAAGGTTAAAGCGCTCAGAAAAAACCTCAACAGAAATGGTGGTTTCAAAGTTACATTCATTGTTGCCGACTATTGTACTGATTGGCCTTTTTAGAGTCGCAGATAAGATGAAGACAAAGCGGTAGTCTTCTGGTCGGAAGCAACTACTGTATTGACCTCGTCTTTAGCATCACAAAGTTGCTTAAAGATGGAATCATATACAATAAAGGTGATTTTTATTTAGTCAAAGTTCCTCGTGTTATATTTGGATGAGATTAAGAGGTACCCGTGTACGATGGGGGCCTTTGGCACTGTATATTGAAAGACTATTTCTGGCCCGGGGTGGTTTTGTATCAGCTTCAGTTCTAAATCTTGAGTTCATGATAGTTTTTTTATCTTCTGAGTACATGATAGCATTTCTAGACCTGTTGTTCGTCTATGTAAAATATGTAGCATTGTTAGTTAAAAGACTTGTTTATGAAGCATTTGTTAGTTATGAATTAATGTCTACAGGCGTGGGTTGAGAGTTAGACTAAAACCGTGTGCTAGTAAATTTAGAGTCAATTTTTTAAAAGGAAATATTGTTCTTAATAAAATATCCAGGAATATATACCAGTCTGTGTAAATCTTCACATGTGCTAAAACCTAAAAATAAAGGAGACTAAAAAATGTTACGTATAAAAAAACTTAAAGAGACGTTATCAGCAAAAAGAAAATGAAAAACATCAACCAGACTCGTATGAAATTTAAATAAATATAAAAACAGCCCCTAGAAATATAGAAAGGACAAAGAGACCCCTGGACTTTAGAATATTAAAAAAGGAGGGGGAGGAGGATTTGATCCAAGGGTTGGGAGAAGGTTTTCTAAGTTTTCTATTAAGATGAAGTTTTCTATTGATCTCATCTCTCTATATATATGTTGGAAATTTAGTATAATTGTGGGATATGGTCATACTTGTAAATGGGTTTGGAGGTACGGAGTGTACACCTATTAAGCCCCTGACTACCCTGGAAGACTCAATATAGTGGTTGCTGATGATTCCTGTCAGAGGCTAGTTTAGCCTTGTCAGCGACTGACTTTGCTTTGTCAGTGGCTAAGTCATCAGTGGGTGGCTTGTCTTTATAACTGTTTGACCGGTTCAAACGGGGTTTAATATTGACTTTATGACCATGATAATTCCGATCATGTAACCACTTTGTAATCATGTGGGAAATAATAAGATTAATAGATTGATTAATACTCATTATTCCTTTAACTATGAGTTACATTCCTTAAGGAATGGGATTGCTATAAATAGTGATCATACTTGCATGAGGAAATATACAGAAACAAGAAACACTTACACGCACAAAGTTCTTGATTTGTGCCTAAAATAAGAACTAACTCTTGGCTTTATCCCAAGGAGGTATTCGTGTTAACCCAGGCATAGGGTCGAATAATCTTCTTTGGAAAGTGATTACACGACTTCAAGATATATCGGGTAACCATTCATTGGTACGTAGTAGGCTATTGATTATCTTCACCCTGTTGGAACGAAGTAAACTCCAACAATCAAAGAAGATTATTTTGTGATAATCAATGGCGGCGGCAATGAAGCATATGGTGGCTAACTTCTCCAAACTGGACAAGTTTGAAGGATTTGATTTTAGGAGATGGCAAAAGAAGATGCACTTTCTTCTTTCTACCATGAACGTGGTGTACGTGTTGACCACTCCCACTCCTGATGGTGGTGATGATGCTACTTTGGAGGAGATGCAGAAAAGGAGCAAATGGGAGAATGATGACTATGTGTGCCGTGGTATTATTCTCAATGGTATGTCTGATTCCTTATTTGATATTTACCAAAATTTTGAATCTGGTAAAGAACTATGGGATTCCTTGGAAGCCAAATATATGGCTGAGGATGCATCAAGTAAGAAGTTCCTTGTGCGTGATTTCACAAATTACAAAATGACTGATTCAAGAACAGTCATGGAATAATACAATAAACTTCTTGGAATACTTGGTAGATTTACACAACATAAAATGAACATGGATGAGACCATTCAGGCCTCGTGTGTCATTGACAAACTACCTCCTTCTTGGAAAGATTTCAAGCACACCTTGAAGCATAAGAAAGAGGAGTTAACTCTTGTTGAGTTAGGCAGTCATTTGCGCATTGAGGAATCCATCGGGGTGCATGAAAGTGATAAGCCAAAGAGCAACAATGTTGCTGGTTCATCTGTTGTCAATATGGTGGAGCATAACAACTCCACCAGGTACAATGACAACAAGGGCAAACGTAAGCATCAGGATAACACCAAAGCTAATCCTAACAAGAAGTCATCAGTGGCTTGTTGGAAGTGTGGGAAACCTGGACACTTCAAAAGGGATTGCAAAGGTGTTAGCATTGGCAGCAAAGCTAATGGATCAGGCATAAAAGGTCAGAATATGTTTAATGAATCTCTCCAGATTTATTATGTTACATATGTATTTGAAGCTTATTTTGTGCAGGATGATGATGTTGCGTGATGGGTTGAATCTAGAGCAACTGTTCATGTGTGTAAATATAGATGCTGGTTCAAGACTTATGAGTCAATGAATGATGGATCTATTCTTCACATGGGAAATGAGTCAACAGCCCTAGTGCATGGACATGGTTGTGTAGATCTTAAGTTTAGTTCTGGAAAGATTGTTTCTTTGTTTAATGTTTTGCATGTTCCTAATATTAGGAAGAACTTGGTTTCTAGTAGTGTGTTGAATAATTGTGGTTATAAACAAGTGATTGAATATAATAAATTTGTTTTATCTAAACGTGGTGTGTTTATTGGTTTTGGCTATTTGAGTAATCAAATGTTCAGGATTAATATTGATTCTATTATAAATGTTGATTCTGTCCTGATGACTACCACTAAACTGAATGATTCATCACTATGGCATGCTAGACTAGGCCATGTCCACTATAAGAGGATGCAATATATGTCTAAGGATGGGTTAATTCCAGCTTTTGACATGAACACTGATAAGTGTCAGACTTGTATGCTGAACAAAATTACTAAGAAACCATTTCAGTATGTAAAACGTGAAACTACAGTTTTAGAGCTAATCCATAGTGACCTATGTGATTTGCATGCTACTCCCTCATTAAGGAATAAGAAATACTTGGTAACATTTATTGATGATGCTTCTAGGTTTTGTTATGTTTATTTGTTACAAACTAAGGATGAAGCATTAGATAAATTTAAAGTATTTAAAACTGAAGTTGAATTACAACAAGGAGTCCAAATCAAAAGATTTAGGACTGATAGGGGAGGTGAGTACATGGATACCTTGTACTTTGAGTCTGTTGGAATCATCCATGAGACAACTGCTCCCTATACTCCACAACAAAATGGTATATCTAAAAGGAAAAATAGAGTACTAAAAGATATGGTTAACTCCATGTTGTCCTACTCAGGACTGAGTCAAGGGTTTTGGGGAGAAGCTATGTTAACAGCTTGCTATTTGTTAAATAGGGTTCCTAACAAAAGGAACAAGATTACCCTTTATGAACTCTGGACTAAATGGAAACCAAACTTGAACTACCTCAAAGTTTGGGGTTGTAGGGCTGTTGTAAGACTCCCTGATCCAAAGGTGAAAACCTTGGGTGAAAGAGTCATTTAATGTATCTTAGTTGGATATGCTGAGCATTCCAAGGCTTATAGGTTATATGTTATTGAACCTAATGATTCAGTTTCAATAAACTCAATCATTGAATTAAAGGATGCTAATTTTGATGAGACTAGGTTCTCATCAGTCCCTAGACCAAGCCTTAGGACTCCTACTAAAGCTGAGGACATTGGTGCTTCAGTGGAACCTGAAAGGGTCACTGATGAGGTTGTGGTTCAACAAACTGAGCCTGAGCTTAGAAGAAGCACAAGGCAAAGGACTCCAAAGAATTTTGGGCCTGAATTTCAACTATACCTAATTGAAGGTACAAGGGATGAGATCTATGACTAGTACTACTATTGCTTTAATGTTGAGGATGATCCCAAAACATTTGATGAAGCAATGAAGTCCCAAGATGTTGCTTTCTGGAAAGAAGCAATCAATGATGAGATGGATTCCATCATGGGCAACAACACTTGGGTGTTGGTTGATCTACCTCCAGGTTGCAATCCACTTAGATGCAAATGGATCTTCAAAAGAAAGATGAAGGTAGATGGAACTATTGAAAAGTTCAAAGCAAGGTTAGTCATTCAAGGATTTAGACAAAAGTCAGGAATAGACTACTTTGATACTTATGCTCCTGTAGCACGCATAAGTACCATAAGAATGTTGATTGCCTTGGCAAGCATTCACAATCTGATTATTCATCAGATAGATGTGAAGACAACATTCTTGAATGGTGATTTAGATGAGGAGGTTTATATGAACCAACCTAACGGTTTCATCATGCCTGGTCATGAAGGTAAGGTGTGTAAACTGATTAAGTCCTTATATGGACTCAAACAGGCACCTAAGCAATGGCATCAAAAGTTTGATGAAGTGGTTTTGTCTAATGGTTATTTACTTAACCAAGCTGACAAATGTGTATATAGCAAATTTGATGAATCTGGTAAAGGAGTCATCATTTTCCTATATGTTGATGACATGTTAATCTTTGGTACTAACCAAGTTCAGGTTGATTTAACCAAAGAGTTTTTGTCATCAAGGTTCTCTATGAAAGACATGGGGAAGGCTGATGTTATCCTTGGTATAAGGATTAAACATGAAAGTGATGGTATTGTAATTTCTCAGTCTCATTATATTGAGAAGGTCATAAAGAAATTCAATCACTTTGATTGTACTTCGGTGAGTACACCTATGGATACAAGTGAGAAACTAATGTCTAACAATGGTCAGGCTGTCTCCCAGCTTGAGTATTATAGGGTGATTGGTTGCTTGATGTATGTCACGACTAGTACTAGGCCTGATATTGCTTTTGTAGTGGGTAAACTGAGTAGGTACACTAGTAATCCTAGTACTCAGCATTGGCAAGCTATTCAGAGGGTACTAAAGTATTTGAAAAGAACAATGGATTATTGTTCGTCATATACTGGATATCCTTCAGTGTTGGAAGGTTACACTGATGCAAGTTGGATCAGCAATACTGAGGATAATTCATGCACAAGTGGCGTGGTGTAATTTCTTGGGCATCCAAGAAGCAAACTTGCACTACTAGTTCAACAATGGAATCTGAATGTGTGGCTCTAGCAGCTGCTGGTAAAGAGGCTGGATGGTTGAGAAACTTGCTTCTTGAGGGTCCATTGTGGGTCAAACCTATGGCACCCATATCTATCAGTTGTGATAGTGCAGCTACATTGGCTAAGGCTTATAGCCAAATGTACAATGGTAAGTCTAGACATTTAGGTGTTAGACATAGCATGATTCGTGAACTAATCATTAATGGGGTGATATCAATAGAGTTTGTGAGGTCTCAACAAAACTTAGCTGATCACTTGACGAAGGGATTGGCTAGAGACTTGGTTATAAAGTCTGCTAAAGGGATGGGTTTTAAAGTCCAAACTAGTCACTGAATGTTAGGACACCCAACTCCCTCCTAAGGAAACTTGGGAGTTGAGTTCAATGTGGAAAGCTGAACATTCAGATGACTGAAGCACATGTTTTACATATCATCCCAAGGATGTGCTTGTACCTACTGAAAGGAGGATGGAGTTATAAACTTCTTAATGGTTAATTTCTTTGAAAAAGTGCTTAAGCAGGAGCACGAACTAAAGAGGAACCATCTATGTAAGTGTTGATGTTTCGCCGCCTCAAAGAGCATGGACTTTGGCTTTTACAACATTTATGGATCGGATATGGACGCATGGCTTGTATAGTGTCAGGAGCGTTTTAAGTGTTTGAAAACTTGTGTGTATTTTATCTTTAGGTATTCAAAGTAGTTGAAGAGTTCAATTCTTAGAACACCTTGATTCTCGAATATTTGAGGTGATGTACTAATATAGAAATTCAATCCTAAGGACATTTTCATTTATGCACTGGTTTTGTTAAAGTTGATTTTCATGCAAAAGGAATTGTACTAATTGGGGAGGATTGTTGGAAATTTAGTATAATTGTTGAATATGGTCATATTTGTAAATGGGTTTCGAGGTACGGAGTGTACACCTATTAAGTCCCTGACTACCCTAGAAGACTCAATATAGTGGTTGCTGATGATTCATGTCAGAGGCTAGTTTAGCCTTGTTAGCGGCTAACTTTGCTTTGTCAGCGGCTAAGTCATCAGCGGGTGGCTTGTCTTTATAACTGTTTGACCGGTTCAAACGGGGTTTGATATTGACTTTATGACCATGACAATTCTGGTCATGTAACCACTATGTAATCATGTGGGAAATAATAAGATTAATGGGCCGATTAATACTCATTATTCCTTTGACTATGAGTTACATTCCTTAAGGAATGGGATTACTATAAATATTGATCATACTTGCATGAGGAAATATACAGAAACAAGAAACACTTACACGCACAGAGTTCTTGATTTGTGCCTAAAACAAGAACTAACTCTTGGTTTTATCCCAAGGAGGTATTCGTGTTAACCCAGGCATATGGTCTGTTAATGCAAGTGATGCCTAAAAACATTATTAGTGTTAACTAATCTTTCTTAGTTTTGATCACAACAAACCATACAACACATTTAGTGTAAAACACAAAATGAATTATTTAACTAACACTATCATCAAGGTAATAATCATATCACTAACCTTTCTTAATCATACTTAGTGATCATCAAAATGATTATTCTTAAAACTCACTTTTGTTAATATGACAAAAGACTTTTTAATAAACTTTTTCTTTTAGAAAATGTTTTATTAAAATAGAAAATGAAAATTTGAAAATAGCATATTCCAAATGCTGTTAGAATATCCTTTGAAGGTTTCAAATACCTCAGATATTCCCACCCCACTAAAAGACAAAAAACGGAGCGTAGTCTAGTGGCGGTACCTTAAGTACCTACGCGGTTCCTTAACGATATGGAACCGCGGGGCGAGATAAGGTACCGCGCACAACTAGCCGTTATAGATCCGTTATACTTTGTCTCCTTTAAATAGTGGGTCAAATCTCATTTTCCAGTAAGCCTCTTGGACGTTTTTATCAGCCCTCTTTCTATTTTCTATAGCATAATCATTAGTAAATGATCACTTAAATTGTTAAGGATGTTTACATATGATTATCCTCTTGATCCCCTCCTTTACCTTGTCCAATGAGAAGATCACTCACTCACTAGTGTTGTGATAAAGATAAATCTATGAGCTAGTCATATTCATCATGATAACCCTTTTTGTTTTAGGTCAATCCAATGTATTTATGAATACTTGGACTAGTTGTGTTCATCCAAGTTATTTGTGAATACTTAGATTTGTTGTGTACATCCATTGCATATGTGTTTGCTTGGATTTGTGTTGTGTAAATCCAAGCTACATGTGTGTACTTGGATAAGTCTAGTTGAGTTGTAATAGATTTGATTAGGAGTTCTCACTAAACTATAAAGTGATGTGGTTGTGTCTTGTGAGTTCTCACTAAACTATAAAGTGACTAGTAGTTGTGTTGTGTGAAGTTCTCACTTAGCATCAAAGTGAAGAGTCGTGAAGATTGGTTCTAGCTTTGGATTAGAACTCGACATCTAGCCTTGTGTCGTAAAATGGTGAATTAGGCAACGTCGTGAAGATTGGTTCTACCTTAAGATTAGAACTCGACATCTAGCCTTGTGTCGTTAAATTGTGAAGTAGGCAACGTTGTATAGATTGGTCCTAGCTAAAGATTAGGTCTCGACATTTAGCTTAGTGTCGGAAAATAATGTAAGCGACGATGTAAGGTTTTCTCCGCCAAGAAGGGATCTTGTGGATATAGTGGAAATCTCGAGTAGGTACACTCGAGGAGTGGAGTAGAAACGAGGATAGAGCCTCGTTGTCGAACCACTATAAATCTTGGTGTCTTCCCACTAGGTTGTCTCCTTCCTTACTCTTTACTTATTTCATTATCATTACACTTACCTATTATCTTTGCTAGTGCATTTGAATTGAACCTAATCATTATGCAAATTAGCTTCAAACAAAAGATAGTTTTGATACAAACCAAATTGAAAGTAATTTTAATTTGGTCACCAATCGAAGAGAAACTATTCAACCCCCCCCCCCCCCCCCCTTCTAGTTTCTACAATTGGTATTAGAGCGATGGTCACTCAAGATCTTTGAAGTATATTGTACTTTGTAACTTGGATCGATCCATTGTCTCCTCAAATTAGAAGGTCAAGTTGTACTAAAGTTTCTCTTTGGTCAAAACTATTTTGTTCTTGAAAAATAGGTCCTTTAATTGATGATATTGCATCCCACTTAAGATATGTAGCCTTTATGCATTTTATATATACTCTTGAAATGTATCTACTAGTTTGCATCTTGCTTTGTGTAGGTACTTATGAAGATCAATCACTTAATTGGTTATGGATTGAGTTACTTGGACTTATAGAAGACTCATCTTCATTGATCTTCAATATCTTTGAATGATGATTGGGAATGATACTAGTCCTTGAAGACTTAGTACTCATCATAGTCATTGTTGGGCATAGCATTGATTCCTTGATGGATTGCTCTTTGTGGCCAAGGTACGCTTTCGTTCTTCCACACGCCCTTTGATCATTCTTTTGATCATTACTTGACTATGTGCTTGTTCTTGGCATCCTTGTCTTGACATTTGTTTGTAATTTGTGATTCTTTCCTTTTATCCTCTCAAACCTTCATTGCTTGGATACTTGACTCACTATGGTGATGTAGAGTAAGTTAGTAGTAGCTTAAAGTATCAAGCATGATTTCCATGGTTTGCACCCATACGGTTAGTAGGCCCCTTTGTGGGAGAGAAAGTGAATTAATACCTTGCTCATATTTTTGTTTAGACTAAGACTATTATTGAAAGTGATCTTAGTCTATACATGAATAATTGCTTTGTGTTTATTCATTACCAAAGCGTTTAACGTTTCGCCGGAAAGGCACGTCTTAAACCACTATATATGACACAAGCTCTTCGTTACCACTATTTGAAGATTGTCATTAATCCCTTGAGCATTGGTCCTAGTCTTGATTCACTTCCCTTGACTTCTCTCCACTTTGCCATTTTGCTAAGAGTAGTCGTTTGTCTGTTTCGGTTCTTTTCGATCTTGATTCAACTCGTAATCCTTCATTAAAACATATTGCTTAGTGTTATGATGATCCAATGATATTCTAAAAGGCTCATGATATATTTTTAAGTATTTTAGAAAAACTTGGTTTTTAAAATTTGGCGTTTTTCATAGATAAAAACCTGCCTCTGTAGGCGGTTCCTTATCTAGGTGGCTCAAACCCGCGGTACCTTATCGATAAGGAACCGCGGGCAGTAACTTTTGTCAGAGCGCCAATTTGATTATTTTATTCTTTTTCAAACCAAACCCTTTCTCTCCCAAAAACACACAGCCGACGGTTTACCCTTTTTCCACCATTGTTGAAGCTTCCAAAACCTTCAATCACTCAAATTAATTGATTCCAAGTTGTGGGTTTCACTCATCCTTCATCTAACATCAATTAATTGTAAGTATTTTCTTTCAATTTCATCTATTTTGTTCTAGGGTTCATCCTTTCATAATTGGGGATTTTTAAAATTGAAATTGAATTAAAACCTCAATAGGAATGTGGGTTGACATGGTTATTTTACTATGATTCCTTAGGTTCATATTCATTAAGATTTCACTAAAACCCACTTATAGAACAAATCCGAATTTAGGCTAAATGATTTTGGTTAAAAGATGGATTTGAGATGAACCCATGAACAAGTAGGTAATGACATTGTTAATGCTTACCTAAAAACCTTGTTTTGAAAAACCAATGTTCTAATCCATTGTTGATCTAACATAGATCATGTGTTCTTGGTTAATGATGGAATAGACACATTGTGAACATGAGAATGATATGGATTCAATCCTATGTTTGTCAAGAAATTGATATAACACATTCTCATATTTTTGATCTTTGATTTTATTTTTCATATGAGTGATTGGAGAAATATTTTCTTGTGTTTATTTAGGTACTAATCATGCCTTCACAATACCAAAAGGATCATCAACTCACCAAAAAGTATATGCCAAAGCTATCCGACTTTTGTCACTCAACTTACCTTGCCCATACTTTTTCCTCTCTTCAATCTCGTTGCTTTCATGAGGGTAGAGTTGTCCAAAAGGATATCAAGGATTATTTCTACATCAAGTCCATGTTTGAAAACATTGGATTTGATTGTTTGTTGAACATTAAGGAAGACATCTATCCTCGATTCCTATTGGAGTTCTTTAGCACATACTCCGTCATTGAAAACAATGATGGAATATTTGTTAGGTTCATCTTGAAAGATCAACTCATTCAATACTCTCTCAAGTGTTTGGTCAAATTCTTGATGTCCCATTTGTAGGCACTTGTCGTTTCACGGATAAATGGAAGCTTAGTGCTCTCCTTGAATCCTACAATTGTCCTCCAAATGATCATGAGGAAATTGATCTTGACTTCATTGTCGACATTGTCTCCAAAAAGCGTAATCGACCCGTTAAGAGAAGCCTTCATACTAAGGTACATTCGGTGAAACGTCATGAGGTTCTCTTAAGCGACCTTAATGATAATATGGTTCAATGGACCAATATCCTTAGGGAAAATGTGTTTTGTCTTGGTGGAAACCGGGATCATGTTCCGGCGTGTTTAGTGCATATGTTATATTGCATCTTTACTAACACCAATTACAATTTGGCATATTTTATCGCTCAACGGATCAATTATGCTATTCACAAGCCTAAAACAAACCTCCCTTACGCAATGCTTCTCAGTCGCCTTTTTAAAAGGGTTGGCCGTGATTTTCCAAATCTTGATATTTCTCAGTTTCAACCGGTCAAACGGGTCATGCTACCTATTCAAGAGGTATATAAGAGAAAAACAAGATCTGATCGTAAATCCGACCAACAAGAGTTCAATGATGAGGACACGGACATGCCAACAAGTGATGGTGATGGCATTGGCGCAAGTGCTCCCATTGACTCTTCGAGTTCTTCTCACCACTCCACAAACTCATTCGTGGATGGTTTAGATGACATTGCTTCCCCTCCCCACCATTCCTCTAGTGAAGTTCCTAATAATCTCAATTTAGAGGAACTTTAGCGTCAAAATCTTCGAACCCGAGGTGATTTGCATGAACACCGGATTGAGTCAAGGAAGGGAATCAAGTACTTGGGAAATATGATCAAGGGATTGGGCAAAAAGAGAAGGTGAAAGCTTTGAAGTATTTCAAAGAATGCATGTTGGTAAACATGTAATGTTGAACAATTTTTTATCTTGGATGTGTATTAACTTATGCTACATGTTTGGATTGTTATTTATTTTGATCCTAATTATTGTTTATGCCATGATGTTTGTGATTTACATAGATTTGTGCATGCCTTTTGATAGTTAGCTTATTAGATTATGATCTGTAGTTAACTTTGGCTTGTGAATCTTTTGGTAAAAATCTGGGTTTATCAAAATTTGGGATGTGAAATTTTTGAAAGCCCTCTGGTCGCGGTTCCATATCGACCCGCGGATCCTTATCGATAAGGAATCGCCGGTCCTAGATAAGGAACCACCGGCCACTGTGCACGACAGCATCTTTTGCTTTACACTGTTTTCTTAATTCTGTGTTAACTCTGCATGATTTTCTGTAATAAACTGCACATTTCCTAAACTAGCTTACCTAAATTTATTATTCACCTAAAATGATTTTAACCCATTACTAGTTTGGATCATCCCCTCACCCATTTAAACCCACCTTGTTAGTCATGTTCTTCACACATCAAAACATCCTTCCCTAACCCTTAAACCACCCTTATCAACCATGGTTTGTCCCAAAACCTCAAACACTTCCAAGACCTCCACCCCAAGGAAAACACTCAAAATAAGGATTAAGGTACCCAAGCCTAACTCCTCACCCTTCCACACACCTAAGAATGAGATGGTTCCTATCCTCATTTCTTCATCACCTTCCGCACCTCTTGCTCCATGCAAGACATCATCCACCCATGGTACTAACCACTCCATTGGTTCTACCTCCTCTTCATTCAACTCAAGAATGAATGAGCTCTCTTCACCCTTCACTCTAAGTGCACCCTTGGATGTGATCACACAACCCCAACCAATCCAAAGCATTCCTTTTGAGAATGACTTTGATGATACCTTGGTGACTTCACCATTTACCCCTCATAACTCACCTATTTCACCAACCTTGGAGAACATACCTCCACACTCACCCATTTCCCCTTTAGGGAACATGCCTCCCCTATCACCCACATCACTTTTGGAGAACATGCCTCCTCCACCTCCACCCAACTTAAACATTCCAATTTTGGGTGTTCCACTTTCCCTCCTTTTGGGTGATCCATACTATGGGTTTCAACAAACACATGGTCCTAGTTTTCCATGTTGTCTTTACAACCACTACATCATCCATAACCTTAGGATGGATATGTATGGTCTACATAGGAGGTTGCAAGAGTTCTTGCTTGCCTTGTTCTCCATGCCTCCTCCTAGGAGATGAATGATAGAGTTTTCTTAATAAGTGTTTTCAACAAAACCAAGCCAAAGAAGACTACTTATCTAGATTTAATGTTAAGCTAGCTATGTATTAGTTAGTTTTATTTGTCTTTGTACTTGATTCCTTCATGAATGCTTCATGTTGTTGATCTATGGATTTAGCCTTATGTGTTTCTATCCTTATGTGCACATTAATCAACTTTAATTTGAAATTAAAATTGAACCTAAATCTATCACAACCTCAAAAAACTTGACTAAAATTGGTTCAAAATGATATCTAAATTATTTTGACACCCTTTGTCAAGACATTCTTTGTCAATTTTATGCAACCCTAGCATAATTTGGTGCTAATAGAGGTAAAATTCCGAGATTTACAACTTTTTGAAAAAGTCTTAGTATTTCTTAAAAACCTGTAAAAACTTGGTTTCAAGTCCACTGGACGCGGATCCTTAAAGCCCCGCGGTTCCCTAGCGATATGGAACCGTCGGTCCCTTTAAGGTACCGCGGGCAGAAATCAGTTTTTGATGAACTTTTGGTCAAAACTTTTAAAACCCTATACCCTGTCAAGATTCCTTGTTTACTCAAATTGACTAAACATTCCTTGACACTTCACATTTTGTATTCAAATTTTTACCTTGATTACATTTTACTTATACCCCAACCTTGAGATTTCATTCTCACACCTTCCCAACCTTGAGAATTCATTCTCACACAACCTTGAGATTTCATTCTCACACAACCTTGAGATTTCATTCTCACACTCTCACAATGCCTAACTCCTACATTCCTAACCTTGACATTTCTTTGTCACAACCCCACTCACCCAAAGATTATTCATCCAAGCTTTCAAAGAAACCGAAAATCTCGGTTCGACCTATTTGGGTTAAGAAGAATGAACCATCTTCCTCCAAACCACCCAAAAACCCTACCTTCTCTCCAATCAAGTATTGGAATGAGACTTATACCATTAACCCCATCATCGGAGCAAAAGAAAATGTTCCCCCACCACCACAATCCTTCAACACCCCTCAACTCAGTGGCCTTTCAACCTTCCCAAACCTCACAAGGCATTGTGAAAACATTTCCTACCCCATTACCCCACCACCACCAAACCCTAAGTTTGATGCCATACCCCCATCAAACGATTTTGTGTTGCATCATGGATCCTCGTGTGCTTGTTGTCGATTTCAACAAATTGAACTTGCTCATGTGTATGAGAAGTTAAATTTTCTTGAATTCCTCCTCACTCGACCTCCTATCCAAGTTTTCGTCCCGATGGACAAAACTTCGAATGATGCATCGTCGTCGTATTAGAGTCTTTTATTTTATTTTTTTAGCAATCTTGGAAAATCATCACTATTAGACTAGCTTATGCTTAGTGGTTTATTTTCCATATCTTTTGCTTTAGATACTCATATTGTGTGTATGACTATCTACTTTGTTGTGTCTTTTCTTTCATGTAACCTTTGTGTTGTTTGTGTATTATTTCCTTAGTTCTATTTTGAGTTGATCATGGTTAATTTTTACAATTGCTTATGGATGATTCCATCAATTCTAAACTTTAACCCATTGACAAGCTTATCATCTTCATTGGATTGAAGTTTGATTTTGTCAATTACCTTTTTGGACATACTTAGCAAAATACTTGCTTCTAATTTGAGATTTCTTCTCTCTCTCCCTCTCAAGTTACTTAGTAGGTAGTGATCATATATACATTGGTGTTTCTTTCCTTTCTACTAACCTTTGTGTAGCATGTCACCTTAGCTCACAAACTTGGTGCCCCAAGCAAGGGGGAGCAACCACCAAGGGGGAGCTACTAGCAAAGTTCGATGTTCTTCGAAAACTTGTGCTAACCTTTTTGCTACGACAAAGGGGGAGAAATGATAGTGATAAACTAGTTAATAATTCGATATTGTGTGTTTCTACGTAAATGAGTTTATCGTTTGTCGTAATCAAAAAGGGGGAGATTGTTAATGCAAGTGATGCCTAAAAACATTATTAGTGTTAACTAATCTTTCTTAGTTTTGATCACAACAAACCATACAACACATTTAGTGTAAAACACAAAATGAATTATTTAACTAACACTATCATCAAGGTAATAATCATATCACTAACCTTTCTTAATCATACTTAGTGATCATCAAAATGATTATTCTTAAAACTCACTTTTGTTAATATGACAAAAGACTTTTTAATAAACTTTCTCTTTTAGAAAATGTTTTATTAAAATGGAAAATGAAAATTTGAAAATAGCATATTCCAAATGCTGTTATAATATCCTTTGAAGGTTTCAAATACCTCAGATATTCCCACCCCACTAAAAGACAAAAAACGGAGCGTAGTCTAGTGGCGGTACCTTAAGTACCTACGCGGTTCCTTAGCAATATGGAACCACGGGGCGAGATAAGGTACCGCGCACAGCTAGCCGTTATAGATCCGTTATACTTTGTCTCCTTTAAATAGTAGGTCAAATCTCATTTTCCAGTAAGCCTCTTGGACGTTTTTCTCAGCCCTCTTTCTATTTTCTATAGCATAATCATTAGTAAATGATCACTTAAATTGTTAAGGATGTTTACATATGATTATCCTCTTGATCCCCTCCTTTACCTTGTCCAATGAGAAGATCACTCACTCACTAGTGTTGTGATAAAGATGAATCTATGAGCTAGTCATATTCATCATGATACCCTTTTTGTTTTAGGTCAATCCAATGTATTTATGAATACTTGGACTAGTTGTGTTCATCCAAGTTATTTGTGAATACTTGGATTTGTTGTGTACGTCCATTGCATATGTGTTTGCTTGGATTTGTGTTGTGTAAATCCAAGCTACATGTGTGTACTTGGATAAGTCTAGTTGAGTTGTAATAGATTTGATTAGGAGTTCTCACTAAACTATAAAGTGATGTGGTTGTGTCTTGTGAGTTCTCACTAAACTATAAAGTGACTAGTAGTTGTGTTGTGTGAAGTTCTCACTTAGCTTCAAAGTGAAGAGTCGTGAAGATTGGTTCTAGCTTTGGATTAGAACTCGACATCTAGCCTTGTGTCGTAAAATGGTGAAGTAGGCAACGTCGTGAAGATTGGTTCTACCTTAAGATTAGAACTCGACATCTAGCCTTGTGTCGTTAAATTGTGAAGTAGGCAACGTTGTGTAGATTGGTCCTAGCTAAAGATTAGGTCTCGACATTTAGCCTAGTGTCGGAAAATAATGTAAGCGACGATGTAAGGTTTTCTCCACCAAGAAGGGAGCTTGTGGATATAGTGGAAATCTCGAGTAGGTGTACTCGAGGAGTGGAGTAGAAACGAGGATAGAGCCTCGTTGTCGAACCACTATAAATCTTGGTGTCTTCCCACTAGGTTGTCTCCTTCCTTACTCTTTACTTATTTCATTATCATTACACTTACCTATTATCTTTGCTAGTGCATTTGAATTGAACCTAATCATTATGCAACTTAGCTTCAAACAAAAGATAGTTTTGATACAAACCAAATTGAAAGTAATTTTAATTTGGTCACCAATCGAAGAGAAACTATTCAACCCCCCCCCTCATTCTAGTTTCTACATGGTCGAATAATCTTATTTGGAAACTGATTACACCACTTCAAGAGATATCCGGTAACCATTCATTGGTACGTAGTTAGGTTATTGATTATCTTCACCCTGTTGGAACGAAGTAAACCTCAACACTATATACCGAATATATTAATATTATTTGATCAAAATTACATTTTAAGATATGTTTTTGGTTGAAAAATATCGTTTTTAAAAGCTAGTGTTTAAAAAACGAATAATCAAATAGCTTTGTTTTCTAAATAATTTAGTTACAAAACACACTGTCGTATTAACGGATACTTGTATTGAGTTCATAATACTTTCTCTGTCCTAATTTACTAGTTCATATTTAACATTTTTATTCAACTTTAATTGTAATTTTTTTATATACAATAATAATGAATGAAAATTATATCAATTAAAATAAATTTAAAACACAATTCATACATATATTTTTTTGTTAAGTACTATACTCAATGACTTGCCAAAGTAAAAGTTAGAGGTGGCAATTTCAACCCATTCCACCAAAAGTAGGCCATTTGGGTTCAATTTCATAACATTATTGGTTGAAATGGGTTGAGCAAAAAATAGAGTGATGGGTCAAATGGGTCAACACCTTTCTTTGTGTAAAATGAAGTTTGGGTCAAATGGGTTTGAGAATGGGTCAAATGGGTTTAAAAATAGGTCACATGGTTCCTATTATTGTATGAAAAACCCAATAGTCTAAAAAGTTAGTTTTTATTATTAAGTCACTAAATTTACGTTTTCGTCAGTAAATTTACGTATTCGTCAGAAAATTTACGTTTTCGTCAGTAATTACGTTTTCGTCAGAAAATTTACGTTTTCGTCAGTAAATTTACGTTTTCGTCAATAAATTCACGTTTTCGTCAGTAATTTAAAGTTTTTGACAGTAAATTTACGTTTTCGTCAGTAAATTTAC
Source organism: Glebionis coronaria (assembly GCA_025667525.1). NCBI lineage: Eukaryota > Viridiplantae > Streptophyta > Magnoliopsida > Asterales > Asteraceae > Glebionis > Glebionis coronaria. The sequence goes on along the minus strand of CM046879.1, from coordinate 443,264,901 downwards.
GTTTTCGTCAGTAAATTTACGTTTTCGTCAGTAAATTTACGTTTTCGTCAGTAAATTTACGTTTTCTTCAGTAAATTTACGTTTTCGTCCAAAATTTATGTTTTCGTCAGTAAATTTACGTTTTCGTCAGAAAATTTACGTTTTTGTCAGTAAATTTACATATTCGTCAGAAAATTTACGTTTTCGTCAGTAAATTTACGTTTTCGTCAGTAAATTTACGTATTCGTCAGAAAATTTACGTTTTCGTCAGTAAATTACGTTTTCATCAGTAAATTTACGTTTTCGTCAGAAATTTTACGTATTCGTCAGAAAATTTACGTTTTCTTCAGTAAATTTACGTTTTCGTGAGTAAATTTACGTTTTCGTCAGAAAATTTACGTTTTCGTCAGAAAATTTGTGTTTTCCTCAGTAAATTCACGTATTCGTTAGAAAATTCACGTTTTCGTCAGAAAATTTACGTATTCGTCAGTAAATTTACGTTTTCGTCAGTAAATTTAAGTTTTCGCCAGAAACTTTACGTTTCGTCAGTAAATTTCCGTATTCGTCAGAAAATTTACGTTTTCGTCAGTAAATATACGTATTCGTCAGTAAATTTTCATTTTCGTCAGCAAATTTACGTTTTCGTCAGTAAATGTACGTTTTCGTCAGTAAATTTACGTTTTCGTCAGAAAATTCACGTTTTGACGAAAACGTAATATTACTGAAGAAAACGAAAATTTTCTGACGAAAACGTAAATTTACTGACTAAAACGTAAATTTGCTGAAGAAAACGTAAATTTTCTGACGAAAACTTAAATTTACTGACGAAAACGTAAATTTTCTGACGAATACGTAAATTTACTTACGAAAACTTAAATTTACTGACGAAAACGTAAAGTTTCTGACGAAAACGTAAATTTTCCGACTAATACGTGAATTTTCTGACGAAAACGTAAATTTTCTGGCGAAAACGTTAATTTACTGACGAAAACGTAAATTTACTGACGAAAACGTAAAAACACTGATGAAAACGTAAAAAATCGATGAAAAACTTAAAAAACTGACCAAAACGTAAAAATCGAACGAATACAGATAAAAACGTTTGAACATGTTAAAAGATAGGAAATTATTGTAAGTTAGTGGGTTGACCCGACCCAAACCATTTGACTCATAACCCATTTGACCCATTATTAAATGATGACCCATTTGACCCATAACCCATTTGACCCACAATCCATTTGACCCATAAACTAAACCCAACCAAACCAACCCATTTGCCACCTCTAGTAAAAGTGAAGTGATGGGCTTATCCATCCCAACCAGGGGTACATAACCAAAAAGATAATTTATAATAAAAATTAAATAAAGTTTAATAGTAAATAATTAAATTGACACAAAATTTATTACCGACCAAGATGACGGCCACATAGTCTTGAATCTTGATTCCACAAAAGTAACCCATAAAAGTTGATTCATACTACATTTCAAGCCGACCCATCTTGACTGTTTAAGAAAAATCAACAAAAGTACAACCATCCGTGCACCATTTACAACCCAAACAAAACCATGTCAACTTTCTTTGACCTATAAACAACCCATTTTCATAGATCCAATCGATCACACATTCATTTCAAACCTTTTTCCAACAATGGTTTTCAACTTATCAGAGATGGCATCTGATTTATTAATCCAAGCGATTTTCATTTCAACATTTGTATTCATGTTATTATGGATGTTTGGCATCCCACAACAATTTTTCAACAAAATTAGATATAGAGACAAGTCCATTTACGCGGCCAAGCGTCACTTCGTGATGGGCGCAGAGCTCCTATCCAAGTCACGCTTTGCCAAAACCCGCGTGGAAGCCGCGGCCTTAGCTAAGTCCGCGGCTGACCACGCGGATAAATCCATAGCAATAAACCCCAAAGACGCGGCCGCGCATATTTTAAAAGCGCTCGCGTTTGATTTGCAAGGGTTTTCGACCTCTGCGGTCGAGGCTATGGATGTGGCTTTGTCGCCTTTGGCTGTTAAGTCGTTGAGTGATGATGAGAAGAGTGAGGCTTTCTGTAAGAGGGCGGAGATTAAGGCGAAAGGGAATGGGGGTGTTGATGGGGCTGTTGCGGATTTGGTGGAGGCGGTGAGGTTGAATGGCGATAATGTCGTGGCGCTGAAGCTGTTGGGGGAATGTTATGAGAAGAAGGAGATGAAGGACGAGGCGGTTAAGGCATATAAGAGATGGATTGAGGTCGAGCCTGAGTCTCGTGTGGCTCAAGCGGCGCTAGAGCGTTTAGGTTGAGCCACGGTCTGTGGCTCTATTGAATAATTTTGTATTTGTTAGAAATCGCTTAGACTTGCTAATGTTTAAGGCCGAGCCATAGTTTTGGTTTAGCTCAAGGCGCGTTGGTGTGCTTGGGTTTGGATTTACTCGGGTGTAACAAGAGAGGGATATAAGTTTTCTAACTGTAATGTTGTAATTGCATTTGCTTAAATCTGACACGGATTGATATATATCCTACTGTTTATTCAATCTTCTTAATTACATGTGCTTGCGTTGTAGTATTTGATAAGAATCCTATTGATTGATAGTTCGATATCTAGTCAAGTCGAATGCATTAGTACTCTGTTCAGTATATCGACTAAAATAGGATCTGATTGCAATATGTGTCTACTATAAATGGCCTAGTATATGAATTCTGTGTACCCTGTTAGATGTAGCGTTTTTCACTAATAACCGGCTAGCATATTAGAAATTGTCTCACATTGGTAAGTAGTAAGATAAGATATGAATCTATAAGTCCAAGGCAATTTAAACATATGAATGAGTTTCGATTTAAGACCGGCACTTAGCAATTTGCACCTTGCTTAGAAAAATAGTGTTTTTTCCCGCAAAGGCAATACAAGACTGTCTACCTTTACAAAATGAGGCTACATGAACCATATTTCATAGTAGAATCAATCATCAAGTAGATTATGAGAGGGTCTTAACCAGTAACCCATCAACCTAATATTGGGCACTAATTATCCTTATATTTATACTTCTGCTTTCTATCATTAATTCTTCAATCTGTTTACAGTTTCTAGCATTTTTATCTGACTTTATGAACAAAGTGATGATTTGTATAACTTTCATTTTGAAACGATTAAGGCAACCATTCAATTGCTACTTTAGCTGTAGTTTTTTTTTAATGTAAGCACCAACGTTACATTACATGAACATGACCACATATGCAAATTTGATTCTAGAAATCAAATCTGCTCTCATCAATAGTCCATTGAATTGCAAAAACGCCACTATTAGGTCTGCGTACCACAAGACATTTTGACTCACTACATGGAAGTCTAAAAAAAAAGCTAAAAACAGCATCTAACTGGTAAGTATCATTTTTATTAGAGAAAGCACTCTAACTAGGACATCCACTTTTTGGAGTATCAATGATCAAGTCTTCTTCTGAGACGTAAACCTCAGGATTCACATCGAATGATTTTTCATCAACAGAAGTCTGGGCACCTTCTAAGCGGATGTAATCATACATTACTCCAGCAAAACAACTTCCATTGTATGCTTGTGTTAAGTAGATAGAATTTTCTCCACCAAAGTGTAGAAGAGTGCCAGGTATATCGATATTGAAAAACCAATACAAACCATGTATTGCATGCCTTGCGATTGCATTGTCTTTACCAATTAGGGAAGTTGAGAGTAAAGGATACCCATTCAGATCATTAACACGTACCTACAAACTTAGAGATATCAACATAATTTTCATGAGTTTGTGCAGACATAAATATTCGTGATTGAGTACCTGCAATTTAGCCCCATTTGCGGAAGCAAGTGCTAATCTAAGTTTATATGTTTCACCCTTGTTGGCATCCTTAAGGCTAAACTTTATTGTCCATGTTGTCTCCTTGAATATGTTCTCACCTAGTCTCCTATAAAAATGCCATTACGAGTAGTTACCCATTAATTAAACATAAATACAAATTTAATACATAAATTAGAAAAAAACTGGATGAACGAGTTGTATGACGATTACATACCTTGGAACATGGGCGAAGAAAAAATCTTTCGCATAATCACTCTCCCCGACGGTGAACAATAAATCCGTGTCAGGGTACAACTCTGTGTATGTGTCCCATAATCCATATTGTCTAAACCTGTTGCATCAAAATTCTAACTTCCATCAAAATTCATATTTATACGCTAAACTTGTATAAGGAAATTCTGTAATTAGTAAAAGGTACACACCTATTAGAACCATTATGAAGAAAACTGTTGTCATATTTAGGGTTTGGATCAGGAATATAGAATTCTGCCGCTGAGCGATCTGGAATGCCGATTTCCCATAAAGTTGGACCATGTCTTGGGGGCTCGTATATAAGGTCACCTAAATCGGTATTAACACCTGTTGCTTTCTTTTCTTGTTAGCTACGTAGTATATACATAACGTTTTCAAAAGGAAATTAAACTAAATAATATGGCTGGATTTATTATTATATAACTCAAATTAAACCTGGAATTATAGAGATCTTTTTGGAAAATATATAATCTCCAAGAAATCCAGGGACCCAACCATGCAAACTGTATACGCCGGTAATAATGTTCTTTATGGTAAAATAGCCTTCCTCATTTGCTTCGGACCAAAATTGGTAGTTCTAGTGAACACAATAAGAGTTAGTTAGATACTTGATCAACTATTAACGACATTCGTGAAACAAATATCTGCATTTTTTAATTCACCTTAAGTTCAGTTTGCCATGATCCTCGCTGATCAGATGATGCTAATCCGAGGTAAGCACCTTTTGCTGGTATGTGATTATCGCTACCAGTAAACCTACATACCAACGTAAAAGATATTAATAATCTATAACTACTGATTGCAGATGTTTCTTGTAGAGCTTCCTAGCTAGTACTTGATCAGTGTAAATAGGATTTATTTACCCATCTTTAACAAGTAATCTACCGCTAATGGCACCACGTTGCTGAGCACGTTGGAAGTCCTTTGAAGCGGGAAAGTCATATGGCCAACTTTTGACTGCATCATACATCTGATAACAAATGAATTAATTAACAACCATATATTATCACAGTAATTAATTAACACAATGTTATATCTGCGTTATTGATACTTGAGAAACTAAACCTGTTCTTTGGCATCATTCCAAAGCATACGCGGGTCTTCTTTGTCCCAAACAGTATTCAGATATATAAAAATCGGGCCAAGAACTTTTTTCCAATAATCTTTTTCATCAAATTTGGTAACCAAGCCGGTATTATGAGCACTTGAAAACATCTGAAGTGTACGAGTGTCTAACATATTATAAACGTACAAGATGTAAAAAATCAAGGACTACATATTCAGAAGACTTACAGCAAGTGTTGTAGGTCCAACATGAGAGGTTAATTCCGTTTTGATAGGACCGCCTGCCCTAAACTCATTACTAGGTGTAATTTGCCAAAATCCAACGGGAGGTTCTGTTGATATCCATCCATGGACACGGAGATCCTTTGATTCACTAGTATACTGATACTTATCATCAACCTGAATGTACGTTATCAGAGTGTAACTTAGCCTATGATATATGCAAAAAATAAAAAAGAAAGGAAGATATTTCATTTTTTTAATTACCTCGCCTTTGAACTCACGCTCAATTGGATCAACAAGAAGAACTGCCTCACAATACTCTAATACTTCACATCTTTCTGGCTTTCGGTCCTCTGGTAAAGGCATATTCCTTTGTCGGTCATCAGACATAGACATATAATGAAACCTAGGGAATCCAAAATTCAATATCTATGCAGTCTATATACAATTAGCATTCGTCAAATCTATACATAACGTAGATGATGGTAGGTAATTAATTACTTGTCTTTTCTGAGCTTGAAAGCAACTCTAGATTCGTCAAGAATGAAACTTGGCCATCCTTTTAAGTGCTCAAAAATAGCATAAGTATAAAAGCCCGATGATCCACGGAGCAATATATATCTAATTAAGACATGACATTATATAATGGTCAATTCGTCATCCATATATACATGAGCTTATGTACACCTGAAGTTATTGTAGGATCGGATCTACGTGTACCTTTTGTCGACATTAAGAGGGACATCTGTTCCTTTTAGGGAAAAATTCCATGTTTTCATAAACGAGAGTTCCACTTGATGTTCAGTTTCTACTATTACTTTACAGCTTGTTGCTGTGAGACTGCGATTACGTAATCATTAGATTATACTAATATTCAAGCAACTTACGAATATCTTGAAACAAAACAAATGTACCTGTCCAGTTGACCTACTAAGCCATGAGTACTTGAATCAGAATTCCAACTAACATCCCAGTACCTGATATGAATCCAAAACACATATAATTATTATCGTATATTAGTATCAAATCAAAGTATATACGTATATAGTTACAACATCAGCAGATAACTTTCTATGCATTTTATATTGAAAGAGTTACCTGTAAATGTATAACATGACAATTTTTCTATTTTACACCTAGACTTTTGGGATTTGACCTTTTTTATGTTTGCAATGACCGTTTCATAGTTTGGTTAAAAACGTAATGGTGAAATGATCGCAAAATACACAATCGAAATATAAAAGTTTAACTATAATATCAAATTGAAAAAACAAATTGGCTACACTCAGAAAAAGTTGCAAGTTAAATGCATTTTGAGATAATAATCCCTTTTTTTTTTAGAACGGCGAGTTAGTAGTTAGTGATTCGAGGTTACAGTGACATCCTATTGGGCAGTATGCAAGCCTCGAACCTTCTCCTTAGGGGATAAACCCCACTCCTGCTTCTTAATTCGGGCCCCAGAAGGTTCTTGGTGAGACTCGAACTCGAGACCTCTCCAAGAATACCTCCCTTGGCAACTACACAAATGTATAATTTAAATTGGATAATACATATGTAGAAAAAATTATGAGTTTCGCTGAACATAGAGTTCAGAGTTATAATCAAAAAAACAAAACACGCACGATTGGTTATCCGACTTTATGTGCTAACTTGTTTGACAATTTCCAAAAGTTACTCAAATTGTTTAATGATGTTTTACATAAATATAACGATACATATTAAAACCATCAACCATGTTCTATTATGGATTTGCGAAGCTGGGAGAAAAGACCTCAAAAACTTCATTAATACTCGAGTTCATGAGGTGGTCCTCCGAATTATTTGACTACATTTTTCTCGACTTACAAGGTAAAAGAACCCGTAAAGCTAAATCAAATATACGAAATTTCAGTCAAATATATTCAATTCTCGGCAAAGAAAAATTCTTCATATGCTATAATGGCATATTACAAATAGAAATTAACTTGTCTTAATTGTCTTATATATGCATTAATCTCGCTTAGACACGATATGGAAGAATCTTCATGTCCATATTATAAAGGTTGTCTAATGAGTGCCTAATTGCATTTACTAAACTTAAATTTTGCTTTTATGTATTAGAAATTACATTAAATAGACACACTCACTAAATTTAGAAATTACATTAATGCAAAAGTATATTTACAGGTTTACGACATGAGTAACTTTTGTTATAAGTTCAGTGTTTAAACAAATGAATAACATAAACAATGCGTACCCTCTTTCATCTTCGGGATTATTGGCTTCTAACAAGTTATCGATGCCTTTATAACGTACGCCCACAAGATGTCCACCTGGATTTGATAGAGTGATTTGGACTATGCCATTATTCATTACCACCTATCAGTTAAATAACATTATCTTAAACCAAAATGTTGATTGTATAGTAATCAAGAACCTAATTTATATAAAGGAAAAAGGTTAGATACTAAGTTTTTAAAGAGTTTTGTAATAAAATTTGTATTTTCTACTCAGTATTAAGATGGTAAAAGATACTGATGAACTCTTATTGAAGAGTACTCTGATAAACAAATGCCATATCTAAGTCGACATGATTTATATAAGAGGCTAGGATAGAAATCAGTACTCAAGACACTGCCTTATATATTTTATATAGACAAATTTAGTCCTGATAACCAAACTAGTACATCTCTGCATGAAATAAGACATTTAAAAAAAAAAATCAAATTAAGAATTCTAGATACCATACATAATTTTGTTGAAAACTTAGGTTCACTCTCATGTCAGCAATGTCGGCCAACGATGTTCGAGCTCTTGTGACTGTATTCGACAAAATCAAAATAGTTAGTTTTCAAAATGCTTCAAATATTGCATAAAAATAACACGTAAACAAAATTAAGTATCAAATCTGGATTAGAAAAGCTGACAATGTAAACCTGTTGAAATATGGTATATGCTAAAAGCAAAGATTACAATAACAAGAAAATGGGGATACATTTTATTTAAATGAATTGAGCAACCTTAGCTGATGTACGCGTATATATATAAGTAGCCTACACTTTATGCCAATGTTTATCCATCTCAAAACTATTGTCCTTAGATAAAAAAAGTCACAATAAAAGGAAACGAACATTTATCACACCTTTGATTTTAGTAAAATCATAAAAACTGTTTTTTTCTTTTAGAAATAATTTAATGTTTTCATTTTTGAAATTAATAATTTTAGTTAACGTTGATATTGTAAACTTAAGAAATCTCATCTATTAACGGATAATAGGAAAATGAAAAATGAACAATAAAATTGAGACGAAAACAATTTGACTCGCATGTATTTAACTCTCACAATATTAGGAAACAAAATGAATATACTTAATTAGTATTGCGAGAAGAGCACGTAACAAATTTTTCTCTCATAATAAGAGACAAATCTCAACCACTTATATTGAGAAGAAAAGATGGAATTATTTTATATTTATAATCAAAATTTAATTACACATATTTTTAATAATGACAGTATCTTAAAAATCGTCAATCGTTATACCACCACAAATTATACAAACAAATTATACCACCACAAAAGGCATTTAATTAAGTATCAACAGACACTCATTTTGGTATAATTTTGACAAATATTATAATTTTTCATTTTAGTCACATTTTCTTTGCTATATCGGAAGTTGAATGACATGTCGCATGTAATTTAACATTAATATAGAAGTTCCAATAGTAAACATTTGGGAATTTCTAACATGTGTCCTCAATGCACATGTTTGTGTTTATATAAAAGTAAAGTTTAAGTTGATTAAATGTAAATTGTTATTTATTTATGGTGAATTTTAAGTGTATTAAATCTGAATTTAATGTATTTTTTAACATAAAATGAAAGTTATGTTTAATAAATATGGCTTAACATGTGCTTAAGGGCACATGTTAGAAAAACCCTAAACATTTTGAATGACATATCACATGTCATTTAACAATAATATCAAAGTTGAACACTAAACATCATCAGTATTAAAATTTACATTAGTATTTGTTTATAAATCAAAGACATTTCTTATTTTTGCAAACGAAAACACACATTTTCATATATCATACATTCTATTCGAATAATATACTATAGTTGTTTATTTATGTAACTTTTATAACCAGATGTGAAAAATCACCATTTGGTAAAAACCATGTGACTGAGATCACGTCTTAAAAAAATTACACGCAATTTTAAGTGCTTTTATCAAACTTTGACGAATTAAATGCACTAATATACAATTAGAAATTTAACGTGTTATACATAGTTGGAAAGTTATGAATGCCTAGTTTCCTTAAAAATGGCGAATGTTCTAAAGTAATGTAAAAAAAGTTATGTCTATTTTATTACATCTACATATTCAAATTAGTGTTAATCACATGTGATTTCTCATGCAAGTTTCAACACTAAAAAAAATTAAAAAATGTATAAAAAGATAGAATAAGTTTGTCGAAAGTATATCAAAGAGTCCATCTATAGAAAGAACATTAAATCGGGTCGTCACAATGATGTATTTATTTCGTTTAATAATTACATGTTTAGAAGATATGATTTTTTACAAAAAAGAAAAAGATGAATGTAGGTTTATTTTATAATCTAATTGGTGGCTAGAATTAGCCCCTTGATGTGCATGTAAGGATAAATTTTTGTATATAAATGAACTTACATATATGGGTGTGTTTGGTAAATGACTATCAGAATCAAAGAATCATTATTATATGCATTGTTAATGTTAGGTTGAGGAGTATGAGATTCAAAGAATGAAAGTATAGGCGTAGAACCATTGTTATGAAAAGAGGCATTTTATATTAGTTAATATTGTTAGTCCACATTGTCGTTTCATTTTTCACCACAAAAATTTGGTTAACTCAAACTTTTTGTTCATATAGTTTTTCATCTTAATAATTTTATATATTCTACTTGCAACTTTTTTCACGATAAGTAAGTATTTAATGAATCGAACTTAAAGCGGCATCCAATTTGACGATATGCAAGATTAGAACCTTCGTTTTATGGGATAAACCTTAATTTTTTTATTTCAGTCCGTGAAGAAAACTCTCATGTAGAGGCTCAAACATGAGACCTCTCACATGTGTTAACAACCTTCTCAAATTTACCTTTGATGGTTAACTGAACTAGCCTAATTGGCTATATTTCACTCATACATATAATTGTTTATTAAATAAACCAAATAACAACTTATTTGCAATGATGTATGATCTTATTCCTGCTATCCATCAAACTTCTTTATAGTGATACATATATGTGTTTGGCATATATGTGTACTGTTATTACAGTGATCGTTCAGGGTTGAGAGCGGATTGGGTTCCTAGCTAGAGGAACTTAGATGCCTGGGATTATGTTGGATCTTGTACTAATAAGTGATTGTAGTTGATGATTTCCTGCACAAGTAAAGTATATTGTTAGTCCTTATCATAGGGACGGACCCCACGATTAGACTCTAGCGTGAGAGTAAGTATCCATGTTGTCATAAGTACTTGTATGTATTTGGAAGAGTGAGAAAGTCATACCTCGTTTGGAGTGCAAAGGGGTACTATTTATAGGTGAAACTACTGGGCTTTCCCCTAGTATTTCAGATAGTACCTGTGAGTGGGCCTTTGTGGTACAAGGGCCCATTTTCTTGGTGAGTGGGCCTTTGTGCTAATCGTGACCTATAGATTCATTCTTGAGAACCTATCCGTAGGGGTCCTGGACGTGCTTTAGGAAAGTACGTCCGATAATTGTGTTGCATGGCGGATCTGCTCTCGGTGAGCTGATCTGCTTAGAGCTTCGCCACAGTAGTGGGCTTTCGTGTACTTGGGTTTGGACCCAAGGTTTGGTGTATGGTTTTAGGCCTAATGGGCCATGTCCATGCTATATGCCATCATGTGCCCCTAGTATAGTGGTTCTTGCGCTCTGTGTGTTGGGTCCACTAGATGTGGATCTTGCAGCCTGTTAAGGATGGTGAACGACTTCTGTAATCACAAGTCTATTCACAGAGAGACTCTTAATGTAATACACAGTATAAGTGCGGAATACAAATACTATGAACAAGAAGAAACAGAATAACTAAATAACTTGATCCTTACTAAGGATTTCTACTATTAATATGAAATGAATAATGATGATGAAAGGTGTGTCTAACCCTTTTGTCAATGGGTTCCTTTTATACTACAAGGAAACCCTAATACTACATTAAACCAAAACGTGTAACTTCTGATATGCATATCCTTTCCTAACATATCTCATGCATATCCTAACAAACTACTAAGAATAATAATGTTTGACTTTCTACTAGACCAGGAGCACGTATTGCTTTTACTACTATTAGGACCAGGAGGAACTACATACCTCCTAGCTTATCTATTACAAATATCTATTCCAGAGGTCCTAACAATCCTCCCCTAAACTTGAATTTGACTGGTTGAGTTCAAGTTTCTTGGTAGATCTTGCAAAACAGCATGAGGATTGAAACAGCAGCACAAACAACAGCAATGGAACCATTAGAAGTGGAAAACACCAAGAATGCTGCAACTAGTAACACCGAGAAGCTTCTTGAAAGCTTGGAACACATCTGCACTTGTTGAATCTTCACAGCAACATGAGCAAATTTGATGAGCCTTTACCAAGTAGTTGCTCGCTCTCGGGCTAGCTAGTCTTTGTGGTGGAATAAGCATCACCCTGGGAAACCAAAACCCAACCCAACTCTTAGAATGTAAATCAATGGTGAGTGGGGGTACTCTAATGATTTTGGGAAAATCATCACAGCCGTCAACGGATTTGATTTAGATCTTTACTAGAAGCCGTACCCTTCCGGACTAGCCAACTCTTAGCAATAAAGCATCGGTGAGCTGAAAACCCTATAGCTTTGAGCAAGCTATTACAGCTATCAATGGATTTGATATGAGTCTTTACCAAGATCTTTACCCCCTTGGACTAGCCACTTTTCAGTATAGGACCAAGGCAAGTGAAAACTATCCAATTTTGGGTAAACTGGCAACCATCAACGGATTTAATAATCACACCAGAGTCGTACCCTCATGGTGAATCAACTCTTTCTTGTCTGCAAGACATGGTGAGTTGAGCACCATTTGTTGTGTGGACTAGGTCCAACACAAGTAGTACATCTCATGACAGCCCAAGTGTAAAAATGCCAGGTAGAAAACAGTTTCATGATGGAAAAGTATAAGCAAATATTATATGATTTACAAGTTTTGAAATTTTAGCACATGTTAAAAGTACAAGCATATATTATATAAAAGTATAATTTTTTTTCTTTTTAATAACTAAATAAAGTAAAATGTTAGGCACCAATCACTATACAGAATGGTGAAAAGAATGTAGAAAGTATAAAAAATAGAGAAGAAACAAACCAACACATACCAATTACATACCAGAAGCAGCAACCTTGTCCGCTAGCAGTCGAGCTTGAATTCTCTCAATCAAAGAAGTAGTCATAGCAGACTCGTTGCCCGAAGGAGCATTGGACACCACCAGGTGACTCTCTAGCATAGCTTCTGTCACACCCCACTATGACGGAATATGGGGCGCGACGTATGGATATCATCACAACATGGCGTGTCTATAGAGATAACTAAATGAAATAAGAAATGTCATAAAATGGTGACACAAATGTCATGACAATATCTCAACAATGCAGGAGTCTAGGTAAGTAGGTAATAGTCCTACCGCTTACCCGAGACAAACAATTAACATAAACAAAGCAAACATATAGATGTCAACAAAGTATCACTTATTCAAACATCAAATAAAGACTAAGAGGAAAGAGGGTTCCTCCAAATGCAATCCTAAGCCTCCAAAGCTAGCCACTCCTATTCTCATGCTTAACCATATTCTCACCTGAAAGAGACACTAAAACACGTCAATATAATGTTGGTGAGAGTCATAGGTTTAGATTCCAACCTCAAATCAGTTATAATATAAGCTGTGAATAACCACTAACAATAAAAATATATGGACAATGTGTTACAAATGTGCATTAACAACTAACAATTCAAGATTAATCATACCAAACCAATTCTAAGGCTCCAAGCCTTTCCAAAACACCATGGTCCCATAGGCGCCCATACACATATGAACCAATCCCAAGGCCCCGCCTTGTCAACATCCCCTTGGTACCAAGTCAAACCACAATAACAATCAAGAATCACTTAGCAGTTAATCACATAAGTACACACAAGTCCATCACCAATCATAAGACATTCACAGCAACAATTTACAAAATCATAACGAGTGTCTCTTCCATCCCATCTGGAAGTCAAAATCATTAAAAGATATGGGACTATGAAACTCACCTGATTCAAGCTTCTCCAAATATCCGCGCTCTAGTGAAAATCTAAACACACAAACATATACAATCAAGAGATGAACCACATACCAAAATGGCTCATAAATCTATGATGGATATCTAACATTTTCCTACAACTTAACCTCATTTATGTTCTATAAGCATCCCATTACACCCCTCTACAAGCCCTTAACTTAGTTAAGTTCATAACCCGTCCCGTTAATATTTTACCCAAAACAGTCCCGATTTGCATACTCCGTATTATGAGCCAAACGGCCACCAAACCTAACCCACATTCCTTGCCATGAAAATCCTATAAACTTATATGTGTTAGCTAAAATCTCAGCCCTTTCCTCAACATCAAATCAAATTTTAAGTCCCCGATATACAACTTATACTTTCGCCTATCCAGATTTTACCGATTTTGAACATATGAAAAGTTTGTTATGATCAGAGGGTCTTCCACTATCCCAATTTATTAGCCCTCTAACAGATATCTTATATAACATATAAAATAACTCTCGTGTTCGTTTGAAAGTCCAATTATACTCCTAAGTACCCTAACCACCTTAAAACATTAAATTAAACCCGACTGATTTCAAAACTGTTTTGACCTCCGACTGTTGTAACCTGTTTTTGACCCACTTCCCAACCTCCAATTCAATTCTAATTTCTTTCACTTGAAAGCCAATTCAATTACCGTTTCAGGGATATAAGATTCGAAAATTAAAAGTTTGTAGAAATCTAGATATGATCAAAATTTTAGCCCTAAAATTATGCCCAGTTTTTTTAAAAACAAATTTAATAGAACTAGTCTAATTAATTATCCACATCATGTATAATTATTAACTCTAATCAATCTAAACATGTTTATATCATTAAAATACAGAATTTATGTTTAACCTAACCCTAGATCCATCATCTATTGATTAATTACATGATTAGATTAATTAAAATCATAAATTAAAAAAGAGTTTTGAAGATTTTACCTTAGAAATCATAGGAAGAAATTGTTTTTGATGAAACCTAATTCCACCATTGATGGATATCGACTGGCAGAGGTCATGGTGAGTAAAAATCTGATGGTTTTGGTTATGGTATGGGTTTAATGTAATCCTAAAGGCCTCATAACTGTTTTTGGGCTTTTTGGTTATTTTCTTCCTTCCTTTTCTTTTGGCTGCCCAAACCAAGCCCAAATCACCTAAGGATGTGGTTTTTAACCTTATTTTATAACTTATATCAATCTTAAACTAAACCTCATATTCGGGTTACTTCCGGGCCAAAACCCTAAAGCCTTACGTTGTTTTTTTCCGACTTTTTACGCGATTTCCGAACTAACTATCATTTCCAAAAGTTTCTAATTATGGAAAGTATCTCTAAAACTTACCTAATACATACATACATACATACAACATACGATACATACACGAAACCTTGTAAAAACGATATCCGAACTTTTGTCGCAATTCATTTCTAACTCATTTCATTTCATTTCATTTCAAACCCGTACCATGATTTACAAATCATGTACCTCATTTCGTCCATTCTCATCCCCAAAATCACACATATAAACACATAAATCACATAAAACACATAGTCACACAAAATACCCCAAAAATAAGACTAAGTGACGAACCTCAAAAACTGTGTTTTGCTTTATTTTAAAGAAGGTCTTTTACAATTTGAAATAAATAAGTTTTGATTATATAAAAAAAAAACTTATGTTATATCTTGTTGCAAACACGACTCCTACACTCTACCCTTATTTTACCGAATACAACCAACTATCTTACTCTATAGTAGATTTCCAAGTCTTTTTTTAATATATACCGACCAAAAGAAATGTATGACTCAACACAAAAGATTTCATTATCCCAAAAGAAATCCCAATTTATTTCAATATACTTAACACCAAGGACACCATTTTAAAACAAACACGTGGAATAGGAAACTTGAAGAATACGCTACAACAGAGGTTGAATACCTAAAAAGAAGCGAGCTAGCAAACCCTACTACGGATACAATCGATAATAGCGAGGGATCATACATATGTAGGCATATCGGGATACATATACTTAAATCCGTCCAACATCTACTATACAAGCATGTATTAACTCTCTTTCATGCAATCATACTTATGAATCCATTAAAGTTGTGGTACTTGTATAACTATGTTGGCCACCATACTTATACAATTACCCTTTCCCCAATGCACTCCCTCCTATGATGACACTTATAAGAATCAATACAACACATAACACATACCTCCATCTACTCACATAAGCTCATAACCACATAAACAATAAGGTCCAAAACTCCATCTATTAAAATAACATAGTAAAACTCTTGTAATACAAATCCATAGTCTAGCTAAAATAGCATAGACAAAATCCAACACAACATCATAATCAGTTATAAGTCATGTTGCCCATAAGAGTGGAAACAATTTAAAATCCTTCCTATCCACCTACTCCTAGTAACTCGAATCACCACAAGATTTTTAGGGAACATGACTTAAACATCAAAATAAAAATACTATACATTAGGTACACCAAATAAGTTATTAATTATTATGAAAGTAATTCATATATCAAATATAAAACAGAAATTAACATGTGACTAAGTATGAATGACTATAGTTCAATCCATACTAGTCAAAACTCACAGAAAATGAAACAACAATACTCAGATTATACAATCAAAACCATACATACATATTTTTATGACGCCTATATGCAGGGATCCTTGAGCTATAGACTAGGCTACTAAACTAGGCAACCTAATTCTCTATAACCATTGTCTCTGATACCATTCTGTCACACCCCACCATGGCGGAATATGGGGCGCGACGTATGGATATCATCACAACATGGCGTGTCTATAGAGATAACTAAATGAAATAAGAAATGTCATAAAATGGTGACACAAATGTCATGACAATATCTCAACAATGCAGGAGTCTAGGTAAGTAGGTAACAGTCCTACCGCTTACCCGAGACAAACAATTAACATAAACAAAGCAAACATATAGATGTCAACAAAGTATCACTTATTCAGACATCAAATAAAGACTAAGAGGAAAGGGGGTTCCTCCAAATGAAATCCTAAGCCTCCAAAGCTAGCCACTCCTATTCTCATGCTTAACCATATTCTCACCTGAAAGAGACACTAAAACACGTCAACATAATGTTGGTGAGAGTCATAGGTTTAGACTCCAACCTCAAATCAGTTATAATATAAGCTGTGAATAACCACCAACAATAAAAATATATGGACAACGTGTTACAAATGTGCATTAACAACTAACAATTCAAGATTAATCATACCAAACCAATTCTAAGGCTCCAATTCTGTCACACAAAATACCCCAAAAATAAGATTAAGTGACGAACCTCAAAAACTGTGGTTGTCACAGCTTCCATGGTAGCAATGTTCAAAGGATACTCCACATCAACAAGCATAAACACAATAGCACCAGACTCAAGTTCCAACACATGCACAACACACCCAACATACAACTTCCACCTCCTTACCACCCAGCGAGGTTGTTCCTTCCATACACCAACACGAGGATAATCAAGGGGGCAATCCAACATTAACTTCAAGTCTCCCCAAATTGTGAACCCATGCCAGTTAGGAAGCTCACTAGGATACTTAGGAATCTCAGCATCAACCAACCCATACAACAGTATAAGATCACGACGCTCCACCCTCGACAAAATGCTTTGCAATCCAGAGACATACCGAGTGTAGCCATCACTAGTCGTGATCATATGAGTATAGGTACTAAGAGAAATGGGGGATGGCTTAACCTCCCAAGCTACAATCCAGCCTTTGCCAAGGGGTAACTCATTCTCGCTATCAGAAGTGGCATCTATTAGATTAGCAGGATCCCTCTTCTCAAATGGTATAGTCTTTCCACGACGAGCCTTCTTCTTCCGAATAGAACGGCGAGGGGTGGGGACACCAGAAGAGGATTCCTCCTTTACCTTGAAATTGGTAGGAGCATGATATTATGATTTTGCTAGGTTCAATTTTACTCTCGAAATCCTCTCGAATTGATCTCGGTCTTAAGTGGAATGATTTGTTCTTGGTCAATAAAAAATGGTTGGTTTGTTTATCTATTTTAAACTAATGACAAGAAATTAAGTGTCGAAGAGTAAAGTAAAAGATTTAAATGATTAACGTTTGAAAACTTTAAAGATTATGCGAGGAAAATAAATGAACACTTAATAAAAACTAACACTTGGAAACTTTGTGAAAAATAAGAACTTAATTGGAAAAGACTAAAAGAAAGTAAGAACGGAGCAAAGTAAAACAACTTAATCGGAATAATGGGAAAAAGTGTACCAATCGGAATGTATTCCGATTGGTGGTGATCGGAATACGAGCCTAAGCTTGTGATCGGAATGTGGACAAAAACCCACAATCGGAATATGTGGTAAGCAGCTACAGTCGGAATGTTAAGACAGTCAATCGGAATACACCACAAGACCTTGATCGGAATAACAAGCTAGCAGGTAATCGGAATAGGCAAAAATGAACCAATCGGAATGTGGAGTATGGTGTGCCGTCGGAATAAGGGTGCAGATCGGAAAGGGAGAAGCCCTCTTCCGATTGGTCAATCGGAAAGGGTGTTTGAACCACTTCCTAAAATTGTGGAATTCGGTTAGCAAGTAGATAAGCTATATTTTGGAGCTTATCACAATACTAACCCGAATCAATGCTTAAACCGGATCAAATAAGCACTAGAGTCAACTTATCAACCCGAAATCAAACAACTTTTTGTATCAAACACTAAAAACATAAACTTTTTAATAACTTTTTAATAAGAAAAGTAAGATAATCATAAAAATAAGCCAATAAGCACAAAAGTCTTAAAGCTTAATCAAATGAAAACTTATAAAATGATCAAAAGATTAACTTTTTAGCATGAAATCAATTAGAACAACACGGATCACATGATAATCACACCAAAATCAATCTTAAATCAAAGAAAAGTAGAATGAGATTAAGAGATAAAAGCTTAAAAAATGGAACTTGATTAATTAAAGATAATACAAAAGTTTGAATTTGAAAGAGAAGAGAGATGAAATCTAGTGAGAGAAAGTTTAGAACTTTCTCTCTCTAAAACTAGAAACTACCTAAAAAAACTAAAAAAACTAAGTCTGAATTTTTGTGAAGTAAGGGCCTTTATATAGGCGTGTACATGGTAGTGATGGGCTTTTTATTGGGCTTTGATTTGGGCTTCTTTTTCTTCTTTCTTCTTAAATCTTCATGCGTCTTTTAAATAAACGTTGCCGACTTGGATTTGAGAAGTGTCGGTGAATTATTCCAACTCGTCTTATAATCTATTGTTTTATAGACTCGAGTTCTTCGACATATATGAATCTTCCATCTTTGGCTCTATTCTTCGATAAATCTTCAAATAGGCACAATGACTTCAAATCTTCTGCATCTCTTGGATAATAGACTTCGTCTTGAGTTTTTTTTCTCGATAAAACCCGTGTAATCCCATGTTTTCTTCATTATTCATCCGGTTGACTCTGAAAACACAATAAACACAAAAACCACGCATAATTCCAAACAAATGATATTAAATACGTGTTTTGGTCTCGTTTTAGCCCGATTTAAGTGGTAAAAGGATGGGTGTTTTCACACCTATCAAATCCCCTACACTTAACCATTGCCATGCCCTCATGCAATGCTTAGTGACAAAGCACATTTACACTTTTCTCATAATCAATCAACCTTGGCCTTATTAATATACTACTAAACGAAAATGAAAATACTAAGAGAAATTTAAAACTTTGAAGCAAACAAAAGGATGGAAATACCTTGCAGAGAGATCGAGGACTTACATTAGGGCTTCGGTGCTGCGAAGATTTATCACCCTCAAGTTTCACGTTCCCCAAACTAAGCTTAAAAACGAGATCATTGTTATTATAAGTTAGCAATTCAAACACTTACACATATGGCTTAATTAAATGCTTAGACTCCCTTATTCCTAGGTGTATCTCTTATATTTTATTTTTGTCTTAGAATGATCATGAAGATGCATTTTTGGACTTATTTCGATAGTTATTTAGGGCTGAAAGCAAAGTAGGACGATTTGATCAATAGTTAGCTAAAGGACAAAATCTCTTAAAACTGCTTCTCGGGATATCAAAAAGTTCATATCTTGGCATAACTTGGTTCGCGATTTGAGACCTTTCTCGGGCCGATATTTGGCATGTACTTCATACTTCATATCTTCGAGAGACGTTCTTGAGATAATGGTCTTCTCATCATAATAGAGTTTCTTCGTTTGGAGACTTTTGAGGGGTACTCCAACTTTGTTGACCACGACTTCATGATTATTTCTTCAATCTCTAATTGGGATTTTGAGATACAACGATTCGCCTCCTTTTCGGACTTGGATCTATTTATCCTCATACCTTGTTAGGGTCTTTTCGGATAGACTTCTCCATCATCTTTATGGGAGTTGATTGCTTTTCGTCGTGAGTCTTGATCCTTCATATTGACTTTAGGAATAATGCTTTTCACATCACTTTGGATCTTCAGCAATAATATTGAATCCTCATGCCTTGTTAGGGCCTTTTCGGACTCGCCAATCTTCGCGCCCCGCTTCATAAGTTATGCCTTGGCTATGAACTCTCGTCATTACCGAGCAACTTTTAAACGATCTTGGGCTAGAAGCTAAGTAACTTTTCAAATCGTACGACCTTACTTATTGCAGATAAATTTTTAGCAAGTGATGGGAGAATAGGCAAATAATTACACCAAGTGAGCTTGCGCAAGAATACCGACTTATAATTGACTCTATCATTTCTCGTCCTCCACAATTTAAAATCTCAAGTAATGAGACTCGTGGACACTTAGCCTAATAAACCAATTAAGGTCTACATGGTTAAGGATACTAGCTAGAATAAACTTGGATAAGTCTATTCGGGTTGAGTCAAAATAAACGCAACGGGCCTAATATGTCAAAGATTTCTAAACTAGCTACACCACTTATTAATATTTTCGACTTTATTGCGGAATATATACATATGAAAGCAACGATAAAAAATTTTAAAAATTACGACTAAATGGCCAAAGTTAATTAAAAATTTGAAAAATGTTGAAAAAGATGATTTTCTGGTTAAATGAAGGCATTTTCATGGAAAAGTCCACTTAAAACTTCGATAGAAGTCCCCCTACACTTAAGATAAACATTGTCCTCAATGTTTAAGCATGTGGGAAAAGGTTCCCCTACACTTATGACATTGTGCACGTTGGTTAACTCAAGTTAAGGAAGAGACGACTAAAGTGATCAATTTCAATGTGAGTATGAAGAAAATTGAATCACGATAGTTAAGAGATAGAACCGGATTTCGGATAACACGGGAGCACGGTTCTTCAAAGTTTCCAAGAGTGCACTTATCCCTGTAATCACATCACCACACAAATACAAACACCTATGCAGGCCCCCCTACACTTAGGAGGTTAAAACATAAAAGGATAGATACTCGGGCTGCCTCCCGAGGAGCGCTTGTTTTTGATGACCGAGTCACGAGCCTGACTCGACCCAAAATTAGTTCATGGGGAACGTGGTGAGGGATGGAATCATCTCCTGAGAGATGTCCTCACCAAAGTACAGCTTCAGACGCTGGCCATTCACCTTGAAATTGGGCCCATTTGGCTGAGAAAGCTCAATGGTCCCATACGGAAAGACGTTGGCGACGGTGAATGGACCAGACCAGCGGCTCTTCAACTTGCCAGAGAAGATCTTCAACCGAGAGTTGAAAAGTAAGACTTGATCACCAATATGGAACTCTCGGTTCTTGATTTTTGCGTCATGGAGGATCTTCGTCTTCTCTTTGTAGATCAGCGAGTTCTCATAAGCTTCATTTCTCAGTTCGTTGAGCTCGTTGAGTTGAATCTTGCGATGATCACCGGCTTTGTTGATGTCGAAGTTAGCCCACTTCAAGGCCCAGTGCGCCTTATGCTCCAGCTCGATGGGAAGGTGGCATGCTTTCCCGTACACAAGACGATAAGGTGTACAACCGATCGGGGTCTTGTAAGCAGTACGGAAAGCCCACAGAGCATCATCTAACTTATCGGCCCACGCGGCACGATGCTCTCCCACAGTACGCTCCAAAATTCGCTTCAATCCACGATTGGATATCTCGGCTTGCCCATTGGTTTGGGGATGATAAGCGGTGGAAAGACGGTGATTGACACCATACTTGGCCATGACTCTTGCAAATTGATCGTTGCAAAAATGAGTCCCGCGGTCACTGATAATAGCACGAGGAACACCGAATCGAGAGAACAGCGATTTCAAAAAGTTACAAACCACCCTTGCATCATTAGTAGGTAAAGCTTTGGCTTCAACCCACTTGGAGACGTAGTCAACGGCAACAAGGATGTATTTGTTTCCTTTAGATGAAGGAAATGGCCCCATAAAGTCGATACCCCAAACATCAAAGATTTCACACTCTTGAATGAAATTCTGAGGCATCTCGTCTTTATGTGTGATCGTGCCTTGTTTCTGGCAAGCATCACATTTTTTAACCATATCGTGAGCGTCACGATAAATGGAGGGCCAATAAAATCCTGAATCAAACACTTTTTTGGCGGTGTAGTTGGGACCAAAGTGACCACCAGTGGGTCCTTTGTGGCAAGCATCAAGGATTTTGAAAGCTGCCGGTCCATCAACACATCGGCGAATAATCAAGTCAGCACATTGTTTGAAAAGATACGGGTCATCCCAGAAGTAAGTCTTTATGTCTTTGAAGAACTTCTTCTTTTGCTGGGATGTTAACCCGTCAACGAGGATTCCACCCGCTAAGTAGTTTGCAATGTCTGCGAACCACGGGGTTTCGTCAGCAGTTGAGTTGATAGACATTAAGGTCTCCAGGGGAAAAGAATCATCGATTTCTTTGTTCGGATGATCCCCTTGGTAAGGATCCTCAAGTCTACTGAGATGATCCGCGGCTAGGTTTTCTGCTCCTTTTTTATCGCGAATTTCGATTTTAAATTCCTGGAGCAGCAAAACCCAGCGAAGAAGTCTTGGTTTGGAATCTTGCTTTGTCAACAAGTACTTCAGCGCGGAATGATCGGTGTACACAATGGTGGTAGAAAGGACAAGATAGGGGCGGAATTTTTCAAAAGCATAGACAACAGCTAAAAGCTCTTTTTCGGTTGTCGTATAATGCAATTGTGCCCCTGTCATTGTCTTGCTAGCGTAATGGATTGGTTGGAAGTGTTTGTTCACTCTTTGTCCAAGAACCGCTCCAATAGCAAAATCACTAGCATCGCACATCAACTCAAAAGGCAGCTCCCAATTAGGGGTAACTAAGACGAGTGCCTTAGTAAGCTTATCCTTAAGTGAGTCAAAGGCTTCAAGACACTCTTTGGAGAAGATAAAAGGAGTATCTTTTTCCAAGAGGTGGGTCATCGGGCGAGCGATTTGAGAAAAATCTTTGATGAATCGACGGTAGAAGCCCGCATGACCCAGGAAACTTCTCACACCCTTCACGGTAGAAGGTGGAGGCAACTTGGCGATAACATCGACTTTAGCACGGTCTACTTCAAGACCGGCTTTGGAAATCTTGTGGCCCAGCACGATGCCTTCTTTTACCATAAAATGGCATTTTTCCCAATTCAGAACTAGGCGAGTGTCTTCGCACCGCTTGAGCATACGTTCCAAATTGGCAAGGCACGCAGAGAATGAATCGCCATAGACCGAGAAATCATCCATGAATACTTCCATAGTGTCTTCCACCATGTCATGGAAGATCGCCATCATACACCTTTGGAATGTCCCAGGAGCATTACATAAACCAAAAGGCATGCGTTTGTAAGCAAATGTTCCATAGGGACAAGTGAATGTGGTCTTTTCTTGGTCCTTGGGATCGATGGGAATTTGAAAATACCCGGAGAAGCCATCTAAGAAGCAGTAATAATCATTACCAGCTAGACGCTCGAGCATTTGATCCATGAAGGAAAGAGGAAAGTGGTCTTTTCTCGTGGCATCATTGAGCTTGCGATAATCAATACAAACTCTCCACCCAGTAACGAGACGAGTGGGAATTAACTCGTTGTGTTCATTGGGAACAACGGTTATTCCGCCCTTCTTGGGCACACAATGGACGGGACTTACCCACGGCGAATCCGAAATAGGGTAGATCAAGCCGGCATCTAGAAGTTTGATAACCTCTTGTTTGATGACGTCATGAATTTTAGGATTAACCCTTCTTTGGCTCTGGATTGTGGGTTTGAAGTCATCTTCCATGAGAATCTTGTGAGTACAAAAGTTCGGATCAATTCCGCGGATATCGGAAATTTTCCAAGCAATTGCCTTCTTATGAGCTTTAAGCACATCGATGAGACGAGTTTTCTCTTCTTCTTGCAAGTCCTTAGCGATGATGACGGGTGACTTCTTCTCTGCTTCAAGGAACGCATACTCGAGATGGGGTGGCAACTCCTTAAGTTCCAAATCTGGAGGATTTTCGACGGGAGGCGTTTTCAAAGTCGGAATATCGATAGCAATGACCGTGGGAGATGGAGGCGAAGGATTGTCTTCATCCCCATCGATAGGAGAATCATTAGTAGCTAAAGTCGCATCTCCCATGGTATCTTCAAGATTGTTCCAAAATAAATCACTATCTCCAAATAGAGACAACGATGAATCAATGGAGGACACGGTCTCAACATTGGGAAGAGAGGAAGGAATACTTTTGCAAGCATCAATAAAGTGTGCTTCACAAGCCTCATCCAGAACGTCAATACAATTAACACTCTCGTTGGAATAAGGTTGTTTAGACAACTTTCCCATGTTGAAGACTACTTTATCGTCACCCACTCTCATGATAAGCTCACCGGCTTCAACATCAATGAGAGTGCGACCGGTCCTTAAGAATGGACGACCAACAATAAGTGGCACACGGGGGTCCATCTCGTAGTCGACGACAACAAAATCAACAGGGAAGGTGAATTTGTCGACTCCTACAATGACGTCTTCGGCTATCCCCACAGGATAAGCAACCGTACGGTTAGCTAACTCCAAAGTCATTTTGGTGGGGACTAGCTCTGGGAGAGATAATTGCTTCCAAACACTTAGAGGCATGAGATTAATACTGGCACCTAGATCGGCTAGGGCCATGCAATTCTCTACTCCCGGGAAATTGCAAGGGATAAGAAAATGACCCGGATCACCAAGCTTGATTGGCAATTTCCTTAAGAGCACTGCAGAGCAGTTCTCATTAAGTTGGGTGTTGGCGAGATCGAGGAGCTTTTCCTTGTCGCTCAGAAGATCTTTAAACATTTTAGCATATTTAGGCATGTGAGCGAGAGCCTCAGCGAAGGAGATATTGAAATTCAGTTGTTTGAACATTTTAAGGAAATTCGAAACCTGAATATCATCCTTGCTTTTGAGCTTCTCTTTCCTCAACCTAGATGGATAAGGTATATTGGAAGAAGAGGAAGGCTTTGGAATAATAGGATCACTCACATCCTTGGGTGGAGGAGGGGTAGAAGGAAGAGGTGGAGGAGTTGGGGGAGGAGAAGGATGAGGAATAGGAGCAGGTGACTCGTTCTCCTTTGTCACAATCACCGGTGGAGGTATAGGAAGCTCGGGTTCCTTGGTACCTTTACCACTTCGAGTAGTGATTGCTTTCATCTCCCCTCTTGGGTTCGCAACGGTGTTACTCGGAAGAGTACCCGAAGAAGAGGGTTGATTACCATTGAAGAAACTAGCCATCATGTTCCTCAAGTCATTCGTTTGACTATCCATAGTGTTCTTCATATCAGCTCTTAGATCATTCCCTTGTTTCATCAGATCTGCTTTCAAGTTGCGCACTTCCTGTTGGAGATTATCCACGATCACATCGTTAGTCCTCATGTAGGTTCCAATGTCTTGATGTGATGCGGGGGTTTGGTTTGAAGGAGCAGTGTATGCGGGTGATTGATAAGCAGGTTGCTGGTAAACTTGGGTGTTTCGTTGTTGTGGTTGTTGCTGCTTGTGAGGAGGGATGTATGGTGTACGAGTTTGTTGTTGTTGAGGAGGGCGGTTGAGGTTTTGTTGTTGGTTTTGGTTGTTAGGATTAAAACCAGGTGGTGAGATATAGTTGTTGCTGCGATAGCTAAGCAAGTTACGGTCACCTTGGGGTTTTGTTTGATAAGCAGGTTGTTGATAGGTGCTATATGCCGCATTCACATTCTCAGCAGGGTAATCTTGGGTGGCGGTACAAGTTGTGTAAGAATGAGGACCACCGCATATCTTACAAGGTTGGCTGACAGCGTTCACTTGAGCGTTTTTGGCGTTGTTGCTGTTGTTGTTGCTGACGGTGTGGGTGACAAGCGATTCAAGAAGCGTGGTGATTTTGTCAAGTCGCTTGTCGCTGTCATTAGTGCTAGCACTAGCAACATTGGTCCTAACACTCTTGGTTTGCACACGAGATTTGTTCTCAATGATATCCCAAGCAGCATTGGAAGTCTTAGCCAATAAATTACCCCCTGAGGCACTATTCAGTGAATCTTGGTCACTCATGCTTAAACCATTGTAAAAAGTATTAATTTGATGTACTTTGGTAAAACCATGTTGTGGGCATTTTCTTAAAAGATCTTTAAAACGATCCCAAGATTCACTGAATGACTCATCGTACTTTTGTTCAAAGTTTATAATCTCATTCCGCAAAGCGGTAGTACGAGAGGGTGGAAAAAAGTAGTTGATAAACTTTGTTTCCAAATCCGTCCACGAGAGAATACTCTGTGGCGGTTCCTTAGCAAGCCAATGTCGGGCTTGTCCCTCTAAAGAAAAGGGAAAAAGTTGTAACCTTATAACCTCCTGTGGAACTCCATTGAACTTGACCGTGTTGGTGAGTTGTAGAAATCTCTTGATATGGTCGTGTGGGTCATCAATGGTTCGTCCCAAGAATGGTTGAGCTGAGACCATCTGGATAAAGCCTGACTTTAGCTCGAAATTGTTGGCGGCAATTGGTGGTATAACAATTGGATCCGTATTGCCATCGACATGAGCTTGCAGCAATTCAATCATTGGGCGATTATCCGGAAGATGCTCATTGTTGTTGTTATTATTCATGTTGTTGAAAGGCGGGTTGTTATTGTTGTTTTGTACACCAGCCATGTCTAAGTTATCGAGAGGCTCGGGCTCTTGATAAGACGTGGATCGAGTGCGCATACACCTGCAAAAGAACGAACAAAGAAAAGCAAAGCAAAAATATTTTTGGTTTTTTATGTTTTTTACTTTTTAGGATTTTTGAAAATTTTATATATTTTTTTTTTTTTTTTTTTTTTGTTTTTGAAAATTTTTAGGAAAAAGTAACGTTCACGGGGAACGGATCCCAAAATCCAAAGTCTCACAAAAAACTTTTGATCTTAACGAGAGGAGCCGGCAGCGGCCCCATTTGATATTATGATTTTGCTAGGTTCAATTTTACTCTCGAAATCCTCTCGAATTGATCTCGGTCTTAAGTGGAATGATTTGTTCTTGGTCAATAAAAAGTGGTTGGTTTGTTTATCTATTTTAAACTAATGACAAGAAATTAAGTGTCGAAGAGTAAAGTAAAAGATTTAAATGATTAACGTTTGAAAACTTTAAAGATTATGCGAGGAAAATAAATGAACACTTAATAAAAACTAACACTTGGAAACTTTGTGAAAAATAAGAACTTAATTGGAAAAGACTAAAAGAAAGTAAGAACGGAGCAAAGTAAAACAACTTAATCGGAATAATGGGAAAAAGTGTACCAATCGGAATATATTCCGATTGGTGGTGATCGGAATACGAGCCTAAGCTTGTGATCGGAATGTGGACAAAAACCCACAATCGGAATATGTGGTAAGCAGCTACAGTCGGAATGTTAAGACAGTCAATCGGAATACACCACAAGACCTTGATCGGAATAACAAGCTAGCAGGTAATCGGAATAGGCAAAAATGAACCAATCGGAATGTGGAGTATGGTGTGCCGTCGGAATAAGGGTGCAGATCGGAAAGGGAGAAGCCCTCTTCCGATTGGTCAATCGGAAAGGGTGTTTGAACCACTTCCTAAAATTGTGGAATTCGGTTAGCAAGTAGATAAGCTATATTTTGGAGCTTATCACAATACTAACCCGAATCAATGCTTAAACCGGATCAAATAAGCACTAGAGTCAACTTATCAACCCGAAATCAAACAACTTTTTGTATCAAACACTAAAAACATAAACTTTTTAATAACTTTTTAATAAGAAAAGTAAGATAATCATAAAAATAAGCCAATAAGCACAAAAGTCTTAAAGCTTAATCAAATGAAAACTTATAAAATGATCAAAAGATTAACTTTTTAGCATGAAATCAATTAGAACAACACGGATCACATGATAATCACACCAAAATCAATCTTAAATCAAAGAAAAGTAGAATGAGATTAAGAGATAAAAGCTTAAAAAATGGAACTTGATTAATTAAAGATAATACAAAAGTTTGAATTTGAAAGAGAAGAGAGATGAAATCTAGTGAGAGAAAGTTTAGAACTTTCTCTCTCTAAAACTAGAAACTACCTAAAAAAACTAAAAAAACTAAGTCTGAATTTTTGTGAAGTAAGGGCCTTTATATAGGCGTGTACATGGTAGTGATGGGCTTTTTATTGGGCTTTGATTTGGGCTTCTTTTTCTTCTTTCTTCTTAAATCTTCATGCGTCTTTTAAATAAACGTTGCCGACTTGGATTTGAGAAGTGTCGGTGAATTATTCCAACTCGTCTTATAATCTATTGTTTTATAGACTCGAGTTCTTCGACATATATGAATCTTCCATCTTTGGCTCTATTCTTCGATAAATCTTCAAATAGGCACAATGACTTCAAATCTTCTGCATCTCTTGGATAATAGACTTCGTCTTGAGTTTTTTTTCTCGATAAAACCCGTGTAATCCCATGTTTTCTTCATTATTCATCCGGTTGACTCTGAAAACACAATAAACACAAAAACCACGCATAATTCCAAACAAATGATATTAAATACGTGTTTTGGTCTCGTTTTAGCCCGATTTAAGTGGTAAAAGGATGGGTGTTTTCACACCTATGAGAGCAGCAGCAGCAGCGACATGGATATCAACAATCAAAGGCTCAGAAGTGGCTGCAGCTGCAGATGGAGTAGGAAGTGGTTCAGTAACCGGTGTGGGTGTAGGATCAGCAGCACGTGTAGCAGGTGTGGTAGTAACAGCTAGAGTGGTAGTATCTTCATGAGTGGTAGGATCAACAGTAGAAGAAACGGGATCAATCTTTGAAGAGGTGGTGGTGGGAACAGCAATAGTAGGTGCACTAGTAGATGGAACCCCAGAAGTACCCTCTTGAACAACCGTCGAAGAAGTGGGAGTAGCAGCAGGCCTGGAAGTGTGGACAACACGAGGAGGTGGGTGATAGATAGCATGATCAGGAATAGGTGTATCCCTTCGCTTGATCATGTTGATCCCAAACTCAGATCTTAAACCTTAGCTTGTTTAAGGGTCGTGATAGATAAAATACGTTCAATCTAACACTAGAGAATCTTTGCAATACAAAGTAACTAAACAAGATGCGGAATGTAGTGTTTAGCACAAGAACAAATGATTAAAGAAAACGTTAAACTTTAATATATCAAAGATATAAGAATACCCAATAATGGTATTAGGGTTACAAAAACCTTAAAGTATGAAATGAAAGACAATAGAGAAAGACACACTTTGCATGATAACCTAGTGGGTCCTTTTATATTACAAGGACTCACGTACAAGATTACTACTAACAAACTTGGAAAGTATCTCGGAGTAGTAACAAAAACACGTTATAATCTATTCCAAGTTTATCTCTAGCGGCAGGGTCTTTGACTTCAGCAAGGGAACCAATCCCCCTGCCTTTGTTATTTAGCAGGGGGAACTTACTCTAGCAGGGGAACCATTGACCAACTAGCAGGGGTAATGAATACACTTATATTTATTCCCAACAATCCTCCCCTAAACTTGTGCTTTCACCTAAAGACAAGTTTCTGAATAAATACTAGTTGATGAGGGTGCTTACAAAGTTCCTGACCAAAGTTGACTATACATCATCCTTACCAGATCCTAAGCAACAGGTGCTTTAGCATCTACAATCAAGTCAGCCTGTGCCAATTTGTTCAAGGTCTCTTGATTGAAAGGATAATAACGATGATTAACCAAGTAAACACTTATCCCTTCCATCACTATCTCATACACCCCATAATAGGTAAATAGCTTCCAATACAACAAATTTCCTCCATTTAATGAATCAAATATGGGATCAAACAGTTCATGCTCACACATCCTATGCATGCATTCCCAGATCACCCAATCCTTCTCTACACCATCCATAGTAGGAGGATTTGCAGCAAAGGTCTTCTTCAAAATCTTCCACAAATCTTCTAAGTCCTCACTATCCAAAGTTTGAAACATGACATCTAGACTTAGAAATGTCTGTGCTATATTGTCAGCTCTTGTAAGCTTCTACCAAGTCATCCCCTTGTGTTCATAAACAACATATTCCACTATGGAAAATTTCTTCCCAAGCTCACTAGGTGAGATTTAATCATTTTCTTGCACAATGAGATGTTTATCAATTTCTTCATTTGAGGGACGCTAAGTGTCCTTAGTAACTATACAACTTTTTCCATCCTCTTGAGTCTTTTGGCTGCCCTTTGTGCATTGAGTACAGATCTCTCAATTGCTGGAAAACTTGCACCTGCTTGAGTTGATGCACCTGCTTGTGATGATGCACCTGCTTGTGATGATGCACCTGCTTGTGATGATGCACCTACTTGTGTAGTTTCCACTGTTGTTCCTTCAGCCTTTCTTTTTCTGGATTCCCTAGCTCTCTATAACATTTCACTTTGCCTCCTGAGATACTCAGCTTCCTCAGGAGAGTTGATAGCTATGAATTCTTCCACATTTAACTCTCTTAGAACTGGTCTGACTGCCTTCTCTATATCCCCAAAAGTCATGTCTTTGAAATTACCATCAGTCCACTTCTTATGTCTTTTGAGCAAAACTTTGTAATGTGCAAGCCTCCCCTTCTCAGACCTCAAATATATTTCCTTCTAAATCTGATTTGCCCTTCTTTCCAGATATTCATTTTGATACTTGTAAACTAGACAAATCAATTCATACCTGTCTTCCAAAGGAGCATTTACCAACTCCTTTTCCCATTGATTTAGAAACTCTTGAACATGAGGCACCCTGTCATCCAACTCTCTATGCATGATTTCAATATGCTTAAGCATCTCTTTGGGCCTTATCTTTTGCATTCTCTGATCCTACATATCAATCTCCTCTTGTTGTATTCTGAGAGCTACCTGTTCATCATATTCTTCTTGAGCCCTTTGTTGTTCAGGTGTTCTGTGTTTGTACTTTTTCTTGGGCTGTTCAATCATGATCCCTTTTCCCTTGTCTTTTGGATCCACTGCTGGTGCTGGTTTGGCTTTAGGTGCAGGTTCTCCAATTTTAATTCCCTTCTGAGCTGTTTGCCTTCTATTCTTCCTAACAAACGTTTGAGTAATAGATTTAGCAGGGGAAAAACTTACATCAGGGGGATTAGTTATAACAGGGGAAATTTTTGAAGTAGGGGCTTCTTCTTGATTGCCCATAGTCAACAATGTTTGAGCAATCTATTTTGTGGCACTCCTCTTATCACTTCCTTTCTCAACACTTCCTTTCTCAGTCCCTTTCTCAGCACTTGCTACCTTTCCTTGCTTAAGATCATGTTCACTAGGATATGCATACCATTGAGTAGATTCATCAGTGTTAGGAACTTCCTCCCCTTTGGAAGCATCCTCATCTGTAGATATGATAAGCTTGGGCTTTCTCCTCCCCTCAAGTGTAGCAAGTCTGGTTTCCAAATTAGTGATAACCAGACCTTGCTTTTTGACAGTTTGTACAAGTTGTGCATTTTGCTTTCAAGCTAATGCACGTATTCGTCAATTCCAAGATAGACATAGGTTGCATTCTGCTCTCAACCCTAGAAGGGATTTCTCCCCTTTTTGAGTATCACTGAGTGAGGGAGAGGACTTACTGATGGTGTCACTGTCCTGCTCACCCCTTAAGGATGAGACAGTAGTGGCAGCCAAACCCTCAGAGTGCTCCAACCTTTTGGAGGCTCTCCTCTCTGCTACTTTTGAAGATCCACCAGGCAAGGGAGACCTGGCAAACCTGGATTTGGTTCTCCTTTCATGTTTTGGATCAGTAGGGGGTAGAGTACTGGCAGGGGATAGAGTCTTGACAGAGGAATCAGATGGTTTGTATGTGGCTGTTTTTGTCTTAGCTTCTTCTTGTCTGATTTGTTTCATCATAATGGAAGTGAGTGGAACAACCCTGCCAGAAAATTATGGAGATGGTGCAAGAAGTGTGGTAAATAGTTTGGTAGAGTGTTTGGTGGCTGAAAAATGCCTTGTGTGTTTGATAGGACCATGTTTACTCATATTCAGCAAAAGTTGTGTAAACCTTGGGTACATACAAAATTTAGTATTGCTTGTGACATTTTTGACCATTACTTTGAAAATCATTTGAGAAAAAACAGTACTTTCTCTGTTGCTAAGCATATCAGGGCAGAAGCAACTTCACTTCAAAATTCCTTAAAAGCAGTGGTTTTAGGTGACAAACATTGAAAAATTGTATGAATCAAATATTTCCAATGTGAGGCAAACTGACCTTTAGCAAACTTACATTTTGGATTATCAGAAAGAGTGTACCCCGATTTAACCAGACCCTCAAAGATTTCAGCCTCAGGTAGGTTGGTTATCCCATCCTTATCATCCAGAACAAGCTTGTCTCTGATGGAGGCAAGTGTAATCACCTTGGGATGACCATCTACTGTGCTTCGAATTATTACCTCTCCATCCACTGTTTTGGTCATGGATTTGGACCAAAACTGCTGGACGTGTGAGGTGTAAATCCTGGGATTGATGAGAAGAGCCACTCTAAAATACGAAGATTTTAGAAAAGCCACTGCATCAACGAATTCTGCTGGTTCATCATGTAATAAAGCAATTTGATTGTGATTAGCAGCAATTTTGAGAGACATGATAAATGTTGAAAACGTTTGAAGGTTTATAATGGTGAGAGTTAGGTGGGATCTGATCGAGGGAGATAGATGGACCTGCTGGTTAAGGGAATTAAGTTTTTATAGGCGAATTGAAGAGCTGTGATTGGACCAAAAATTCAAATCGCAAAAATATCAAAGATAAATCTTGATATAAAAGTAATTTATTTGAAATAATAAAGAAAAGATTATCAATCAGCGAAGAAAGCGCCTTATATATCTTTTGAAAATAATAAAATATTCCCTAACCAAAATTTTAGTAAGCAGGCCCAACGGCTATAAGCAGGGTATCGGCATTGTCGGTCAACGGTCAAACAGGGGAATGTTGATCAAGCAGGGGAATCAAAAGGTGAAAGCAGGGGAAACTTTCCTAGGGGTATTAGACTAATCATGAAGAGACCAATGCTAAATATCTCTACTCTAATGCACACCCTTGCATACACAAGGTAGATACACAGAAACTCAAGAGTCCTCCATTCAACAATGTTCTAAACACAAAAAGTTAACACATGAGCCACCCTGCACCTGGTCAACCCAATAAAATAATCATACCCTAGTCACCATCCCTACCTTTTCCTTACCTATGGTCAGTTAGTCTTCGCAATGTATACTAAACATCTGAATCTAGACATCAAGCTGTTTAATAAAGAAGTATAAGTACACATTATAGTGCCTCAAGGCTTCAGAATTCGGACAAGCTTTGCAGCAAGTCTTCATCATTCTGAACCCTTACTCACCAATGGATATGATCTAGAATCATATATGAGTATCCTAAGAATACCCTAAATCCTAAAGGTGTGACCTAACCTCCCCTAAAACATAGAGCATATACCTGATTCTCCCATTTGTGTAGCATGCACCATTTGAATCTCTGCATTGTTTGTATAAAACCACATATAACCACTTTTAAAAAGAACAACCCCAGCTTAAGAGAAGGACTCTTAGCAGGGGAAGGAACCCCAGCAGGGGAATCTTTGTTCAAAAGTAGTGGAATGAAAAGTGATGGAAAAAAGGACTAACACATATACAACAACAGTAATAAAGCAACCCTGGGTATACAAGACAAAATAGACATCAATTTTTAGGGAGAAACCATCCCAATACCCGCAACCAAGTACTGAAACCTCCCCACTTCAAAAGCTTTTGTCAAAAGATCAGCAACATTAAGTTCTATATCAATTTTCTCTGGGACAATTAACCCTTTTTCAAAACAATCTCTGATAAAATGATGTCTTATTTCAATATGTTTAGTCTTGCTATGAAAAACAGGATTTTTAATGATGAAAATGGTGTTGTTGTTGTCAATAAATATCTTGGTTTTAAGAAAATTATACCCATAATCAAGCAGCTGGTTCTGAACCCAAAGAACTTGACCACAGCATGCAGCAGCTGCTACATACTCAGCTTCAGTTGTGGATGTGGCCATAATAGTCTGCTTCTTACACTGCCAAGATATAAGCCTGCTTCCCAAAAATTGGCATCCACCTGTTGTAGACTTCCTATCATTGTTGTCAACAGCATAATCACTATCTGAGTAGGATATCAGCTCAAATGGTGACTCCTTAGGATACCAAATTCCTAAAGTTGGATGACACTTTAGATACCTAAAAATTCTGGTCATAAAACAAATAGATGACACTCTGTGGGTGCCACCTGGTATCTTGCACATAAACAGACTACAAACATGATGTCAGGTCTTGAAGCTGTAAGGTACATGAGAGATCCAATCATAGACCTGTAATTCCTGACATCAATAAGCTTTCCAGGACTATCCTTTCCCCAAGGATGATCCTTATCCATGGGAGTGGACACTTTCTTTCCCTCACACATGCTAAACTTCTTCACAATTTCAGCCACATATTTGTCTTGTGAGATGAATATTCCATCTTTCCTCTGCTGAACTTGTAACCCCAAAAAGAAGTTTAGTTCACCCATGGCACTCATTTGAAATTTGTTCTGCATCAGCTTGGTAAACTCTTTGATAAGCATAGAGTTTGTGGATCCAAAGATGATGTCATCAACATAGACTTGTACCAAAAGAAGGTCACCCTTTTGTTTCTTGATAAACAGGGTCTGGTCAATTTTCCCCCTGTTGAAGCCATTAT
Source organism: Glebionis coronaria (assembly GCA_025667525.1). Taxonomy (NCBI): domain Eukaryota; kingdom Viridiplantae; phylum Streptophyta; class Magnoliopsida; order Asterales; family Asteraceae; genus Glebionis; species Glebionis coronaria. The sequence goes on along the minus strand of CM046879.1, from coordinate 443,230,066 downwards.
CCAACAGATATTCAGAAAGAGTTCCATACCAGGCCCTTGGAGCTTGGTGAAGTCCATACATATCCTTCTTCACCTTGTATACATTGTCTAGGTGTTCTGGGTCTTCAAACCCTAGAGGTTGCATAACATAGACTTCTTCATCAATGGTGCCATATAAAAAGGCACTCTTAACATTAATTTGGAACACTGTGAAGTCCATGAATGAAGCATAAGCAAGAAACAATCTAATAGCTTCAATCCTGGATACTGGAGCAAAGACTTCCTCATAATCAATGCCTTCTTCCTGTGTATATCCCTGTGCCACCAGTCTTGCTTTGTTTCTAACTACTATACCCCTCTCATCCTTTTTGTTCATGAGCACCCACTTTGTCCCAATAGGCCTTTCCCATTTAGGACAATCTACCAGAATCCAAACTTCTTGAATGTCAAACTGTAAGAGCTCCTCTTGCATAGCTTCAACCCAACTTGGATCATTTAAAGCCTGAAAAATCTTCTTTGGCTCTTCTTGTGACAAAAATGCAGTAAACAGACAACATTGCATGTTGTCATGATTAAACTTCATGGTGATGTTTGCAATGAATCTGTGTTCCTTTGCTGAATACCTTTTATGTCTAGGGGCTTCAGGATCACCAATGATTTGTGATAAGGGGTGATCCTTATTGATTCTGTAGGTAGGCTGCATGCTCATGATTACTTCTGTTTCATCCTCTTCTAAATCAGAATTGATGGGGCTATCTTGATTGGGAAAGAACTCCTCAAAAGAGCTTCCAAATGATACTGCATGACCTAGAGATGGATGCTGATGAGCTAAATGCAGCTCTGAATAACTTGGACCTCCACTCCTAACTATTCTGCTTCCACTGCTGGACATGAGAGGACTACCAGATATAGGTGAAGATGAGGAAATGAGTGGGGATTCTCTTTCTTCATCATTAATGTCATTGACAGCTGGATCCTTGGTAGCAGGGGAAGCAATTGATCTAGCAGGGGAATCCTAGATTCCACTGCTTTCAGCCATTCCACTACTTTCATAAGTTGACTTAGCAGGGGAAGAGATTGGATGTTCTTTCCTTTGAGATGTATCATCTTCTTCACCTGTTTTTGTAGAAGCTTCAATGGGAAATAGTGAGGGTACATTCATATACCTCAATGGTGGCTTCTCTACACCAATTGGTTCTTTAGTACCTGAAATGTTAGTATTTTACAAAGCAACATGTACATAATTCATAGATTTTGAAAGAACCTCAATATCAAAGAAGCAATCAGGACCTGTTTGTACATCTTCAGGCTTGTCTTCAAGAAAATCCACATGGAGATTTTCTGTCACTTTTCTTGTCTTCTTGTTGAAAACCCTATATCCGTTGTTGTTTAATGAATAGTCAACAAAGTACCCATCATCCCCCTTTTCACCGAACTTGCCTAGATTGTCAATTATGTTCAAAATGATCACATGACATCCAAATGGTCTAAAGAAGTCAATTAAAGGAGGTCTTCCATTGAACAGTTGATAAGGGTTCTTGTTGTGTGCCTTAACCACAAAGGCCCTGTTTTGAACATAACAAGCAGTGGCTACAGCCTCAACCCAAAAGATAATTGGAAGCTTGGAATCAGATAGCATAGTCCTTGCAGCTTCAATGAGTGTCCTATTCCTTCTTTCTGCAACTCCATTTTGTTGAGGTGTTCTTGCAATACTGAATTCCCTCTTTATTCCTTTGTTTATGTAGAAAGTGTCCAGTTTCTTGTTTCTGAATTCACCACCATTGTCTGATCTCATGGTCACTACCCTCATACTTTTGGAAAGTTCAATCTGATTGATGAACCCAATAAGTACATCAGCTGTGTCACTCTTTTCAAACAGAAAGAATGTCCATGTGAACCTTGAAAAATCATCAGTAATCACTAGGCAGTACCATTTCTTCATTATGCTTACCACAGAAGTAGGACCAAAAAGATCCATATGCAGTAATTCCAATGGCTTGGTAGTGGACATACTTGTTTTTGATTTGCAAGATGATCTATGTTGCTTCCCTTTCAGACAAGCAGCACAAGTATGATCATTGGCAAAGGACTTGGAAGGAAGACCATGAACCAGATTATATTTTACCAGTTTCTTCATGTTCTTAAAATTAAGATGACCAAGTCTTCTATGCCATTTCTTACACTCATCAACTGAGGCTTTGACAATCAAACAGGTTTCATTGTCTTGAAGAGAGATGTCCTTGAGATCAATTGTGTACATGTTCTTTTGTCTTGGTGTTCTGAGTATAATAGGAGTGTTGGGTGGTAAGACAAACTCCTTTCCTAATACCAGACATTCAGTATCTGTAAACAAGACAAAATTCTTGTTATCAGTCATCTGTGACACACTGAAGAGATTGTACTTGAGCTCTTTCACCAAGTAATCATTGTCAAAGGTCATCCCATTGGTGACAATAGTTCCTTTTCATGTGATTGTTCCATGCCCATCTCCAAAAGAAACACCATCATTGTCATGTAGGGGAACAAAGTTAGAAAGATAAGATTTATGTCCAGTCATGCTTCTTGAGCATCCACTATCCCAATATGCTTTATCATCCCTGGTCTTCTTTGTCACCTGCAAAAAGAAAAACAAATTAGTTTTTCTTAGGGACCCAAGACATTACAAACTTGGATCTACCTCGTGTATCAATATTGGATAACTTATCAAAGACTAGAGATACACCATTAGACTGAGCACCCCTTTTGGGTAACCAAACCCAACGAGCTGAGGCTTTCACAACTTTTCCCCATCTGCCCATGTTCCTAGAGGGCAAAACTTTGCTAGCAGGAGATACCCCAGATTTAGCAGGGGAATCCCTATGCTTAGCAAAGGGAACCCATCTTTTGTTTTGGCCTCTATTGATGTGTTGGTAAGGTCTAGAGACAGATTTATATGCATTATGAGGTGCTGGGTTGGTCATGGAAGAGCTGGTCTTGGGATATGCATCATTTACCTTCTTTAGAGCAGGAACAACATACTTGTCAGAAACCTTGTTTCTCAAGGCAGGGGCAACATACTTGGCAGGGGAAAAGGATTTTGCCCCTGCATTCAGAAGAATGGCTTTAGGTTGCATGTTCTTTAAAGGATTTGCGGCCACTACTTCTATTGGTGCCTGATAGTCTTGATAAGTGTGATCAAAACTGCCACATGTGAAACAAGGTTTGGTATTTATCACAAAGTCCTTCTCCTAATTGATGAGACTTTTGGTCATTCCAATTTCTCTGATTACCTCTAACAGACCTATACATACCAGGATATTTAACAGTGGACTTAGAGGACTTTGATCCTGTTTTAGATTTGGGTGAACTACTCTTAGAACTAGAATCACTACCAAAAAGTCCTTCTCTTGAAAAGAGAACATGGTTATCTGTTTTCCATTGTTTTAAAGCAATCTGTTCCTTTTCAAAGTCCCTAACAATACTAGTTTTCACTAGTGGCTCTTCTGTTTCAAGACTATTAGGTATGTAAGCACTCAAGTCAAATTCAATATCTTCCTGCTTTTTGAAAAAAGAGAGACCAGTCCAAGACAAGTCTTTTCTAGGAAAAGGTGCATGAATATTAGCAGGAGGTGGTGGTATGGTAGCATGCTCATTTTAAACACCAAAAATTGTTTTGTCCCTAGGAGATTGTCCAATTTCAACTGCTTTAGTTAAATCTTTAGAAGCTTTTCCAAAATTTTCAACAGTTTCTTCATCTATCCTTTTATTAGATCTAAAAACTTCTAGTTCAGCAGTCAATTCCTTAATGGAATCATTATTTTCTTTAGCATCTCTCTCTAAAATCACAATGTGATCTCTATAATCACATTCTCTTTGTTTATACTCTCTTATGGTGGACTCTAGCTGTTCTAAAGCACGTTTGTAGTTATCAAGGTCATTGTCACAATTAATATAATCAACTTTTATCTTTCTTATTTGATCATTCAATGACTCAGTATTTTTCCTACAAGCTTTAGTACAATATGAATCGTCATATACCTCATTGTCTGAGCTAGAGCTTGACATGGCCATAAGAGCAAAATCTTCCTCTTTTTCCTCAGCAACCAAGGCTTGATTTCTTTCAACACTCTCTGTCATGGCACTCCAATCCCATCCATCTGCTCCATCTATCTCCTGCATGGCTACCATAGCCTTAGCACCAGAATCATCATCCCTGGTTTCCTTCCTATAGCTGTTCCCAGTCTTAGGTCCTCTGCATTCCTTAGCAAAATGACCTTTCTTTCCACAGTTGTAGCATTCAACCTTTGTTTTGTCAAATCCAGCTACATCAGAAGGATTGATGGAGATCTTCTTCCCATACTTCTTGTAAAACCTATTAGCTCTCATACTGAGTAGAGCCATGTTCCACTTGATGTCCATCTCCTCCAGTCCTTGCTTATTGATTTGACTCAGATCTTCATGTAACACAGTAGATCCTTGTGGCCCTTGGGATGCTATGAAAGGACAAGCAGTGTCAAGGCTGAAAATTGCAGGCCTTTCTTCATCATAAGATGATCCAGATCTAGCAGCAAGGGAATGAGTAGCAGGGCCAACTTCGATTCCACTGCCTTTGGAGATTCCACTGCTGTGTGATATGAAAGCCATGTTAGCAGGGTAATCAGTAGATCCACTTGAATTGGTGGGGATGGTTCCTAATGACTTCATTTCATTGACAACAGGCTCAAAAACTTTTAAGTTATTGTATATGTCATCAATATTCTTGTCATCTATATCATCCCTATTCTGACAAATAGCTTTGTAGACGAACCATTCTTTCTTAAGGCTGTTAAGAAACATGGTATTCACCTGTTCTCTTGTCAATTCAATTTCAAAGAACTCCAACTGAGCCACCATGTCTTGAAGCCTCTTGTAAATAGCACCAATTGCTTCATCACCAATTGCTTTGAAGGAAGAAAATTGATCAAGCATTTGATTCTTCTTGTTTTTCTTTATGGCTTCATTTCCTCAAAAGGTTTTGCCTATTGCTTCCCAGAGTTCCTTAGCTGTTTTGTACTTTCTGAATCTTAGCTGATGTCTATCAGGTAGGGCCAACAGCAAGGAACTATGAGCCCTGACATCATGCCTTCTTGCCAGTATTTCCTTGTCAGCAAGACCAGCAGACTTCTTCTTGGCTTCACCTTTGGAGCTTTCACCTTTATCTTTTCACTTACCATTATCTCCAACCTACACAGTCTTTGGAAATTGATAACCAAATTCTATGATTTCCCATAGAACATAGTGTTCCATTTTGAGGTATTGTTGAATCATGAATTCCCATAGTTCAAAGTTTCAGGATCCAGAATGGGTAGTTTGAGAGCATTGTTGTTGGTTGAGGATGAATTAGAATCTGAAGACATGGTTGATGTTGATTGCGTGAGATGTTTTGTTCTTGGTTTAATCAAAGTTTCTCAACAAGCTTTGATACCACTTGTTGATCCCAAACTCAGATCTTAAACCTTAGCTTGTTTAAGGGTCGTGATAGATAAAATAGATTCAATCTAACACTAGAGAAACTTTGCAATACAAAGTAACTAAATAAGACGCGGAATGTAGTGTTTAGCACAAGAACAAATGATTAAAGCAAACGTTAAACTTTAATATATCAAAGATATACGAATACCCAATAATGGTATTAGGGTTACAAAAACCTTAAAGTATGAAATGAAAGACAATAGAGAAAGACACACTTTGCATGATAACCTAGTGGGTCCTTTTATAGTACAAGGACTCACGTACAAGATTACTACTAACAAACTTGGAAAGTATCTCGGAGTAGTAACAGAAACGCGTTATAATCTATTCCAAGTTTATCTCTAGCGGCAGGGTCTTTGACTTCAGCAGGGGAACCAATCCCCCTGCCTTTGTTATTTAGCAGGGGGAACTTACTCTAGCAGGGGAACCATTGACCAACTAGCAGGGGTAATGAACACACTTATATTTATTCCCAACAGATCATCATGGTGCATAGTTCCTTAAGCTTATCAAAAGATAGCCTCCTCGCCTTCTTCCATGTCCAACCAGTCTGATAATAAGCATCCAATTGATTATTCACATACTGCCGACGTTGCTCGCGAAGATGAGCAGCAAGAGATTCCCTTCGTTTTTGCATCAATGACATTGCCCGTTGAACACAGTTACCTTGATTCACATCTGCACCCAACAAATCGGAGAATTGAGAGTAGTCAGAAGTGAGGATTGTAATCACATTCATCCAGTCATTATTATCCCAATGCATGGCATTGTGCCTTAGCTGCTCACGTCTCTATTTTTGTAGGGCTTCATCCTTAGCCGCAGCCGTTGAGGCAGCCACAACTTGATGGTCAAACTCTTCTTGCAATTTCTAAGCAGCCTCCTCACCTAATATTTCTTCCTCTAGTTGTCTGTGAGTTCTCTTTTTGGGTGGAGAGGGTGCATCAGTCATAGGGGCTTTACCCTTTTGATCATGAGATGGACCAAGAGTGGGAGATGAAGGACCAGCATAATCATCATCCATTGGCATGGTGCCAGCAGCAGCAGTAGGAATGCATGAAGGACTAGGAGGAGCAGGCAGGTTATCACTTGGCTTAGCAACAATAGCAGCCCTTGCCAAAATAGTCAACCCATCCTCCTCTTCATCTTCATCAGAATCAGTTAGCACCACTTTCTTCTTGTGGCGCTTGAGCTGCGTCTCCAAGGATTTTGTAACACCCCCAAATTTACACAATTTAATACAGCGGAAGACTCGTTGGTGTTACGGGATAGCACATTGCTTACATCATAGACAACGCTTAAAAATCACTTCGTTTAATAATAAAGCATTTCCATTCATAAATATCAAGTTTACATATTCATACAATTTTTACAAAGCATTTGAATGAAAATTTGTTAATTAAGTGCGGGCCATGAATTCTTGTTGTCTTCCCGAGAATTACCTTCAAGTACCTGAGATAAAACATGCTAAAAGAAAAGGTCAGCGATAACGCCGAGTGAATTCATAGAGTTTAAGAAAATCATTAATATATCGTCGGTATATAACTATTACCGAAAATCATTTTGTACAAATCATTGTAATAGGCCATAAAATAGCCAAAGTCATTTTATACAAATCCTTATCAAAAATCATAATATAGGCTTTCGCCTTCAAAATCATTATACGAACCATTGTCGTTAAAAACATCATACAATACGTTTTCTAACGTTGTATAAAGTTAAATAAAAACCGTTATATGGATATGGTTATATAAAACCAAAACACGAACATAATATCAATAGTAAGACCCCGTATTGCTAGTAAGGCAATATATCGTAATTTAGTGCGTATAGCAGTATTTCGTTATTTATGGATTATTACAAGCCGCATGACATTGTTACCTTACTAAACCAAACAACGGGTAGCTAGCCCGAAACTCATTTGCCCATCTAAATTAGCGTGTCGTTACAATAATCACGCTTGTGTAAATCTTCTCATACATAAATTCGCTTACCAATCAATGTGGCACGACGGGGATCAACCGTCAAGGCGCGAACTGGGGTGATCGTCCCCAAATAGTACTATTATATGCATAAGCGTCTACCAAATCCCGGTAGTTCACAATTCATGCTAATGGGACTTTTAGTGACATAACCTAACTTTAATAATCCATTTCATTTCATCTATCGAGTCATTTAATCATTCATCGGGTCATACAATCATTCGGGTCCAAATCAATAAACAGACAATCGGGACAAATAGTGTCCTATTTTATAAAAACTAACATGTTATCTCCCTCGCGGGTTTACAAAAAATTTCATAAAAATATTTAAAAGAGTGCGAGGCTATGAACTCACGTTGATGTGGGAAGGCGGTTATCGGCGATTTGGATTTACGGTACGTGCTTCAATCACGGAAACCTAGACAAATAATACTCGTCTTAGACTTTTGTCCAATGACTTTATCAAAATAATAATTATGTATATATATGGTGATTTTATAAATATGATGATGATCAAGTGGGATTATATATTCTTATTTACTCATTCTAGTGTTTATGTATTGGTAAGTTTTTACAAGTTTACTAGTTTTACCTATTTACATGTTTTAGGTTCAATAAACCTATGATAAGTTCATTAACTTGTATTAATCCATTTTATACTTGTATTATCGGTATTTATACTTTACATGTTGGGCCCAAATGGGTTAAGCCCAATAAGTAATTTTAATAAGTGTTTAACTTATTTAGTTAAATTATTAGTCCAAATATGCTAACTTAACTCGTTAATGTCCATATGTCATATAGTTCGGGTTTTATCGGTTTTTACTTGTATTAGGTACTTATATATCAGTATATGACTTTTAAAAACTTTACATTAGACGTGTTTGATCGTCTAAGTTTTAATTGGCGAAAAACGTTAATTTTACGGTAATAGCCGAAAAAAGTCGTAAAAATCATGTTTATAGTTTTTATAACTTATAAATCTTATTCAACTACCATTTTTATAAAGTGTCCATTTATTTAACCTTATAAATATTTATATAAACGAAATTTATAAGTTAGTGGGTTTTAATTCACATTTTATACTATATTAGTTTGAGTGCTTATATAATACTATTAAACATTAATTCTTCAAAATCTGATTTTTAGTTTCATCTTCACCATTTTTATCATATCTTGAGTTCTATAAGGATATAGAAGCTCATTTTTGGATGGCATAAACTTCATATTATTTGCTACAAATAAGTTAGCTATAGCTACTGCTCATTCCATGTCTAACTATCCTTAAAAGTCCCTACAAAACAGACTATTCAGATTGGTACACTCATCTTGTTTTGATCATATCTCACTCATTTTGATGATTCCATTGCATGGCCAACTCTCACATGTGTATGACATCTAACACTTACTGTAAATGGATTCCAACATGCAATTTTATCAGTTTATAACTTGGTTACTTACTGTTTTTATACAGCCAACAATTTAAGCAAGTTTTTAGCCTTGTTTCTTATGGTTATTCATCTTCTTAATCATATTTATCAACACTTGATCCCCACACAACATTTTTATCATCATATATTCATCATATACATATACAATAAGAAATAAAATACATTTAATCTTTACAAAAATAACAAGAGAAATGGAAAGGATGATCTTCTTTACCAACCAAGATTATATCTTGTTTTTGGATGACAACAACTTGATGAACACATATATCTCCAAGATCATCAACCACCAAGATAGTTTGTTGAGAAATTAGCCCTAGGACACAAGCAAATCACCTTCTTTGTTGTTAATATAGCCACCAATCAATCAAGGCTTCAAGGTTTCTCCATAATATGGCTAGATAACATGAGATTTGTGGCTAGAAATGATCAAATGGTGATGTTTGATGGTGATTGTGGGACGGAAAATGTAGAGAGAGAGAGGAGATATTTAGTTGTTTTGCATGTAGGATTTTGTGAGTAAATGGTTTAGCAAATGGTTTTAAGGAAAAGTATATACAAGTTTTAAGGCTTGTTGGTTAAGCTTGACACCTCATGGGATGAGGTGTTGCATCCTTGGCCGTCCCATTTAGTTAGTGGGGTGGGATAAACTTTTTTTGTCCCATCCGCTAATTTACGGGTATTCCTCGATTCTAGTTTCCTCGATTTACGTGCCCTCGGGTCGTTTTACGAAAAACGTTTTTATAAAATATGAATCAACGGCACAAAACGAATCTAATAAAAATTGTCTCATCAAAAACGGAGTTCGAAAACGTAAATACGTAATCCTAAGGTTTCCGGTTTAATCGTAAAGGACGTTAAATTATAATCGTAAGTCCTAATCTCTTCTCGTAAATTTGTGAGTTTATGAACCAACACAAATTTAAAATACCAAAATAATATTCACGGACAAATTTATTTTCTGAAATGTCGGACTGTCACCAAACGGTGTAGGTAAACGTAAGCACGTAACGTAGAATCCTCCGGTTTAGACGTAGTCGATGTTACTTCAAGACGCAAATCCAAATTTCTTCCCAAAAATAAGTGAGTTCATATTATAACATTAAAATAATGTTATCAAATAAATATTGAGAATAAAATATAAACCATAAATTGACGGATTGTCACAGCATTTACCCCTAAACAGGATCTTTGTCCTCAAAGATCATCTTATCTTACTACTCGCTTCTTATAGAGTTAAAGCCATGTGGGTATTTCCTCCACATTCGGTCTTTTCTCACAAATGTAATCCATTACAATACGCGAGTTTCATCAAACATAACTACGGGAATAAGATCAGGCTTATTGTTGACTTACTTTCTCTATCCATGATGTTCACGGGTTTTTGATGAATGCAACTTTTCGCCGATCTAAACTTAATTAAGGAATAGTCAGATTTTCACTTGATAGGCATTTTATCAAGTTCGATATACGAAACATAATTCACGCAGCTCTTGAAGTCCTAGGGTAGATCCAGCTTATATGCCTTTCAAACCAATCTTTTACATCATCTCAATGGTCCCATACAACGGGGACTTATATCCCATGATCTTCCAGATCATCAATTCATTTTTCCATGGTTAAAATTTTTGGCATAACTTCGCTACCCATTTGGTACTTCAAGATCTACATTTCATATTCACATAACCTCCTGCCCACAACTGGCAGTCAATAATCAGATCCTAATTTCAACAATCATTTCAGTTCTCGCGGGTCGAGTATTTTGTAAGGTTAGGTTCGCCATCATAGGAAACCTTAAACCTAAAAGACATGTCCAACTCACAGTGGGTGTATGTCGGGTGTCTTCATCCCAACTCCTTCTTACAGATGCTCTCACATTTAGATCCTAACAAGATTCGATCTCGATCCTAATACGAAAATTTTCAATGATAATCTCTCCAATGGAAAACGATTATACGGTCTATTACCAAAGGTCAATCATTCAAGCATAAAACAACACTTCTAGTATTTTGTATCGTTAATTTACCTCGTGGATTGGGGTGGTACACAGTACTCTCATCAAGATTCATTCTCAATGACTTCTGAGCAAATCTCTAGAAATTCGATGCGAAGCGAGGATCTTGATAGAGATGATCGATACATGCACACTATGTTTACACAACTCCATTAAATACAAAAGAGTCAATTTCTTCATCAAGAATCTATCATTAACAAGAATGATATTAGCAGATTTGGTCAGTCTGTCGACGATGACCCAAATCGAATCAAATTCAGATGATGACCTTTGCAATAGCTAGACGTTTACTAATGCATGAAGCAATTTCTGCCTTCATAATTTGCCAATAGTACAACTATTTCAGATAAAGATACATTTAATCAGAAATGACATGAATAGAATACTTATACTTACAAGATTCCAACATAACTATATCTCACAATCCTCCATATTTAGGCAACCATAAGCGGCCTTTTATACATTTAACGCCATTAGCTCTCATTTATAATGGTTCACATTAGCCGCGAACACCTTTTTTTTTAGCTATATTATTCTTTTTACAAGCATCGACTATATTTTAAATTACTCGGTAATTTATTTTGCACATTCATTATTAAGGAACATATCCTATTTGATTCTTTATTTTTTTCTATATAATGTGTCAGTATCTATATTCACCTTTCCTGGTGAAATATTTATCATAACCAAAAATTCACTCAGAATTTATTTCTTCATATTTTCTAAGTTTTAGTTTCGTCTCAACTATTATTTTTATCAGTTTTACTCAATCCGACGTTTAAAGCGTCGATAAGTATTACTAGTAATTAAATAATAAATATTTAATTTTTATGAAATGTCAACGCAAATATTTTTAAATTTCTTAGTTCGACCAATTATAAAAATGTTCAAAATAAATTTGAATTTAATTAACAAGATTTTTGTTGATTTATCGAAAATAATTAAAATAATTAATAAGATCCGTAAATGTTCGAAAAATCTTTGGTTATACTTTGGTCAAAATTTTCTTAGTTGAAAAGCAAAAATTGTCGTTTTAAATTCCAAGTCATGGTTTAAATGGTTTTCCTCAATCCTTCTTAAGTTGTCTTAAGGTATGCAAAAACATTTACCCCTAAACAGGAGTTTAGTTAAATGTTTTGGTTATAAGGGAATGATTCCTTAAAAATTCTTTTGATAAGACATTTGTCAAAACATATTTGCACTTTCTTTTTGATAATAGTCTTAAATGACTTCTAATTTTTGGAAGAGTCAATATATTCCATTTTCTATTAATCACACGGCCAAATAATATAAAGGATTAAGTCTTTAATCACATGTTAAATACTAAAGGTACAAGTTTTCATTGTTCGACCAATTTATGGCAGTCTATAACTAATTATTAACTCGTTCTTATTCTTATAAACAAACAGATGGTCCTTAATGATCACAAGCATGAATTTATCAATTTACAGCCTACACACGTGATTCACCCAATTTATGAATGCTACATGTGTATTAGTCAATCCAAACGTCATCACGTGAAACTTATAATGTTTATTACGAGTTCTGGATGTAGTGATTGGAATAGATAATCTTTTTCGCGGACGCGGAGTTGATGATAACCATGCCGAGGATCAAATCTTGAATATACGCTAGAACCTTGTAAATTGTAACACCCCATTTTCATAATGGAAATGTCACATGCAATTATGACGTGTCATCAAAGCATACAAGGAAACATGTCTAAACATTACTTGACCATAAAAGGAAAATACCGGAATCAAACATCGGTAGTCCAAAAGTAAAGCTCATCACACACAAACATAGTATAGTAAAGGAAAGGACTAAACAATGTCCATAGCAAATGTATCATAAGAAAGGAAATGCATAAAGTAAAGAAGGCTAGACAGCTTCCAGTCCATATGCACGTACTCTTAGTGTCTACGAGCGTCCCTGAGTACCTGCCGTTTTGGGAACATAGAAAAGGAAAACGGCTGAGCAAAACGCTCAGTGCACGGATGTACAATAAAGCATGAATAGGATAAGCATAAAACATATAACAGCGGAAGAAAACTAAGTCCCGAGTAACCTGGTTAAGTCTTGATAAAACTGGTTTTATAGTTTGAAAAGCTTTATGTTTATCTTGTAAAAACTGTTTATCATATTTTACCATTAGCCAATATAGGTCATGAAAATCCACCGTGCATGAATACTTGGAGGGGTGACCTCATCATGCAAATTAGAGGGGCTGCCTCTAATTTAATATACTGGTTTTTGGGTAGGAGGGATCAGCTCCTTGTGAAGGATGCAAGGCACACACCACATTCACCATGAAATCCTGACTGAAAACATGTAACTAGGATGCACCCATACGCCCCACATGATAAATATAAATAAATGGCCAAAAGCTGAAGGGACGCCACGAGCAATCACTCCGCCGTGGTGAAGTCATAACATCAGTGCCTCTAATGTTATGGTTATGGTACCACCATAACTAGGTGAAACTGGTCATGCATGTATATGGCTATAGGTATTCTTAATTAAACATAAGCAATCAAACACGTAACTTATACTACGGGAAAATAATTGGCTGCATACGGGGAAATCCTAGTAAGGAAAGAATGTCCATACTGAAAGGACGGGAATCCGTACCTTATATCCAGTGAACGAAGAAGATGAATTGAGAGGAATCCTACTTCCGTATCACTAGTGCTACATAAATACATACATGAATAAGTATCCGCTTACTAAATACGTATTTGGTTTTAGGTCATGTCTTAACTTATTTTATGTGTTCTTACCATGTTTTACTGTTTTGAAGCCTTAAACCGTGTTTATCTTATATTCTGTTTAATCTGATTAAGTATTTCTGGTATTTCATGTATTATTATACTCACTGTGTAATAATAAGTAACTTTCCAAAAATAGCAGGTTTCCTAAAATAGAAAGTTTCCAAAAATAGAAAGTTACCAAAAATAGAAAGTTTCCAAAAATAGAAAGTTTCCAAAAATAGAAAGTTTCCAATAATAGAAAGTTTCCAAAAATAGAAAGTTTCCAAAAATAGAAAGTTTCCAAAAATAGAATTACTGCTTAAAATAGATAAGTTTCTAAAAATAGAAAGTTTTCATAAATAGATCAGCTGCCTTAATTAAATAAGTTTCCATAAATAGATTAGCTGCCTGAAATAAATAAGTTTCTAAAAATAGAAGGTTTCCATAAATAGATTAGCTGCCTTATTTAATTAAGTTTCTAAAAATAGAAAGTTTCCATAATTAGAAATAAGCTGGTTAAATAAGCTAAGTATATAAGCCTAAGTGTTTTTATGATTATTTTCTAAGTCATATGATATAATGTATAGTTTAATAATTATTTCATGTAATTAAATTAAACTATAGGTTAAAATATTTAATTAAAGTATAACATGTTTTTAATTAAATAAAGTTAAATACTTAGGTTAAAACATGTATTATTATTTATTAATAATATAACCTAAGTCATGTTAATTAATTAATTATAATCATGGTTTTTAAATAATTAATTCATTATAAGTCTAAAATATAAAATACTTAGGTTAATTAATTTCATGATTATTAATAATTAAAATAACCTAAGTCATGTTATTAAATTAATCATGTCATTTTATTAATTTACTTTTTAACATAAGATCATAAAAAAATAAAAACTAAACATACACCATGAACCGGATCTAGAATCAAAACCATGAACCGGACATGAAATCGACACCGTACCCCGAACCAAATCGGGGTACCCCTTGTCTTGATGCTGCCGTGGGACCCACACCAACCAACCGGGACCATATGGTCTCGGTGGTGGTCGGTTGGCCAAACCGAAACCCCCCTTGGGTTCGGTGTAGGCTGCGGCCAAAACAAACACCCCTTAAAACCATACTTTTGATTTTATTAAACCTCAATTCATGTTAGATCCATGTTTATTTATTAGGTTTTTGTAAAAACATAACATGTTCTTGATTTATAAAAGATCAAATCAAAAGAAAAAGGTTTAAAAAGGATTTACCGAATTCGTGGATCAAAAGGACGACGAACAAACACGATCACCAACTAATAATCCAAGATCCAAGATCAACAACCACCTCCTTGTGGTGTTTTGAGGGTGGCGGCCAAAAAGAAGAAGAGAAGGAGGGTTTTAGGTTTTTGCTAAAATCTTCTGTAAATGTAAAAATGAGTAGTGTAAAAATCATTTAACCCCTTTAGTAAAAATTACAAATGGGCTTGACCCATTTGTCCCTTGTATCCGCGGGTAGGGGGCCCCACTTGGGGTACCCGTACCTTTTTCCGTGTCTCGATGTTAAGTTATACGTTCGTGATTATTTGTGTTCGCGTTTTAAGTGTTCTCGTTACGTAATTATCGTGATCTAATATATTTAATTACGCTCGTAATAAATATATATACGTAATTAATAATAGTTCGTGTTTTAATTACGTTCATGATTTCATGATCGCATGTTCGTGATTAATTATCGTCAGATAATTATTATGTGCTCGTGCGTAGTAAATAATTATCGTGTTCTAACACGTACGTAATACGTAAAATCCTAACACGTAATCATAATCATGCTATATTAGGAAAGTTTTAATCTAGTACGTACGATCTTAAGGGTACTATTCATGGTAAAAGCATGCGGGATTTACAACTCTTCCCCCTAAAAAGAATAATTCGTCCCCGAATTATAGATAAAGTAAACTGGAAAAGAAGAACATACCCGAATTCAAAATATGAAATGAGGGTAAGAAGCCCGGATAGACTCCTCTGTTTCCCAAGTGTGTTCCCGCTCGGTATGATCCCTCCAAAGGATTTTGACGAATGGAATCGTCTTCTTTCTCATGACTCGTTCATGTCTGTCAAGAACTCGTTCGGGTTCTTCTATAAAAGTGAGATCTTCACGTATCTGTTTCAGTGGATACTGAACCATGTGAAGGGGATGATACTGGTACCCTCTGAGTAAGGACACATGAAACACATTATGCACATGCGAAAGCTGCGGAGGTAACGCCAATCGGTAAGATACTTCACCGACTCGTTCGATGATATCAAACGGTCCGATGAAACGAGGACTGAGCTTCCCTTTAATCCCGAAGCGTCTAACACCACGTGCCGACGAAACCTTAAGGAAGACGTGATCTCCTACGTTAAAGTGTATGTCCCTACGATGCTTATCGGCGTAACTCTTCTGACGTGACCGTGCTTCCTAAATTTTCTGCTTAGCTACTGCGATCTTCTCATTGGTCATCTCTATGATTTCCGGTCCTTCAAGTGTTCGCTCACCAACCTGATCCCAGCAGATTGGGGCGCGACACTTTCTGCCATACAACATCTCAAATGGAGCACACTTGATACTTGCGTGCCAACTGTTGTTGTAGGCAAACTCCACCAAACAGATGAAATCGTCCCAATCACCCGTTCATTCCAACGCACATGACCTCAACATATCTTCCAATGTCTGAATGGTTTGCTCCGACTGTCCGTCCGTTTGAGGGTGAAAATCCGTGCTAAGCTTAAGTTGTGTACCCCAAGCTTTCTGCAGACTTTTCCAAAAGCGCGAAGTGAATCGAGGATCTCTGTCTGAGACGATGTTGGATGGTGCACCGTGGAGTCTCATGATCTCTCCTCTGTACGTATCTGCGAGTTTACTTACTGAATCTTCCTTGCGGATCGGTAAGAAATGAGCTGATTTGGTAAGTCGATCAACGATAACCCAAATTGCATCGTGCTTCCTCTTGGTAGGAGGAAGACCAGTAACAAAATCCATGGTGATTTTGTCCCACTTCCACTCTGGGATATCTAACGGTTGAAGGAGACCGCCAGATCGCTGATGCTCGATCTTAACCTGCTGGCAGATGATAAGTGTGAAGACACTCATCAATAATGATCCAAAAACCACTCAAAACACAGTCAAATACATAATATTTAACTTTAAAATATCAGAATTACGCGTGTATTTGTGTTTGGTGTGTTTCAGGTAAAAAAGATGCATTTTGGAGCAAAGACGCGTTTTCAAGGATTTATTTGACGAAAAGACGAAGAAAGAGACGAAAGATGCTTCAAGGACCAATCATGCCATAATTATAAAGATGGAGGGCTTAAGTTGTAACTTTCATAAAAACAAAGGATGAAAAAGAGATTTGCTAAAGGCCTTTATACACATTTGGATATAGAATTGAAAGTGAGGGACTAAAAGGCAAAATAGTGAAAAGTATTTACTTTTTACATGGTCATTGACCAAGCCGGTCAAACAACTCACAAACACGTCTTCATCTTCAACGTGAAGAGAGAGAGAAATAAAATCGCTTTCATCTTTCCATCACCATCAAACCTGCAAATCAAATTCACAAGAGATACAAGAAGATTCAGGCCAAGCTTCAAACTACAAAAACGCTTCTCTTTTTCTCCTCTTCAAGGTGATACGAATCAATTCGATAAGACCGAGAGAAAACGAACTAAAAAACGAGATATTAAATGGCGCCGCTGCCGTTTCTTTTCGTGAAGATTAACGGTTTCGAGTGAGACGATTGGATTTTGGGATCCGTTCACTTTGTGAACGTTATTTTTACGTATTATAAATCAAAAAGATAAAAAAAATCAAAAAGATAAAAATACAAAAAAAATAAAAATCACAAAAATCAATTCTTTTCCTAGAGAATTGAACCAAAAAAATAAAAAAATCCAAAAAGTAATCTTTTTCCTAAAAGATTACACCCAAAAATATATATTATATCGGTTTTCAACGTTTTTACGTACATATAGTATTTTTCTTAAAAAATCAAATAAATACAAAAATATTTTTTTTATATTATTATATGTAAATACGTATACGTATAAGAACAACCAATACACATATCTTCCATAAGTATTGCCAAGGCAATACACCGTGTTGAGGGTCGTTCCGGTCCTTGACACACGTATCGATCAAACTCAATATAGCAAGAATAGATAAATACTTCCAATAAGCAATAATTCGAAGAATACAAACTACAAAGTGAATAGAAAGGCGATGTGCTATAAAATGCCATCTAAGGGTCAATAGGTATTTAAGTGCTTCGCGCCACCTAACCCCCCGTTCACTAGTGCGTATTCTAAGAAGGAAGGCTTGATTGGGGGTCTTGCACCCAAGTAGTAATTACATATATTATACTTTCTTGTAGATATTTCATATCGAACCTCGAGGGAGATAATCTCTTCTCCTTCAAAAGTCGACCGAGAGCTTATCTCTCACTCCTCGAGTTTACTTACACGTGTACTCGCACACGTGTAAACATACCACCTTTGGTGTATTACTTCCTTCCCCGAGGAAGCTTTTAGACGTCATTTCACTTGTATATACGTTCGACCATTTTGCCACACATGGATAATCGTCCTATTTTGGAGATATTACAAGAAGAGCATTATCGAGCTGTGTATGGGCCTTGTGCGACTTGTGGAGGACCGCATGGTGCAAATAATTGTCATCTATACGCGAGCGATTATGATCAAGGGTTTAATGAGGATTTTCAAAATCAAGAATTTTTAAATCAAGACGATTTTCAAAATGAAGAGAATTTTCAAAGTCATAATCAAACAACCTTTCACAATCAAGGCATTTTTCATTTCTTGAGTAAAGACGCTTTTAACTTTGTAATGCAAGCACTTGAGAAAATGAAAGAGGCAACTGATCCGAACATCTTAGGCTTGCGAACACATGCCTTGCAACTCATGAGACCGGACGATGCTTTACCTGATGATGAGCCTTCTTTGAGAGTAGATGTTGAGGAAGATACACTTAGTGATGTTCCTATTATAGACCCTTCCATCTCTCCACCGACTATACTTGAGCCATACACACCTTCAGCACCTTTACCTCACATGGGACCCACCGACTCTTTAACCATGGGGGACGAGCCTCTTAGCACTAATACAAACACCAATTTGGATGAATTAACTGCTTCTAGTGTTGAGAACCTTATCCCAATCCAAAGAGATATTGAGGGTATTTCCAATGAACCATGTGATGAGCTTTGTGTTGATACCTCTTCTCCTCATGATCACATTGAGATTTTATCACATGTTGACCTTCATGCTACTACTAGTGATTTTGGTGACTTTGATCTTGATGAATTGTTTAAAGAAAGGGATAATGAGATTGAGGAAGAGTTTGTGAAAGACTTGACACAAATGGAGGATGATGATTGTGATTCTAGTGACGCATCTTATGCTATATCATCCAATGATTTGTTTTGTCAAGATAACATTCCTAATTTGGATGAAGAGTTTGCTCCTATAGGAAATGTGGATCCTTCTCCTCTCCCATCTTATGATTCTTGTGATGAAACCTTTGATGATCTTTCTGATAGTGATGAATCCTTTACTTCTGATGATGATGACTCCATTTCTTCTATGACTCCTTCACCTATTTCTCTGAGTGATTTTGTGATATATTCAAATCCTCTTTTTGAGACATGTTTTGATAACCCACTTTTTGATTGATCATCCTTCACTGGTTTTTGAGGATACACCTATTGATTTTCATGATCATATCATCCCTTTGAGTGATTCTCTCATTAATACACCTCCTTTTGAGCCTTATGTTCCCACCCTCCCACCCTTGAAGTTGGTTATTGATGAAGATCCTTTCCTCTTAGAGATTGATACTTTTTAATCTAAGGCACCTTTAGAACCAAAAACCTTTGATATGGACTCTTTTATGGAGATTGATACCACCATAGAGGATACTCTTGCACATTATGATATAGAGGTCAATGATAGTGTTCCTAATTTGGAAGAGGAGGTTCGTCTTATTACTACATTGCTTTTTGGGAACATAGAGCCTACACCTCATTCACAAGACACTATTAATCTTGATCCTCCTTTTATAATGCCTTCTATGGAAGATTACCCACCTTTTGATGATGATGATAAGCCTAACATGGACATAATAGTTATGAATGTTTTGATACCTACACCTTCATTGTCTCATGATGCTTTGATATCTAAGGGGGAATCTTATATGGTTGATACGAGTTCATCTTCTTATTTTCCCATGAAGGGGAAGGTTTTTGATCCTGGGATACATAAATTTGAGACACCTTGATTTTCATCTACTCCACTTAAGAGTGTGATTTCGATTGATATGGAATTCTTGTATGAGCTTACTTTGGTGATGCTACCTATTTTGGAGTTGTTCGAATGTAGAGATGGAAACTATGTATTTGATCCTGGGGTGCTTCCTATTTGAGAGATTTCGTATGTTGGACAAACTTGAGACACGTTGGACCGTTCCATTTATCAAGGCGGATATTGTAAATCTTATAGTAAATGGCAACGTGCTAAGTTTGAGTGTATTATGTGAGACGAGCTTCAAAGTGGATATCATTTATTCTCCATGATGGTTTCCCCAAGGACAACTTAATTCGGGGCCAAGTCGAGCTAGCGACTTAGGGTTAAAAAACTCAAGCATTGAATAACTAGGTTAGAAAACGTAGAGTAGATTTTCAATAGGTTAGGTTTAATTAAAAGGATGTTATAGTAGAGTTGAAGTGGAGGGGTGGCCTTTCTTCGTCTTTTGGTGTTTGCTTCAAGGGTTGCTCTCTCTTATTTCATGCTTGGAGCTTATGGAGGAGGCCCGTGTATCCGGTTCACTTCCATTAGTTTTTGCTATTGTGATATTCTAAACACTTGTGCTTAAAATGAATACCCTTTAGTTGTCTCTTCCTTAGCTCGAGTTAAACAAAGTTATCAATCTCATAAGTGTAGGGGAGTTCACTCCAATACTCTTAAACATTGAGGACAATGTTTATCTTAAGTGTAGGGGAGACTTCTATCTAAGTGACCTTACCTAGACCATTTCCTTACCTTCATGATAACTTGGAAAATTAATTTTTCAAACATTTTTCAAGTTTTTGATCTACTTTGGCCACCAAAAATATGCATTCATAATTTTTGCATCAATCATTTTTCATTTGCATAATACATTTTCATTGTATATTTTTCTTTTGTTTTTCATCAAAAATCCATAAGAGTAAAAAAATACAATAAAAACATGGTTTAACAAATTTAGACTTCTTTGACATATTAGGCCCGCCATGGATATTTTGTCTCAACCCGAGTTTGCTTATCTTAGCATTCTCTAGCTAGTATCCTTAACCATGTAGTCCTTCATTGGTCTATTAGGCTAAGCATCCACTAATCTCATTATTTGAGATTTTAAATTTGTGGAGAATGGGAAATGATAGAGTTGAAGCAAGTATAAAAGAGCTAGATAAACTTCATGATAATTACTTGTGGCTAAACCTTCTCTTCTTTACCTCTAATTTCTTTGCATGTATATATGTTAATAAATAGTCAAGAACGGTTTTAATTGGTTTGTAATCTCTTATGCATTTTTGTCTAATCATTCATGGTTGGTATAAGTACGTCTTAAGATTCTAAGTTAGAACGTTTTATGTGTACTAGACTTATGTCATGCTTAATATTTAGCGGGTGTTTTTCCTTTTATTCTTTTCAACTTTCTTTGTGAGAAATAAAGAAAAATAAGAGCGGCTTATAAAAAAATGAGTGGCTAGAAAAAAAAAGAAAAAAAAACAAATTATACAAGACTCCCAAGAGGGGCAGTGTGGTGTTAATTATAGTAACTATTAGATTCCAATATTACCTTGACGGGTTGCGGGGATTAATAGTTGCTCCAATCCAATATTACCTTGACGGGTTGCGGGGTTGAAGATCCAAAGTCTCAAAAAGATGGCGGATGTAAATTATTGCGCGAGTTTTATTTTTCTTTCCTTAGCGAGTGTGTAGCTACTTATGAAAGCATGACATGAGGATTTTACACATAAGGCGAATGACTTATTACTCTTGAAACGGACTTATATTAATTGTGAGCGGTTTTTAGTAATGGGATGAGAGGATTACTTAGGATTAAAACCGTGCTTCCTTATTTTTGGATTTTACATTTCTTATATTTCACGCTTAGAATAATGAAAAATTTGCCTTCAAGCAATTTGCTCAAATAATTACCGGTTCCACATTTAATTGTCATGAATAAGTTGATGCACCTTTTTACTTGTGAATGCAATGATCCAATTTTTAAGCTTGGTATGGGGAAAGTGAAACTTGAGGGTGATAAGTGTCCATCGTACCAAAGCCCTAATCCAAGTCATTGATTTCTTTATGAGTTATTTCCATCAAAACTATTTCAAGAAAAACCAAAAATATATAAATAGAATTGTTTTCTTTGCATGGCATTGTAAATATTCAAAATCATTCATCATGTAGCATAGCATAGTTTATTAAATCATAAAATGGACAAGGTGGATTAATTATGAGAAAAGTGCACCCTAGAGCTTTAAAATGCTTCATTGCATGAGGTCATGGCAATGGTCAAGTGGAGGGGAGTTGATAAGTGTGAAAACACTCATCAATAATGATCCAAAAACCACTCAAAACACAGTCAAATACATAATATTTAACTTTAAAATATCAGAGTTACGCGTGTATTTGTGTTTGGTGTGTTTCAGGTAAAAAAGATGCATTTTGGAGCAAAGACGCATTTTCAAGGATTTATTTGACGAAAAGACGAAGAAAGAGACGAAAGATGCTTCAAGGACCAATCATGCCATAATTATAAAGATGGAAGGCTTAAGTTTTAACTTTCATAAAAACAAAGGATGAAAAAGAGATTTGCTAAAGGCCTTTATACACATTTGGATATAGAATTGAAAGTGAGGGACTAAAAGGCAAAATAGTGAAAAGTATTTACTTTTTACTTGGTCATTGACCAAGCCGGTCAAACAACTCACAAACACGTCTTCATCTTCAACGTGAAGAGAGAGAGAAATAAAATCTCTTTCATCTTTCCATCACCATCAAACCTGCAAATCAAATTCACAAGAGATACAAGAAGATTCAGGCCAAGCTTCAAACTACAAAAACGCTTCTCTTTTTCTCCTCTTCAAGGTGATACGATTTAATTAGATCAAGAGTGGAAGACGAAGAAACCCCCAAATCAAGAATGAAGAACGAGTCACCCTATCCTCGTATTGTACACGTGTCTTCACTGGATTGGATAGAACACGTCACACCACCACCTCTTCAGCTCTATAAATAGAAGATCAAGACTTCATTTCGAGACGGTTAGAATAGGAGTAGTTTCACATAGTTAGGTTAGATAGGAATAGTTAGTTTGCTTCTCTCTCAAAGTTTTATGATTTACACTTAATCATTCAGTTAGATTCAGTTTGATTTTGTTAATCTTGTTGTAACCGAATATTTTTCCTCCATTAATGAAAGTTTCAAGCTTTTGTTAAATCTCTTTTAAATTTCTGTTAATTTCTGTTCATATCGAGAGCTTCATTGGATTAAGTAGTTAATCTAGTTGTTAATACTGTTTAATAAATACTTGTCTGTTAGATTCAATGAGATTCAGTTTTATTTTGGTTAAACTTGTAACAAACTATCTTCCATGAATGAATTGAGTCTAATTCTTTAAAGCTTTCAATATTTCCTCCTTTATTCTGTTAAATAGCTGATAATCTCTTGGTCTTGATTTCAGTTTTTAAAAGATTTCTTAAAAATTTGGGTTTGTGATTCGATTACCAGTTAGTTTGATTAGTTAAATTATGTTTAACAATTTTATTTTCTTTTTAAAATCTGATTTTCATTATCATTGTGGATTTTGTGTTTTAATTTCGTTTAAAGAACTCAGTAGTCAAGTAATTCGTTCAGTAAGTGTTTGATGTTCGAAATTAAGAAGATCATAGATTTTGACTCAGCAGATTTGTAGCTTATCTTGTTAGCACAACATGTTGTTTCCATTTCTTTTGAAGGATTGATTTTGCAGGTATAGTTTGAAGTTTATGCAGATTTTGTGATTGGTAGTTCAGAAGACTTGATCCGTCAATATTAGTAGATCAGAAAAGTAGTGGTGTTTGGATTTAAGCGAGCTCAACGCTCCGCTTCTCCTCAACGGAGGCCTTGATATTTTGGTTAAGCACGTTTATATTTCTGCATGATTTAGTGTAATCTGATATGGTTTCTATTGTAGAATAATTTTGTTTGTGACTGGTATGAGTTTACTTTTTCTTAGATGTTTACTATATGATTTTGTTTCATGTGAATCTATATTCTGAGTTGTTTGTGTTAAACTATATCCTTGGCGAAACCTTTAATTCATTTGATAAATATAATTGCGGTCATGAACTTGGTAGTTGATTTGCATAAACTAGTGTTTGAATTGGTTTAAATTTTAGTCATTAGGAGTTGTTGGAAATACGTTTTTCGTATTAAGAAGGATAGGTCACTCCAACGATAGTCCATGTAATAGCTCGTAGTTTAGTTAACCTTCTTTAGTTATCAAACAAGTCCAAGCCTAGCCTACAACATGTGTAGGCCGGCCCAAACGTGTAAGCCCAAGCCCATTCAAGGCTTGGGTATATAAACCCTCTCCTTTGATAGAGAGGGTGTGTGGTTTCATTATTTACACATAGTAAACATTGGTTTTCTCTCTCTAGCTTTGTGTGAAATCCACCATCTCTCTATCTCTTTCTCTCTCTAAAAACATAAGCAAGATTTACATTTCCTCAAATGGTATCAGAGAGCCATGGGATGATTGTTTAGTTCTTGTGTTTGTGTTCTTGATTCTCGCCATTTTTGATCCTTTTTCACACGAACCAATTTGTTTTTGTGTTTTTATGGGTTAATCTTGATTTACTTCATCTTATTACTTGTTATAGTGATTTGGTATTGTTATTTGGGTTAAAAAAACAAAATTTTTGGTTTTTTGATTCTTATTTTGGCTTTGAATCTTGATTTGAATGTGTTACTGTACTGTCCGAGAAAAAAGGTACGTTGGAATCCATAGTACGATCTGACTTTGTGTTTGCATAAACCCTGGGGGTTTCTACTTGCGATCCATAGTTACGATCTGTTGCTACGATCTAACTGCGATCATTAGTACGATCCAAGTTACGATCTTGACTTTGATAGCTCACTACGATCCATCACTACGATTGCAAAGTACGATCCCTCAATCTGATTGCTTAGTACGATCACTTGTTACGATCTGGGAGTACGATCCGAGTGCGATCACTTGTTGCGATAAGGGAGTGCGATCAGGGTACGATCGTTGGGTACGATCTGGGAGTCCGATCTGTGTGCGATCACTTGTTGCGATAAGGGAGTGCGATCAGGATACGATCGTTGGGTACGATCTGGGAGTCCGATCTGAGTGCGATTATAGGGAGTGCGATCACAACTACGATCTGAGTGCGATCATAGGGAGTGCGATCACAACTACGATCTGAGTACGATCATAGGGAGTACGATCACCACTGCGATCTGAGTACGATCCAACATTTTTTCAAAAACGTGTTCGTGTGTAATTTTGACTTGGATTTTTTGGTTTATCGAGGACATAATTTAGGGGATTTTAACATTATTTCTCGGTTTTAACACACTACAACAAACACATTTACTTTCTTTCATTGATCGATCAACTTTGTAAATCTTCACTTATTGAAATGGAGTACACATCTCTGACGGATAAGTCCATCCTCTCGGGTACGGATAATCGTCCACCAATGTTGGTGAAGACTATGTATTAGGAATGGGTTTCCCGAATGGAACTTTATATGTTGAACAAGGAGAATGGACATCTAGTTTGGGCATCGGTGCTCAATGGACCATTAGATTATGGTACAGTGACGGAAGGTACGACTACTCGTCCTCGCACAACGGGTGAGTTGACTGGAGATATGAAGATTCAAGATAAATGTGATAAGTATGCTACAAACATCATTCTCCAATCCCTTCCTCCAGATGTCTACAAACTCGTCAGCAAACATAAAGTTGCCAAAGAGTTATGGGATAGAATTCGTGTTCTAATGCAAGGCACCTCGTTAACTAAAAAAGAACGAGAGTGTAAGCTTTATGATACTTTTGATAAGTTTGCCTATGTGCCAGGGGAGACTCTCAATGACTACTATCTGAGATTTACCCTATTGTTGAATGAGCTTAATATCTATGGCATGGCAATTCGTACCTTTCAATTGAACACCAAGTATTTGAACACTCTTCCTCCAGAATGGAAAAAATACGTGACGGATGTTAATTTGGCTAAGGACTTGCATAACACCAATGTGGATCAACATCAAGCTTTTCTTCAACAACACGAATGCCATGTGATCGAGGCTCGGTTGTCTATACCTCAAGTTCATGATCCACTTGCAATGTATGCTTCTCAACAAAACATGGCTTATACTTATCAACAACCATCATACTTGCAGCAGCCAC
This sequence comes from Glebionis coronaria, assembly GCA_025667525.1. NCBI lineage: Eukaryota > Viridiplantae > Streptophyta > Magnoliopsida > Asterales > Asteraceae > Glebionis > Glebionis coronaria. The sequence goes on along the minus strand of CM046879.1, from coordinate 443,203,880 downwards.
CACCACACATCTATCAGCAACCACAACAAGCATCTTATCAACCACCAATGATGCCACAACAAGAATATCAACAAAGTGGTCATCAACAATCTTTTCAACAGCAACCACCATATCAAACATCACCATCACAAGCCAACACTTCTCCATTGGGCTATACTCCTCAGCAAGGATATTTTCCAATAGAAGCACAACCAGCACAAGATTTCTACTCTAATGAACTTCCACCAATCCAAGCACCGGTCTTTACTCCAAATGATACGCCAGCTGATGTTCTAAACCATCTCACCGCCTACTTGTCAAAACTTGTTGCAACTAGAGGATTTCCACCAACAAACAATCAGCTCCGCACCTCATCAAATCCTCGACAACAAGCCACTGTTCAAGATGGTCAAGTGACGGTACAACCTATTCAGGGAAGGAAAAATTCATATGGACCTTCTACAAGGACTGGGAACAATCAAACTGTGAATTCTCAAGCTAGTGGAAATGGGAGTCCTATTGGTCCTAAGAAGGTTGTGACTTGCTACAATTGCCGAGGACAAGGTCATATGGCTAGGGAATGCACTCAGCCGAAAAGGAGAAGGGATGATGCATGGTTTCGTGAGAAGATGTATTTGGTTGATGCTCAGTCTAAGGGGAAGATTTTGGATTCAGAGGAGTTAGCATTTCTTGCAGACCCAGGGGCAGCAGATACTGAAGGCATTGCAGTCGTTTCTACTTCTAATGCAGCTTATCAAGCGGACGATCTTGATGCATACGATTCGGATTGTGATGACATTCACTCTGCCCAAGCTGCTCTCGTTGCTAATCTCTCTCACTATGGTTCTGATGTCATCAGTGAGGTACCAACCACATCTAATAATATTGATGATAACCAACATCAAGTCGGGCATGAAAATGACAACCTCGAACAGCATTCGGGAACTAGTAACTCAAATGATGTGGTACCAAATCCTACACATTTGAGTGAACCTCAACCAAATGCTACGACGGGTATGGAATCTTATGCTCAACATGATTTGGTCATGGTGCCTAAACATATAATTGATCAAATGCATATGGCCCTCAGACAATCCGTAGATACCAATTCCGCCCTAACTGCTGAGCTTGCGTTGCATAAAGAAAAGATCAAAACTTTTGAAATGGTCCCTCAAGAAGAGAAAATAACATGTTCTGAATTTGACCAATTTCGTTTTGAAAAGATTGAACACTTGAAAGAAATAGAATTATTAAAAGCTAATCTTTACAATGAATTAAAAGAAAAAGAGTCGGTTGTCAATGATTTTCAGAAACTTAAAATGGATTTCGAAACTCTCGAGTCTAAAAAGGTTGAATCGGAAATTAATGCTACCAAACTTCTTAAATTTAAAGAACAACAGCTTTTAAAACAATACGCTTCTACAGAAAAGGTTCATCTTTTAACTAAATCATTTATAGAACTCGAACTTAAGCGTCTTCAAGATTTACCACCTAATCCAGGTTATGCAAAGCAAGCTCAGGAATATATTCCCGGTCTTTATGATATGACCATAATTGGCAAATCGAAAGAAGCACCTTATGTTCGTAGTACTGAGAAGTCACAATCACTTGCGGATGAAACTCATTCTAAAATGCTTTCAAAATTCCATACAATTGATTATGATCAACACAACAAAGATCAATTTTCGAAAAAGACACGCATTCGCATACAAAAGGAATTAGCAGAATTAACAGTTCTTGTGCCCCAAAGTTTGTCAAATGAAAACCTTCCTAGTACGTCTCCTACACTTGTCAAAAAGGATTTAACGAAGTTAATCCCACCGGTAAGTAAGGCGTCCGTTAACTTAAATGCGGTTCACCAACACTTAGCCGATTTTGACAAGGTCATTTTGGAACGTACGACGGCCACGGCCATAACGAAAGGTGAATGGAACTTTGAGCACACTAGAGCTGCGTTTCGAGATGAAATTGTTCCGTTTGTAGACAATGTTAAAGCTTGTCTTAGTAATCTTGATCAAGATTTGTTTTCGGAAATATAAGAAGTTAGACGTGTTTTCAATGAAATGAATGATGCCTATGAAAACAGATTACTTGAAATAGAACGGGTTTCACGCCAAAATGATCTGCTTCTGAAGCAAGTGATGTCTCATGATATAGTTTCTGTCTGTGTGAACAAAAGTGTTGATAATGATTCTATTGTGCATAATCTTGAATCTGTGGATACTGTGGTAGATAGTACTTGTCACGAATCTGACGCTGAATTTTTAAAGCTTCAAGATTCATACTCTTCGCTTTCAAAACGTTTTAATGAGATTCAAACACATTGTATTTCGCTTGAATGCAAGCAACAATTTATTCAAGAAATCTTTGAAATGCCATTCGAAGGTGTTAATATCGATGATGCAAACTTTGAAAAGAATTTTCGATTGAATTTACAATCCAAACAACGTCAGCCAAGTGACAAGGTTGCTAACTCTTTGCCGATAGAAATAGAGAAATCTAAGGAGCTTAACTGTGTGAACGTACTTGAGGCCGCTGAGAATTTTAAACTTGATCTAGATAATCGAGTTTCCAAGATGTTGTCCAAAGTTGATAACTTAAAACAGAAAAATACACGACTCTTCGATTCAGTAAAGCCCGCATGTGTTGATACCACTGCACAGAATCAATCATTGATTGAACAATTGAATCGAAAGTCGATGGAAATATCTGATTTGAGGGAACAAATTTGTGATAAGAATCTGGTCTTGGCTGAGTTAAAGGAAACACTTCGTACTCTAAAAGGTAAGAATGTTGTGGATAACGCAGCCACTGTCTCAACATCGTCCTCTAGTGCAATCAAAAGGAACCTAATAGCCGTCACACCACTTAACAAGAGCCCTAGGATTAAACCATCTCAAACTCTGGTCACTAAAGATAAGGCGGAATCAAAACAAGCTTCTAATATTCCTGTGTTGCCTTCTACAGGAGTAAGCACCACTACTAAGGCTCAAAGATCTAAGCTTAAGAGAAACAAGAAGAATGATAGGATCTTGCCCCCATCTAGTAGTCAAGTGAAGAAGAAAGTAGAAGCCCATCCTAGGAATGTTATTTCTGTTTTGAATAAAAAGAATCATGTAGCTAAACCTAAAGGCTCTACGGTTGTGCAGCGTTCTAAGCCTAGTGTGAATTCTAATTTTAAATGTTGGAATTGCAATGAATGTATGTTTTCTAGTCGTCATGATTCTTGCCTTATTGACCATGTGAATGAGATGCATGCCCAGAAAAATGGATTAGAATGGAAACCGACTGGGAAAGTGTTAACCCAAGTTGGCTGGATGTGGCGCCCCACTGGTAGAACTTTCACTATAGTAGGAAATACGTGCCCTTTAACTAGGAGTACCAAGGCTACCAAAACACAAGCGTGTCCTTTAACTAGGAACACCGACACTACTGTAGGAATTAGTGCCCTTTAAATAGGTCTACTGCCACTGTAGTACCCGCGAATAATCCAAAACCTAAGAAAGTTGGAACAGTAAAACCTATTAGTGCTAAGACTCACATTAGAAAACGCAGGAAATCTAAGGGTCTAAAAAATGTTAGCAACTCTGAAAATTCTATATCTGCATCTGCTAACACTCCGGAACCAATAGTTTCCAATGCATTGTCTACTGTTGTTATTGAAAACAGGTGGTCCAAATTGTTCTCTGGTATTTGGAGTCTGGTTGCTCCAAGCATATGACCGGAGATCGCTCTCAGCTCAGAAATTTCGTTAGCAAGTTTCTTGGTACGGTTCGATTTGGTAATGATCATATTGCAAAGATAATGGGTTATGGTGAATATCATATTGGGAATGTTATAATTTCAAGAGTGTATTATGTGGAAGGTCTCGGTCACAACTTATTTTCTGTGGGAAAATTTTGTGATGCAAACCTAGAAGTTGCTTTTCGAGAGCATACCTGCTTCATTCGTAATTTGGAAGGGGTTGATTTATTGAAAGGTACTCGAGGGAATAATTTTTATACTTTGTCTCTACAAGACATGATGGCCGCTTCTCCCGTATGTCTTCTCTCCAAAGCATCGAAGACTAAGTCATGGTTATGGCATCGTCGGTTATCTCATCTTAACTTTGACGCTATTAATCACTTGGCGAAAAACGAACTTGTTCGTGGTCTTCCTAAACTCTCATTTCACAAGGATCATTTGTGTTCTGCGTGTACAATGGGGAAAAGCACTAAGAAGTCTTACAAACCCAAGACTGAAGACACCAACCAAGAGAAACTTTATCTGTAGCATATGGATCTTTGTGGGACAATGCGTGTTGAAAGTCTTAGTGGCAAAAAGTACATCCTCGTCATTGTCGATGATTACTCTCGGTTTACATGGGTGAAATTTCTTAAAGCAAAAAATGAGGCACCTAAATTCATCATCGGATTTCTCAAGATGATTCAAGTGCGTCTCTACACTACTGTCCGACGCATTCGTACAGATAATGGAACCGAATTTGTGAATCAAATCTTGCATGATTATTATGAAGAAGTTGGCATATCTCATGAAACATCAGTTGCACGCACTCCACAACAAAACGGTGTCGTTGAAAGGCGAAATCGCACACTTATGGAAGCTGCTCGAACGATGTTAATTTACGCAAAGGCTCCATTGTTTTTATGGGCAGAAGCAGTATCTACAGCAGTATACACCCAAAATCGGTCACTAATTCGTAAACGCCATGGTAAAACACCTTATGAGCTTCTCCATGGAAAAGTACCAGATTTATCATATCTTCATGTATTTGGTTCTCTTTGCTATCCAAATAATGATGGTGACAATTTGGGAAAACTTCAACCAAAGGCTGATATTGGTATTTTCATTAGTTATGCACCCGCAAAGAAGGCATACCGAATCTACAACCGTAACTCTCGCAAGATCCTCGAAACTATGAATGTTGATTTTGATGAGCTAACAGCTATGGCTTCTGAGCAAAGCAGCTCTGAACCCGCACTTCATGAAATGGGACCCAGTAATATTAGTTCTGGTCTTGTCCCAAACAACCCTACTTCATCATTTATACCACCTACTAGGACTTAATGGGATACGTTGTTTCAACCGTTCTTTGATGAATTCTTTACTCCTCCAACTATTGTTTCTCTAAAACCTGAGGTAATAGCTCCGGTAACCGAAGTTGTCGCTCCAGCAACCGAAGCACAATCAGATACATCTGCACCTACTGATGATGAAGAGGATGATGATGATCATGATTTGGAATTCGCTCAAATGCGTGAACTTCCATTCTTTGGTGTACCTATTCCCGACCCTAATCAAGCCGGGTCGTCCACCTCAGAGGAAGCTCCTTCTGCAGTTTACTCCAATCCACGGATTTATGAACATGACAGCAAGTGGACAAAGGATCATCCTATAGATTCTATTATTGGTGACCCGAATCGTCCGGTATCCACACGAAGTCAGTTACAAGAAAGTGCAATGTTTTGTCACTTTGATGCTTTTCTCACTGAAGTTGAACCTAAGACATGGCAACAAGCTTTTACTCAATCATGTTGGATAGAAGCTATGCAAGAAGAACTTAATGAATTTATACGTCTTGAAGTATGGGAACTTGTCCCATGCCCGGATCAAGTGCAATTACTCACTTTGAAATGGGTTTACAAGGTGAAACTCGATGAGTTAGGCAGAATATTGAAGAACAAAGCTCGACTAGTAGCTCGTGGATACAAGCAATTATTGGGCATCGACTTTATGGAATCCTTTGCACCTGTTGCCCGTTTGGAAGCTATTCGACTATTCCTCGCTTATGCAGCCCATATGAATATGATCGTCTATCAGATGGATGTGAAGACGGCATTTCTTAATGGTGAACTCAAGGAAGAGGTCTATGTTCAACAACCGGATGGTTTTGTGAATCCTAATTATCCTAATCATGTGTACAAGCTTAAGAAGGCTCTCTATGGGTTGAAGCAAGCTCCACACGCATGGTATGATCTATTATCACAATTCCTCATCAGGCAAGGCTTCGCTAAAGGCAAGGTGGATCCAACGCTGTTCATTCATAAACGAGGTAAAGATATGATTATGGTACAAATATATGTTGATGATATTATATTTGCAGCCTCGACCCAAACTTTATCGGATGCGTTTGGGACACTCATATCTTCCAAGTTTAAGATGTCAATAATAGGCAAGGTATCATTCTTCTTAGGTCTTCAGATATCTCAGAGTCCCAGAGGCATCTTTATCAATCAATCCAAGTATGCCCTTGAATCGCTGAAGAAGTATAAGATGGAATCTTGCGACCCCGTGGATACTCCAATGGTGGAACGAACTAAGCTTGATGCAGATCCACATGGAGTTGCCGTTGATCCGACGCTTTATCGTGGAATGATCAGTACTCTTCTGTATATCACAGCTAGTCGACCTGATCTTCAATTTGCTATATGTATGTGTGCTCGATATCAAACTAGGCTTACTGAGTTACACTTAGCTACTGTTAAACGGATCTTTCGATATCTTAAAGGAACCATTAATCGGGGACCTTGGTATTCGAAGGACTCTTCTATTGCACTAATGGCATATGCAGATGTGGATCACGCGGGTTGTCAAGATACAAGGTGTAGCACGAGTGGAACTTTGCAACTACTAGGAGATCGACTAATCAGTTGGGCATCGAAAAGTCAGAAAAGCGCTGCAATTTCAAGTACGAAAGCAGAATACATAGCTATGTCCGGTTGCTGTGCTCAAATTCTTTGGATGAGATCGCAATTAACCGACTATGGTCTAGGTTTCAACAAAATTCTGATGTACTGTGACAACAAGAGTGCAATTGCCTTATGCTGCAACAACGTTCAATTCTCCCGGTCGAAGCATATTGACATTCGCTACCATTTCATCAAGGAGCAAGTGGAAAATGGAGTAATCGAGCTTTACTTTGTCCGATCTGAGTATCAATTGGCGGATATTTTCACGAAGGCTTTAGATCGCGCTCGAATTGAATTTTTGGCCGACAAGCTAGGAATGAGAACCTTCTCGCCTGAGACTCTTAAGGAACTAGAAGATGAAGCGAGAGAATAGTGGTGGTAAAGCTATTCTCCGTATCCTTGGTGATCATTTGTATATATTGTTTATTTTTTTATCCACAAAAGCAAAATACAAAAATATAAAACCATATAAAAACCATAAAAATTGAAAAATTCAGAAAAATCCAAAAATATTTTTTACTTTATTTTTAAAAGACATGTCTTTTGGTACGATAATATTTATGGCCTTAGAAATGTTGATTAATATTGACACGGCGCCATAAATAGAGTTCGTATAAAAGTTGTAAATATTTCATAAAACATGCCTTTATGGCTTGTAGTTATTTCTGACTGCAACCCGGTTTTCACATTAAAGTCAAGTATTTCGTATGAAAGCTTTGGCTCACAACGGGAATTAATTTTCTCGGGCAAGGTTTACTTTAAAACCTTGTAAGGGATCAAGTTTACTTTATAACTTGGTCTAACACAAATCTATGTACGTGTCAGTGCATTTATTTGTCAAAACAAGAGAAGTCTTGTTTTTATGAAGCTATCATCTCTACAACCATAGCAATCTACAATTGGTATCTACATCCTCGACGATGCGACTACTCAACCGACGACTACAGCTCTTTCAGTAGAACACGGGTCAACAATTAAGGGGGAGCAATTGTCAAGCATTCAGAATCTTCGATGCCGAACGTGCCAAGCTCACTAATTGGTGTCAAGAAAAGAATACCAATCGTACACGTGGTGTCAAGAGATGACTTCAGACGTGACGAGGCGACCAACATATGCTAACAAGAACCATTTGATCTTATCATATGATGTTCTCATCTATCAGGTCCAACCTTGTCAATTATTTTCTAATATGGTGAATATGTGATCATGTTACAAATTGGTATCATATCTCATACATTTGGTACCATGAAGATAAAATGGACTTGCATTTTTCTTCCAAAAACCTTTGTTAAAACTTCATTAAATCAATTGATATTAAAAACATCGATTGGGTTAATATTTTTTAATATGGGGGAGAAAATGTGATTTAATATGGGATATTATCACAAATGGTTTGACTTAATGTGCTGGCTCGTCCCGACATGTGCGAAATGTTTTCGAATATCGTGGCATATGTTAAGGGGGAGCAAAATGGATTTGCTATATCAAAATGGATTTTCATGGTGACATATACTTACCCAAAACCCATTTATCTCACGATGATGAAGATTGTGGTGACATAAGGATGGTAGGATAGGTTAAGTCCTATGATTCTTCCAAAACCGGAGGAATCTTCCCAAGGACATTCCATAGCTAGAAATAGTCGTCCTTAGGAAAGTTGGAGAAAGATTGTGAACGTAGCTGAATGCCGACCAAGTACTTAAGTTAGCACTGGAACAATCACAACAAGGTGCTAGTTATGACGTATTGGTAAGCATTGAAGGGGTTGAAGAATGAAAAAGAATTGTAAAGATAAAGGGTGTAAAGAAAGAAGCCCTCCTTACAAATTTAGGCAGAAACCGGGTCAACACATATGCTATTGAGATCATTTTAATGATTCTCGATATTGAAGACAGACATCATGGACCCAGTGATGCAATGCACAACCCATCCCAGCTAACTCAGATATCTCTTAAAAGGTATTTGTTTTATTCACACGGAGACAATACATTATCTATTGATTTATTCACTCCGAATAAATTGGTATTGAAAAGGTGGCACTCCTCTCTAGCCTCCGATCACTAAAATCCAAAATGGACGATCGAGTCTAGAGCCATTTGAGATCATCAAATATCTAATCAGGACACACTTTCATATTTCCTTGCTTCTTCACACACTGTGAAAAGTAAGAAAGATTTTAAGAGTCCTACGCAAAATCTTCATGATCTTGCCTGAACATCCGAGTAATACGAAAGTATTTACAATGAAGATGGAAATCCTTCTTGAGCGAATATCAAAAAGCTCATGGTAGGTGACTTGTGCGATTCTTTATGAATCAAACTTGTGATAACTGGAAAGCAACAGCTGTTTAATTCTTAACTGAATTTAAACACGTTCTAGGCCTCTACGCAATATCTTAGTGATGTTGCCAGAACACTCAGAGTGATGCCTTAGTGTTCACAGTGATGAGTGGAAATCCTTCTAGTGTTAACCTCAAACAGCACTTGGTAGGTAACTTGCAAGATTCTATACGAATCAAGCTCGTGACAACTGGAAAGCAACGATGGTGCGGTTCTTAATTGAATTTCACTTGTTCCAGGAACATGAATTGACGGCTTCAAATCATGCGGATATTATTATCCAAATGATTCGCTCTTTATGTTCGCAGTCAGCTTTGGACGGTCGAATAAAGAGAACGGGTTTACCCGCGAAATCCTGTCAGGAAGTTACTTAATTGAAACTATCCGTCACGGGTACGATATCTAATATTGTCCAATGGTCTTCACCGACCGGAGGTAAAATGCTACCGAATTAGAATGAAATGTTCAAAGCCATTTCGTTCGTGTCTACTTATGTTGCGGCATTTGAAGACGGTGGCGTTGCGGAATCCAAGAAAAAGTTGTCCCCGCATGCTTATACTTTATGCACTTCATACCTTATTTAATTCAAGAAAGCATAAAAGCCAAGTCTTCCGCTGTATCGAACTCTGAAGCTTTCAAGAATTACAAAGGTATAAGTATGTGGGACATGGTGTCACGAAGAGGCGAAGATCACAAGTGATGGATGCACGAGATCAAGGCAAGAGATTAATGCTCAAAGATTGATATCAAAGATCACATCAGCATGTTCACCGGAAAAGAAAAAGAAAAAGAAAGACGAAGACTACGAGCTCAAGACAATCATAGTATGCTAGGTTATTGTAACTTGGGTAACGCCCTTGTTTGGAGTGACCTCCCTTAGGGGGAGATTGTTGGAAATACGTTTTTCGTATTAAGAAGGATCGGTCACTCCAACGATAGTCCATGTAATAGCTCGTAATTTAGTTAATCTTCTTTAGTTATCAAACAAGTCCAAGCCTAGCCTACAACATGTGTAGGCCGGCCCAAACGTGTAAGCCCAAGCCCATTCAAGGCTTGGGTATATAAACCCTCTCCTTTGATGGAGAGGGTGTGTGGTTTCATTATTTACACATAGTAAACATTGGTTTTCTCTCTCTAGCTTTGTGTGAAATCCACCATCTCTCTATCTCTTTCTCTCTCTAAAAACATAAGCAAGATTTACATTTCCTCAGGAGTGACTTTGTTGTTACAAAGATTTGAGCATTAAAGACATTTAGGAAAACTTTGAACTTAAACTGAGAATTGCAGTTCAATTGCAGAAAGTAAACAAAGTTTACTGAATTATATTTTTGAGATAAATTGGCTTAATAATGTTCATCTGTTTGGTGTAGTTATTTTGAAAAATAACTAGACTGGATAAGCTTCTTTTAGTGGAAAAAGTAATTTGCACGTGTGGCTGTAAAAGTGTAGCAGTGAGATTAGATTTGAGATTTTACAAAATTTCAGTCTGTGTAAGTTTCATGATTTTACAAGTTTGATCCTTCAATGGTGTATTATGGAGTTTTAGAAATAGACTTTGTAGCTATAGGTTAGTAATTTGTCTCTTTTACTATTTGTCAGATAGTGCTTGCTGCTGGGCTTAGTCAATTGGATTAGGCCTGGTCAAAATCTTCTAGACCTTGTTTAATACAAATTTAGAGCAATGTTAAATTTCATAAGCCCATATAGTTAGAATTAATAATTCGATTGCATTTTTATCACTTTAGTACTCTTCCATATTTTAGAATATTATAATCTTTGTTTGTCTCATTTTCCGTGCATTTATATTTTACGTATTTCTTTCATTTGTAGTATAAAATTTGCATTTTCTCGTTTTACATTTTTTGCATTTTAAATTTGTAATTGCAATGTGTTTTTAGATAGAACGTATACGTAGTATAGATAATATTTTTATCTTTTTAGTTGCTTTGTGCCAATTAGACATAGAAAACCAATCAATTTCTTTTAACCAAAAACAATCAAGTTGAGCCATTAGCAGGTAAGACATTTGGAGACGTAAGTTGCCACATCCTGCTTCATACCACTCCACCAAAAGTACTGCTTGATGTCATGGTACATCTTAGTCGAACCAGGATGTATAGAGAATGGGGAGCTATGAGCTTTAGCTAACAAAGCTTCCCGGAGTTCTTGGTCATCAGGAACACAAAGTCTCGTGCCCTGCCATACGATACCATCTGCATCTACTCCAAATTCTGTACTATCGCCCAGATTTCTCCGTCATCCTTCTGAGCTTCCTTGATCTTAGAGATTAACTCGGGTTCTATTCTAAGATTAGCCCAATAACCGTGCTGTCCATGTACCATGATTTCGATGTCTAGTCGTTCCAAGTCTCTGATGATTTCCTCTTCGATTTTAATGCCGTTGATCATTCCGGACTTCCTGCTAAGAGCATCTGCTACTACATTTGCCTTTCCGGGATGATACTGTAGATTAATGTCATAATCCTTCAACAGCTCTAACCATCTCCTCTGCCTCATGTTCAATTCACGCTGAGTGAAGATATACTTCAAGCTCTTGTGGTCCGTGAAAATGTCACATGATTCTCCATATAAGTAGTGCCTCTATATCTTCAATGCAAACACGACTGCAGAAAGTTCCAGGTCATGCGTGGGGTAATTTTCTTCATAAGGCTTAAGCTGCCGTGAAGCGTACGCGATCACTTTCCCATGTTGCATGAGAACACAACCAAGTCCCTTCCCCGATGCATCGCTGTAGATTTGAAATCCACCCGTACCAGATGGTAGAGTAATAATAGGTGCAGATACTAGCTTCTGTTTCAGGTCTTCAAAGCTCTTCTCTCGATCTTCAGTCCAGACGAATTTCTCCCCTTTTGGCATCAGTTTTGTCAATGGTAGTGCTAGGCGGGAAAAGTTCTCCACAAACCTACGGTAATAGCCAGCTAAGCCTAAGAAACTGCGGACTTCCGTTGCTGATGTCGGCCTTGGCCACTTAGTAATGGCCTCAACCTTCGCTGGATCCATAGTGATTCCTTCTGCTGATACAATGTGATCTAAGAATGCCACCTTGTCTAACCAGAACTCACACTTGGAGAATTTAGCATACAGCTGCTTCTGGCGAAGAATCTGTAGTACTGTACGAAGATGGTCTTCGTGTTCCTCCTTGGACTTTGAGAAAATCAGGATGTCATCGATGAAGACAATGATGAACTTGTCCAGAAATTCATGGAAGATTCTGTTCATCAAATCCATGAACACTGCTGGAGCATTTTTCAGGGCAAATGGCATAACTACAAACTCGTAGTGGCCATAACGGGTACGAAAGGCAGTCTTAGCGATGTCCTGCTCCTTGACCCATAGCTGATGATAGCCTGACCTAAGATCAATCTTGGAGAAGTGTTTGGCCCCTTGGAGTTGGTCAAACAGATCGTCAATGCGTGGCAGTGGATATATATTCCGAATGGTAATCTTGTTGAGCTCGCGATAGTCTATGCAAAGACGCATACTGCCGTCCTTCTTCTTAACAAACAAGACCGGTGCGCCCATGGAGATGCGCTCGGTCGAATGAAACCTCGTTCAAGAAGTTCTTGCAGTTGATCCTTCAGCTCCTTCAGCTCTATGGGAGCCATGCGATAAGGAGCCTTGGAGATTGGTTCGGCTCCTGGAACCAACTCGATATTGAATTCCACTTCTCGTGCAGGTGGTATGCCCGGAAGTTCTGGTGGAAAAACATCTTGGAATTCCGACACTATAGGTTGATCCTGAATTGATGGGGATTCAGCATCCATGTCGTGAACCGTAGCTAGATAACCCTCGCAGCCATGTGACAGTAGTGCACGCGCTTGTAGGGTAGATATGATTTGTACAGACCGTCCGGGTATGAACCCATTATGAATGTACTCTGGTGCATTAACATCACCGAAGATGACTCGATATGAATGGCAGTCTATGGTAGCATGATGCTTGGATAGCCAATCCATGCCCAAAATCATGTCGAAGTCATTCATGTCCAGCGGAAGTGCGTCGACAGGTCGAACCTTATCGTCAAATTCTAGAGGAAGACTCTTGTATACATGGGTGATTAATACAGAGTCCCTCAAAGGCGTGGAAATAGTAAGCCTATATTCTAGTGGCATGGGGAGCATCCTAATGTTCTTAGCATAAGCAGTAGAAATAACCGAGTGAGTAGCACCCGTATCGAAAAGAACACATGCAGCTTGACCATACATATACAAGATTCCAGTGATGGTACCTGTAGAGTTGTTGGCCTGGTCTCAAGATGTCGTGTAGACACGCCCGGTAGTAAGAGGCGGCTTGGTATCAGCATGTTCCGATGTACCCTCCATCTCGTCGTTACGGTAATCCTTCATAATATGGCCAGGAAGACCACACTTGAAGCACGCATCAGTATTACGGCGACATGGTCCTGGGTGCCTACGGTGGCAAGTAGAGCAAAGAGGATGAGTGTATCCTCCAGCAGGTGCTCTGGCTGGCTGGGAACCTGATAAAACGTTTTCCATAAGACATGATAATTGGGTAGAAAGTACAAAGCGGATAATCATAAGATTGAATACCAGTGATAGCTGGACGGCTAGGCTGCGAACCTCTCTGGTTCTGGTCCCTACCGTTTCCGTGGTTCCTGGTAGAAGTTTTGCTAAAGTGTCAGAATATGAGTTATAACATGAAATCATAAGGAAATGCTTAAGTATTAGGACCTGCTGCTGTTGGAGTGCCCAGCGTTGTTACGGTAATTATCATTACTGCCACGCCTATCCGTAGCAGAACGGTCATTAGTCTGACCGTTTCCCTTGGGCTGATGAGGCTGCTGCTGAGTAGCCGGCTGAGACCGGTCCCCAGTTTTCTGCCTGGAAGATACATTTAAAGAGATGAATAATTGACATATGGAAAGTATACGGATTGGTCACCGCTTGAATACGAAAGTTTACCTCTTGTCGGGTCTTTCAGCTTCCCCGAACTCATCTCTCTCCTGCAGCATCTCCAGTTTACGTGCTGTATCGGCCACTTGTGCTACAGTGTTGAACGTAGCACACACCAGATTGTTTGCGACCGATGTGCGAAGAGCCCATCTAAAATGATGTGCCTGCTCTCCAGGAGTACCTACTGTCGCACCAAGGAAACCAGCTAAGCGAAGAAAGCGCTGCATAAACTCGTTGCTATTCTCCCCAGCTCTCTGTCGAATCCTATGGTACTCTCTCTTGAGCTTGTCCTGCTCAGCCTTGGGAAAGAACTGCTCCATCACCTTGTCCTTGAACTGAGCCAAAGTCAAACAAGCAACCCACTCGTCACCACCTTCAGACTGCATCAATGCTAACCACCAGTTTAGCACATCGCCTTCGAATCGATAGCATGCCAACCTCGCCTTGTATGCGGGGTCACAGCCCATAGCATTGAAAATCTTCTCGATGTGAGCCAACCAGCTTTCAGCATCGCTGGGGCTATCTGTCTTCTCAAAAGCTCGAGGGCGGAGCTTGTTGAATCTCTCCAGCCATACTGCTAATGTCACTGGAGGAGGAGGAGGAGGTGCCTGATTATGCTGCTGATTGTTGGCAGCTTGAACTTCAGCCATGATGTCATTCCTCAGTTGAGGAAGCAAAGCTTGCATAGCAGCCTGAATTGCAGCATTGAGCTGCTCCTGTTCGCGTGTGAGAACCATCTGATAGTTTAACATAAAACATATGATTAAACAGATTAAAACATAAAATATAGATATACATGAAAAAAATTTATACCAAAATTTCACGAGAAAAATTTTATGCAAGAAAATTTTGTGTATTAATGCATGATGCAGTTTTATGAAAACTTTTGTATGCTCGAGAGTGAACGCCTCTGGTCAGTTCACCCAAAACAAAAGACATAGCGAGGGGACGCCTATGGGTCGGTCCCAAATTTAAAAGTTTCGATAAAACACATGCGACTAAATAGGGCCAGTCCTGTACCAACCATTACTTAGTCAAAAATCAGCGACAATGACATGTATATGTATGCTTAAAAATGATGAATGCATGAAAACAATTGTCAGTTCTAGGAAGACCGTAGTGACTACCCACTAATCACAGGTCATATTTGAGAGCCTACAGGTTGAAGCCTTGGCTCTGATACCGTAATTGTAACACCCCATTTTGATAATGGAAATGTCACATGGAATTATGGCGTGTCATCAAAGCATACAAGGAAAAATGTCTAAACATTACTTGACCATAAAAGGAAAATACCGGAATCAAACATCGGTAGTCCAAAAGTAAAGCTCATCACACAAAAACATAGTATAGTAAAGGAAAGGACTAAACAATGTCCATAGCAAATGTATCATAAGAAAGGAAATGTATAAAGTAAAGAAGGCTAGACAGCTTCTAGTCCATATGCACGTACTCTTAGTGTCTACGAGCGTCCCTGAGTACCTGCCGTTTTAGGAACATAGAAAAGGAAAACGGCTGAGCAAAACGCTCAGTGCACGGATGTACAATAAAGCATGAATAGGATAAGCATAAAACGTATAACAGCGGAAGAAAACTAAGTCCCGAGTAACCTGGTTAAGTCTTGATAAAACTGGTTTTATAGTTTGAAAAGCTTTATGTTTATCTTGTAAAAACTGTTTATCATATTTTACCATTAGCCAATATAGGTCATGAAAATCCACCGTGCATGAATACTTGGAGGGGTGACCTCATCATGCAAATTAGAGGGGCTGCCTCTAATTTAATATACTAGTTTTTGGGTAGGAGGGATCGGCTCCTTGTGAAGGATGCAAGGCACACACCACATTCACCATGAAATCCTGACTGAAAACATGTAACTAGGATGCACCCATACGCCCCACATGATAAATATAAAAAAATGGCCAAAAGTTGAAGTGACGCCACGAGAAATCACTCCGTCGTGGTAAAGTCATAACATCAGTGCCTCTAATGTTATGGTTATGGTACCTCCATAACTAGGTGAAACTGGTCATGCATGTATATGGCTATAGGTATTCTTAATTAAACATAAGCAATCAAACACGTAACTTATACTACGGGAAAACAGTTGGCTGCATACGGGGAAATCCTAATAAGGAAAGAATGTCCATACTGAAAGGACGGGAATCCGTACCTTATGTCCAGTGAACGAAGAAGATGAACTGAGAGGAATCCTACTTCCGTATCACTAGTGCTACATAAATACATACATGAATAAGTATCCTCTTACTAAATACGTAGCTGGTTTTATGTCATGTCTTAACTTATTTTATATGTTCTTACCATGTTTTACTGTTTTAAAGCCTTAAACCGTGTTTATCTTATATTCTGTTTAATCTGATTAAGTATTTCTTGTATTTCATGTATTATTATACTTACTGTGTAATAATAAGTAACTTTCCAAAAATAGCAGGTTTCCTAAAATAGAAAGTTTCCAAAAATAAAAAGTTACCAAAAATAGAAAGTTTCTAAAAATAGAAAGTTTCCAAAAATAGAAAGTTTCCAAAAATAGAATTACTGCTTAAAATAGATAAGTTTCTAAAAATAGAAAGTTTCCATAAATAGATCAGCTGCCTTAATTAAATACGTTTCCATAAATAGATTAGCTGCCTGAAATAAATAAGTTTCTAAAAATAGAAGGTTTCCATAAATAGATTAGCTGCCTTATTTAATGAAGTTTCTAAAAATAGAAAGTTTCCATAATTAGAAATAAGCTGGTTAAATAAGCTAAGTATATAAGCCTAAGTGTTTTCATGATTATTTTCTAAGTCATATGATATAATGTATAGTTTAATAATTATTCCATCTAATTAAATTAAACTATAGGTTAAAATATTTAATTAAAGTATAACATGTTTTTAATTAAATAAAGTTAAATACTTAGGTTAAACCATGTATTATTATTTATTAATAATATAACCTAAGTCATGTTAATTAATTAATTATAATCATGGTTTTTAAATAATTAATTAATTATAAGTCTAAAATATAAAATACTTAGGTTAATTAATTTCATGATTATTAATAATTAAAATAACCTAAGTCATGTTATTAAATTAATCATGTCATTTTATTAATTTACTTTTTAACATTAGATCATAAAAAAATAAAAACTAAACATACACCATGAACCGGATCTAGAATCAAAACCATGAACCGGACATGAAATCGACACCGTACCCCGAACCAAATCGGGGTACCCCTTGTCTTGATGCTGCCGTGGGACCCACACCAACCAACCGGGACCATATGGTCTCGGTGGTGGTCGGTTGGCCAAACCGAAACCCCCCTTGGGTTCGGTGTAGGCTGCGGCCAAAACAAAAACCCCTTAAAACCATACTTTTGATTTTATTAAACCTCAATTCATGTTAGATCCATGTTTATTTATTAGGTTTTTGTAAAAACATAACATGTTCTTGATTTATAAAAGATCAAATCAAAAGAAAAAGGTTTAAAAAGGATTTACCGAATTCGTGGATCAAAAGGACGACGAACAAACACGATCACCAACTAATAATCCAAGATCCAAGATCAACAACCACCTCCTTGTGGTGTTTTGAGGGTGGCGGCCAAAAAGAAGAAGAGAAGGAGGGTTTTAGGTTTTTGCTAAATCTTCTGTAAATGTAAAAATGAGTAGTGTAAAAATCATTTAACCCCTTTAGTAAAAATTACAAAGGGGCTTGGCCCATTTGTCCCTTGTAGCCGCGGGTAGGGGGCCCCACTTGGGGTACCCGTACCTTTTTCCGTGTCTCGATGTTAAGTTATACGTTCGTGATTATTTGTGTTCGCGTTTTAAGTGTTCTCGTTACGTAATTATCGTGATCTAATATATTTAATTACGCTCGTAATAAATATATATACGTAATTAATAATAGTTCGTGTTTTAATTACGTTCATGATTTCATGATCGCATGTTCGTGATTAATTATCGTCAAATAATTATTACGTGCTCATGCGTAGTAAATACTTATCGTGTTCTAACACGTACGTAATACGTAAAATCCTAACACGTAATCGTAATCATGCTATATTAGGAAAGTTTTAATCTAGTACGTACGATCTTAAGGGTACTATTCATGGTAAAAGCATGCGGGTTTTACATAAATGATCGAACAAATCTATCATCTTGGGTAGTGGATATAGATTTTTAATCGTCAATTTACCTAGTTCATGGTAATTCAACAAATATAAGGAATAATAACACCATAGCTCTTCATAATGACGATCTTGGTAGAATAGAAGCTTTCTCCGACAACTCTCTCAGTTGTACGGTAATTCTTTTAATTCAGATGGTGCTGACGTACAGTGCACAAGCCATAAGTACAGCACCGGGAATATAATCAATACCAAATTCATCCTTCCTTAAGGGCAAAAGTCTAGGTAATTCAACAGCAAATACCTCCTAATGTTTCAGATAACAGAAACATCTTTTAATAAATTCATATTAGGTTCTTTCTAGATTATAGTATCTATGACTAATTCACAACCATTCACGGTATAATTTCGAGTCTAAATGCAGGATATGGTCATCCATCAAGAATTATTTAGATCACTTTTGATAATCAACATCTTATCATTTAGGGGAATTCTACTCGAGTTCCCATCAATTAAGACAATGTCGTCATGTCATAATCAATCAATTCATTCTACTAGCACTATCAACTTTCCAGTTTCATCACCGTTGATAAGATGTGAACTTCTCAAAAGACTAATAATAATTCATTATCTTTCACAAATTCAAGGATATATGGAGACACGACTAACCTTAAAAGAGTAAGGTTAACGCATAATCTACGCGAGAGAATTTCAATTCAGATACAGACGAAAACATTTAATGAATATGATTATATCCCATGTTTTCATAATTTGAGTACGCATTCGAAAGCTCCTCGGATTGTTACCCAGGTCATTATGAAATATAATCAAAAGAAATGATAGGAACGTTGATACATCCAGTCGGGTATCAACACTCGGTAATCATATACTTTTTCAAAGAATCTCACTACGGGAGAATTGGACAAGAAAGAATTGTCAACTGTCAAATAAGACAATTTCCACAGATGAGTAAATTCGACTCAGAAGAATAAATAGTACGGGCACATATGTAGGTGTCCCTATCAATATGTCTCTATTTTTCACTTCTTGCAGATCTCATAAAATTTTATCTTTCACAATCTTCAAAGAAAATTTAGTGTTTATTAATAATTTCACGGTGACTACTAGTCAGCCTTGCATGGTCCATTCCAAATTGTATGTAGGCGCGCAACTATATACAATTTCAAGATTAATGATGCAATACTCAGTTCGTCAAAATTTTATCATCATGTTTATAATAAAAACATTTTCATGCTTAATTCTTAAATAAGAATCAAAAATAAATTTATAGAGATGTTCTTTGTTATGGAAACAATTAGTTTTCCAAGGTGTTTTATAAACAACTTCATTTTGATAACGATCACTTATAAATCTCACTTTGAATAATCCTTATAGTGATGAAAATTCAATTTTTCTCAAGGGATACTGTTTTATCTTATAAAAACAATGAGTTATCTGCAAAAGAGTGATGAAAAGTTGTTCACCAAGAACTAACTACAATATGCTAGTAAATAAGCTTTAGCCAAATAATCATGAGGTTCATGATCTCAAATGGCACTCAAAAAGAATAATCCACAACGTAACTCAAACCGAGATGAGTACTTGTTCAATGGTTACATCACTAATGTGAGCATGAAGCAATAAAAGATAGGTAACATCAATACATGTAAAATTTAGCAATCAAAGGTAGTCTTTTCTTTAATCACAAACAAGTCAAAATTGTATCGTAACACATTACGTGTCACTATGTCATACAATTCCAAGAACTCATCCTACCAACTGATGTCTCAGTTAAGTTAGGGATTATTTTTAAAAGATACCACAATGAATACTAATCTACAAGAGTCATTAGGTGTTCCACATGTCCCGAAAGATCTATCGGTCCTAATTTCAGAAGAAGATTTCTTCGATTTATTTCTTGGACGCTGGGCATCCTCATTATTAGACAATGGCCTAGGAACAACCCTTAACATGAATCAACAATCAATTAAAACCTTATAATTCAATCACAGGACTTAACGACTTCCTCTTAACAATCTCATATTCCATACGGATTAAATTTTACTTTATTCAAGTTTTAGTTAACTTATACTCAATGCAACATCCTACCTCATTCTCCAATACTTTAAATCTTATTCTTAGACCTTAAAAGGGCAATAAAAGCTCGATATGATCAACACTTAATTTCCAATCCTGTAGCTCTTTCATCAACAACTATAAAATGAGTCACTAGTATGAAATGAATCACACCTTCAATTAGACTTATCGGAAAGGTACTAGTGGCATGAGGCTTTTGGGTAATGGTTCCAATGACAGCCTCAAGTGCAACATTCACCCTTTCGATTTCAATTTAAGAATTGGGTGACAACGAATCAGATGACACCTTTCCAGGTGGTAACGTTTTGTCAAATTCCACTCTATAAGGAAAGATCGTCATGACATCGATATCAGTTTTAATCTCACCAATTCTTCTTCAATATCACAATCAACTAATATCAACATTTCTACGAATATCAACCATTTGTTGGGATCATAAATATCCACAACTTGGTTTAGATCTAGGATAGCTAGAATTCCTACGAGAATAGCTTCGATTAATTTACTAGGAGATTTAGGGTTCCTTGTGACAATCTACGTCATAGAAATACCTCGTATAAATATCAAAATAATCATCAAACAATCATGTAATAAAATTACATCATATATATAATCCAAGTTATATATATATATTAAAATAACACTTCTCAGTCTGGCCTTGTCGGTAACTCGGGAATTCTTCGGCACCGTTATAATCAAAAGATTTTTAGACATTTTTAGAAAAATGTTTATAGTTAAAAGATTTTGAAATGTTTTATTCAAAACCTTGGTTTTAAAAATCTTTCGTTCTCTATAACGAGAGCTCTGGTACCAAACTGTAACACCCCCAAATTTACACAATTTAATACAGCGGAAGACTCGTTGGTGTTACGGGATAGCACATTACTAACATCATAGCCAACGCTTAAAAATCGCGTCGTTTAATAATAAAGCATTTCCATTCATAAATATCAAGTTTACATAGGTCCCAAGTCATAACATTTCATACAATTTTTACAAAGCATTTGAATGGAAATTTTTTAATTAAGTGCGGGCCATGAATTCTTGTTGTCTTCCCGAGAATTACCTTCAAGTACCTGAGATAAAACATGTTAAAAGAAAAGGTCAGCGATAACGCCGAGTGAATTCATAGAGTTTAATAAAACCATTAATATATCGTCGGTATATAATTATTACCGAAAATCATTTTGTACAAATCATTGTAATAGGCCATAAAATAGCCAAAGTCATTTTATACAAATCCTTATCAAAAATCATAATATAGGCTTTCTCCTTCAAAATCATTATACGAACCATTGTCGTTGAAAACATCATACAATACGTTTTAATAAAAACCGTTATATGGATATGGTTATATAAAACCAAAACACGAACATAATGTCAATAGTAAGACCCCGTATTTCTAGTCAGGCAATATATCGTAATTTAGTGCGTATAGCAGTATTTCGTTATTTATGGATTATTACAAGCCGCATGACATTGTTACCTTACTAAACCAAACAACGGGTAACTAGCCCGAAACTCATTTGCCCATCTAAATTAGCGTGTCGTCACAATAATCACGCTTGTGTAAATCTTCTCATACATAAATTCGCTTACCAATCAATGTGGTACGACGGGGATCAACCGTCAAGGCGCGAACTAGGGTGATCGTCCCCAAATAGTACTATTATATGCATAAGCGTCTACCAAATCCCGGTAGTTCACAATTCATGCTAATGGGACTTTTAGTGACATAACCTAACTTTAATAATCCATTTCATTTCATCTATCGAGTCATTTAATCATTCATCGGGTCATACAATCATTCGGGTCCAAATCAATAAACAGACAATCAGGACAACTAGTGTCCTATTTTATAAAAACTAACATGTTATCTCCCTCGGGTTTATAAAACATTTCATAAAAACATTTAAAAGAGTGCGAGGCTATGAACTCACGTTGATGTGGGAAGGCGGTTATCGGCGATTTGGATGTACGGTACGTGCTTCAATCACGGAAACCTAGACAAATAATACTCGTCTTAGACTTTTGTCCAATGACTTTATCAAAATAATAATTACGTATACATATGATGATTTTATAAATATGATGATGATCAAGTGGGATTATATATTCTTATTTACTCATTCTAGTGTTTATGTATTGGTAACTTTTTACTAGTTTACTAGTTTTACCTATTTACATGTTTTAGGTTCAATAAACCTATTATAAGTTCATTAACTTGCATTAATCCATTTTATACCTGTATTATCAGTATTTATACTTTACATGTTGGGCACAAATGGGTTAAGCCCAATAAGTAATTTTTATAAGTGTTTAACTTATTTAGTTAAATTATTAGTCCAAATATGCTAACTTAACTCGTTAATGTCCGTATGTCATATAGTTTGGGTTTTATCGGTTTTTACTTGTATTAGGTACTTATATATCAGTATATGACTTTTAAAAACTTTACATTAGACGGTTTTGATCGTCTAAGTTTTAATTGGCGAAAAACGTTAATTTTACGGTAATAGCCGAAAAAAGTCGTAAAAATCATGTTTATAGTTTTTATAACTTATAAATCTTATTCAACTACCATTTTTATAAAGTGTCCATTTATTTAACCTTATAAATATTTATATAAATGAAATTTATAAGTTAGTGGGTTTTAATTCACATTTTATATTATATTAGTTTGAGTGCTTATATAATACTATTAAAAATTAATTCTTCAAAATCTGATTTTTAGTTTCATCTTCACTATTTTTATCATATATTGAGTTCTATAAGAAGATAGAAGCTCATTTTTGGATGGCATAAACTTCATATTATGTGCTACAAATAAGTTAGTTATAGCTACTGCTCATTCCATGTCTAACTATCCTTAACAGTCCCTACAAAACAGACTATTCAGATTGGTATACTCATCTTGTTTTGATCATATCTCACTCATTTTGATGATTCCATTGCATGGCCAACTCTCACATGTGTATTACATCTAACACTTACTGCAAATGGATTCCACCATGCAATTTTATCAGTTTATAACTTGGTTACTTACTGTTTTTATACAGCCAACAATTTAAGCAAGTTTTTAGCCTTGTTTCTTATGGTTATTCATCTTTTTAATCATATTTATCAACACTTAATCCCCACAAAACATTTTTATCATCATATATTCATCATATACATATAAAATAAGAAAGAAAATACATTTGATCTTTACAAAAATAACAAGAGAAATGGAAAGGATGATCTTCTTTACCAACTAAGATTATATCTTGTTTTTGGATGACAACAACTTGATGAACACCAAATATATCTCCAAGATCATCAACCACCAAGATAGTTTGTTGAGAAATTAGCCCTAGGACACAAGCAAATCACCTTCTTTGTTGTTAATATGGCCACCAATCAATCAAGGCTTCAAGGTTTCTCCATAATATGGCTAGATAACATGAGATTTGTGGCTAGAAATGATCAAATGGTGGTGTTTGATGGTGATTGTGAGACGACAAATGTAGAGAGAGAGGAGAGATTTAGTTGTTTTGCATGTAGGATTTTGTGAGAAAATGGTTTAGCAAATGGTTTTAAGGAAAAGTATATACAAGTGTTAAGGCTTGTTGGTTAAGCTTGACACCTCATGGGATGAGGTGTTGCATCCTTGGCCGTCTCATTTAGTTAGTGGGGTGGGATAAACTTGTTTTGTCCCATCCTGCTAATTTACGGGTATTCCTCGATTCTAGTTTCCTTAATTTGCGTGCCCTCGGGTCGTTTTACGAAAAACGTTTTTATAAATTATGAATCAACGACACAAAACGAATCTAATAAAAATTGTCTTATCAAACACGGAGTTCGAAAACGTAAATACGTAATCCTAAGGTTTCTGGTTTAGTCGTAAAGGACGTTAAATTATAATCGTAAGTCCTAATCTCTTCTCGTAAATTTTTGAGTTTATGAACCAACACAAATTTAAAATTCCAAAATAATATTCACGGACAAATTTATTTTCTGAAATGTCGGACTGTCACCAAAACGGGGTAGGTAAACGTAAGCACGTAACGTAGAATCCTCCAGTTTAGACGTAGTCGATGTTACTTCAAGACGTAAATCCAAATTTCTTCCAAAAAATAAGTGAGTTCATATTATAACATTAAAATAATGTTTTCAAATAAATATTGAGAATAAAATATAAACCATAAATTGACGGACTGTCACAAATTTGACCTTGTTCACCAAAAGTTGCACATAACGCGGATACCCATGAAAAATGTTGTTAGAAGCTACCATATGTGATAATGTACAAGTAAATATGCACAATAATCCTCCCCTTAGGCTTAGCCTCCCCTCAATCCTAGACCTCAAGGATTGACCATACCAATGTGAACCACCAAGTGGTTGAACCTTGGACCATAAAACGCTTTAGTCAACAAATCAGCAACATTATCATCTGTATGTACCTTAAGAACCTATATCAGCTTCTTCTCATTGGCATCCCGTATAAAAGGGTGTCGAATCTCGATATGCTTGGTTCATTGATGAAACACAGGATTCTTCACAATGCAGATAGTACTTTGATTGTCGATGAAAATTTTGGTGTTCATGAAGTTGAACCCATAATCCAGCATTTGATTTTGTATCCACAAGACTTGTCCACAACAACTAGCAGCAGCTACATATTCAGCTCCTGTCGAGGAGGTAGCTACTATTATCTATTTCTTACATTGCCATGAGATAAGTCTTCGACCCAAAAACTGACAACCACCAGTAGTAGACTTCCTATTATTATTAGCACCTGCATAATCACTATCACTACAGGCTTCAAGAACAAAAGGTGATTCCCTTGGATACCACAAGCCTATCTTGTGCTGTGCCTTGATATACTTGAAGATTTTCTTGACTGCATTCAAGTTAGACACGTTGGAGCCACCTGATGTCTAGAACATGCACTTACTGCAAACATAATGTCCAGGCGTGATGAAGTCAAATACATGAGTGAGCCAATCATGGACCTGTACATGTGAACATTTACCGGAGGATCTGGCTCATTCTTGAGTTTGACTTTAGTGACTTCATAAGGTGTTGTTGCTGGTCTAAGAGGTTCCACATCAAACTTTTGAATGATCTCATGAACATACTTGTCTTGACTAATGAAGATAGCATCCGACTGCTTCATGACTTGAAGACCAAGGAAAAATGTGAGTTCTCCCATGACACTCATCTGAATTCGCCTTTCATTAGCTGTTCAAACTTATCACACCATTCCTTCCTAGTAGAACTAAAGATAATATCATCCACATATACTTGAACCAGGATTATGACTTTGGCATTCCTTTTAAGGAACAATGTTTTGTCAATAGTGCCTCTTCTATAGCCGTGTTTCAACAAGAAAGTGGACAGACGCTCATACCAAGCTCTAGGAGCCTGATGAAGTCCATAAAGAGCTTTAACCACCTTGTATACTTTCTTGGGATGAAGTGGATCCACAAAGCTCATAGGTTGAGTGACATAAACTTCATCATCAATCTTGCCATAAAGAAAAGAACTCTTGACATCCATCTGAAAAACGATAAAGCCAACATAAGAAGCAAAATCCAAAAACAGACGAATGGCCTTAATTCTAGCAACAGGATAAAAGACTTCAGTATAGTAAGTTCCTTCTAGTTATGTGTCACCTTGTGCGACCAACCCTACCTTATTTCTCACCATAATACCCCTTGCATCTTTCTTGTTTTTGAGAATCCATTTGGCACCAATTGCTGTCTTTCCATCTGGTAAGTCAACTAGGATCCAAACATTTTGAAACAAGAACTGCTGCATCTCCTTCTGCATAGCCTCAGCCCAACTTTGATCCTCAAGAGCATGTGAGACTGACCTAGGTTCCACCTGTAAAAGAAAACAAGCAAACAAACAGTAAAGAAAATTTTTGTGATTATTACGCTTTTGGTCTTCAATGTAGCTCACAAGATCATGATGACCAGACGTTGCTTTCTTATGCATGCGGTGAGTCTTGACAGTAGAACCAGGATCTCCTATGATTTGAGTAGTAGGATGGTCTTTATTGATCTACTGAACAGGAGTAGGAGCTACATCCACTTCTGGTGCCAAGTTATTAAGATCCCCAACAATGTCATCATCATATGAAGCAGAGTAGAAAATGCCATCTATTGGTTGCTTATGAATATCATCCAGCTTAGTAGAAGTCTTTTTTGATAGTTTCCCAAGTCAGAAGGACCAGAAAACCTAGTTGTGGAAGTAGGATCACTAACCGGAGTACAAATAGGTGTTAAACTTGCACTAGGAGTAACACTAGGATCACTAGGAGTAACTGGTACAACAGGAGTACTCAAGGGAAACTCAAAGCCTCCTTGAGTAGATGCTGTAGTAGCATCTTGTTGTTGCTTGAGTAGTGTGTCAAGAGCTCCTTGTGAATCCAAAATGTCTGATGAAGAAGCATCAATAGGAGTAGCATTGGTGTTGGGAGCAACTGTGGTGGAATAGGATGGTACAACAAAAATGTCATCATCCTCATCTGAGTCCGAAGAGCTAGAAGTAGCACCTGCACTAGAAGTAGCAAACACTTATGGACCTGCATCTTGGTTAGTTTTGAAATGAAAATATCCCAACGAGTCACTAAGATAATCAAGATCAAAATACCATTCAGGACCTTTGCCTTGGATGTTTGTCTTCTCCTCAAAGTACCTGAGATTTATAGTTTCAATGACGCGCTTGGCATGGAGATTATAAACCCGATAAGCTCTTGAGTGAGCTGAATATCCCACAATGTAGCCTTCATCTACCTTGCCATCAAATTTCCCCAATTAGTCACTAGTATTTAGAATGGTGACAGGACAGCCAAATGGCTTCAAATGAGCAATACTTGGGACTTTGGCTGTGAGTAGCTCATAGGGAGTCTTCTTATGGGGATTGGTAATGGAAACCCTATTCAACACATAACTTGCAGTGTTGACAACTACTGTCCAAAACATAGTTGGAAGCTTGGAATCTGCAAGCATAGTTCTTGCAGCTTCAATAAGAGTCCTGTTCTTTCTTTCTACAACACCATTCTGTTGAGGAGTCCTGGCAGCAATATAATCTCTTTTGATACCTTTGGAATTACAAAGTGCTATGAGGTCTGAATTTTTGAATTTAGTTCCATTGTCACATCGGATACCTTTTACCTTCTTGGACAACTGATTCTCAATGAGTGTAATGAAGTCTTTGAGAATGGAGTAGGTCTCACTTTTGGCAGCCAGAAAGGAAACCTACGTGAACCTGCTATATCCATCAGTTACCACAAGACAGTAGTGTTTATGGTCAATGCTCCTAATGGAGGTAGGACCAAACAAATCCATATGTAGTAGTTGCAATGGTTCAGTTATGAGGCTGAGAGCAGTAATGGCGTTGAAGGATTCTTTATGTTGTTTGCCTTTGCTGCACGCAAGGCAATTGATGTCATTCCTGAAAGTTTTGGGAGGTAAACCAGAGACCAAATTCATATTCGCCAGTTTGTGAATGGTCTTGAAGTTTACATGTCCCATCCTTCTATGCCATTTGGTGGCTTAATCTTCTGATGCTTTGGCAACCAAACAAGCTAATTGACCAGTAGGATTAACTTCAGTCAGCTTGATGCTATAGAGGTTATGTCTTCTAGGGATTTTGAGTAGAACTTGGGAGTCATCCGGTAGTTTAAAGTCTTTGGACAACACCAGTGCTTCAGTATCCGTAAAGAGGACAAACTGCTTCTTGTCACAAATCTGAGAGACAGAGATCAAGTTGAAGTGTTGAAGTGATTCCACATAGTAAACCTGCTCAAAATTAAGGTTAGGAGTCTGAATGGTTCCTTTGCCAGAGATCCTTCCTTCACCGCCTCCGAAGTACACCTTTCCGCCTTAAAATGGTACAAAGTTAGTCAAAAGTCCTATCATGATCCTAGAGCATCCACTATCTACTATTCCAAGAGATGGATCTTGGTATGAAGTAATCTACAACAACATAAAGTCATATGCAAAAGTTAGTGTCTTAAGGAGACCCAGACCTTTTCAGGCTTGAGTCTGCCTTGTGGATCTTTAGTAGATACCCAAGAAGATTGATGAGATCCACTGTTGTTCTTATGTTGCATGTTCATCATATGGGTGTTATTTTGTGACCAAGAACAACCTGTTGAGGGCTTAACAGCAGAACCCAAATGTCCCAACCCAAAATGTATTTGGTCTGAATTAATAGCATAATTCTGATAAAAGTTCTGAAAATAGTTACTGGTTGGTTTACTATAGGAATAAGCATCGCTTCTCCAAAGAGTAGAAGCTGAAGGAGAGGTCCTTCTCGTAGAAGGATAAGATTGGGCACATGGATTTAATCCTCTATAAGAAAAAGGAGAAACTCTTGGTGGACCAGAAGCAGGATAAGCTTGATAACTAGAAGGCTTTGATCATAAAAATCACAATCCTTAATCAAATGAAATTTACTACTACAAACAAAGCATGTTTTAAAATACCTTTTATTCAAATGACATTGTTTCACACTCCTATTATTATTACAAACAATTCTAAGAGAATCAACATTCCTAGAACTCAACAAACTAGAACTAGAAATAGTGGAAGTAGAAGCAGAAGCAACTCTCTCATCACTCATCCTAGCAATAGTAGTAGCAGGGTCATTTGTCTTGGGGCTTGAAGGTCTTGACTTTTCACTTGAACCACAGGATGCATAGTCACTGGCCTTGTCACTGAAAGTACAAGAGACAAAGGCATTAGTATTAGTAGAGATTTTTGGAGACTCATGCATCTGTGATCCATCTAAGTCAGTATGCCTGGGTATGGGCATAAATGTTCCTGTAAGAGGTGGATGAACAACATGCATTGCTGCAGCTGGTTTAAACCTATTGTAACTAGGTTTTCCCTCCTCCTCCTCCTTGTCAGGATCAAAGACACTTGAAAAAGATAAATAAAAAACATCTTCTGAGTCAATATATTTATCAAACCCTAACCCTCTCTTAGTCCTACCAGACATGCTACTATCTACTAACTTTGAAAGATTCTTGGGTGCTTTTTCCCATTATTCAAATCGTAAAAGCGTGGCATCTAATTTTTCTTGCATTTCTTGCTTAGCCTTGATACTTTCATTGTTAAGATTTTCAGTATATGTAAGCATGTTATCAATGCTTATAAATCAAATCTTATCCTCATACTCATGTTGAGTATTTTGAAGCCACTTCTTTTGTTGTTCCAAATTTTTTAGAGAACTCTTATAAGATTGAACCTCTAAAAAATATTTATCATTTTGTTCATTTAGTTCATTGTATTGAGTTAAGAGCTCTAAATATTTATCATGACAACCAAGAGGGCAATTTTGTACTTGAGGCGAAATTCGCATAAGAGCAAATTCTTCTGCTTCCTCTGCATCAGATAAGTGCCCAACAATCATAGCAAATACATAAGTAGAAGCTTCAACTGATTCCAAGGTAGCAGTCTGAAGATCATTCTAGTTAACCATGGAGTCAACGGACACAAAAGCTTTCTTTTCATCCTTGAGCTCTTGAACCTTGAAGGCTGAATACCTGTTCTTCTCCTGGTCATTTTTGTTAGGGCATTCCCTAGAAAAATGTCCTTGCTGTTGATAGTTATAGCATCTGACCTTGCTTCTATCAAATCTGGCTGGCTCTCTTGGGTTGTAGCTGAATTTTCGACCGACTTTCTTTTCAAACTTATGAACCCGGAGAGTGAGCATAGCCATATGCCATTTTAGATCCATTTCATCCAAGTCAAGTTTATCAACCTGTTTGAAATCATCAAAAGCAAGCTGCTGTTGTGGATTAACATCAGCAACAAAAGAGTGAAGAAAAACTTCTACCATGCTACTAGTCTTGGCTTTTGATTCAGGAGAAGAAGCATGTTGAGATAACACAGTATAGCTTGGGCTACTGGCATAAGACATTGTACTTGATCCTATGGAACTCATAAAAGCAGAGTTAGCAGGAGAAGAAAAGGAATCACTTGAGTATCCTCTCATGTGCGACTCAAAGGTTTTGAGTTTATGAAACAAGTCATCAAAAGAAAGATATTCAAGGCCTCCTTTTGCCTTTAGAGAGATGACTACCTGATTTCATGAATGAGGCAGGGCTCTAAGGAACCTTGCATTGATGTCTTCATTTTCAGGTTTAGACCTGAGTTGATTCAATTGGCTAAGAATCTTTTGAAACATGTCATACCCTTGATGAAGACCTTCTGTTTCAGAAATCTTGAATTCTGTGAATTCATGTCTCAACAATGATCTACGCATCTTCTTGTATTCCTCATTCCCTCCAAATGTTGCCTTTATCCCATTCCAAATCTCCCTAGCATCATCCAAGTGATAAAAATCACACATATGATCATCAGGAAGAGACTGAAGCAAAACAGTTTTTCTTTGATTTCCTTCTGACAGCAGTGATTTCTTTATTAGATTTAGGGTCTAGAATGATGATCTGACCATTCTTGTCTCTACCAGTCTTCTTCTTGCTGTTGCCATTCTAGATAATTTTCCATAACTTTAGATTAGTATTGGTGATCCAACACTCCATTTTCATGGCCCAGCTATCATATTTTTCCTTCTTCAAGAGTGGGAATTTTCCATTAGTATTAGAAACAGTAGCAACGATTTGCTGTGTTTGATGTATTGTGGTGGTGCTTGGTTCTCCTATTTCAGTAGAACTAGAAGTAGAAATGATTAAACAAAGATGTTAGTAAGAAAAAAAATGGTTCTTCTTGAGCAGAGACTCTCCCAGGCTCTGATACCACTTGTTGGGTCCACTAGATGTGGATCTTGCAGCCTGTTAAGGATGGTGAACGACTTCTGTAATCACAAGTCTATTTACAGAGAGACTCTTAATGTAATACAAAGTATAAGTGCGGAATATAAATACTATGAAAAAGAAGAAACATAATAACTAAATAACTTGATCCTTACTAAGGATTTCTACTATTAATATGAAATGAATAATGATGATGAAAGGTGTGTCTAACCTTTCTGCCAATGGGTTCCTTTTATACTACAAGGAAACCCTAATACTACATTAAACCAAAACGTGTACCTTCTGATATGCATATCCTTTCCGAGCATATCTCATGCATATCCTAACAAACTACTAAGAATAATAATGTTTGACTTTCTACTAGACCAGAGGTCCTAACACTGTGGATGGACTGTTGGACTTTTACAAGTAGCCGTTTTCCATGTCTTTCCATGACGACATGTTTTTCTTAATCTGGGGGTCAGTATTTCCAACGGGCGGACCGTTACTTTATTGGTAGTGGGTACTTATGAGCTTTGGTAGACGATCATCTTTTTGTTCATAGATGCGTTTCATTGGTTTCATATCATCAAGTACTATATCATGTCCACATTTTGTACCAAGCTATGTTAGCTTTCTTTCACCCGTGGGTCTTACCAGCTGTCTTATGATAGCATTTTACCGTGTCTTTGGGTCATGTTAAGCTTTTGTGGGCTTTCCTAGCGAGCTTCCTTTATACCTTGTCTGTACCTTGTTAGCATGCTTTTATGGTGCCCGGCATTTCGAGTGTTGTGTCCGTGGTCTCCTCCTTTCTGCGGTTATTTTTATTAGGGATAATATTGCATGTTGAAGTTAGCCCTTAATCGTCATTTATTGATTGAATTGATCGTTGTCAGCCAAGTTGGTCTATCTGTCTCATGATGACCTTTGGTTATCCTAATCTTGGTCGTTCATTTTATAAGTGTGTTCCAGGCGTCTGTATCTCGTATGTTGCGCCGATCATATAAATGGATTGTCCCCTTTCATTAATTTTTCATTTCTGTCACCATTGTTGCTTTTCCAAGAAGAGAGATTTTATCTTCCTCCTTTTTGGGATCCATTTTCGTTCATGAAAGTTTCTTTTCGACTCTTTGAGTATTTTCTTTGTGATGTCATTCATAGATAAGTATAGGTCGGTTATTACTCAATCGTTTGGATGATTTTGTAGGAAATATCACATTACTTCTTGTGTTCATCCAACTTTGGCTAGTCTGAATGGTACCAACTGTGATGCCCCACCTGGGCAGATTGGTGTTTAATACTAGGTTTTTTAAATTTTCTTCTTATTGCATTTATTTTTCCTGCTTCTTTCTTTAAGTTCTGAACTATTTTCGCTTCCATGTTTCTCAGTTGCATGCCATAGCTGTTGTTAAGATTGCTCATTTTGCGATTGCATGTCATGCTGGAGGTATCATTCCCACCAGTGTCTTGTTTCGTGTGTTTTATGTGAATACCTTAAAGAATGGATGGATTTCGTATTATCGACGCTCTCCGCATCTTCATCCTTGTTTTATTGACATGCATTCTCTTAAGGAACGGATGGATCGTTTTTTCTTCGTTGATTCTTCCGTTATTCCTTTTCCCATGTCTTGGTCTGATAGACCGTTGGAGATGGATCCTTCCCCCTTATTCACTATGATTTCCGCATGGATCTAGTGGAGTATCTCTTGCATCATCGCGTTCTGCTTGCTAAGTATTCTGAGCATTTTTTATGTGTTATTGGTATTAGCCGCCATTATTCGCTCGGAAGAGATTTTTATCCCGTTTTCATCGATGCCCACGGAAAAGGTAGTTATGGGGATTATGTTGCTACATGCAAATGTATATATGTGTGTATATTTTTTTCTTCTCTTACTTTGTAGAGATGACTCTTTTTGACTGCATTGCTTCCGCTAGTCCTTACAAGGTGATGTTTTGTGTTGAGCGGTTGTGGGTTGGTCAGGTTCCTCTTCTTAAGTCTACCCTAGGTATTACTGCTCTTTGGAAGGTTTTGTTGACCCGCTTGATGTCCTACCGGACCTGGGTGTTGGTTCATCCTGGGATTTTAAAAGAAAAAAAGGAGAGTCGGGCGGATGCAGTTGCTGTTGGTGCGGGGCTGATCAAATTTTCGGTGTGCCTACCTCGCTTGCTAGGAACAACGGAGGTACAAGACCTTCTTTTACTTGGTAGTAACTACTTCATGTTGTTATTTTCAAGATTGTTATTTCTTTTATAGGTATTGTTCCCACTGTCCCTGTTGATTTGTTATCTGCGTCTCCTCCTCTCGATGTTGGGCCTTTGGATGACCTATGCTTGCTTGACCCTAATTTTGGAATTGGTTGGGATTCCATTGCTGAAACGGCTCCGCGGCTTTTGCTTGGTCAATTTTGTGACTTGGGTTTGGGGTATACATCGAGTTCCCAGCCCTTAAGTCTTGGGGAACCAGAGGTTGATGTTTTAAGGGCTAAGATTTTTGATCTTGAGAAAGATGTCGCTGTGCTTCCTGGACTGGTCAGGTTGCTTCTTTGAAGGCTGCAGAGATGTTTTTGTGTTCTGATATGTCGCTTGAGAAGGAAAAGAATGCCCTTTTAGAGGGAAAGGTATCAGAGCTTACTGGTGCTCTTAAGGCTTCCAATGCTCGAATTCGTGATTTAGAAGCGATAGTTGTTGGTCTTGGTAACCAATTGCCTACTTCTGGTGCTTTTTCCTCTTCCTCTTCACAAGTAGTGTTTTCTTCTCATTGCGGTTTTTCCGGTGCCGCTGGAGGTATTGGTGGTGATGTTATATTTTTTGGTATACAAGGAGTTAATTCTGCTTTGTTGCATGGCGTTATGGGGGTCCTTGCTAGTGGTAGTAATTCTCGGGCCTTGCCAGCGGCTTCTGGTCCTCTTGTATCCGTGTGTCAGTCTTTGGGTGTTTCTTATCATGTTTTTTATTTTCCCAATAGTGTTTTTTTAGATATATCTTTCTTTTCTTAGAAAGATTGCTAGATATGACGCTGATGGGATCATTTTTAGAGTACATTTGTAATTATCCGCGACGATGTGTGGTCTTTGTGCGGATTTTGTTTGTAAGAGGTTTGATTACCTTCTTTTTTGCGCACTGCTTAGTGGGCGCGGCTTGTACATTTTCGTTGTAAATTTATATATGCTATCTTTTACTACCATCATTTTTGTTTCCGGTGATAGGCTTATTGTTATGATGGGGGAGCCCCCAGTACTGGACTTGCAATGCCTCTTATGTACTTCTTTGAGTTTTTCGCGGTGATTTCTCAATTTTGTTTTTATCACAGAGATAATGTTATGTGCACGTGTCTTACCATATTATAGTTTGGACAAGTAATCAATAGATAATGATTGTCAAATAGAAAACAGATGTGGAGGTAGCTAAGCTCCACATTTTTATTTTAAAATTTCCAAATGCATAAAGTTAAGTACATGTATTTAAAGAAACGGTTGCCTCTTCCCGCGGCAAAGAGTTTATCCGTGGCTTACACACGAGGTCTTTTACTTACTAAAAGAAACTAAAAGAAGACGTGGGGCTAAATATTTCACTTCTTTAAGTTGCAGATATTCCATGGCCGGGGCAATATGTTGCCTTCTTTATCTCTGAGTTTGTATGCTCCATTTCCAAAGGCTTCTATGACTTCGTATGGTCCTTCTCATTTTGGTCCTAGTTTTCCTTCGTCTTCGCATGGCTAGCGGCGTTGTTTCTATAAACAAACTCTCCTGGTTTGAATGTTTTGTCGCGGACTCTAGACTTGTAGTATATTTCCATCTTGGTTTTGCTTCTGGCTTCATTGATTGCAGCTTATACTCTTTTTTCTTCCAACAGGTCAAGGTTTAGCCAGAGCTCTTCTTCATTTGTGGTTTCGTTGACCTCCGCGATACGGAGTGTCGGCATTCCTATTTTAGCTAGTATTACGGCCTCTGTACCGTATGTTAGTGAGAATTGGACATGCGGGATTTCTTCGATCTGGTTCTTGATCCCTTCTAGCCTTGCTTTGATTCCTTCCCCTAAACTCCTGTTTGCTCTTTCAACGACTCCGTTTATCTAGGGTGTTTGACATAACCAAAGTGTTGTTTAATGCCTTTTTCTTGACGCCAGTCATTGAATGGGTTACCTCAGAATTGCTTGCCGTTATCGGATATGATTTTTCCTAAGAGTCTAAATCTGCATACGGTGTTTTCCCATACAAAGTTCTTTATCTGGGCTCCTGATATTGCTGCTACTAATTTTGCTTCTATCTATTTGGTAAAGTAGTCTATAACAACTATGAGGAATTTGAATTTTCCTCGTCCTTCTAGGAAGGGTCCGACTATGTCTATTCCCCATTTGTGGAATGGCCACAACGATGTTATCGGTGTATGGAGTTGTTGGGGGTACTTTGCGACTAGCGTGTGTACCTAAATGTTTTGGCATTTGTCGATTATATCCTTGGCGTCCTCGTGCATTGTCAGCCAGTAGTGTCCAGTTCGTATTGCCTTGGCTACTACGGACCTGGGTCCAGAGTGCATGGTGCATAATCCCTCGTGGATTTCTTGTACGATTTATTTAGTTTGGATTGGCCCGACGCACCATTGCCATGGTTCGAGGAATGATTTCTTTTACATGATTCCGTTTATAATGGTGTATTTCCTTGCTTTATCTTTCATTTTTCTTGCTTTTCGCCTTTCCACCGGTAGTGTGCCTTCTGATTGGAATTTGTATATTGGGGTCATCCAGTTATGCCCTGTTTCTTCCACTACAGCTAGGATTTTTGCTTCTTTAGTTGACTTTTGAGTTCGTACTTCTACTAGCACTTGTTTGGCCGGATGTGGGAATCTTGTTGAGGCGATCTAGCTAAGTGCGTCTATAGGTTATGGATTCCCATTTCTTTTGCTATTCTAAGTCTGGCTATCAGTGCCTCATATTCTGCCTCATTGTTTGAAGTTTCGAACTTAAATCTTAAGGCGTAGGTGACCTCCGTTCCTTCTGGGTCAGTTAGTATGAGGCATGATTATGAGCCTTCACTGCATGAAGAGTCGCATGTGAAGACTGTCCACGTTTCCGGCTGTTGGCTCTGTGCTTCCTCCATAAGAGTATCTTCATCTGGTTCTTCGGCTATAAAATCTGCAAGGATCTGCCCTTTTATTGCGATTTGTGGCTTGTAGTAGATATCGTACGCATCTAGGGCGACGCTCCACATTTGCATTCGTCCAACTATGTCTGGGTTGACAACACTTGCTTGATTGGCTGGTCCGTGACTACCACAATGGGGTGTGCTTAGAAGTATCGTCTCAGCCGCTTAGACGAGGGCTAGGATCAGCTTCTCGATTGGGGAATAGTTTTTCTCTGGCCCTGGTAGGGCTCTACTTATAAAGTAGATTTGTAATTTCTTAGAGTTCCTTTATGTCAGTAGGAGCGTGCTTTATCGCACCTTTGGAGGCGGATTGGTACATTATTAATTCTTCCATGGGAATTCGGGCGAAAAACATTGGTAACTCTACAATCTGTTCTTTGATATCTTGAAACGACTTTTCGGCTTCCTTTTTCCATAGGAATTCATTTTTCTTTATACACTCTCTCAATGTGTTGAAGAGTGGTAGGGCTTTCTCCGATGACTTTGACATGAATCTGC
The DNA here is from genome assembly GCA_025667525.1 of Glebionis coronaria. Taxonomy (NCBI): domain Eukaryota; kingdom Viridiplantae; phylum Streptophyta; class Magnoliopsida; order Asterales; family Asteraceae; genus Glebionis; species Glebionis coronaria. The sequence continues at coordinate 443,167,315 of CM046879.1, read as the reverse complement.
TTATGCTTGCAAGCTTTTTGTTCAGTTCCTGAACTTCTTTGAGATTTTTTGGCGAAGGCAAACTTATAAATGCCGTTGTTTTTTTGGGCATGGCCTTATACCTTTCGTGTTTACTATGTGGCCAAAAAATTCTTCTTCCTCTACTTCGAATCTTCATTTTTTTGGATTGAGTTTTATGTTCGTTTTTCTTAAGGTTTGGAACGTTTCTTCAATTTCCTTGAGGACCTCTTGTTTTGTGTGGCTTTTGATGACTATGTGATCTATGTAGACTTCTAGGTTGCGGACTATTTGTCTTTCGAAGATCTTTCTACCATCCGTTAGTATGTAACTCCGACGTTCTTTAGTCCAAAAGGCAATTTTTTATAGCAAAAGATGCCTTGACTTGTTACCAACGCTGTCTTTTCCTCATATTCCTTTTCTATCTGTATTTTGTGGCGCCTTCGTAAGCATCCAGGAAACACTTGAAAGGGTATCCGCATAGTGATTCTTCTTTCTAGTCATATTTAGGGAGTGGGTAGCAGTCTTTGGAGGATGCTCTATTGAGATTTGTGAAGTCTATGCACATCTTCCAGCTGTCATCATTCTTTTTTTTTATCATCACGGGGTTGGATAACCAGCTGTGGTAGTGTACTTCCCTTATTATGTCTTCCTCTATCTGTGTTGTTACTTCATGAATTGCTTTGTTTCTTTCCGGAGGCTGACCCTTTCTTTTTTGTCTGACTGGGGATATCCGTCCATGATTTTGAGATGGTGTTCTGCTATGTGTCTTGGGATGCCCGTCATGTCCTTGGGATCTCATGTGAATATGTCGAGATTTTTTCTTAATAGATTACACAAAGTCTCTTTCCTCTCATCTGACAGCTTTCCTCCAATTAGGATTGGTTGTTTCGGGTATTCAGGGTGGATTGATATCTAACGTTTAATTGGTGTAGTTGTTTTTCTATGGAGTGTAAGTACGCCTCCATTCACTGGAAATTTGATTATTTCATGTGCGGTTGATGGTACTGCTTTTTTGGCAGATTCCAGGTCTTCCAATTATGATGTTATAGGGTGAATGCGACCGTACTATCATAAAGTTCATCCGTGTTGTCGTTGAATGCTTTTCATTCCCTATTGTTACTTGTAACTCTATCTGTCTCATCGGCCATATTGTTTGGCCGTTAAACCCCACCTCGGAGGTTGTAGCTGGGATCATTTGTTTTCTGATTTCTAGCTTGAGGCGGATGAAGCAATCTTCGTACATTATTTCGGAGGTTGATCCTCCATCCACATATACTCTATGGACAAAATGTCCTTCTACTTCCGCGTCAATTATCATAGGCTCTTCTCTGGCTTCTGATCCATTAAGCGGCGGGAAAGAGATTTCTGGGTATGGTGAGAAGCTTTTTGTTACTTTTTGTGTTGTTGTCCCTTTTCTTGAGAACACCATGAGAATAGTTTCAGCTTTGTCCTTTTCAGATATGTTACCCTTCTTTTCTTTCCTTACCCATCGAGGTAGTTTTTCATTTCTAGCTAGTTCTTTAATTTGCCATTTTAGGTGTGTGCACTCGTTGATACGAGGCCCTATTTCTTTATGAAATTCAAAAAAAATTTCCCCTTCCTTTCTTCTATCGGAGTAGTCATGGGAGGTGGTATTTTGAGCTTCTTCCTTTCTATGGATAGGATTTCTGTAGGCGTTTTAATAAATATGAGCCAACTAGTTACAGGTTGCGACTTCTTACGATTCTGGAAGTTGTATTTTTTATTGGTTCCTTGTTTTTGACTTTTTTCTTGCTCCCACATGGGATTGGGTTCTTTTACAAATTTGTTGGATACTGATGCTTCCCCTATAAGTAAGGTTTCTGTTATTCTCATTACCACATTTATTGTTTTGGGTTCGTCGACACAAGGGCAAATAATTAACCCTGGGTGTGTTATCCCGTCCATAAATCTTGAGATTTGCATGTCTTTCGAAATGATTTTAGCATATACGCTCTTTCTTTTGAACCGTTACACGAAGTATTGGGTGAATTCTTCCTATTTCTGTTTTATGTGATGGAATTTTATTTGATCTTTTACACATTGGCGGTAGTTGGTTAGGAACATTGTCCTTATTTCCTCATAGTTGTCAATGGTCTAGGCTGGGAGGCTGTTAAACCATGTTCTAGCGCTACCGATGAGTGTGTATCTGAATATGTGGCACCATGTTGGCATAGCCCATCTTTCTACCACGCCCCGTGTTTCAAAAACCATCACATGATCTTTTGGATCTGCGAAGCCATTATATGCTTTGATTTGTTTTGGTTTGCGAATCTTCTTCCGGGGGTCCAAGTTCCTTATGCGGGACATGCACGGATTGACGCCCCATCCATCCTTGGTTCAGACTAGTTTTCTTATTATGTATTTTTTTTTTCTTTTTAGACTTCCAATATCCGCTTTCACTTTCTTCCGCTTCCAATTTTTTCTTGTAATTCTGTGGCACGATACCTTCGTGGTGTGTTCTGCTTGTTGAGGGATTCTTCTTTCTTGGCAATTCGTCTACTCGAAGATTGTGATTTTGGTAATAGTCTTTGATTGTTCTCTTTTTTCCCACATTTCTCTGATGTCTCTGTGCATCTCTGAGTTCGTATGGTATGTCGGTCGGTTCCTAGTAGTCTCGTTAGGCGACTTTCTCTCCCTTCCGCCTAATCTGCTAAAGACTCCTTTGTCTCTTGAACCTAGTCTTGTGGAGACTGTTCTTTTTTCTCGATCCTTTTGGCTGGGGGATCCCTAGTTTATCCTTTAGAAAATATTTTGTCTTCGCTCTTGGCCATCTGGCTTGTCCGGGGACATTGGCCTCTTCTGCCTCCATGCTTCCTCGACCCCGGGAGTTGTGGACTCTGAGTGATGGAGGGTGTCGGTGACGCTATGGTTTTTCTTTATGATTTCTCCGCGATGTCGGCGGTTTTTCAGGGATCTTGGCTCTCGGTTGTGTCGCTCTTTTTCACAAAGCTTATCAACGATATGGGGTATAGCTGGTGGTATTATTCATCGTAGAATTCTTTAAATTCGGCGTCAGGCGCTCGCTCGTTAAGATTTCCTTGCTTCGACTTGCTTTCCCGCTATCGCGTCTCACACGGAGGATGTGTGCGCGTTAGGGGGATTTCGTGCCGAGGTGCTCAAGTTGGAATGAGATATTTGGAATGCAGTTATGTACCGGGTCCCACGGATGGCGCTACTTGTTAGTACAGTGATCGGTCGGGGTCTAGAGCGGACCTGAGTTCCTAGCTGGAGGGACTCATATGCCTGGGATTATGTTGGATATTATACTAATAAGAGATTGTAGTTGATGATTTCTAGCACATGTAAAGTATATCTTTAGTCCTTGCCGTGAGGAAGGACCCCACGATTAGACTCTAGCGTGAGAGTAAGTATTCATGTTTTTAGAAGTACTTGTATGTATTTGGAAGAGTGAGAAATCACACCTCGATTCGAGTGCAAATGGGTACTATTTAAAGGGGAAACTACTAGGCTTTTCCCTAGTATTTCAGATAGTACTTGTGAGTGGGCCTTTGTGGTACAATGGCCCATTTTCCTGGTGAGTTCTAATCATAACCTACGGATTCATTCCTGAGAACTTATCCGCAGGGGTCTAGGACATGCTTTAGGAATATGCGTCCGGTGTTTGTGTTGCATGGCGGATCTGCTCTCGGAGAACTGATCCGCTTAGAGCTTCGCCACAGTAGTGGACTTTCGTATACTTAGGTCTGGGCCCAAGGTTTGGTGCATGGTTTTAGGCCCAATGGGCCGTCTCCATGCTATATGTCATCATGTACCAAACACACCCTAATGCTATTGCTTTAATAAACATTGTAAACATGATACACATACTAAACGCACCCTAATACTGTTGGTACAATAAACATTATAGACATTGAAATGTATTGAATACATAGTAAAACTTTAAGATCATGAACTCTAATATCAAAACAATTTAAATAGTTTACTTCTCAATATGATGAATATGATGTAGATATATTTACCTTTGTATTTTTTTTTATTTTGTCCTCATATAAATGAAGATCAAATCGCATTAAACAAACATTAAAAGTTTTCAAAAGCTTCATAAAATGTTGAATAATAAATATATGGCTACTATTAAATGATTTGTGTTCTAATCATAATATCTTATAAAAGAGATTAGACACTACATCTCTTCATTTAATATCAAAAATTTAAGTGATACAACATAATGCACAATATATTAATGCAGCTAAGAAAATCGAATTTAAGTAATACAAGATTTTAATGCATATGTACAACTTTATATCTCTAATATATACAAAACATTTAACAATTCTTCATAATTAAGAATACAATTAAAACACCTTATCACCATAATTTACAAGCAAAACAACACATTGTACAAATCTCTGCGATCATATTTTTTTCCTTTTTTCTTTTGCAATCATATGTACAAACCACTTTTAGGTTGATCTTCTCATTCAAACGTTTAAAGAAGTTTTGTCAATTTTTGCACTAAATTGAGTTCCGAAAATAAAGTTACACATATTAGATATACGCCACAAGTAACAATATCTCTAAATCAAAATTACGTTTTTGAGACATGTTTTTATGTGAAAACTATTGTCATTCATAAATGAAAGACGAATAACCGAACAACATTTACTCGCAAGAAAATATAGTCGCATGGGTATCTACTGTCGCATTACGCGGGTACCCTACTAGTGATATTTTATTGTGTGTGAAAAGCCTCTCGATCAAATAGTCGTAGATTTTAGGACATGTGAAATTGGTTCATGGTGTAAAATATTGTGAGATAATTACAAAAGTGTTATTCTAAAAAAGTACTTTATGTGATTCAAATTTATAGTTCGTGTTACTTTTTAGGATTTCTCAAATTAATTGTTCATTACTAAAAATATTATAGAGAAATTTGATCGAATTTACCATTTTATCCTTGCTCAAAATTATTATAATAAATTTTATTATTATTTTTAATTAATTATTCTCTAAGATTAAAACTATCATTATGCTAAAAAGTACAAGCGGGAAAACAATAATAAATACTATTTCTGTCCTAAAATTATTGTCCATCTTTGCACTATATCGATTATTGTCAATTATCTAAGATTGAAAAGACATTTAGTTTAATTACCCAAACGTCCATGCATGCTACTACTCTCGTCCCATATTAAGTGTCCAGTCATACTTTTTACGGTCTTTTCTTTTCAATTTTAGCGTTAGATATTTTATATTGTAATATATAATATATGATGTAAATTATATGAATGAAAATACATTTATAACCCGATCCATTCATTTTACATCTAGTATCGTATAATACAAAAAAACTATTTAAGATCAACGTTATAGAAAAACGAATTCAAAATAAAGTCATGAACACTTAATATCAGGCGAAGGGAACACTAATTCAAATATTTCAAAAACAAATATAAATTAAAACTATGAATTAAGTTTAACATACAAGGACTGTAAACTAAGAAATGTGTCGCGCTATTTGAGCGCCCTTGAGTCTTATAATAGATTTAAGAGTTAACTGTACTTTTGTCCTTATGGTTTATCCTGTTTTCACTTTTAGTTCAAAAACTCAAATTGTAAAATTCAAAAATTTAAAACTTTGAATTTCTCACTTTATTTTATGGATTTTTAAAATAACTGATATGAGTAAAAACTCATATCAATTTATCAACAAATCACCCTAAAAACACAAGAAAAATACTTAAACTTTGTGCTATAAAGCGGAATTATGTGGTATGTTTTGTGTTTGTGCTCAAATAGGTAAGAAGGATACATTTTCAAGAAAACAAAGGAAAATCAAGCTTAATTTGATGAAAAAGACAAAGAAGGATCAAAAGTGACAAGACTTTGAAGACAAAGGACCTATCTTGACAATCTGCCAAAGATGAAGGACCAAAAGTGTAAATATGACAAAGTCAAGATCAAAGTCAAATATGGTCAACTCTCAAGTCAACTCAGTCAAAGGGGCTTTGTAATCAAGTTTGCAAGTGGAAGGACTTAAATTGCCAAGAGAATGAAGTTACTAGCTCAAAATTACATTCTGCCAAGTACAAGGGCTAATTCTGCCAACTTTTGAAAGTCTACTCAAGCTCAATCCGTGTGCAAGCAAATAGACCAATCAGAAATGAGTATTGTGAAGAAGTGGATTGCCAACTGGACTTGTAATAAATAAGAGAGATAATGTGTGGCGCATCCCAACAGTGCTCCAGCCAACTAATCATATTTTGTCTTTTAGATAATGATCCGTGTGCTACTTCTATGTCCAATGGCAACATGACACGTGTCATCTTCTTCAACGCATATTACCAGAATCGTTCTTGAGCTAGAAGCAATTTCAGGGGATGGTATAAACATGAAACTTGCTCGTTTTTGAGAGACGAATCCAATGATCACAACCAATTACACTCAAGATCATTAACAAAGAAAACCCCAAATGTGTTCATAATCTGCAAATTCAATTGAACTGAATTGTACACGTGGAAGCTTCTAATTGGATCTAACACGTCACCAACCCTAACAACTTCACTCCTGCAGTCTATAAATACCATGGATTGTTCTCATTTCTTGTATTGTAGAAAAAGTGTGAAATCACACACACTTTTAGTTTTCTCTCAACTCTTCTTAGTTTTAGCTTAACAACTCAAGAGTCTGACAAACTCTTGAGTCTGTTATAGTTAGTTGTAACTGATTACCAGCCTTGTAACTACTTCTCAATTCAATCAATACAAATTTCCATTTTCCCTCCAAAATTCTCATTACTTTTCTACTGTTCATACTTGCACCATTGTTACTTTGTGATGTTGTTAGTTTGTTATGATCATCACTTGATCATAGTGAGCTAGTTTTGAAGATTGTAGCTTTTGTACCTGCTTTGTTCATCCAGTTCCAAGTGCTAGCAGATTTTGTAGAATTCAGTTCATTAATGGCGAATTTGATGTGTGTTAACTGTTGATTGGTAGATGAATAGTGTGTTCTAGTGCTAAGGTGGTGGTTAGCACTAGATTAGAGAGCTCGACGCTCCTCTACTCCCCAAAGGAGGCCTTAGCATAAGGTTTTACTTTCTGAGTTACAAGTTCCACTAAATTGTTGAATGCATGCTTCATTCCTAGTTAATTCTACTTGAGTGCGTGATAAAATGTGTTTTAGCCTGTCTTTGATCTGATTTCAGTGATTCAGTAGCTTTATTGTAGCTTAATCTTGCTTTTAATTCTTGTACTTGTCCTGTTTTTCAAGCATTCATCAGTCACTTAGCTTTTACAGTCATTTTGGGTTCTAGTTGTTGTAACTGCTTGTTTCTAGTTCTAATACACTTTATATCAGCTATAGAACTTAGTTTGTTATAGCTCTTAACTCAGTCCTATCATTTGATCAAAAAGTCTTCATAAAAGTTTCAAAAAGATCAGTAAAGTGGTGTTTGGTATTAGCTTATAAATAGTTTTCAAGTCTTAGCAATTAGAAAACTTTGGTTCATTTCCAGTTAACAAGTCATAACAAATAGTTTTCAGTCATTTTCTAGTCAAGTATTTGGTCAAAAAGGCAATTGGTCATATAAAAAGTTTGGGTTAGTTTTATTCAAGTTTCTTTTCAGAAAGTGTTGATTTTGATTTGACTGGCATCTCTTTGTTACTTGATGAAATCACTCCAAACCAAGTCTAATCTCTCAGTCAACATATGAAGTTTGAGTGTGTATAAGAAAACTGTACAGTATCAAGAATTGAGTTTGTAATAAGCCAAAGTTTAAGATGAAGAGCAAATGCAAGTTTCTATAACTTGAGCAAACTGATTTTTCATATCTCCATTTCTACTTCAATAACTAGCTAATTTTCTTTCACAATTTCATTCCATTAGTGTTCCTGGTTAAATTTTGAGAATTTGAGCTTTTTGAAATTTATGGTCAACGAAAGTCAACATAAGCACAATTTTAGCTTATTTTCAGATTCATGGCTTATTACTTGATCATTTTCATTGAGACTTGATTTCCCGTCTTTCTTTTGAGTTTATTAATAAGAATTTCCATTAAAATCTAGTTGTGCAAGTCTGGCTTAACTGGTAGCTTATTTTGAGCTTATTGGATTTTGCTTATCAACTTTATAGTAACTTTTAGCTTAAATCCTTGGATAGGTCTAGCTACTTTTTGATTTTAAGACGTTTGAAACTAGTTTGATCAAATTTGGTTGAGAAATAAGCTCAAACGAGCTTATTGAAGTTTTAAACCCGTTTTTGTTAAAAAGCTTTTGAAAATTGCATTTAGGTCCTTGTAGTATTAAACTGTTTTTAATTCTAGCTAATCTTTCCAACTAATTAGGGTTTTCAAATGGCAGTACTTGTATTTTCAGTTTTGTTCAAATTTAGTTAGGCAGTTTCAAATTAGTTGGAAATTAGTTACTTGTTTGAATAGTTTTCATTTTAAGTCCATATAGTTTACTGTTTTTACATGTTTAGTCCTTATACTTTTTAGCTTTACATTTTTAGCATTTATATTTCAAAGAATTTACATTTCAGTCCTTATAGTTTGTGGAATTTACTTTTAGCATTTTAATTGAATAAAAACTTGGTATTTGCACTTTGTTTTACATATAAGTAGACGATATTTTTCATTTTAGCAAGGTTTTGTTTGAATTAGCAATAGAATATCCAAAAAAACATTACCAACCAAAAAAAATTAAAAACCCGATCTTGTTAGGACTTTTAATTTGTTAAGAACTGAGAAAAATGAACTTCAACTATACGCATTTCAAATGGCGCCGCTGCCGGGGAATAAAGATATTCTTACTATCCAAAAGTTGCTCAATGAAGACCCTATTCCTTCTCCTACTCCACATGAAGTTACCAATGAGGATTCTTCCATAGTAAAACCTTCTATAGAGAGTCCACCTCCAATTGAACTTAAGGACCTTGCATCCCACTTAGAGTATGCTTTCTTAGAGGGCAAAGACCAATTACCTGTGATCATTGCTAAAGAGTTGAAAAAGGATGATAAGGAGCAACTTATTGAAATCCTTAAGAAACACAAGAAAGCCTTAGCTTGGAAAATATCCGACATAAGGGGAATTGATCCACATTATTGTACACACAAAATCCTTATGGAGGATGATTACAAACCTGCCATTCAAAGTCAACGAAGAGTTAACCCAAAAATCCATGAGGTCATTAAGAAGGAAGTGATTAAACTCCTTGATGCGGGTATGATTTACCCCATTTCCGACTCTCCATGGGTTAGCCCGGTACATTGTGTTCCTAAGAAGGGTGGAATCACCGTCGTGCCTAATGAGAACAATGAGCTTATTCCTACAAGACTTGTTACCGGTTGGAGAGTTTGTATTGACTATAGGAAACTCAATGAGGCTACTAGGAAAGACCATTTCCCATTATCTTTTATGGATCAAATGCTTGAACGCTTAGCGGGAAATGAGTACTATTGCTTTCTTGATGGCTTTTCGGGTTATTTCCAAATACCCATTGACCCTAAGGATCAAGAAAAGACCACATTCACTTGTCCCTACGGTACATTTGCTTACAAGAGGATGCCTTTTGGCTTATGTAATGCACCGGGGACGTTTTAAAGGTGCATGATGGCGATTTTACATGACATGATAGAGCAAACTATGGAGGTTTTTATGGATGATTTTTCCGTCTTTGGAAATTCATTTACCTCATGTCTCACCAATCTAGAGAGAATTCTTAAGCGTTGTGAGGAAACACGTTTAGTGCTTAATTGGGAGAAATGTCACTTTATGGTGAAAGAGGGAATTGTTTTAGGGCACAAAATATCCAACAAGGGATTAGAAGTGGATCGAGCTAAAATTGATGTGATTGCTAAGCTTCCCCCACCCACCTCGGTTAAAGGTGTGAGGAGTTTCTTAGGTCATGCGGGGTTTTATAGGCGCTTTATACAAGATTTTTCTAAGATAGCTAGACCGATGACTCACCTCTTGGAATAAGAGGTTCCTTTCATTTTTAACCAAGATTGTTTGGACTCTTTTGAGACTCGTAAGGAGAAATTGACAAAGGCTCCCGTTTTGGTTTCTCCAAATTGGGAATTACCTTTTGAGCTTATGTGTGACGCTAGTGATTATGCGGTGGGGGCCGTCTTAGGACAAAGAGTGAATAAGCATTTTCAACCTATACACTATGCGAGTAAAACCATGACCGGTGCACAACTTCATTACACTACCATGGAAAAAGAGTTGCTTGCTATAGTCTATGCTTTTGAGAAATTTAGACCATACCTTGTGCTATCCAAAACCATAGTGTATACGGATCATTCCGCTCTCAAGTATCTCATGACAAAACAAGATGCTAAGCCTAGGCTTTTGAGATGGGTTTTGTTGCTTCAAGAGTTTAAGATAGAAATTCGTGATAAGAAAGGAGCCGAGAATTTAGCGGCGGATCACTTGAGTAGACTTGAGCATCCTTTTCAAGGAGATTTTCCACATCAAGAAATCAATGAATCCTTTCCATTAGAGGAGCTCATGTCTATCTCTTCCCAAGAGGATGCCACTCCTTGGTTTGCGGATATAGCAAACTATCTTGTGGGCAATGTGCTTATTGAGGGTCTTACTTACCAACAAAAGAAGAAATTTCTTAAGGAAGTTAAGTACTACTTTTGGGATGATCCTTATCTTTTTAGGCAATGTGCGGACCAAATCATTAGACGGTGTGTAGATGGGCCCGAGGCATTTAAGATCTTAGAAGCATGTCATAAAGGACCTACGGGTAGACATTTTGGGCCCAACTATACCGCCAAGAAAGTCTTTGCTTCGGGTTATTATTGGCCTTCCATTTACAAAGATGCCCATGAGATGGTGAAATTTTGTGATGTGTGTCAAAGACAAGGAAAAATTACGCAACGTGATGAGATGCCACAAAATTTTATTCAAGAGTGTGAGATATTTGATGTATGGGGCATTGATTTCATGGGACCTTTTCCATCTTCTAAGGGAAACAAGTATATACTTATGGCGGAGGATTATGTGTCCAAATGGGTGGAGGCTAAAGCCTTACCTACCAATGATGCTAGAGTTGTTGTGAAGTTCTTAAAGCAATTGTTTGCTAGATTTGGTGTACCTCGGGCCATCATAAGTGATCGTGGTACGCACTTTTGTAATGATCAATTCACGAGAGTTATGAAGAACTATGGAGTTAATCATAGACTTTCTACCGCGCATCACCCTCAAACCAATGATCAAACCGAGGTCACAAATCGTGGTTTAAAGAGAATTTTAGAGAGAACGGTGGGAGAGAATCGAGCTTCTTGGTCGGATAAGCTTGATGATGCTTTGTGGGCTTTTAGGATGGCTTTTAAGACACCAATTGGTTGTACTCATTATAGGCTTGTCCATGGTAAAGCGTGCCACCTCCCATTCGAGTTAGAACACAAGGAATCTTGGGCTCTCAAGTGGGCTAACTTTGATTTAAACCAAGCCGGTTCACATAGGAAAGATTAACTTAATGAGATGGATGAATTGAGAGCCAATGCCTATGAAAATTCTTTGCTTTACAAGGAAAAGACTAAGAAATTGCATGATGCTAAGATCAAGAACCGTGAGTTCAAAGTTGGAGAGCTGGTTCTCCTCTTTAACTCAAGGTTGAAACTTTTTGCGGGCAAGCTTAAGTCGAGATGGTCCGGTCCATTCACTATTGCTCAAGTGTTTCCATATGGAACTATTGAGTTGTCACAACCCGATGGTCCAAACTTTAAAGTGAATGGTCACCGTGTGAAACATTATTTTGGGGAGGACATTTCCGTTGAAATGGTCCAAGAGATCCCCATTTTCCCCATGAATTAATTCATTGAGGGACGAGTCGAGCTAGAGACTCATTAACTCAAGCATCGTATAACTAGGTTTAGAGTGTTGTAGATTAGCAATAAGGGTATAGACTTGGAGATAAGTGTAGGGGAGACCTTCTTTTGTCTTCATGATTGTTTGTAGGGTTGCTAACTCATTTCATGCTTTGGAGCTTATTAAGGAGGCCCTTGTATCCGGTTCACTTTGTTACTATTGTGATTTTTTATTGATACCTTGTGCTTAAACATGAATTCACTAATAGTTGGCATTTCCTTAACTAGGGTTAAGCAAAGTCTATTCATTGTCATAAGTGTAGGGGAAGTTTTTATACTTCCATGCTCTTAAACATTGAGGACAATGTTTAGCTTAAGTGTAGGGGGGTCTTCTATCGAAGTGACCTTACCTAGAACTTGTCATTGTCTTTCATGATAACTTGGAAAATTAATTTTTCAAACATTTTTCAAATTTTTGATTTACTTTGGCCACCAAAAATATGCATTCATATTTTTTTTAATTATTTTTCATTTGCATAACACACTTGCATTGTATATATTTCTTCTTTTATTTTTCATCAAAAAGATATAAAAAAGAAAAAAAATTATAATAAAAACATGGTTTTAACAAATTTAGACTTCTTTGACATATTAGGCCCGCCATGGATATTTTGACTCAACCCGAGTTTGCTTATCTTAGCATTATCTAGCTAGTATCCTTAACCATGTAGTCCTTCATTGGTCTATTAGGCTAAGCATCTACCAATCTCATTCTTTGAGATTTTAAACTTGTGGAGAATGGGAAATGATAGAGTTGAAGCAAGTATAAAAGGGCTAGATAAACTTCATGATAATTACTTGTGGCTAAACCCTTCTCTTCTTTACCTCTAATTTCTTCGCATGTATATATGTTAATAAATAATCAAGAACGGTTTTAATCGGTTTGTAATCTCTTATGCATTTTTGTCTAATCATTCATGGTTGATATAAGTACGTCTTAAGATTCTAAGTTAGAACATTTTATGTGTACTAGACTTATGTCATGCTCAATATTTAGCGGGTGTTTTTTTCCTTTTATTCTTTTCTACTTTCTTTGTGAGGAATAAAGAAAAATAAGAGCGGCTTATGAAAAAAAATGAGTGGCTAGAAAAAAAAAGAAGAAGAAAAAAAGAAAAAAGAAAAAAATAATTATACAAGACTCCCAAGAGGGGCAGTGGTGTTAATTATAGTGACTATTGAGTTCCAATATTACCTTGACGGGTTACGGGGATTCAATAGATTGCTCCAATCCAATATTACCTTGACGGGTTGCGGGGTTGAAGATCCAAAGTCTCAAAAAGATGGCGGATGTAAATTATTACGTGAGTTTTATTTTTCTTTCCTTAGCGAGTGTGTAGCTACTTATGAAAGCATGACATGAGGATTTTACACATAAGGCGAATGACTTATTACTCTTGAAACGGACTTATATTAATTGTGAGCGGTTTTTCAAGTAATGGATGAGAGGATTACTTAGGATTAAAACCGTGCTTCCTTATTTTTGGATTTTACATTTCTTATACTTCACACTTGAAATAATGACAAATTTGCCCACAAGCAATTTGCTCAAATAATAACCGGTTCCACATTTAATTGTCATGAATAAGTTGATGCACTTTTTACTTGTGAATACAATGATCCCATTTTTAATATTGGTATGGGGAAAGTGAAACTTGAGGGTGATAAATGTCCATGGTAACCAAGCCCTAATCAAAGTCATTGAATTCTTTATGAGTTATTTCCATCAAAACCATTTCATGAAAAACCAAAAAAAAATATAGATAGAATTGTTTTTTGTTCATTGCATTGTTAAAAAATGAAAATCATGCATCATTTAGTTTAGAGTAGTGTAGATGCATTCCATAATGGTCAAGGTGGATTAATTATGAGGAGAATGTAAATTTGTGCTTAAAATATATAGCATTGCATGAGGACATGACAATGTTCAAGTGTAGGGGATTTGATATGAGCAAAAACTCATATCAATTTATCAACAAATCACCCTAAAAACACAAGAAAAATACTTAAACTTTGTTCTATAAAGCGGAATTATATGGTATGTTTTGTGTTTGTGCTCAAATAGGTAAGAAGGATACATTTTCAAGCAAACAAAGTAAAATCAAGCTTAATTTGATGAAAAAGACAAAGAAGGATCAACAGTGACAAGACTTTGAAGACAAAGGACCTATCTTGACCATCTGCCAAAGATGAAGGACCAAAAGTGTAAATATGACAAAGTCAAGATCAAAGTCAAATATGGCCAACTCTCAAGTCAACTCAGTCAAAGGGGATTTGTGATCAAGTTTACAAGTGGAAGGACTTAAATTGCCAAGAGAATAAAGTTACTAGCTCAAAATTACATTCTGCCAAGTACAAGGGCTAATTCTGCCAACTTTTGAAAGTCTACTCGAGCTCAATCCGTGTGCAAGCAAATAGACCAATCAGAAATGAGTATTGTGAAGAAGTGGATTGCCAACTGGACTTGTAATAAATAAGAGAGATAATGTGTGGCTTATCCCAACAGTGCTCCAGCCAGCCAATCATATTTTGTCTTTTGGATAATGATCCGTGTGCTACTTCTATGTCCAATGGCAACATGACACGTGTCATCTTCTTCAACGCATATTACCAGAATCGTTCTTGAGCTAGAAGCAATTTCAGGGGATGGTATAAACATGAAACTTGCTCGTTTTTGAGAGACGAATCCAATGATCACAACCAATTACACTCAAGATCATTAACAAAGAAAACCCCAAATGTGTTCATAATCTGCAAAATTCAATTGAACTGAATTGTACACGTGGAAGCTTCTAATTGGATCTAACACGTCACCAACCCTAACAACTTCACTCCTGCAGTCTATAAATACCATGGATTGTTCTCATTTCTTGTATTGTAGAAAAAGTGTGAAATCACACACACTTTTAGTTTTCTCTCAACTCTTCTTAGTTTTAGCTTAACAACTCAAGAGTCTGACAAACTCTTGAGTCTGTTATAGATAGTTGTAACTGATTACCAGCCTTGTAACTACTTCTCAATTCAATCAATACAAATTTCCATTTTCCCTCCAAAATTCTCATTACTTTTCTACTGTTCATACTTGCACCATTGTTACTTTGTGATGCTGTTAGTTTGTTATGATCATCACTTGATCATATTGAGCTAGTTTTGAAGATTGTAGCTGTTGTACCTGCTTTGTTCATCCAGTTCCAAGTGCTAGCAGATTTTGGAGAATTCAGTTCATTAATGGCGAATTTGATGTTTGTTAACTGTTGATTGGTAGATGAATAGTGTGTTCTAGTGCTAAGGTGGTGGTTAGCACTAGATTAGAGAGCTCAGCGCTCCTTTACTCCCCAATGGAGGCCTTAGCATAAGGTTTTACTTTCTGAGTTACAAGTTCCACTAAATTGTTGAATGCATGCTTCATTCCTAGTTAATTCTACTTGAGTGCATGATAAAATGTGTTTTAGCCTGTCTTTGATCTGATTTCAGTGATTTAGTAGCTTTATTGTAGCTTAATCTTGCTTTTAATTCTTGTACTTGTCTTGTTTTTCAAGCATTCATCAATCACTTAGCTTTTACAGTCATTTTGGGTTCTAGTTGTTGTAACTGCTTGTTTCTAGTTCTAATACACTTTATATCAGCTATAGAACTTAGTTTGTTATAGCTCTTAACTCAGTCCTATCATTTGATCAAAAAGTCTTCATAAAAGTTTCAAAAAGATCAGTAAAGTGGTGTTTGGTATTAGCTTATAAATAGTTTTCAAGTCTTAGCAATTAGCAAACTTTGGTTCATTTCCAGTTAACAAGTCATAACAAATAGTTTTCAGTCATTTTCTAGTCAAGTATTTGGTCAAAAAGGCAATTGGTCATATAAAAAGTTTGGGTCAGTTTTATTCAAGTTTCTTTTCAGAAAGTGTTGATTTTAATTTGACTGGCATTTCTTTGTTACTTGATGAAATCACTCCAAACCAAGTCTAATCTCTCAGTCAACATATGAAGTTTGAGTGTGTATAAGGAAACTGTACAGTATCAAGAATTGAGTTTGTAATAAGCCAAAGTTTAAGATCAAGAGCAAATGCAAGTTTCTGTAACTTGAGCAAACTGATGTTTCATATCTCCATTTCTACTTTAATAACTAGCTAATTTTCTTTCACAATTTCATTCCATTAGTGTTCCTGGTTAAATTTTGAGACTTTGAGCTTTTTGAAATTTCTGGTCAACGAAAGTCAACATAAGCACAATTTTAGCTTATTTTCAGATTCATGGCTTATTACTTGATCATTTTCATTGAGACTTGATTTCCCGTCTTTCTTTTGAGTTTATTAATAAGAATTTCCATTAAAATCTATTTGTGCAAGTCTGGCTTAACTGGTAGCTTATTTTGAGCTTATTGGATTTTGCTTATCAGTTTTATAGTAACTTTTAGCTTAAATCCTTGGATAGGTCTAGCTACTTTTTAATTTTAAGACGTTTGAAACTGGTTTGATCAAATTTAGTTGAGAAATAAGCTCAAACGAGCTTATTGAAGTTTTAAACCCGTTTTTGTTAAAAAGCTTTTGAAAATTGCATTTAGGTCCTTGTAGTATTAAACTGTTTTTAATTCTAGCTAATCTTTCCAACTAATTAGGGTTTTCAAATGGCAGTCCTTGTATTTTCAGTTTTGTTCAAATTTAGTTAGGCAGTTTCAAATTAGTTGGAAATTAGTAACTTGTTTGAATAATTTTCATTTTAAGTCCATATAGTTTACTGTTTTTACATGTTTAGTCCTTATACTTTTTAGCTTTACATTTTTAGCATTTATATTTCAAAGAATTTACATTTCAGTCCTTATAGTTTGTGGAATTTACTTTTAGCATTTTAATTGAATAAAAACTTGGTATTTGCACTTTGTTTTACATATAAGTAGACGATATTTTTCATTTTAGCAAGGTTTTGTTTGAATTAGCAATAGAATATCCAAAAAAACATTACCAACCAAAAACAATTAAAAACCCGATCTTGTTAGGACTTTCAATTTGTTAAGAACTGAGAAAAACGAACTTCAACTATACACATTTCAATAACTTAAGGTAAAATAAAAGAATTTGGGTATAAAAACATTAGGTTATAATTTTTGGAAATGATGGAAACATAATATAAGATAAAAAAAATTATTTCTTTATATAAAAAAGAAAAAATGCTTTAATAAACACAAAATCTTTTATTTTTGTATAAAAAATTTAAATATGGAAAAATGGTGTGAAATCTTTATACATGTTTTCTCTTATTTAAAAACAAGTAAAATTTGGTCATATCTCCTCCATAATCTTAAATCAACCATCATTTACTTCTCTATCATTCTTCCATTGTTAAAATTCTCAAAGCTTTATTTTTGCAAATCCTCCGTTGAAGGATCTTGCAAAAAGGGAAAAAGCTTAGATGTTGTGGTGTATTCTTCATTTTTTGGTGTTCTTGGTGTGATTTATGATTCTAGGTGGTGTCATCATCCTTCTCTTATCATCTTTATAGGTGCTCATTCTTGTTCTTACGTCTTTCCATGTGTCACATTTTGGTATAATAATCAATTTAACCTAAAAAGATGTTATAAAAGTAAATGATTAATGGAACGATTAGGGTTTTAATCTAATTAAATTAGTAGGTTATATGTTTTTAAAACCCTAGAGATCATTAATGATGTTATTAATACATGTACGAAAAGAATTAGAAGCCCCGAGGTTAGTTGGTTGGGTAAAACTACTAGGGTTTTCATAATTTTTGGGTTGTCTAGAAAATATGTCATCTTAAAACATGTGTATCTTGGTCAAAACAAAAGTTTTTTGGATGTTTTTTGATCCTAAGTATAAGTACTTTGAGTCTACCTTCTGGAACGGATCTCCTTTTTATTTTTAGATGCATGGAAGTACGATCTTTTATTTTTGAAAGTTAGAGTGTCAAAACTGGATTTTCAGTCTTTAATATTTAACTACAGTGTACGATTTTTATTCCAAAATCTATGAGGATTTGTTTAGTGAATTTTGAATATCTTATCGTTCATCCGATATGTCCACGATTTTTTTCGTAATTCTTGGAGATGTCTAAGTAGGATTTTTGGTCTAAAGCTTTATGTATGTTCTGCCTGCTCAGATCTGGACTAGTTTTGGAAACATGGGTTAAGGGATGGGTAAAATTAAATTTATAAGAATTATGGGTTTGTTTGATTGGGCTTCTAACTAGTGTTAATTACCTTAAATAAGAAGTAAAATCATAAATATGAAAACATATTACTTAAATAGTGTCGCCTATCTATTTATGGTAACTTGAGTAATAAGTGACTATTTATGGTGGTAATATGTATAATCATGGTTTTGTAGATCCGGTGATGCGTGTTTGATTCTTCATTCATTTGTGTTCATGTTCTATCATCGCATTCGTTAAGGTACAAATATTTTGTCCCTTTTAGTAAGGACCTTCTTTATGACTTTCGTTTACATTTGCTTGATTCTTTGATTCCCTTGTTATGATACCTTATGCTATGCTCCTAAATTAGATAACCTTATTATTTATCTTTGTTCGTTGTGCTTCGTATGACCTTATTTGTGATTTGTTGGTTTCGTTTGCAATCTATATTTAAATTTGTTGTTTCTATTTCCTTTGCCCGAGCTATTTGTAACTAGTCATGGAGGTACCATGACCACGTCACTGATGCACCAATGACGTGACACTATCTGTGACGTTGTGATTAGTCCACGACGTTTCCTTTTGTATGCTCATTTAATATGATATATGTGTGTGTGTGCACTAGTCATCGAGCTAGTGTACATATATGACTTTGTTCTGCAGAGGTACTTCGTTTTATTTTGATTAGTGGTTGGTGTGTGTGCAATACACCCCAGTTTACATTTTTCTACATTTGGTTTTATCCACCTGTGTACACTTCTAATTATGTGTCTGGATGTGCTAATATGTGCTTAGGTATATTCATGTATCATGTTTATACATTATGTGGGCTTGTGGGTATTTCTTTATTGTGATTCTTCCTATTCGAAATCTCTTATTCCTACACTCCAATATACTTTATGTGAAAACTGATTTGCAGGGTTCCACTATTTCTCTTTTGTTCCATTAATACATATGTATTATACATGTTCACTAAGCGTTAGATCAACCGCATTTTGTTTTCGTGCGGCATGTATTAAGCGGGAGGATGGGAAGTGAGAGTGTGATTAGAGCTACCCTTAGAGTCACCCTTGTGTTTTGATAAATGATTTAAACACATTTTGCATTTTACACTTTGGAACTTCATGTGACACCCTAGAATCGAGGTCATTAACGATACCCTAAATTACGCTAATTTTTGAAATTTTTGATAAATTTTAATTTCTATAATTTATAAGTATTTTGGTTAGAGCCGATGTTCGAGGTTATAATTTTTACGATTGACGTTTTAAGGAGGACGATGACGATTACGATCCCGAGGGATGCCCAATTTTATATAATTTTTGACGATTTATCGATAATGTAATTTTTCGAGAATTTTATTTACGGTTCGTGTTAAGTTGAGTCGGGTGAGTTTTATAGCCTTCCAAGTACATTTAAAGTATCCCAAAAATATTTTGGAGCATTCGGGAAGATTTCCGACTCCCGTAAAATTTTCAAAATTGACAAATGAGTCAAACCCGCAAAGTTTTGAGGTCGTTTTCTATTCAAGGACAAAAGAAGCCCAAAATTGCATTTAGGTCCCTCCTAACCCATCAAAAGGGCCTAAATGACTAAACACACAAACACATACTAAACATTTCACCAAAAATCAAAACCCACTCCCTCCTTGTCTCTCTCAAACTCACGGCACACCCCACCACCATCAAAAATCCACCTAAAATCTTTTCCACTTGATTTTTCAAAAATCTAAGGTTAGACCACGCTTAGTTTGGTCATTCCCCACATATTCATGTGCTCAAATCCAACATGCATTGATAAAAATTTTTCAAGATTTTTCCATATGATCCAAATTCGTTTTTGAGGCTTAAAGAGCTAGTGCATGTTGATAATTTAGTGTTATGGAAGTATAAACACCATGAAAACCCACCAAAATTAATTTGGTTGTGGTGATTGGGTCACCCAAACCCCACGGCAAAGGGGGTGTTTGGGGAGCCATGGTGGTTGTTGATTTTGCATGTTGAATTTGTGTTTGGTTTGTTGTTTTAGGATGATTCATGTAGGTCTTACTACTTGCATGTTTATTTTCTTTGATTCTTGATATTGAGATTGGTTGATCAATAGGGGTAGGATGGAAGTTTTATGTTAGGATATGTTTGGGAAGGCTTAGGATGTTGTTTAGTGTTGGTTAGAAGTCTTGGAATCGAGTCTAAGCATGTTTTTGGTATAGTCATTTTTAGGCAGAAACATTTGGTCTATTTTATAAAAATGATTTTTGTTCCAGGTCTTGAAAACTAAATGTAGTGATAGAGGGTTTTTCTAGCTTTAATTTGGTATAAGGTAGAGCCCGTGACTCAAAACGAGCTAAAAGTTATGACATTTTAAAGATCGGGTACCGGGAGACGAGGACTTTCACAATCCGGATTTGTGCAAAGTTTTAGTCAAATCCCGAGGGTCACAAGTATAATTTGGTAAATGGTCAAGGGTCAAAATTTGGTCCCAAACCTGTACAAATGGGTCTATATGTTGACTTATGAGTCAAGGAAGTCAAAGGTATTTTTCATATAGGTCAAAGTGGTCAAAATTGGTCGAAGCGCAATTTCAGCCCGTAAAATGTAGTCGTGGAAATGAGTTGCGTAACGGGTCGTAAAAGTGAAAACTTTTGTTGGGCTTAAAAACATGTTATCTACAGGTCATATATCATTTTTGGAAATTTTGTCAAATTTTATAAGCATGGTTTAATAAGGTAAAACAGCCCGTACTTTAGTCAAGTACCGGCGAGAACGTGTAAAAATGGACAACGTAGGTTATAAGAATGAATGGTATAAAATGAATGATACTTGTTGTTTTCGTTTTTGGCGTGAGTTATATTTGTCTTAAGTGACTTGTATATATGTATTTTATACAGTACCGTAAGTATTTAAATGAGATTACTCATTACGCGTTATTTGTGATAGGTGTTGATTTACCCGGGCATCCGTAACATCGTGAGTGATCACTCCTCGAACTACCGACTACTTAAGATATAAGGTGTGAATTTATAGCCTCGCTTATATTTATTTCAAATTGTTTTACCCGCGAGGGAAATGCATGCTAGTTTTTAAAAAGGAACGTATATCATGAATGATTGTTAGACCCGAAAGTTGCCTTAGAAATTGTGTTGAGTACCAAAGTTGCAAAAGTCCCTAAATTCATGAACTATTAACTATTGTCTTGCCCTCGAGTAGGGGGAAATAGCCGCTTATGCAATTTGTAGTACTACGGGGTTAACGACCCAATGCTAGCCGAGAAGCTGTACTTATAGTAAGTTCTGCGGTAGATTATTTTGTATGAGAAATAAGATATAATTGCAACTGATGCCTTTAGAAGGGGCACTGGTTTCATCTGAATCATGCCGGTATATTTACGCGGGTGATTGAGTTAACGGATTAGTGTCATGAGCTTAAACACAATTGTCAGTATCCTGATTATAGTTTGTTTGATCGACAAGACTATAAATGATCACGAATGGTTTTTATTATATATACGTTCAAATGGATTGAAAAACCTATGAATTCCACTCAACGTTTTCGTTGACCAAATTTTTGGCATGTGTTTCAGGTAACCGCTGAGCCGTAGGATGGAGCATGCATGGGATGGATGTTGTGTGATCGGCTTGGTGTCCGCTTGTTTTTCCCTCCTTTTCTACTTAAACAATTTTTATGTTTAATGTCATGTGGTTGTAAAAACTGAAGTTTTTGGGTTGAGATTCATGGGGACCGAAAACGCTAAACTCTGTGCACTATTTGGGGTTGGAAAAACCGTGGACATGTATTATCTAACAATTTTAAATTTCAAGTTTTAAGTCGACGTCTTTTTAGCGTCGTTTGATATCTCTTGTGTGCAATGAATACTGTGTAGCACCCATTGTTATAGTTCCGCTGCGCATAACAATTGTGGGGGTGTTACAGATTGGTAATCAGAGCCACGAGTTATAGAGAACTAGGTCGTTTTTGAAAATCCTAAACTATAACTTTTGGTGTCGTAAGAAAGGGTCCAAGCACACACAACTATCCTGCATGGCTCCGGTAAGATTTATTGTTGTATTTATGGCATTTGACGTATACTTTTGAGTAAAGTATATATGTGGGTAATTATTATATAAGTATGGGGATTACTATATGTAGACGCTAAATTTTACGTGAAATATCCGACATCGTAATTTTCATATTAATCATGCATGAGCATCATATTATTACATTTCGGCCATATGTACCACCTTTGCATTGCATTTGCATGCATATATTTATAACTATTGTATAATTACTTATGTACCCTCCGAAATTCGCTGTTATTGCAGGAATGGCCGAGGTACCGCCCAACGATAACGGAAACGATTACGTCGTAGGTCACGAAGGGGGACCGTTTCCTCCGAACCCGCCGGACAATAATAATGGATGGATCGCTCCAGAAGACGAAATAGGGCCGGAAAACGACAATGGCGAAAGTGAGGTGGATAATTTCAGCATGAGTAGTGACGACAATGAGGATTCCGAAGAAGAGCCCGAGGAGCTATTGGATGATGGCATTCCCGAGGATGCCGTGGGCCAGACCGAACCCGATTTGTTTCAATCCCCGAGTTCGCCGAAGGGTTATGAGGTACCACCGACCGGTCGTTATGAGCAGCAACCTTTTGATCGCCCGATGGACAATAGTAATGGGAGCAGTGGAGAGTCATCCAAGTCGCCATCGATTCATGAGAATATTGCAAGGGTCCATTTTCCGAGACCGAGTCACTACTGGGATCCCGCAGGTCGTTTGGGGAGGATGGAAAGGTTAATGTATGAGCGGTTTGTAGTTGAGACTAGGGTGATTAAGAAGTTTGATAAGACTGAGAGGGAACATCAAAGACTGTTGGAAAGGACTTCAAGGATTGCGTATGATGGGATGATGAACACAAGTGCCATCAACAGTTTAAAATCAATGGTTGCGAATTTAAGTGCTAGTCTTGATCGTGTGAGGGAAGATCAGATGAGGTTGTCGAGGATGCAGAGTTGGGAGCATCGTGTGAGGGATTCATTGCCCCCGGATTGGAGATTCGTGGACAATGTGGAGATGGAGGCGAATGACTTCATGGTTCAGCCGCCTACTGGAGGTGCTTGTATTTCGGTGGGAAATCAAGTAGCGATTGAGTATGGATCCACATCAGGGACGACAAAGGAAACAGAATGTGGGCCAGAGGAGAAAGGAAAAGGAAAAGTGGATGATGTGGATGAGGACGTGAGTGATGAGGAAACCGAGGAAGACGACGACGAGCCGCCATCCAAGAGGCCGTGTGGATCACCACATGCCTAGTTACTTGTTTTGTATTTTCTTTGATCATTGTAATAGAACTATTTTAGACCTTTGTATGATGGTATTATGACGAGAAACTCAAGTACTTGATGTTTTGTGGTGAACGATTGTAGTGGCAATACTTGTCACGATTTTGGTTAATTATCAATACAATCTACGTTACCTTTCATGATCTGTGATATGTCTTAAATTTGATCTTTTGTGATGTGAAGTGATGAATATTAGTAACTCCGTAGTGATGTGTCGTTGTATGTATTTTATGTCTGGGAAACTTGATATGAATACTTACATTGTTTTTCTATTTTTCTTTGTCTTGCAGAAAGAGATATTCGATAAAACAATGCCTCCAAAGTTGACTGCCGATCGTGTTAACAACATGATTCAGGAAGCAATAGCTAATGCGTTGCAAGCGGACCGAGCTGGGAGAAATCAGGATCCAGGAAGGAACGCGGGGAGACAACCAGCCCCGAGAGTGTGTACCTATTCAAGCTTTATGAAGTGCGGTCCTACGCAGTTCCGTGGATCGGGTGGAGCCCTAGAACTTAGGCGATGGTTGGAAAAAGTTGAGAGTACGTTTGAAATCAGTGGTTGTGCAGAGGCGGATAAAGTAAAGTTTGCAGCAGCTACATTTCTGGATGATGCGTTAAGCTGGTGGAATGCCCAGGTAGCTACGGTGGGATTGGCTGTGGCAAATGCAAGAACGTGGAATGCAACCAAAGCTTTGTTGACCAAGAAGTTTTGCCCAGAGGAGGAATTGGGGCAATTGGAGGACGAACTGAGACATTTGACCTTAAAGAACAACGATATAGCTGCTTACACCAGGAGATTCAATGAGTTAAGTCTTTTGTGTCCGGACATATTTGCCAATGATGCCAAGAAAAATGAAGCAGTATATTAAGGGTTTATCTAGCAACATCAAAGGTGAAACAACTTCGTCGAAACCTGGAACGTTTGATGAAGCGGTTCAAATGGCTCACGCTTTGATGGACGTTAAGCTTCAGGACAAGCAGAACTACATTGCTGAGGGCAACAAAAGAAAATGGGAGGCAGCACAAAGCAATCAATCCCAAGGCCAGAACCGAGGAGGAAATCGAAACAACCAAGGGCCGAACCGTAATCAGCAGTTTAATCAGAGAAGGAACGAAGGGATGAGGGCCGTGACGAACCCTAGAGGTGTGAAAGTAAATCCCCATTGTGGAAAGTGCAACTTGTATCATGTTGGAAACTGCCCGCCGGCATGCGGCAAATGTGGAAAGGCAGGTCATAGGACTGCTAGTTGTCGAACGGGAGGAGTAGCCACTGGGGCTAATGCTATCAGGATGAGAGGATGTTATAGCTGTGGAGAAAGGGGGCATGTGCAAGCAAATTGCCCGAAGGCAGGGAACAGACGGGGAGGAAATAATGCGGCTGCTGTGTATCAAGTGGGAACTGCTGATAAACCACAAGGTCCAAATGTGGTTACCGGTACGTTTTTGCTAGACGCTTGTTATGCTAGTATTTTATTTGATTCTGGCTCCGACAAGAGTTTTGTAGACGTTAGATTTAGTCGTCATATCGATAGAGAACCGGTGTTGTTAACGACTAGTTATAATGTTGAATTAGCCGATGGAAAAATTGTTAGTACGAATACTATACTGAAAGGGTGTACCTTGAAGTTAGGAAACTACGCTTTTAAAATCGACTTGATGCCTATAGAGCTAGGATCGTTTGACGTGATTGTGGGAATGGATTGGTTAATGGCGCATAGTGCTACAATCGTCTGTGGTGAGAGATTGGTGCAGATTCCGCTGAGGAATAGGGTTTTGACGGTTAAGGGAGACGAATGCACTTCTCGTTTGAAGGTGATTTCGTGTTTGAAGATGATGAAGTACATAGAGAGCGGATGCGATGTGTTTTTGGCACAAGTTTCGAGCGATGGTGATGTAGAGGCGAGGATTGAAGAGGTACCAATTATTCGCGAGTATCCGGACGTTTTTCCAGACGAGTTGCCAGGTTTACCGCCTAATCGTGAGGTCGAATTTCGAATTGATTTAGTGCCAGGAGCTGCACCGGTTGCACGTGCACCTTATCGTTTAGCACCATCTGAGTTAAAGGAGTTAGCGGATCAATTGAAGGAGTTGATGGACAAAGGATTTATTAGGCCGAGCTCATCACCTTGGGGAGCGCCAGTGTTGTTCGTAAAGAAGAAGGATGGTTCGTTTAGGATGTGTATTGACTATAGAGAACTCAATAAGCTGACGGTTAAGAATCGGTACCCATTACCGAGGATTGATGATTTGTTCGATCAATTGCAAGGTTCCAGTGTATACTCAAAGATCGATTTAAGATCAGGGTATCATCAACTGCGTGTAAGAGAGGAGGATATTCCTGTAACTGCCTTTCGTACGCGGTATGGACACTTTGAATTTCGAGTGATGCCGTTTGGGTTGACAAACGCGCCTGCTGTATTCATGGATCTTATGAATCGCGTGTGCAAGCCGTATCTAGATAAGTTTGTTATTGTTTTCATCGACGACATACTTATTTACTCTAAGAGTAAGGAGGAGCACGAGAAGCACCTGAGAAAGATTTTGGAGTTGTTAAGGAAGGAGAAGCTGTATGCAAAATTCTCTAAGTGTGAGTTTTGGTTGGAATCAGTGCAGTTTCTAGGTCATGTGATTGATAAGGAAGGAGTTCGTGTAGATCCTGCTAAGATCGAAGCGATCAGGGAATGGTCAGCACCGACGACGCCGACTGAAGTTCGACAATTTTTGGGTTTAGCTGGGTATTATAGAAGGTTTATTGAAGGATTTTTGTTGATTGCGAAACCATTGACGCGGCTTACCGAGAAGAATAGGGTGTATGAATGGGGAAATGAGGAAGAGCTTGCTTTCGAAACGCTCAAGGATAAGTTATGTTCCGCGCCGATTTTATCGTTGCCTGAGGGAACCGAAGACTTCGTGGTGTATTGTGATGCGTCTCGTAAAGGTTACGGAGCAGTGTTAATGCAACGTGAGAAGGTGATAGCTTACGCGTCAAGGCAATTAAGGAAGAATGAGGAGAACTACACGACGCACGATTTGGAATTAGGAGCGGTGGTTTTTGCGTTGAAATTGTGGAGACACTATCTGTATGGGACAAAGTGTGTTGTATTCACTGATCACAAGAGTTTGCAGCACATTTTAGATCAAAAGGAGTTGAATATGCGACAAAGACGATGGGTTGAACTACTGAGTGATTATGACTGCGAAATTCGCTACCACCCTGGGAAGGCGAATGTTGTAGCGGATGCTTTGAGTAGGAAAGAACGGGAGAAACCTTTGAGGGTTAGAGCTTTAGTGATGACTGAGAGCGTTGACTTAACCGAAACCATACTAAAGGCTCAGGAGAGAGGTTTAATGAAAGGGAATGTTGAAGCCGAAAACTTGGGACGAATGTTGAAACCTCTTTTCGTGATTAGATCTGACGGACTGAGATATTTTGAGAATCGGATTTGGTTACCGTTGTGTCCATCCGAGGAAGGAAAGCCTGGAGTTCGAGAATTGGTTATGAATGAGTCGCATAAGTCGAAGTATTTGATACATCCTGGATCGGATAAGATGTACCACGACCTGAAGAAAGTCTATTGGTGGCCGAATATGAAGGCAGATATTGCTCGTTACGTCAGTAAGTGTTTGACTTGTGCAAAGGTTCAGGCAGAACATAAGAAACCATCTGGATTGTTGGTACAACCGGAAATCCCAGAATGGAAATGGGAGAAAATCGCAATGGATTTTGTGACAGGTTTACCTAGGACTCCTAGTGGAAGCGATATGATATGGGTAATTGTGGACAGGTTGACGAAATCTGCTCATTTCTTACCTATGAAGAAGACGGACAGCATGGAAAAACTCGCCAGCGTGTACGTGAAGGAGATCGTCTGTAGACATGGAGTGCCGTTATCGATCATTTCGGATCGCGACAGTAGATTTACGTCGGAATTTTGGAAATCGCTTCAACGTGCGATGGGCACTGAACTGAGTTTAAGCACGGCTTATCACCCGGAAACTGACGGCCAGAGTGAACGAACGATTCAAACGATGGAGGACATGCTCCGAGCATGCGTGATTGATTTTGGAGGAAGTTGGGAACGCCACTTGCCTCTAGTGGAATTTTCATACAATAATAGTTATCATGCGAGTATCAAAGCGGCACCGTTCGAAGCATTGTATGGAAGGAAGTGTAGATCGCCCGTGTGTTGGAGTGAAGTAGGGGAAAGTCAATTGACTGGACCCGAAATGGTATTAGAAACGACAGAGAAGATCGTGCAGATCAAGAACCGACTACTTGCTGCGAGAAGCCGACAGAAGAGTTATGCCGATAACCGAAGGAAACCGTTGGAGTTTGAAGTTGGAGAAATGGTTATGCTCAAGGTATCGCCATGGAAGGGTGTAATTCGTTTTGGAAAGAAAGGAAAGTTGAGTCCGAGGTATATTGGACCGTTTAAGATCGTTGAACGAATTGGACCAGTAGCGTACAAGTTAGAATTGCCGACCGAACTTAGTGCTATTCATGACACGTTTCACGTATCGAACCTGAAGAAGAGTTTGGCGGACAAGGAATTGGTGATTCCTTTGGACGAGATTCGACTAGACGACAAAATGCACTTTGTGGAAGAACCTGTGGAAATTATGGACCGGGAGGTCAAGCGGTTGAAGCATAGTAGGATTCCTATTGTGAAGGTCCGATGGAATTCTAAGCGTGGACCGGAATACACCTGGGAACGTGAGGACTTTTTCAAGGAAAGGTATCCTCATCTGTTCCAGTAGCACGAAATGTGAGTACAAGAAGAGGCGAGCGCCGGGACGTCGCTCTCTTTAAGGAGGGGTGGATGTGACACCCTAGAATCGAGGTCATTAACGATACCCTAAATTACGCTAATTTTTGAAATTTTTGATAAATTTTAATTTCTATAATTTATAAGTATTTTGGTTAGAGCCGATGTTCGAGGTTATAATTTTTACGATTGACGTTTTAAGGAGGACGATGACGATTACGATCCCGAGGGATGCCCAATTTTATATAATTTTTGACGATTTATCGATAATGTAATTTTTCGAGAATTTTATTTACGGTTCGTGTTAAGTTGAGTCGGGTGAGTTTTATAGCCTTCCAAGTACATTTAAAGTATCCCAAAAATATTTTGGAGCATTCGGGAAGATTTCCGACTCCCGTAAAATTTTCAAAATTGACAAATGAGTCAAACCCGCAAAGTTTTGAGGTCGTTTTCTATTCAAGGACAAAAGAAGCCCAAAATTGCATTTAGGTCCCTCCTAACCCATCAAAAGGGCCTAAATGACTAAACACACAAACACATACTAAACATTTCACCAAAAATCAAAACCCACTCCCTCCTTGTCTCTCTCAAACTCACGGCACACCCCACCACCATCAAAAATCCACCTAAAATCTTTTCCACTTGATTTTTCAAAAATCTAAGGTTAGACCACGCTTAGTTTGGTCATTCCCCACATATTCATGTGCTCAAATCCAACATGCATTGATAAAAAATTTTCAAGATTTTTCCATATGATCCAAATTCGTTTTTGAGGCTTAAAGAGCTAGTGCATGTTGATAATTTAGTGTTATGGAAGTATAAACACCATGAAAACCCACCAAAATTAATTTGGTTGTGGTGATTGGGTCACCCAAACCCCACGGCAAAGGGGGTGTTTGGGGAGCCATGGTGGTTGTTGATTTTGCATGTTGAATTTGTGTTTGGTTTGTTGTTTTAGGATGATTCATGTAGGTCTTACTACTTGCATGTTTATTTTCTTTGATTCTTGATATTGAGATTGGTTGATCAATAGGGGTAGGATGGAAGTTTGATGTTAGGATATGTTTGGGAAGGCTTAGGATGTTGTTTAGTGTTGGTTAGAAGTCTTGGAATCGAGTCTAAGCATGTTTTTGGTATAGTCATTTTTAGGCAGAAACATTTGGTCTATTTTATAAAAATGATTTTTGTTCCAGGTCTTGAAAACTAAATGTAGTGATAGAGGGTTTTTCTAGCTTTAATTTGGTATAAGGTAGAGCCCGTGACTCAAAACGAGCTAAAAGTTATGACATTTTAAAGATCGGGTACCGGGAGACGAGGACTTTCACAATCCGGATTTGTGCAAAGTTTTAGTCAAATCCCGAGGGTCACAAGTATAATTTGGTAAATGGTCAAGGGTCAAAATTTGGTCCCAAACCTGTACAAATGGGTCTATATGTTGACTTATGAGTCAAGGAAGTCAAAGGTATTTTTCATATAGGTCAAAGTGGTCAAAATTGGTCGAAGCGCAATTTCAGCCCGTAAAATGTAGTCGTGGAAATGAGTTGCGTAACGGGTCGTAAAAGTGAAAACTTTTGTTGGGCTTAAAAACATGTTATCTACAGGTCATATAGCATTTTTGGAAATTTTGTCAAATTTTATAAGCATGGTTTAATAAGGTAAAACAGCCCGTACTTTAGTCAAGTACCGGCGAGAACGTGTAAAAATGGACAACGTAGGTTATAAGAATGAATGGTATAAAATGAATGATACTTGTTGTTTTCGTTTTTGGCGTGAGTTATATTTGTCTTAAGTGACTTGTATATATGTATTTTATACAGTACCGTAAGTATTTAAATGAGATTACTCATTACGCGTTATTTGTGATAGGTGTTGATTTACCCGGGCATCCGTAACATCGTCAGTGATCACTCCTCGAACTACCGACTACTTAAGATATAAGGTGTGAATTTATAGCCTCGCTTATATTTATTTCAAATTGTTTTACCCGCGAGGGAAATGCATGCTAGTTTTTAAAAAGGAACGTATATCATGAATGATTGTTAGACCCGAAAGTTGCCTTAGAAATTGTGTTGAGTACCAAAGTTGCAAAAGTCCCTAAATTCATGAACTATTAACTATTGTCTTGCCCTCGAGTAGGGGGAAATAGCCGCTTATGCAATTTGTAGTACTACGGGGTTAACGACCCAATGCTAGCCGAGAAGCTGTACTTATAGTAAGTTCTGCGGTAGATTATTTTGTATGAGAAATAAGGTATAATTGCAACTGATGCCTTTAGAAGGGGCACTGGTTTCATCTGAATCATGCCGGTATATTTACGCGGGTGATTGAGTTAACGGATTAGTGTCATGAGCTTAAACACAATTGTCAGTATCCTGATTATAGTTTGTTTGATCGACAAGACTATAAATGATCACGAATGGTTTTTATTATATATACGTTCAAATGGATTGAAAAACCTATGAATTCCACTCAACGTTTTCGTTGACCAAATTTTTGGCATGTGTTTCAGGTAACCGCTGAGCCGTAGGATGGAGCATGCATGGGATGGATGTTGTGTGATCGGCTTGGTGTCCGCTTGTTTTTCCCTCCTTTTCTACTTAAACAATTTTTATGTTTAATGTCATGTGGTTGTAAAAACTGAAGTTTTTGGGTTGAGATTCATGGGGACCGAAAACGCTAAACTCTGTGCACTATTTGGGGTTGGAAAAACCGTGGACATGTATTATCTAACAATTTTAAATTTCAAGTTTTAAGTCGACGTCTTTTTAGCGTCGTTTGATATCTCTTGTGTGCAATGAATACTGTGTAGCACCCATTGTTGTAGTTCCGCTGCGCATAACAATTGTGGGGGTGTTACACTTCATGTTTGGGATTTTTACTCTTTTGGAGAGTAATTAGTTTGGATTTTGTTGTTGTATATAATAAGACTTCTGCTTGCATTTTCAGTATATATGTTCTGATATGACCCCAAACGTGATGCTTTGTCTCTTTATCGGTGTGGGTATTACATAAATAGTTTTGAGTTTGGCAAAAAAGACATACTTTCATTCGACTCGTTTCTAAGTTCCTATTGACCGTTACTTTGATAATTTAATAAATAATATGAAATATCTTTACCTTCATTCTTTATTATTACTAGCAGGGTACCTGTGCGTTGTGGATGTGGGTACCTTGAAACTAAAATTCCGCGAGCATAATATTTTATGAGTATACATATTTTTCAATAATAACTTTAAAAATAATGACAATAGTTTAAGTTGAAATAAGTTTAACCAATAAGATACCACTTCATATAAAAATAGTATTACAACATTGTAATGATTGATCGTAAAAGGTATTTTTTAATCTCCGTAACATTCGTCATAATATTATATAACGTGTAAATATAGAAAACCTTCGTAGTTTATATGTTTACATATGTTCATATATTATAATAACCTTAAAATCTTCTTATTTGGATATGTACGATTTAATCCAATTAATTAGAAAAATGATAAGTATTTCACTAAATTTGTACAAAATACGTACATAGATGGTTGTGGTATTTTTGTACTACACTTTAGGCAAAGTGTAGACAAACGAGAAATATTAGAAATTATACGTTTAGGAAAACGTAAAATCCGAAAGTGAGTTCCTTCCTCGAGGGAGTATATAGTGTATGTGCCAAGTATTAAAAACGTTATTTGGATTAGTTCATTTTTGGTGGTAAAAAGAGAGAAAAATAAAAGACGGATTACGCTAAAATTAAACTAAGACGAAAAACGCGTTTTCACGCAAAATGAGACGTAAAAATAAAAGTCAACTAAAAATTTTATAAAATTTACAAATAAATCCTATAAAATATAATTAAGGTGGAAAAATAAATAAAACTTTTTGAAACTTTCTAATTAATTATTTATTAATTTTTAAATAATCAAGAAAAAACCCAAACAAAGATTTATCATATGTAAACCTTAATTTTATTTTTTTAAATCTAAAAAGTATTTTTTGCAAAATTAAAACAAAGTTTATCTATTTTTAAACTATTTAATAAAAACAGAATTTAGAAAATGAATAAAAAATAAATGGAAAAGGGAAAAATGCAAAACTAATTTTTAAAAGTCCTAACAATAATGAACTACAAGGAAAAAATAAGAAAAACTAGAAAATACAAAAAAATAAACCAAAAATCTTATGATAAGCTACGACTTATATTTTACAAAGGTGGAAAAAGAAATAGTTTAAATATAAAACTGGGTAAAACTTTACCAAAAACAACCACTAGCACACCAGGTAAGATCACTAAACCCTGCTAAGACAGGTTAGGTTTTTGCAATCTATTTTTTTATTTTTCTTTGGAGCAAAGGCACCCCTGCAAGCGTTTGGCTTGTAGGGAGTCAGCAATAAGCTAAAAACAGGCAAAAGGCAATAAATAAGCTCCTATAATCACTCAGATAAGCATATTAAGCAACGATTAATTTACCCCTATTGCCCGATATCTGACAAAAAGCAATATAGCTTTGTCAGATATCGGGGTGAGACTACAAATTGATACCTCAAACAGGTACCTAAATTCAGTTTTTTGGTGAATTTCCAAATAAGCTATAAGCTTGAATACACTTCCAAATTACAAGTCAATATTACTCAGACTTAAAATTCTCTTAACTCTAGCAGATTACAAGGTCTCAAGCTTTAATTATCAAAAAACAAACCCCTAAGTACAAACTGATGGTTTCTACTTGGTTTATAAAAAAACATGGAAAAGTTTCTACACACTAAATGATGAAAGGAAGCTCTTTAAACCACTTAAATAAACCAGATCGAAAGTGTGTAGGTTAAGCTAGCAAGTATATGTATCACCTAATAATTTGGATCAGCTATCCTAAACACGCCTTAAGAAAGATTTTAACAAAAATATACAAAGATATTTCAAGATCTAAATTGAACAAATTTTAAAACATACAGAACAATCACAAATCTTTAACTATCATGAGACGAACAACATG
This sequence comes from Glebionis coronaria, assembly GCA_025667525.1. Taxonomy (NCBI): domain Eukaryota; kingdom Viridiplantae; phylum Streptophyta; class Magnoliopsida; order Asterales; family Asteraceae; genus Glebionis; species Glebionis coronaria. The sequence goes on along the minus strand of CM046879.1, from coordinate 443,134,222 downwards.
ATTATACTAAGGACCAGTCAACATAAATTTCAAACAAATCACATAGCACAATAAGTTAAATTGCACTTTTTTTTGTGATAGTAAACAAAAACATGCATATATATGTGGATCGGAGTAAGCAAGGTGATGAACTTTACGCTTTGCAAGTAAACCGGTGGTGCCCGTAACTAAAATACTTTTGTGCTCAAGAAAACCAAGAATGCTACCCAACTCCATTGCACAATTAGTTGGTGATCGATAAATTGAAGTTGAATCCTTGTTTGTGTGTCTTGCATATATATATATTTTGGTCATTGATATATGGATGTATATATTGTTAAATAATATAAGTAAGTTATTTGTTCAATAAAATCATATTTTGGACATTTTGATTAATTATATTTAATTTTAGGGCTTTAATTAGCATTTAAAATTGAATATTTAATTAATAAAAGGTTTTAAAATATTTTTATTGGATTTTATTCCTTATTTATATTATTTTAGACTTGTTTTAGCTTATAATTAATTCTTAGGTTGAAAATTTTTATTTTTGTCGTTTTTTACGGTTTTACGTTTACGCCACCTTTCTTGGAATTATGCATATTATACTTCTTCAATATTTTGTCAATATAAGCATCTTGACTATGACCAATTAACCGTCTACTCCTATCTCGATAGAGTACATGGAAACACTACTTTTGCTTGATCAGTGAAATTCTATCATTCAATGATAGCGAATATGGTTTGCAAGGTGTTAGGATCAAGCTACAGCTATTACATTCGGTCTTTATTGTTCACTTTCGTTTAGGTTACTACAAACATAAACGTTGTCATCTATATAGGTATGTTGTGTTATTTGTTGTAATTTCCAACATTCATGACTGCAACTGTTAATGAATTTCATAATTTGTGAACAATAAGCACTGATAGGGTTTGCCAATCACTGAGATGTATTTAGTTAGTATTTGGATATGTAAACTCCCTTATGCATAAGTTTAGTTGTAATATACCAAAAATAATGTCTAGCAAGGATTACAAATATCAACTCTAGTCATTTTGTTCATAACCTCTATGTCATTTTTTGTTCTTACCATCATCTGCTACTTCCACTGTTTTGGTGAATTGATCACCAAGCTTTATGACCTCTTATAGGGCATAGTGTTCCATCTTGAGACACCGTTGAATCCTGAATTCCCATATTTCAAAGTTTTTAGGATCTAAAATTGGAAGTTAAAGTGCATTGTTGTTTGAGGATGAAATAGAGTCAGTAGACATGATTGGTTATAGATGTAAGAGTTGTGTTGTTCTTGGTTTAGTCAAAGTTTCTCAACAAGCTCTGATACCACAGACTTTTAAACAAAAGAGGGTTCAAGCCCTTTTTTTACCTTGTGGGACCTACATCCAGACCTCATAATGGCTGATGCCATCTCCTTTTAGCTAGGCCTACTTCTTTTGGGGGCTTATGAGGAAGCTGTTGAACTGCAGTCAACCAAAATCAACAAATCAACAAGGCACCTTCTTGTGACCTGTTTAACACACCATAAAACAAAAAAGATTTAAATCCATAAAACAAGCCCACAAGCTGTTTATCAAGCAGCTTGTGTGTGAGCTTTATGAACAGTAAGTTGAATAATAATAATAATAACAGTGAAGAAAATTTACTAAAATAAAACTTTGGAACCCAAAATTTTGCAAGTAAATAAAATGTAACCAAACAGAGTTTTAACTTGAGCTTATACTCAAGCTTCCCAAGAGATTTGTCAAGTGTCTTGTGGAGCTTATCTTATAAACCCAAGGGTCTCAAAGTCTTGAACAGATTTTGTAAAAAGCTGATAACGCCCAAATCCAACATGTTTTTGGGAGCGTTATCCGTGCTTTTGTACATGTATTTTGGTTATATCTATAATACTTTTGTGAATATTTTTGCCAAAATGTGTTTGCAAGGCCATGTGTAGCCAAATACAGGGATGAAGAAGAAAGCAAAGTAAAAATGAAGATTAGTACAAGTACAAAGAATCCTAGTCAAGTTCAAGATCCGTGTACAAATTACAAGCTTTTGAAGATCATTTCCGGGTGCAAGAACAAGTGTTATCAAGAATATACAAGCCTCACAAGTAATCCCGACTTGGGAAATGCAAGAGAACCCATGTAGCTAGTTTTAGTAACAAGTGCATAAATCACTCAGCATGTGAGTTGAAGCCAGCCATGTGAGTTGAAGGCAACCAACTTTATGTGTCACCATCTCCTCTTCAGGTGGGCATCTCCCCTTCAAGTGGACAAATTTTCTACAACAAGCTACAACATATTATTGAAGCATCTAAAGAAGGCACAAAAACCTTTTATGAAAGAGTCTAGAATATCTTTGGCATCAAGCAAATGCCTTAGCCATCAAGCCATGCATTCACTACAAGCCTTTAATTTGTCAATAAATAAGACCCATGGGGTCACATACTTTAATATGCCACTTTAATTCACTTCTCATAACCAATTTCACCATCAATAAACTCTCTCCCCTTGTCCAAAATAGCATTCCCGGATTTGAGCAAGGTGGTGCAAGAAAAGTCACTTTTGGAGTCCAAAAAACAAAGTTAACATCACAAAACTCTTAGGGATCATTACCGTAATCATTAGCACTATATTTTCACTTTGTAAGACTCTTTATGACTTCTAAGACTATTATTTCTGAGTTTATGTCAATTTTTTTACATAAGTGGCTAGTTTCATTTTACACTTGTTAAGATGATGTTTGTGGTATGAAGATGTGGTTGTGATTGTGATTTACGTTTTAATTCAATTTCAAGATTTTCCTTTGAACCATTGGTACTTATGTATCATGTGACATTGGTTGTCAAAACTTAATTTATTGTTAACGATTTCATAGGTCAAAAGGGTTATTTTCTAACAACAAGTCATAGTCGGTTAGTCTCCATATCGAAAGTTTGTGATAATGATGGTACACTGATTTTTGACAAGCTCATTCATCATTTTGTAGAATCTCAAGTAGTAACAGTCAAGTGATTCACCATCTTGGAAAGTGAACTTCCCGAACTCCCAAAGTAGATTAGTCTCGAGATCTTGAACATTGATCGATTCACCTTCCTTCAATCGATGAATTGCATTCCACATTTCCATTGCATTAGGACATGCATCAACCGTGAAATAGATATCGTTATCAATCTCAGTGAGTATGTAGTTCACAACATCAACTTTAGCTTGGAGAAGTTTCTTTTTCTCAGGAGGACATGTATCGAAGTTCTCCATTGCTCTTATAGTTGATGTAGTACCAAATGCATTCGTTGTGGTATTCGGTCTGAATTTAAAGACGGGAGGTGCATTTTCAAGGCAATGACGAAGAGTAGTTCGGTTCTCTTTTGTGTCTAGAAATCTCAGGAAACGAGATCTCCACCGAATGTAGAAACCGGCTGTCAGCACTGGTGGATTACCGTTGCCAACTTGTTCCAGACAAACTTGATTATAAGCAGCACTGTTGTTGTTCGATGTGGTTAATGGTTGTGAATGGATTACAGATCTTAGTAGATTTGTTGTGATGAGGTGTGATTGAAATTCCGAAACGTTCCGATATTCTTCAGTCCAAAAATAAATTCCTTAGTCCGATATAACGGTAGACCGAAATTTTTTTGTATTACCATTCTTTTTTGTAAACTATGTTCCGAAACTAGGTTAGATATATGCTAAGTCCAAAAATATTTCAAACAAAAATCTCGCAATAAGTCTTCAATAATCTCGCGATGTGAAGATGAAGATTTCAGAATATGTTGAAGAAGATTTCGCAATGTGAAGATGAAGATTTCGGAATATGTTGATGAAGAATTCGGAATAAGTCCAATAATTTCGGAATCCGTAACCAAGATTTCGGAATATGGATATTGCGAAATTACAAAGATTTCGCAATGTGTATATTGCGAAATTATCAAAGATTTCAGAATATATATTCTGAAAATATACCAAGAATTCGCAATAAGCAAGATTTCGCAATATTACCAAGATTTCGCAATAATCAAGATTTCGCAATATTACCAAGATTTCGTAATAAGTGTCCAAATTTCACAATAAGCAAAATTTAGGAATAACTGACTAAATTTCGCAATATTATTGCGAAATTATACTTATCTCGGATGAAAAGTACAAACTTTCGAGTTTTAGCACCAAGATCAAGCCAAACGACCAAAATTTTTGTGTTTTTACCCAAACTAAATATCCCAAATCACTACACTACTATGTAGATGATTTGTATAACAATCTAAAACACAAAAACATAAAAATTTTGAAGATTCGAGCTAGTTAAACCTTAAAAACCCACGAAATCTATCTAAAGCAACCACACAATATTCAATCACCTATCTACTATATTCTCTTGATACCAAATGTTAATCCTAAATCAATCCATAACACAAATCATATGATAGAAATAGAGAAAAGTTAGAGAGAGAAAGTAGAGAGTGATGGAAGGTTAACAATATTAACTATGTGAAAATAATGAACCAACACCCTCTTCCACACATGGAAGAGGGTTTATTTACACATGAGCTTGATGGGCTCATGAGCTTTGTTCTTGGGCCGGGCTTGGCTTACACTTGGGCATAAAGCCCCTAAATTAAACAATATTAGCTTAAAGTCTAAGCCATGTTATCCCGACTAACCTACTACAATAAAAGACCATTAACAAATAAGATGACCTATTACATTCTTGTTCGGCTATATAAAATACAGGGTTAACAAAACGAAAACTGGAAAACATGAATGCAACATGAAAACATGATGAATTGTAACCAAAAAAATCGAAAAATCTTCTTTCTATAGTTGTCATCGTTCTTTTGTTATTGATGATAATGTTCATGGTCATTTTATTGCCGATGTCGAGATTCATCAACATGAGTTGTATAGTCAATTTGATCGTTATGAATGTCTCTTTTGGAGAACTGGAAGTGTGGAAACTTAAGGTATAAAAAATTAACGGTTATAGCATCTGTTTCGTTCTTTGTTTTGTTTTTTCTTCTAATTAATGATTTAATGTAGGTAAATGATCTTTTGCAAGTTTTGGGGGGAAAGTATGCAAATTGAATATTGGTTATTCACTAGAGAAAAAGAAGAGATTGTGAAGGTTGGAGTGACAAACGAATGCAGTCGGGTCGGAGTGAAGGAAAACGTAAGTTATCTATATGCAGGCTGGAAAATTGTGTTGCTTATACGTGTTAAACAAGGCATGTTGTTGGCTGTCATTAAGAGACTAGCGGAATAACAACTGAGAATCCGGCATCCAAAAATGTTCGGAGTGAAGGTAACTAGAAGTTTTGGAATTTTGTTTTTCCCAGTTGCTTTTCCTAAAATGTTTTACCAATAATTTATTGTCTTTTGTGCTTTGTTTAATATTTTCCAATCACATATGCAACATCATGGTATATAGATATTGGTGATTGTCGATCGTCGTACGACATATATAAACCCAAGTTTTTTATTGCGAGTGGTCTAAGGGATAATCTAGAGACACAAAAGTAGATAATGACAAGTGATGCGGAGGTGGAAAGGCTGTCTTGCAGGAAGAAAGAGATCCGCCAAATTACATTAAGTAGGAACCCAACACACCAAAAAGTAGCCCTCTCCATTTCATCCACCAGAGTATACTCCAGCAAATCAACACAACAGATAGCATCAATCGAGCTTTTCAATACCTTTAACTCAGTAATGTAACCATCCTTCCCAATGACACACAACCTCAACTCACAAGACAACCTGCCCCCACCAACGTATATCTTCAGCATTTTCCCTATCCAAAATCACCAGAAGTTGATCCTTATCAAGTGTTGACGTGGCAAGCTGTGAAAATTCTTTAAGAACTAGTAAAACCACCATGTAAACAAGTATTAAAAGTTATGGTGATATGAAAAGATATCACATCCAACTGCAAAGAAAACATAACTTATATACATAAAGACTTAAACACACCTTATTATGAGAGAAGAAGCTAGCTAACCGACGGACACCAAAGTAATCCACCTATCCAAATTAGCAAAATAAACGATGCCACATTCATACCCTTGAACATAAAACAAATGGCTACAAATGTACTCCTAGGGTATACGTTGTGGACTCATTAGCATACATCCAAAAGTGCGTCTAGAAATCATATGCCTCTTTATTTTGGAAAGGAAAACTATAAATTGTATTAGACGACTAATAATAAGTCGATTACACTTATCAAAAACCAACAATTAGAGCATATATGTCGACTACTGGACCATATATTGTGTAACACTAATTCTTTGTCAAGCTAGATTTTAAACGAAGTCACAATGGGTCAAAAAGGAAAAAAAATGTCCGATCTTTAAAGTTGACTTCGAGAAGGCATTTGACTCTTTAATTGGGATTTCCTTGATTCAATTATGCTACATATGGGTTTTGGTGCTGTTTGGCGTAAATGGATTTGAGGGTGTTTAAAATCAGTTTTAACTTTGGTTTTAATAAATGGTTGTTCGTCAAAGGAATTTCAATTAAAAAGAGGGGTTAGAAAAGGTGACACTTTATCTCAATTTCTGTTTAATATCGTGGCCGAAGGATCGCATGTTGCCAAGTTAGAAGCTATGGGTAAAGGTAGATTTAATGGTATTGAGATTCCAAAATCGGGGCTTTCTCTTTCTTATCTTCAGTTTGTAGATTATCTTATTTTTATGGGCAAATGGTCTCATGTTAATGCCCAAAACCTAATACGAATTCTTAAATGTTTTTATTTTTCTTCTAGGCTGAAAATTAACTTGAAGAAAAGTAAACTCTTTGGTGTTGGAGTTTCATGGAATGAAGTGTCTTCTTTAGCCAGAAAACTTGTATGCGAGCCATTGTCATTTCCTTTCACTTATTTAGGCCTTCCCATTGGAGCTTCCAAGTTGAGATCAATTCATTGGCAACCAATTATTGATCGATTTAGTGAAATGTTATCTTTTTGGAAAGAAAAAAATATTTCTTTCAAAGGCCGCCTAACTTTAGTCAAATCAGTGTCAGTGTTATGAAGTCTTCATTTGTACTGTATTTCACTTTTTAAAGCCCTTTTGAAAGTAATGAATGTCTTGGAAGGAATTAGAAGACATTTTTTGTTTTAGGTGGTGCTCATGGCGATTCTCATAAAATCTCTGGATTGAATGGGATAAGGTTCTCTTGTCTTCTAAATAAGGTGTGCTAAATATTGGAAGTCTTAAATCTCTCAATTGGTCAATTTTGGCTAAATGCTGGTGGCGATTCAAAACCGAAAAGGATTCCCTGTGGAAGAAAGTTGTTTGTTCTTTTCATGGTTCTGGTGGAAATATAAATGTTGTTAATTATTTTGGCTCGTCTAGTGTGTAGGCATAGATAGTATCTATCGGGAAGGAATTTGAAAAACTTGATATACCTTTTTCTTCTTTTCATAAACAGATTAGCTCGGGTAACAATACTAGATTTTGGACTGAAACTTAGAGCGGTAACATATCTTAGTGTGAAAAATATGTGTGCCTTTTTGCTTTAGAAACAAACCAAAATTGTCAAGTGAATCAAAAGCTAGTGGGTTTTGATTCTTGTCATTCGCGGGTCCTTTGGATGTGGCGCAGGCCACTCAAGTCAAGCAGGAAAGAATGTGACTTTAATGATCTTCAACATAAAATCTTAAGTATTTACGAATCCAGATTCTTTGTGTTGGTCACTTCATCCATCAGGTCACTCCATCAGTGTTGGTCACTTCATCCATCACTTCAATTCTCCGTTTATGTTATTCGAGAAATTATTGATTCCAAGCTGTTGGAGCAATTAGGTACCAAGATTCATTGGAATAATGTGGTTCCTAGTAAAATCAATATTTTAGCATGGAGAATTCGAAATTATAAACTGCATACGAGATCAAATATTGATAAAAGAGGGATTGACCTTCCTCTATTATGTGTCCATTATGTGAGGAAAAAATATAAGACGAGGATAATATTTTCGCCTTATGTTCTTTTTTTCGGAATATTTAGTATTTGATTCGTAAGTGGTTGATGAGATCCCTCTTGGTAGTGCTTTGAATGTTCTTGAGATGGCCGATAACGACGATTTAAATTTGAGCGAGAAAAAAAGTTCTTTTTTCGATGTTGTGGTTCTATGTGCTATATGGTGGATTTGGAGGGCTTGAAATCTTCTTGTTTTTCAGGCGGTTAAAGTTAATACAATGAATATAGTTGACGACATTATTGTGACTTCTTATCTTTGGGTTACAAATAGAGCTAAGCGTTGTAGTATTTCTTGGGTAGATTGGTGTTGCTATCCGAGTATGCTTTGTATTCAACTGTAATTGTAGTATGTTATTGTTTTATCCATGCTAGCTTCTTACTAGCATGTGATTTTTTTATATATCTTCGCCGTTAAAAAAAGATATTAATAATAATAATTGAGAGAGACATGACCTATGTTTTTGCAAGTAAAAAGCAAATAACACCCGTCGGAGCGAAGCGCGGGCTTCCTTACTTGTTAATCTAATTATTATTAATATTATTACACTTCAATATATTTAAGATTGTTAAGAATAATCTGAGATCTACACTTAAATTTTTATTGTAATGTGCAAAAGTCATAATAATATTATACGAATAAAAGTACATGAGCCTATAAGGTCATGGGAAGAGATCCCCCACACACCAATATTTAACAAAGGCTTCATGGATAAATCCCCACCCTCCATCTCTAAATGATCTAACGGTTGAGATTAAAACCCCCCTTTCTTATAACTTGCCTTCATTTAATAAAAAAAAAAAAAAAAAACGTAAACAACCTTTCTTATGGATCCCGATGACCCCCACCGGCGACCACCCCAACAACCTGCACCTAATCGCCGACCACCCCAACAACCTCATCTCCCACCTTTTTCCGGCGACCACCACAACAACCCCACCTTCTTCCCGCGACCACCACAACAACCCCACCTTCTTCCTGCGTCATCCACACCAACCCACCTTTTTCCGGCGGCCTTTACCGTAAACAACCTTTTTCCGGCAGCCCCCACAAGAATCCATTATTTTACAGCAAGACCCACACCAAACCATCGTTTCCCAGCTACTTCTACAACCCCACACCTTCCCCAGCGAGTTCCACAACGTATCCACCATTTTCCGACGACTTCAATACAAAACCCACGTTTTTGGCGCCCTGCACAACAAACCCAACAATTCCCAGCAAATAACAACCCTTTCCCGTCGATTTATACAACAAACAACACTTTTACGGCCAACTCCACAACAAACATCCAACTTCCGGCGACCTCCACAACAAATGACCATCTCGCAGTGACTTCCACGACCTCCACATCAAGTGACAATGTAGAAGTTGCTGATGATGCTAGCAAAAATGTAGAAGTTGCTGATGATGTTGGCGAAAATGTAGAAGTTGCTGATGATGTTAGCGAAAATGTAGAAGTTGCTGATGCTAATGAAGAAGATGCTGATGAGGAAGCTGAAAATGTAGTTGCTGATGATGTTGATGTTATTGAAAATGTAGAAGCCAATTCAGGTAATAACTTTGTACCAGAAATAGATATGTTACTGAAAATGTGGTTGCTGATGCACACTGACTCATGCATGAGTCACACTGACTCATGCATGAGTCACACTGACTCATGCATGAGTCACACTGACTCATGCATGAGTCACACTGACTCATGCATGAGTCACACTGACTCATGCATGAGTCACTCTGACTCATGCATGAGTCATATATGACTCATACAATTCCTGAACTTTTCTTTTATTGGATTGTGAAACAGATGCTCATAATTCACCAAAACCTACTTTATACATTCATTTTGAGTCACCCGGAGGATCGACATATTGGGAACCAAATGTTGATGATCAGTACGTGCCTCTTGAGGATAAAGAATTTAAAACGATAGAGGAGAGTATTGAGTTTTATGAAGCTTATGCTGAAAAAGCGGGATTTGAAGTTAAAAAATACACACAAAAAAGAAATAGAAGTGGTGAAGTAAAAAGTAAATACATCACGTGTAACCGACATGGGAATATAAAAGATATAAATATCAACACATTGGTTAGTAGTGGAAAACAAACTAGGCACACAAGGCACCGTATAACAGGTTGCATGGCGCAAATAAAAGTTGATTTAGATTATGTCCGGAAAAAGTATGTTGTGACTAAGTTTGTTGCTAAGCACAATCATCCCATGATTCCTAAAGAATATAAGCATCTAACGAAGAAACAAAGAAAGATGACTCAAACAGAAAGGTTGTTTGTAGTCAGAGCTTCAACAATGAAACTTGGCGCAACAAAGGCACATACCTTGTTATCTGGCATCAAAGGCGGATCTCAGTATGTTCATGGAACTAGTGATGATTTTAAGAATCACATGAGGGATGTTAATGCAATTATAGGAGAAAGTGATGCACAAATGCTTATTAACAAGATGGAAAATAGGATGAAGTATGTTCCGGGATTTACATTTCAGTATATGATTGAAGATAGCGTATTAGTTGCGATGTTTTGGGCAGATGAAGTTGATAAACGCAACTATGAGGAGTTTGGAGATGTTATATCTTTTGATGCAACTTTTAGAACAAATAAGTAAGTTGTCTGTTACACATAAATCACATGTGACTCATACATGAGTTACAGTGACTCATACATGAGTCACAGTGACTCATGTATACAAAAAACAGTGACTCATTCATGAGTCATAGTATGAAATATTATATCTTTTTAATGTATCTGTTTTGCAGGTATGACATGGTTTTTGTACCATTCACTGGGATAGATAACCATAGAAAGTGCGTCAACGTTGGCTCTGGATTGCTTTTAAGAGAAGATACAGAAGCTTATACGTGGCTACTAACATCATTCATGACAGCTCACAAAAAACAACCAAAAATGATCGTAACGGATCAAGATGGGGCAATGAAACGAGCAATTGAAGCGGTTTTGAAAGAATCTAAGCATAGATTGTGCATGTGGCATATCTTGCAAAAAATTCCAGCAAAGGTACTGATTGTTTGATATTTATCAGATAACTCATACATGAATTATAAATATACATGACTCATGCATGAGTCACATGACTCATGCATGAGTCACATGACTCATGCATGAGTCAGTGCGAATACATGATATCAAAATATCTTAACATTGATACATTCTTCATTTTCAGATATGTGAAAAGATTTACAAGGAAACTGATTTTAAAGATCGTTTCAACAAACTTGTGTGGAATATGTTCATCGAGCCAGAAGAGTTTCAAAAAAGATGGTTTGAACTTATTGAACGCTTTGGATTGCAAACACACAAGTGGATGACAAAGATGTATGACCTTCGTAACTTGTGGTTGCCGGCTTATTTTATTGACTCACCACTGTTTGGACTAATGAGAACTACTTCAAGATCTGAAAGTGAAAATGCATTCTTTAAGAGTTTCACAAATCATGGGTCAACATTAGTAAATTTCATGATGTGCTTTGAATCGGCAATCGAAAGACAAAGACATAAGCAAGAAGTTTTGGACTTCAAAACATGGGACGCGGCTCCAAATCCTGAAACGAAGTTAAATATCGAAGAACATGCGCGTAAAGTTTATACTAGAACAATTTTTCTCTTGGTTCAAGCTGAAATCGTAGAATCAATTTGGTCATGCCAAATACAAGAATTTAAGACGGAAGAGGGTATTGAGACGGTTAAGGTTCGAGACACGAGAGCGGGTCCTTATAGAACACTGTATACAGAAGAAGGAAAAGAGATGGTTGTACAGGAAGAAGACAAAGTAATAACGTACAAGGTTAGTGAAAACATTTAACTGATACATGAATGACTCATGCATGAGTCACATTGTGACTCATGCATGAGTCACATGACTCATGCATGAGTCACATGACTCATGCATGAGTCACACTGACTCATGCATGAGTCAATGTGACTCATATGTGTTATGCTCACTTATTAATATGTTTCATGTTTATGTTTAAGGTTCTCCGTAATCCTGGAGATGGATCCGTTGAGTGTACGTGTCGGCATTTTATGCGATATGGTTTTCTTTGTCGCCACATATTCTGTGTTTTGAAGAACCGTGATATTGAAGAAATTCTGGAGAATTACATTTTAAGGCGTTGGAGAAGGGATTTGATACCGCTTTCATTAAGAAGAAACACAAACAGATACGGAGAGAAGAACGAAACAATTCAGAAACTAACAAATGAGGCTAACTTCCATGTAGACGAATGCTTGTTTTGGTTGAGTAAAGATGCAGAAAAGTTGGCGGAATATGTGCAAAATCTGGATAAAATAAAGAAAGAATATCAAGTTTTAGTGCCTAAGCCCCCTTCAAAGAAAACAAAGGACGTTATTGAAGATATATATGCAATTGAGGAACCAAAGAAAAATATTATTAAAAATCCAACTGGGGCTAGGCTCAAAGGCGGTCGTAGAGGAGCGCGTATAAAAAGTGCAAGAGAAATAGCTATGAAGGCTAAAAAGAAACAGCCTCGTGCGTGTGGTTACTGTAAACAGAAGACAAATGAGCATACAAAAATGACATGTCCACTAAATCCATACTATATCGCAAAACTAGCGAAGATCGCTGCAGCTGCTGAAAAACAAGCACAAAAAACAGGAGAATCAAGTACAAGTATTTGAATATCTGTTTTAAATTTTCTATTTTTCTTTTATTGAACTTTTGAAAACCAGTGTAGAATATCTGATTATGCTATGAATATGATGACTCCTATATTAGTACTCTTGAAATATCTGTGTATTGAAATATTTATGTTTTTAAATATCAAGTCACGTGACTCATGCATGAGTCATGTGACTCATGCATGAGTCATGTGACTCATGCATGAGTCATGTGACTCATGCATGAGTCATGTGACTCATGCATGAGTCATGTGACTCATGAATGAGTTAAATGGCAAAAATGAAACATGTACTACTATGACTCATGTATACGAGATAACTCTTGCAACACTTGCAAAAGACATACCTAAAATCATGCCGATACCGCAAGAAATCCTTATACGAGATAACTGTTGCAACTCTTTTGAGGCATGCATGAGTCACATGACTTGCATGAGTCATGTGAACACATACAAACATATATTACTATGACACATGCAAGTCATGTGACTCATGCATGCAAGTCACATGACTCATGCAAGTCACATGACACATGCATGAGTCAGGCGACACATGTATGAGTCAGGCGACACATGCATGAGTCACATGACTCATGCATGAGTCATGTGACAAATATAAAACATATATCAACACATATTCATAAACACTTATACATAGTCACTGTATGAGTAACAAACGGTTTTATATGTGTTACTAAAACACGGAACAATATTGCACGTCTTGTAACAAACAAGGTTATTCAAAATCAAACTTCAAATTTCGTTCGAAAAAGTCAAGTACGACTGATATCAGAATTAAGAATTACTTAATATCATAAAGTATTACAAAATAGATCAAGATTTCTAGACAGCTGGTTTCTTCTTGGTAGCTTTCTTCTTGGTAACTAGTTTCTCGGTTACTGTTGCATCAACATTTGCCTTCTCGGTTACTGCTTGACCGGCTGCTGGCTTCACGGCTGCTGGCTCCTCAGTTACTGCTTCACCGGCTGGTTGCTCAACTGCTGGCTTCTTGGCTGTAGGTTTCTTGGCTGGTTGCTCAACTGCTGGCTTCTCGGCTGTAGGTTTCTTGGCTGGTTGCTCAACTGCTGGCTTCTTGGCTGTAGGTTTCTTGGCTGGTTGCTCAGCTGCTGGCTTCTCGGCTGTAGGTTTCTTGGCTGGTTGCTCAACTGCTGGCTTCTTGGCTGTAGGTTTCTTGGCTGGTTGCTCAACTGCTGGCTTCTCGGCTGTAGGTTTCTTGGCTGGTTGCTCAACTGCTGGCTTCTCGGCCGCTGCCTTCTCGGTTACATCTTCTTTCTGGGCTGCATGTCTCTCGGCAATTATAAGAGGATCACGCACATCCCTGTTATTGATCGCATTCAAAATAATCGAGATCCTTTCTTTCTCATCATGTTCCATCTCAAATTTGTAAGCCAAATCAAACACTTTCTGCCTTTCAGCATTGAGCTCGTGCAACAAAATTTTTGTTGCAAACCTGTACCTCAAGCGCTTCAAAAGAGTTTCCTGTATGCTCGACTCTTCTACCAAACCAACATCCCATTCTTCAGGAGCAACACCCTTATAAGACTCCAAATGTACCATCGCAAAGACACCACAATCCACTTGGTTAACCTTAGTAGTCCATTTCAAACGCGGATTGCGTCCTTTGAGCTTAGAAACAGTACTGTGCTTCGGATGATTAACTTCTTTGAGATATCTGGCGAATAACTTTTTCTACAAAACAAACAATTTAGGGGGGAACATGTTATTTACAATGCATGAGTCAGGCGACACATGCATGAGTCAGGCGACACATGCATGAGTCAGGCGACACATGCATGAGTCAGGCGACACATGCATGAGTCAGGCGACACATGCATGAGTCAGGCGACACATGCATGAGTCAGGCGACACATGCATGAGTCAGGCGACACATGCATGAGTCAGGCGACACATGCATGAGTTAAGTTGAAAACAAATAAAACAATAATGACAATAATCAAGTATACAACTTACCAAAGGATCACAGACTCGTTTGTACTTCGGTGCATTTGGATTTCCAACATGAATGTTATCAAGTATAATCATTGATGAAGGTTTGTTGAGGCAGAAAACAACAACAAAGAAATGGTTTGAAGCACAGATTGGAAAGAAAACCTAGTTTAACCAAAAAAAAGTATTAAATGTAAATTAAAAATGATGAAAAGTTGATGCTTATATATTTAAAAAAGAACGTAAAATTACCAATTCAGTATCGGATAAGGAAAGTGAAGCAGCATCATTTTTGAAATACGTAGAAATGACATCTGAAAACAAGTTATACTGTTCACCATCAGACATTGTTTTGTCTATCATTCCTTGTACCTGCGTTTAACAAAAATACAGTATTACAAAAAAATAATAATAATTATTGAAAATCTAAAAGATATATATCATGTGAAACTTACAATACATCCAGTTGGCATAAAAACTCTTCTTGGTTCTGGATTCTCTTTCCGTGACTCCTCAAAATTTAAAATGGTAACCAAACAATCAACAACACTTGCATCTAACCACAACCCTGGTGTCAATGTTTCCAAATTTACTCGAACAACTGATAATACATAACCATACACAGGCTCTGCTCGGAAAATGGTTTCACTAGACATTAAAAAAAAAGGAAAACAATCAGAATAAATCATGTGATATTCTAAAAACATGAAGTTTACAAAAAGAAAAAGAAATAAAATATGCTTACTATTTTTCTTCTTCCATCGCAAATAAAGAATTACCCAAAACAAACTCAACCCTTTGAAGCTTACTCGTATCACAACACTGATGCATAAAAGGGGAAGGCAAGTATCGAATCCGCTTAGCAATCTGTTTCCGTGCAGCCACCTGGTTAGGAGTGCTAGGACGCACAGCATCGTCATTAACTGGCTCATCTTCAATAACTGGCTCATCTTCAATAACTGCCTCATGATCCCGAGGCCCAAAATACGCATCCTCCTGAAATATTACAAAAACTTTAATACTGAATCACATAATGTTAGTGACTTATACATGAGTCACACTGACTCACATAATGTTAGTGACTTATACATGAGTCAGGCAACTCATGTATGAGTCAGGCAACTCATGGACTCATGTAGACTATTGCATGAGTCATGTGATGAGAAGCCAACTTATTAAAAAGCTTAAAACTAACAAGGATATAACAGAGTACATTAAGATATATGTCAACAAGAAGATCCATCACCTCTGCATACCAATCAATGTTCTCATCAATCCACCTATCATCAAGTATTATATTTTCATTACCAACATCTTCGTTACCAGCAGGTTTAACGGCAATATCTATCGAAATAGAATCGCCAAAAACTCCTTTATATCTATCATACAACACTAGAACATCTTCATCATGTGGAAACTGTGTGTTGGCATTCTTCAACATGGTTTCAAGTTCAATTTTTTCTCTAGATATAAGAGAAAGCTTTTCTTCAACATCCTTCAACATTTTCTGTATATAAAATGAAAATTCATAAATGTTCAAATGTACAAGTGTTTAAAAAACACTTGCAAATTTATATGAAACATGCATGAGTCAAGTGACACATGCATGAGTCAAGTGACTCATGCATGAGTCAAGTGACTCATGCATGAGTCAAGTGACACATGCATGAGTCAGGCGACACATGCATGAGTCAAGTGACACATGCATGAGTCAGGCAACACATGCATGAGTCAGGCTGTCGCATAAAAATAAAAACATAAAAATAAGCTAATACTAACCATTTTTTCTGTAGGAGGCACACTATCAGGCTTCGGACTCGCAACACTAGCAGGCTTAGGAGTCCCAACACTAGCAGGCTTTGCAGTCCCAACACTATCAGGCTTTGAAACAAAACCCTCACTTTGTTTCGCTTCAGACGGAGTCCATTCTCCATACAATTCCAATTTGCCCATAAGATCGTCATTTAACTCAACAGTTTGGCGGCTAATCATGAGTCTTGTGTTCCAACTTTGAATAGCTGGCCTCAACCGAATAACTGGAACCCGCTCACACTTGGTAGCATCTAAATACAGAAGCTGTAAACAAAAAAACATGTTTGTTATCTGAAAAACATATATGTTATATATAATTAAATCAGAAAACATAAAAAACAGATTAATGCACTTACAATCAGAAAACACAATGGTCCGTTGTAGTAGCCATTCAAAGTCGTTGGTAGTTTACTTGTTTCAAGACACCTATGAATGTACCCACACCAATCAATGTTCTTAACATCTGTATCTTCACGAATTCGGCGAACAGCAATCAAACTTGGGTAAGCATTCATTGTTTCACCTTTCCCAAAAACCAACGCAAAAAGTTCAAGAAAGTTGACTTTAAACATAAAGTCAATTTTATGCGCTTCAATCACCTTCAACGCGATATCAGCTGGACCGACTTTTCTCAACTTCCTTGGCTCAAACTGTTTAATCCATGTCCTAACAAACTCATCATCCATCTCTCTTTCAGGTAAATCATAAATGCTAGTACCACCAAAAGGAAGTCCTAGAATATCTTTTACTGTCTGAGGTGTGACATGAATATTACCATTTGTAAGCTCCAGATTGTAGGTTTCTGGTTTAAACTTCTTAACCACATACCTAGCCAAAATACTAGGTAATTTTTCTATCTTGCGAATACACAATGAACCAAGACCCATCTCCTCCATGAATTCTTCTATACCCGCAACATTAGCATCACGGACACATTCAAAAAAGGAAGAAGGTACATTCCTACAAAATAGAGGCTTTTCATCCTCCTCCCCCTCCTTCATCTTCTTTGAAGGCTTTTCATCATCCTCCTCCTTTTTAACAGACTTGCGCTTCTTAGAAGGGCCGAACTCTTTTTTAACCTCCTTTTTCACTTCCTGTTTAACATTCCTTTTATCCTCCTTTTTCACTTCCTTTTTCACAGTCTGTTTTTTAGGAGGCTTTACGTCCTCTTTCACTTCCTTTTTAACATCTTGTTTCTTAGAAGGTTTTGTTTTAACCTTTTCTGCTAGCTCCTTCTTAAGATTTAACGTAGGCTTAAAATTAGATCTTGACCTCTTGCCAATCCTTTTAGGAATAATAACCTCTTCCTCACTTGTCTCCTCATCACTCCCACTCCCATCATCCGACCCCTGTTGACTGTCTACTTTCTCATCCTCATCATCACTATCGCCGTCACCGTCACCCCCATCCCCACTCTCATCCTCACCATCACTCTCACCGTTACCATCACCCCCACTCTCACCGTTACCATCACCCCCACTCTCACCGTTACCATCACCCCCACTCTCACCGTTACCATCACCCCCACTCTCACCGTTACTATCACCCCCACTCTCACCGTCACCTGCACCGTTACCATCACCCCCACTCTCATCCTCACTCTCACTCTCACTGCCACAACCATTACCACTTTCTTTAAGAACGGTCAAAACCTTCGCAGCAACATCCACATCAGCCTCTTTTAACTGCGCAACATCCACATCAGTTTTTTTTACCTGCGCAACATCCACATCAGCCTGAGAATCCACATAAAAATCATATAAACATATATCAACTGCTAAAAACACTTTTACCTGCGCAGCTTCCAAATCAGTCACTTTTAGACGCTTACTTGAAGGCTCGGGAGAAGGTTTTGGCATAACAACAAAGTCAGTTGTAACACTTGAAGGTTTACGTTTAACAAGCTCAAATTTAGGAAGATTTCTATTTGTATGAGGTAGATTAGCTTTTGGAAATAGATTTTTAAAAGGTTTATTAGGTAAATGGATTGGAGGTAGATTATTTTTTAGTGGTGAACAAGGTTGTGTATTATATTTTTCTGTTATCTCTGCAACAAACAGATATAAAGAAATAATCAGTAAACAACAAACTCATAAGCAAATAACACATTAGTAAAGTCCCTAATAAGTCAGGCGACACATGCATGAGTCAGGCGACACATGCATGAGTCAGGCGACACATGCATGAGTCAGTCGACACATGCATGAGTCAGTCGACACATGCATGAGTCAGGCGACACATGCATGAGTCACTAATAACTAATAAGTCACTAATAATCACTAGTAAAAGTCCCTAGTAAACTCATGTGTAAGTAAATAATAAGTCCGTAATAAGCAAATAACTCACGTATAAAGTCACTAATAATCACTAGTAAAGTCGCACACATGATCGTTTACAATGTTGTGGTGTTTGCCAGTGTCTAAATAAGGTCTGTATATTTACGGGGTACTGAGATATAGAACTAGGATTTGACTATGAGTTAACGCTTTTTTGTCAATTCCTCTTAAGCTAAAACATGTCTTCATGATGGGCGGCGATACAACTACTTTGACATGAGACACATCTATGTATTAAAATGCAAGTAAATCATAGCTTAGAAAGCGCAACTACAGTCTATGTCCGGACTTTGGTGTGCAGTCGTCGTGCGTGGTAAATCATAGCTTGATCAATAGCTTGATAAACCACGCACTGATGGGCAAATGTTTGTAGCCTGGCAATTGGGCCTATACCGATGTTAATCTAATACAAATACTCAGTTGTATTTCATATACCATCTTAGGCCTATAACATTGAACCAGGTCTGCTCAAGTTCTAAACACTCTATACTAGCATTAGGAAGTCCAACCCAACATAATCTATTTGATTTGATCCATTCACTTTTTGCCTATAAAAAGTTCTGCTTCTAAGTATATCAGCGTAATATTTGTATACACAACGGCAGGGGCTTGTAGTCTCAGTTTAGCGCGACATCTATTGTATACATTTAGTAGTAATGACTCATATATAATCAACAAAACTCATGTGTAAGTAAATAATAAGTCCGTAATAAGCAAATAACTCACGTATAAAGTCACTAATAATCACTAGTAAAGTCCCTAATAAGCAATAAATCATATATAATCAACAAAACTCACGTATAAGTCACTAATAACTCACTAATAAGCAAATAAGTCATGTATAAGTCAATAATAAGTCACTAATAAGTAACTAATAAGCAAATAACTCATGTATGAGTCATGAATAAGCAAATAACTCATGTATAAGTCACAAATAAGCAATAACTCATAAACAATAAACATAAACAATAATTATTAATTCATAACTGATTAATTCATAACTGATTAATTCATAACTGATTAAAAATAAACAATAATTAATCAAAATAAGCAATAATTAATAACTGATTAAAAATAACTAATAATTAATCAACATAATCAATAAACTCATAAGCAAAATAATTAAAAAATTAGGGTTAGGGTTTAAGATCAATACTATCAAAGGCCTTCGAAGTCGCCATCTCCATTTTCTGACGGCCTTCAATACATCTATTAGTCGCAAGATCCATTTCCTCACGGATATCCATCAGAAACTAATTAGGGATTTTGATCGGAATCAATGGAGGTTAATGTAACCGGAATAAATTGTAGATCTAACTCCGGCGATGATAAACGATTTTTCCGGCGGTTGTGTGTTTTAATTAGTGTGTGTGTGTGTGTTCGCGATGTGTGTGTAGAGGGGGTGGGTGTCTGTTTGTTAGTAAAATAGAAATGACGGTTATTAAAATAAAAAGAGGGAGTGGGGAGTATTTTTTGTTTTAATTTGGGCCTTTGGATGATAAATAGATTGGATGGTGGGGATTAGTCCATGAGGACTTTGCAAATATTAGGGACTTTATAGAACTTTTGGCATAAGGTCATACATTTATATAATAAGATTAAGGGGTGAGGTTATTTTCAGAACCAAAAAAATGTACAGAACTGCAAGAACCATATTTTTACTTCTAATAATACACAATGTACATCATATCGATGCACAATGGCAGTTTCGTAAATAAATGATAAACTTTTTGATAGAAAAGTTAAATATCAAGGGCAAAATTGGTATCCCAAAATTTTCATAAAAATGTAACTGAAAAATAGCAGTTTCACAAATCACGAGTAGTTAATATCAAACAATAAGTAAAAAAGCCTACTCTTATGCTAATCGAACCTACCTACTCGTCACTTTCTCTATAAAAACACATGTATCTTAAAAATTCAGTCCACTTGTTGATAATAACCACAATTATTAGGGTTCCTTAAAACATAAAATCGCACATTTGCACTAAAGATAAACCTCCATAGAGATCGTTATTATGGACACATGGAAGGTATGACCCTATTTTTGTGATAATACTCTTTTATTTTTCGAATAAACATGTAAATCGGTTTTATAATTGTGTTAATTCGTGTCATGATAATGCTAGAAACTTGAAAGTTACATCTTGTGTATCTATGTTATATAGGTAGTCTACGGCATATTTATTGTGTTTATTAACAAAGAGTTTGTATTTTTTGTAATTGTTTTAATAAGTAAGATGCGAATTGATATATATGCATGGTGTGTTTTGGGTTATTTGTATCAGATTTGAGCTTTTTTCACTTTTATTTTCGTAATAATTAAAGGTTGATTCTTATCAGGCAAACAAGATGAGTGATGTTAGGTGTGCACTTGTGCACACGTACATAAAACTGCTTATAATCATGTATATTTGCATGTTAGAATTGGTGGTTGATTGTGATTACCATGTACGAAAAATCTTGTGTTTTTTTCTCAATGTTATGAATCAAACGACCTCTCTCTTTTACCTTTTGCTCAGTGTTGTGAATCATGAATATTTGATGCTCTATGTGTTCTTGTTAATTACATGCAGTTATTGAAGATGTTGTGCACAAATAATTAAAGATTATATATCTCCAATTCCTTTTGATTGCAACTAACAATGATAATCATCTTATCCATCTTACAATAACTATTGTGCTTTAAACTTCTTTCATTACTTGTTTTTGTTTTGGTATTGCGTCACAAGTATCGTTCATAATTATTCTTCTTTTCTTAATTTTGGTTTTTATTTGCGTGTTTACAGAACCAATGTTTAGGACAACAAGTTATGTAAAATGATGGATATTCATGTGAGCATACATCCTAGCTAAAATAGCCGATGATGACAACAACGTATGCACATGTGTTTATGCATCTAGGATTTCTACTGCACATGTACATACTGGGACTTCTCAAGCTGATATAGAAGAAATTATCTATGAGTTCATATACTCATAGATGATGTGAATACGTTCTTTAATACACGTAACAGATTTTCAATAATGTAGAACACGAATTGTGTAAATAATTTTTTTCTTTCACTTGCGCAACAATCTTTTGAACCATGTGTATTGGGAATTCCTTCCACAGCTGAAATTATCTAAATAAATTAGGCACATGTACATGAACAACATATTTACTTTCTGGGCATGATGGCTTAAAAACATTAGACCGTAAAAAAATTGATACTGCTTATTTGTAAGTTGTATCTAAACAAGTGTGGAATAATTTAAAAATAACTTAAGGCATGTCATATGCGTTTATGCGTCTCAGTGAACAAACTTTCTTAATCTTGAAGAAAAAGTTAGTGCATGAACAAAATTACACAACTTTTATAGTCAAGAATTTTATAGCCCATGAAATTCAATCCGACTACACATAGTTAAATGAGTAAACAAAGACAATTCAGTAATGTGTGTAAGCAAATGTGCATCTGTAGACCTCGACTCCACGTCTTCTTCAAGTATGAAGATTTGCATTTGCATCATATAGATGTGAGCGTACAGATGGGTCAGTTCATCCTGCAATTCTGCAAATATGATCTTTGTGTTCTTCACATATATGTAAGTGTCGAGTATGCGGATGTGCAGACGATTCAGTTAATCAATCAAATCAGATTATCGTGTATGCATACGTTCATTTCTAGTTCTCATATCGTCGTAACTATATCCAGGTTCATTATCCTTTTAAACACCTAAAAACATCAAACAAGATTCACACGTAATTAATTAAAAATTATAAAAAAGTGTACTAACACAATTACTTATTAAACGAGGTTAGTTGACATTGCAAAATTTAACAGCATTATAAGAATTGATTAGAAGCAAACACAATAAGAAAAATAACAAACTCTTTTTATTTTACATGGAACTGAAAATGGAAAAGGTCACTAAAAATATTTTGAATATCACCATAAGAACATTTGTAATTGACTTGCAGGAACATGCATAGTCATATGGGAGTGCATAATCTATTTCCAAAGGACATACCCCGTATATATTATATGGGAGTGCATTCACCGTGTTCATCATATGAATGTCATAGAAGTGATGTGGAATGCGTATGCATGTGTGCACTAACCTCTCCTTAAGAACGGAGACACAACATATACGTATACATGCTCCAATTTATTTTGTCTTTTTAATCTTCGACAAGTTTCATATGCACAACACCATGTTCATGTTATTCTTGAACCCCAATATAATTTTAAAAGGTGCTCATTAAGTCATTAATTCAAGCTAGCACAACAAAAAACTTGGTGATTTATTTGACCAATATACACATGTATTTGCTTTTTAACATACATAAGATCACCATGTTAAAGCCAAACACATACATAACAAAACTATTAGTAAAACGATTCTTAACCTTACCTGACTTCTCTAATCACTAGGAAAAAAACAATAAAAAAAATCTTATGAAACTTAACAAGCGTTGGTTCAAAATCGACTATTAAAAAACAATTTTTAACCTTATTCATCGAATCAAGTAAAATACTAAAACTAGTTTAAAAAAAAGAACACAAACATAAACAATCTATAACATATAATCGAAAATGAAAGACGAAAACCCAACAAATATCAAATAGAAGATCGAACCTTATATAACTAGTAATCAGTGGTGTGTGTCTTGTTGTTGCCTTTATTATTTTAACGCAAGGATAATCATCATCTCTATTAAGATTTATGTTTGATAAAAATAGGAGTTGAGGAACAAAATGGAACGACGGTTCTAGATTTGAAGAAAAGGCGAGACATTTTTAGAGATAATTATGAAAAAATTTAAATCATTGAAAATTGATATAATACACAATACCTAAAAGGCCCTTCCGAATATTATGCATAAAAAATAAATGATAATTATTAATCTAATTTCTGATTGGTCCTTGCTAGTTCTCGCAGTTCTGTACTTTTTTTTAGTTCTGAAAATAACCTTACACTAAGATTAAGTTTTATTAAACCTGTATAATAAATATATATTTTATATATTGTATGTATTTAGTTTATCAAGAATTAAACATTTAACGATCGTTAACTTATAAGTTAAAAGTTTTAACGGTTAACTAATGGTAAAGCTTTAAACTTTTAGATAATTAGTGTAAATACCATATACATTTAAGTCAAAAAGTAAACATAAGGGGTGTTTGAGTTGGTGTTCAATCTGCCGAAGCAAAATAAAAATGGAACTAAACCACCAGAACAAAAATGCAGTTAACTCTCGACTTGAATCATTTTTGAAAAGTATTTTTAGATTTTTTTTCTCCTTTTAAAGATTTCTAATAACAATTGGAACACCTATCTTTTACATATGATTATATATCATTTGGTTTTATGAACAATGTAATGAATTAATGAATTAGTCTAAAGGAAAAAAATAAAAAGGTTTTTCCGGTGTGTTTTCATCTTAATTAGCTTAAAGCACTAACATTATGTTATGCAGATTTGGCTCTAAAACTCAAATTAGCTGTTAATCCTTTAAATTGCAAATAACATCTACAATACAAATTAACTCATTACACAAATGGCTAAAAACAACATGCTTAAGATAAATGATACACATTCGTTTCATTATAGAAAAGACAATGATAACAACTACAAAGGAGATCCTTTTTTGGGTTGATAAATTAAGTTGTCTGCTGAGACATAAACCTCTGGATTCACATCAATTGATTTGTTAATCACAGAACTCTGGGAAACTTCTAAACGAATATAATCATACATTACTCCAAGAAAGCCATTTAGAGTGTTTGCTTGCGTTAAGTAGATTGAATTTTCTCCACGAGAATGTAGATAGGTTCCAGGTATTTTAATACTGAACAACCTATACAAACTATGTATTTGGTGCCTGGCAATTGCATTGTCTCTACCGATTAGGGGAGTTGAGAATAGAGGGTCTCCATTTAGATCGTTAACACGTACCTACAAATCAATTAGAAACTTTAACGTGATTTTCAAGATTTTATGCAGATATAGATTATGATGATTAAGTACCTGCAATCTGGCAAAATGTGCGGAAGCAAGTGCTAATCTCAATATATAAGTTTCACCCTTGTTGGCATCGTTAAGGCTAAAATTTATCGCCCATGTTGTCTTCTTGAATATGCGCTCACTTGGTCTCTTATGAATGTGCCTTTACGAGCGAGTAATTACTCCATTAACACATGTAAAAGTTTATTAAAAACAGAGAATACCAGATAAACAAATTGTTGGGCAATCACATACCTTGGAACATGGGCAAAGAAAAAATCTTTCCTATAATCACTCTCTCCGACTGTGTACACTAAATCTTTGTCAGGATACAACTCTGTGTACTTATCCCATAATCCATATTGTCTAAACCTGTTCAAAGTTCGGTCCATATTATAATTTCCAATCAAGACATATAAGAATGTGGCATAAACAGAAATATACACGTAAGTAAGGTCTCTTACTCTATATCATACAATAATGCAAGTTTTATAAGTTTATATTTATGAATATATCCCAAGGATCATCAAATTTGTAAATGTTCACAATTAGTAAGGGTACACACCTATTGGGACCATTATGAAGAAATTTGTTGTCATATCTAGGGTTCGGATCAGGAATGAAGAATTCTGCTGCAGAGCGGTCTGGAATGCCGATTTCCCATAAAGTGGGACCATTTCTCGGTGGCTCGTATACCAAATCACCCAAATCGATATGAACACCTGTTAATTTTTTTCCTTGTTAACTATATGTAAGCTTCCTAAAAAAGAAATGAAAATTGGCTAACTATAAATAACAAGAACCTGGAGTAATAGCGATAATTTTGGAAAGCTTATAATCCCCAATAAATCCAGGGACCCAACCATATAAACTGTATTCGCCATTAATTACGTTCCTTATCGTAAAATACCCTTGCTCATTTGCTTCGGTCCAAAATTGGTAGTTCTAGTGAACCAATGAAAGAGTTAGTTGCTTGATCAAATATTAACAACATATGGGTAGAGAAGTTTTCATTTTTGAATTCACCTTAAATTCGGTTTGCCATGATCCTCGGGAACCTGGGGGTGCTAATCCTATGTAAGCACCTTTTGCTGATATGCGACCATCGTTATTGATAAACCTATATATATGCCAACATAAGAATCATTAAAAGGTTAGTAACAGTTGATAACACATTCTTTTAGCCCTTCCTAGTAGTTTACAGTTGTACTTAGCATGTCTAATACCTATCTTGAACTAGCAATCTACCGCTGATAGTACCACGTTGATGAGCATGCTGGTACTCCTTTGAAGCAGGAAAGTTATATGGCCAGCGTTCGACTTCATGAAACATCTTTAAACAGATCTGATCGATTAAAAAGAACCTCATAAAACTTTATCAAAGAACGTTATATTTCAATTAAATTGCATTAATACGTGAGAAAAATTAACCTGTTTTTTGGCATCATTCCAAAGCGTACGCGGGTCTTGATGTTTATCCAAAACAGTATTGAGATATATAAAAATCGGGCCAAGTACTTTTTTCCAGTGCTCATAACCTTGAGTTGATTGGGGAAGAGCTGGTTGTTGCAACATTGGTACGTAGGATTCCGAGAAGAAAGAGGCGGGCGCATCGAAGTTAGAGAAAGGGCTCTCACAGACCCCTTCATCCAATAAAAAGATATGAGATATGGCAGTCTATTGTCCTGGAAAGCTAAAATAACGAGTTCTTAGCAGGATTGTAGTGGTTGGCTTTCATGCAGGTAGCCGTAGCTTGAAGACGAGGGGCGGTGTGGTGTAGAAAGAGAAAGTCTTCAGCCTAGCTCGACTGAAAGGAGAGGAAGCGCCTAAAAGAAAGCCTTTTTTCGATATTTCTTATAGGCCGTAGTACCTATACCCTTAGAAGACAGCTTTCACAGGCTTTTGAGTAAAGAGAAATGGCCTTCTAGCACCTCTCCCGTAGGTCGAGTGGCTTCCTAGATAGGGAGTACGAGCGGTAGTAAATGAGAGATGGTTATTAGTAAGAATGAATCGGCTAAACGCGATTGCTAGCCTCTCCCTTGTGTTGACCTAGGGGCTTGCCTGCAAGTGGCTTCAAACACTCGCTCCAAATTTGATAACCAAACCACTATTATGAGCACTTGAGAACATCTAAAATATGTTTGACATGTTAGAAACCCTACCTACGATCATATGTCATAAATCATTGACAATGAAAAGACGTACAGCGAGTGTCGTAGGTCCAACGTGAGAGGATAATTCAGATTTTATAGGACCGCCTGCCCTAAATTCATTACTTGGTGTAATTTGCCAGAATCCAACCGCAGGATCCATAGATATCCAACCATGGACACGAAGATCCTTTAACTCACACGTATATTGATATTTATCATCAACCTACATATGCATAATGATAGTATAAGTTAGCTTCCTGAATGGATTAGTTAATATATTCCTGGTGTCCCAAAATTATTTTGCAAAAAATATAAAAGAACACGTTTAAGAAGAATGAAAAATCATTATGATGAACCACAAATAAATGTTACCTTTTGAAAGCTTTTAGTTTGTTAGAAATTCACAATGTACACATATTTTGAGACATACAAAAGTATAAAGGTGGAAGATAGAAGGAGTTTAAAATTGCATAGTATCTATTGAAGTCTTTTATTACCTGGCCTTCGAAAAGAGGATCAACAGGATTAACAAGAAGGACTGCCTCGGCATAGTCTAATCTCTCCCCTCTTTCAGGTCTCCGATCATCTGGTGAAGGCATATTCCTTTTTCGATCATCAGATATAGCCATATAATGAAATCTGGACAACGCGAAGTTAATACCTTTGCACATTAAATAATTTTTTTTTGCATCTATATATAAATTAGATCAGGCTAGGTTTTCACTTACTTGTCTTTCCTGAGTTTGAAAGCAACTCTGGATTCGTCGAGACTGAAACCTGGCCATTCTTTTAAATGCTCGAAAATAGCATAAGTGTAAAAGCCGGATGATCCACGAAGCAACACATACCTAATCAATACATCACATTTTGGTCAATTGGCCATTCATACATAAATTTACATAATTAATTATATTTACCTTTTGTCAATTTTAAGAGGGACGACATAGTTTCCTTTTAGGGAAGAATTCCATGTTCTCACAAATGAGAGTTCCACTTGATGTTCAGTTTCTTTTATTACTTTGCAGCTTGTTGCTGTGAGACTGTTATCACATAACTGTTAGGGTATGATACTCAGAGAGTTTCTTGAAAAGTAAAATAATATATATGTACCTATCCATTTTACCCCTTGTGTGATTGTGACTTGAACTACTCCAAACAACATTCCAGTACCTAAAATGAATCCAAAATACAATCAACTTTTAAATACAATCAATTTTCTCATATGTTAGTATTTATTATTAATGACACAAGATAAATTTTTTACCCTTAACTATCATATACTATAAAGATAACGATTGCTTTTAATAGCATAACGTTTCTTGTAATTTGTTTATATACAAAAAAAATTAATTCATACACAACACTTGTAATAGCCACTGCATCATTTTGTATTACTCCATCCGCCCATAATAGATGCCCAGTAAATATTGCTAACTACACTCTCCAGCAATCAAATATGCGATCATATGGTTTTTCCTTACAAAATTCGATAGATTTCATGATCTATTATGTTGAATTTCACGTGAGATATATCTAATTAGTTGAGATCTCTTATAGTCGATTATGAGAAAATTTAAAATTTCTCATCAACTGTATATAACAAAAGAGAAAGAGTATTAAGTAAAGACATTCGTTCAAATTTATACGTATTACTTAGGCGTTCATACTGGCAAGATAAGAAATATAAAATAGATAAATTTTAAGGAAAGAGTATCAACAAATTATAATTAGATAAATAATCATTAATGCAAGTTTTCATACTGGCAAGATAAGAAAAGCAATCATAATAACCATCTATTTATAAAAACTTGACCTTTTTTTTTAGAAAACACATAAATAGCAAGATACACACTTTCTTTGTGTGTGCGCGTGCATGTGTGGGTGATATATAGTTATATACCATAAGATATATATACATATGCAGAAACCTAGATAACTTAACCTAAACCAGCAAAGCTTAAACGAACAAAAAATGGAGATGATATTTGTACCCTCTATTATGTTCTTCATTATGGACCTCTAACAAATTGTCGATCCCTTTATACCGTATACCCACGAGATGTCCTCCTGGATTTGAAAGAGTAACTTGGACTAAGCCATTACTCATTACCACCTGCAATATATATATTTTGTTATATATCAACGTTGTGGAAACCTCTAGTTTCGTAAGAATTCACAATCGAGATAAACAACACGATAAAAGTAATTTTGAAAACTTGTTTTTTTAGTAAAATCTAAGGGAGAAATCCTATCATTCATTACCTAAGATTAAAAAAAAACACGGAAGGACTATTTTTACCAAAATGTCCAAAAGTTGTAAAAAAGCGACGGAAGATTTAAATTGTAAATATGAAAAAATAATTATCACAAGTAATATTTCACTAGTGATTAAAAAATGAAATATCACTAGTGACAAATCAATAAAACATTACTAATGATATTTCATGAACATACTTACTTACTGCTTAATATCATAGTGATATTTCATTGCTTTAGCAATAGTGATATTTTATTGATTTCGCTAGTAAAATATCACTAGTGATAAATCATTATTTCGTCATATTTACAATTTTGATAATTCCGCTCATTTTTACAACTTTTAAACATTTTAGCAAAAATAACCTCTCCGTGTTTTTTTATATTAAGTTAATCTCCACTATTAAATCAAAATAAATGAAAGATAAAAATTTATCTCTTATTTCTAATAAAAAAAATTACAAAATAACTCATCTCTAAAGAACATATATACATTATTTTAATGTAAACCTCATTAACATTAGCAATTAATAAACTTGTCAATTATTAAATGAAATTTGATTTTGAAATATCTTACAATATTTTTTTTAGTAGAAGAGCCCAACAATTTTTAAACTCAATCACCACCAGACTCGTATTAAACTAACAATAAGCTTACATTTATGAATGTTAAGTCGATTTTTGAAGTAATTTAACTAATTATGCAAGATCATTTTTCATACGTGTCTTCCTTCATGGCTTTTTTATTTTTTGTTTTAGTAAAGTAAACTTTCACTTTGCTCTGTATTTATTCATAAGTAACATGAAAAATATATTTTCAAGAAAAAAGAAGAAGCAAAATAACATACGTAATTTTTTCGGAAATGTAGCTTCACCCTCGCACCAGTCATATTTCGAGCTCTTGTCAATGTATCTGGATTGCGAAAATATATACACATCATTACTTTCAAAACGGCTATATGCAAAAATAATAACAAGAGAATACGATTAATACATGTCGAAAATGAGAAAATTAACCTGTCGAAAAAAGGTAGATGCTACAAGCATAGATAACAAAAAAGAGAAAACGAGGATAATACATGTTAGATATGAATTATATTGAACCCAAATTGTATGTGTATGTATGAATTATACACAATTTACTATGTATTTATATACTTGTGTCCACTTTTTGTATGTCTCGTTTCATTGTATTATTCTTTTCTTTTTTCGTTCTAGCCTTTTGTTAGTAGAAGTTTAATAAATAGCTTTGAAAAAATTACTATTTAAACTTGGTACATGTATAATATGTATGTACACATTAAGTACATATGTACAATCAAAATTAGTCAATTAGACATTAATGTCATCATAAATAGTTTTATGTTTAAACTTTACTCCGTATTACATACATATTACTAGCTAATAGACCCTGAAATTCACGGGTATTTTAAATAGATAGACAAAAAAGATATTGTAAATTATAAGGCTAATGGTACGTAAATGTATTATAGTTGTTCCATAATCTTTTTACGTGCAATTTTTTTTTACTTTTATGTGTACTTTACTCGATTTATTGCGTTTTTAAGTATTTTATAACATTTTTTGTGTATTTTATAAGGGACGAAATGGTCATAAAATACATAAAAAGCAATAAAATTGAGTAAATGACACACCTACAAAGAATTATTCCATACCATGTTTATCATGTCACGTTTTCTTTGAAGCTCTCTACATATTTAAAAAGGCTTTTGTTAGTAGAAGTTTTATAAATAGCTTTGAAAAAACTACTGTTTAAACTTGGTACATGTATAATATGTATGCACACATTAAGTACATATGTACAATCAAAACTAGTCACTTAGACATTAATGTCATCATAAGTAGTTTTATGTCTGATACAGTGCTTTTGCTATGGGTTTGCTAAGGTTCAATTTTACTCTCGATATCCTCTCGAATTGATCTCGGTCTTAAGTGGAATGATTGTTCTTGGTTACTAAACAAAAGGGTTTGGTTTTCTAGTCTAATAAAAAGTGGAAATGAAAATTTAAATCAAAGACAATTACTTTAATTATAATTAACTAAGACTTGGTTGGAAATCAAAATCAAAATTAAAATTAAGATTTAAAGTTCAGATTAAAATTAAAGTTAAAATATAAATTGTGAAATATGAGTAAAGAAATAGTAAAACAGCAACTTTAAAAGAAAATTTGATTCGGAACTTTAACCTTGGTTCGGAACTTTCATTCATCCGGAACTTAAGAACTCATTCGGAACTCACTGATTCGGAAGTCTGAAAATTGATTCGGAAGTTTTCTTGGTTCGGAACCTTCCGGATGAAGGGGTTGATTCGAAAGTTTCCGGATGAAGGGGTTGATTCGAAAGTTTCCGGATGAAGGGGTTGGTTCGGAAACTTCCAGATGAAGGTTTGGTTCGGAACTTTTTAAACTTCCGGATGAAGGTACTTGGTTCGGAAGTTTTGAGTTTGATTCGGAACTTTAGCTTCGTTCGGAACTTCTTGCTTGATCCGGAACTTATGCTTGATTCGGAACTTCTGGAAACCCAGAACAGTAGCAGGTAACGAAGAACACGGAAGCAATGTTTAATCCAAAATTCACCAAGTTTTTCACCAAAAACTAAAATAAATCAATCACAAAGCATTTACTAATCATAAACTACTAATCCCATCCATAAAAACACGAATCCCAACAACTTTTGAAGATCAAATCAAGAAAATAAAAACTTAAAAAGTTGAAGGTAAAGATGATGATGAACAAGATAGAATTGAAAGATTAAACAAGAACTTAGTATTGAATGATTGATGTTTTGACAAGATAAAACAAAGATTAAAATTACAAGATTAGAAAAATTAAAGATGAAAATCACCAATCACCCTAGTGGTGATGGTGATGCTACGAAACAGGAAGAAGAAAGAGTGGGGAAAAAGAAAAATAAAAGCTAGCCTCTAAATGTGTGTGAGGGGTTGCCTATTTATAGGTGTTTCTTTTGGTTGGTGAGTAGGCTTTCTCCCGTTCTTCGTGTCTTTTCGTTTTTTCAGAAAAGTTTCCGTTTTCGATTTTGATTCGGGATTTGTCGTCGATTAAATTCAACTCGTCTTTTAATTTCTTCGTTTAATAGACTTGAGTTTCTTCGACTTATATAAATCTTCCATCTTTGGTCCTTTTCTTCGATAAATCTTCGAATAGGCCCAGTGACTTCAAATCTTTCGCATCTCTTGGACAATAGACTTCATCTTTAGTCTTTTTCTTCAGTAAAACCCGTGCAATCCTATGTTTTCTTTAATATTCACCCGGTTGGCTCTGAAAACAAAATAAACACAAAAACCACGCATAATTCCAAACAAATGATATTAAATACGTGTTTTGGTCTCGTTTTAGCCCGAATTAAGTGGTAAAAGGATGTGTGTTTACACACCTATCAAATCCCCTACACTTAACCATTGCCATGCCCTCATGCAATGCTTAGTGATAAAGCAATTTTACACTTTTCTCATAATTAATCAACCTTGGCCTTATTTAAATTCTACTAAACAATAATTAAAGAAATGAAACTTCAAAGGTAGCAAAGGGATAGAAAACCATTTTCACTTTGAAAATAGCTACTTGCAAAGAAATCGATGACTTATATTAGGGCTTTGGTGCTGCGAAGATTTATCATCCTCAAGTTTCACGTTCCCCAAACTAAGCTTAAAAACGAGATCATTGTTATTATAAGTTAGCAATTCAAACACTTACACACATGGCTTAATTAAATGCTTAAACTCCCTTATTCCTAGGTGTATCTCTTATATTTTATTTTTGTCTTAGAATGATCATGAAGATGCATTTTTGGACTTATTTCGATAGTTTATTAGGGCTGAAAGCAAAGTAGGACGATTTAATCAATAGTTAGCTAAAGGACAAAATCTCTTAAAACTGCTTCTCGGGATATCAAAAAGTTCATATCTTGGCATAACTTGGTTCACGATTTGAGACCTTTCTCGGGCCGATATTTGGCATGTACTTCATACTTCATATCTTCGAGAGACGTTCTTGAGATAATGGTCTTCTCATCATAATAGAGTTTCTTCACTTGGAGACTTTTGAGGGGTACTCCAACTTTGTTGA
The DNA here is from genome assembly GCA_025667525.1 of Glebionis coronaria. Taxonomy (NCBI): domain Eukaryota; kingdom Viridiplantae; phylum Streptophyta; class Magnoliopsida; order Asterales; family Asteraceae; genus Glebionis; species Glebionis coronaria. Next base: position 443,100,981 of record CM046879.1, on the reverse strand, counting down.
CCACGACTTCATGATTATTTCTTCAATCTCTAATTGGGATTTTGAGATACAACGATCCGCCTCCTTTTCGGACTTGGATCTATTTATCCTCATACCTTGTTAGGGTCTTTTCGGATAGACTTCTCCATGATCTTTATGGGAGTTGATTGCTTTTCGTCGTGAGTCTTGATCCTTCATATTGACTTTAGGAATAATGCTTTTCACATCACTTGGGATCTTCAGCAATAAAATTGAATCCTCATGCCTTGTTAGGGCCTTTTCGGACTCGCCAATCTTCGCGCCCCGCTTCATAAGTTATGCCTTGGCTATGAACTCTTATCATTACCGAGCAACTTTTAAACGATCTTGGGCTAGAAGCTAAGTAACTTTTCAAATCGTAAGACCTTACTTATTGCAGATAAATTATTAGCAAGTGATAGGAGAATAGGCAAATAATTACACCAAGTGAGCTTGTGCAAGAATACCGACTTATAATTGACTCTATCATTTCTCGTCCTCCACAATTTAAAATCTCAAGTAATGAGACTCGTGGACACTTAGCCTAATAAACCAATTAAGGTATACATGGTTAAGGATACTAGCTAGAATAAACTTGGATAAGTCTATTCGGGTTGAGTCAAAATAAACGCAACGGGCCTAATATGTCAAAGACTTCTAAACTAGCTACACCACTTTATTAAAATTTGACTTTATTGCGGGATATATACATATGAAAGCAACGATAAAAATTTAAAAATTACGACTAAATGGCCAAAGTTAATAAAAAATTTGAAAAATGTTGAAAAATATGATTTTCCGGTTGATTGAAGGCATTTTCATGGAAAAGTCCACTTAAAACTTCGATAGAAGTCCCCCCTACACTTAAGATAAACATTGTCCTCAATGTTTAAGCATGTGGAAAAGGTTCCCCTACACTTATGACATTGTGCACGTTGGTTAACTCAAGTTAAGGAAGAGACGACTAAAGTGATCAATTTCAAATGTGAGTATGAAGAAAATTGAATCACGATAGTTGAGAGATAGAACCGGATTTCGGATAAACACGGGAGCACGGTTCTTCAAAGATTCCAAGAGTGCACTTATCCCTGTAATCACACCACATAAAGACAAACACATATAGAAGTCCCCCCTACACTTAGGGGATTAAAATATAAAAGGATAGATACTCGGGCTGCCTCCCGAGGAGCGCTTGTTTTTTATAACCGAGTCACGAGCCTGACTCGACCCAAAATTAGTTCATGGGGAACGTGGTGAGGGATGGAATCACCTCCTGAGAGGTGTCCTCACCAAAGTACAACTTCACTCGTTGGCCATTCACCTTAAAATTTGGTCCATCAGGTTGAGCGAGCTCGAGAGTACCATATGGAAAAATTTGGGCAATGGTGAATGGGCCGGACCAACGAGATTTGAGCTTTCCCGAGAAGATTTTCAACCGAGAGTTAAAAAGTAAGACTTTGTCTCCAACGTGGAACTCTCGGTTTTTGATCTTGGAGTCGTGAATGAGCTTAGTTCTTTCCTTATAGATCAAAGAATTTTCATAAGCCTCATTACGGAGTTCATTCAGCTCATTGAGTTGGATCTTGCGTAGGTCACCGGCTTTGTTAATATCAAAATTAGCCCACTTCAAGGCCCAATAAGCCTTGTGCTCCAACTCAATGGGGAGGTGGCATGCTTTCCCGTACACAAGACGATAAGGCGTACAGCCGATCGGGGTCTTGTAAGCAGTACGGAAAGCCCACAAAGCATCATCTAGTTTATCAGCCCATGAGGCACGATGCTCTCCCACGGTCCTTTCAAGAATTCGCTTCAGTCCTCGGTTGGATATTTCAGCCTGGCCATTAGTTTGTGGGTGGTAGGCTGTGGAAAGACGATGGTTTACACCGTACTTAGCCATGACTCGAGCAAATTGGTCATTGCAGAAATGAGTCCCACGATCACTAATAATGGCGCGAGGCACACCGAATCTAGCGAATAGAGCTTTCAAAAAGTTACAAACCACCCTTGCGTCATTAGTAGGCAAAGCTTTGGCTTCAACCCACTTTGAAACGTAGTCAACGGCTACAAGGATGTATTTGTTTCCTTTAGAAGAAGGGAATGGCCCCATAAAGTCGATACCCCAAACATCAAAAATTTCACACTCTTGAATGAAATTCTGAGGCATCTCGTCTTTATGTGTGATTTTGCCTTGCTTTTGGCAAACATCACATTTTTTAACCATATCGTGAGCGTCACGGTATATGGAGGGCCAATAAAATCCGGAATCAAACACTTTTTAGCGGTGTAGTTGGGACCAAAGTGACCACCGGTGGGTCCTTTGTGGCAAGCATTAAGGATTTCAGACGCTGCCGGTCCATCAACACATCGGCGAATAATCAGGTCAGCACATTGTTTGAATAGGTAAGGGTCGTCCCAAAAGTAAGTCTTAATGTCGGTGAAGAACTTCTTCTTTTGCTGGGACGTCAACCCTTCCTTGAGAATTCCACCCGCCAAGTAGTTTGCAAAGTCCGCAAACCACGGGGTTTCATTCGGCTTCGAGTTTATAGACATTAAGGTCTCCAAGGGAAAAGAATCATTGATTTCTTTGGTCGGATGATCCCCTTGGTAAGGATCCTCAAGTCTGCTAAGATGGTCCGCGGCTAGGTTTTCTGCTCCTTTTTTATCGCGGATTTCGATTTTAAATTCCTGGAGCAGCAAAACCCAGCGAAGAAGTCTTGGTTTGGAATCTTGCTTTGTCAACAAGTACTTCAGCGCGGAATGATCGGTATACACAATGGTGGTAGAAAGGACAAGATAGGGGCGGAATTTTTCAAAAGCATAGACAACAGCTAAAAGCTCTTTTTCGGTTGTCGTATAATGCAATTGTGCCCCCGTCATTGTCTTGCTAGCGTAATGGATCGGTTGGAAGTGTTTGTTCACTCTTTGTCCAAGAACCGCTCCAATAGCAAAATCGCTAGCATCGCACATCAACTCAAAGGGAAGCTCCCAATTAGGGGTAACCAAGACGGGTGCCTTAGTTAGCTTATCCTTAAGCGAGTTAAAGGCTTCAAGGCACTCTTTGGAAAAGATAAAAGGGGTATCTTTTTCCAAGAGGTGGGTCATCGGGCGAGCGATTTGAGAAAAATCTTTGATGAATCGACGGTAGAAGCCCGCATGACCCAGAAAACTTCTCACACCCTTCACGGTTGAAGGTGGAGGCAACTTTGCGATAACATCGACTTTAGCACGGTCAACTTCAAGACCGGCTTTCGAGATCTTATGTCCAAGCACGACGCCTTCTTTTACCATAAAATGGCATTTTTCCCAATTTAGAACAAGGCGAGTGTCTTCGCACCGCTTTAGCATACGTTCTAAATTGGCAAGGCAAGCAGAGAAGGAATCCCCAAAGACCGAGAAATCATCCATGAAGACTTCCATGGTTTGTTCAACCATGTCATGGAAGATAGCTAACATGCACCTTTGGAAAGTCCCGGGCGCATTACATAAGCCAAAAGGCATTCTTTTGTAAGCGAAAGTGCCATAGGGACAAGTGAATGTAGTCTTCTCTTGATCTTGGGGATCGATGGGTATTTGAAAATAACCCGAGAAACCATCAAGAAAGCAGTAATATTCATTACCCGCTAATCGTTCAAGCATTTGGTCCATGAAAGGTAGAGGGAAATGATCCTTTCTCGTGGCATCATTGAGTTTGCGATAGTCTATACAAACTCTCCACCCAGTAACGAGACGAGTGGGAATCAACTCGTTGTGTTCATTGGGAACAACGGTTATTCCGCCCTTCTTGGGCACACAATGGATTGGACTAACCCACGGGGAATCCGAAATAGGGTAAATCATACCCGCATCAAGAAGTTTGATAACCTCTGTTTTGATGACTTCATGTATTTTTGGATTCACCCTTCGTTGGCTTTGAATAGTGGGCTTGAAGTCGTCCTCCATGAGAATTTTGTGTGTGCAGAAGTGAGGATCAATTCCACGAATATCGGAAATCTTCCAAGCGATAGCCTTCTTATGATCTTTCAACACAGCGACAAGTCGGGCTTTCTCTTCATCCTTCAAATCCTTAGCAATGATGACTGGTGACTTCGTCTCTTCTTCGAGGAATACATACTCAAGATGGGGTGGCAACTCCTTAAGTTCCAAATCCGGAGGATTGTCGACGGGAGGCGTATTCGAAGTCGGAGTCTCGATAGCAATGACAGTGGGAGATGGAGGAGAAGGATTGTCTTCTTTGAGGAGGTTAGCAATGAAACTGAGGTCTTCATCCCAAGTGGCAGTAGAATCGTCATTGTCTTGCTTCACATCTCCCAAGGTGGCTTCCAAATCTTTCCAAAGGAAATCACTTTCTCCAAATAGAGATAGTGATGAGTCGATAGAGGAAACGGTCTCAACATTGGGAAGAGAGGTAGGGATGTTTTTACAAGCATCCTTGAAGTGTTCTTCACAAGCCTCATCAAGAACGTCAATACAATTAACATTCTCGTAAGAATAAGTCTGTTTAGATAACTTTCCCATGTTGAAGACTACTTTATCGTCACCCACTCTCATGATAAGCTCACCGGCTTCAACATCGATAAGAGTGCGACCGGTCCTCAAGAATGGACGACCAACAATGAGTGGCACACGGGGGTCCATCTCGTAGTCGACGACAACAAAATCGGCAGGGAAGGTGAATTTGTCGACTCCTACAATGACGTCTTCGGCTATCCCCACTGGATAAGCAACCGTACGGTTAGCTAATTCCAAAGTCATTTTGGTGGGGACTAGCTCTGGGAGAGATAATTGCTTCCAAACACTTAGAGGCATGAGATTAATACTGGCACCTAGATCGGCTAGGGCCATGCAATTCTCTACTCCCGGGAAATTGCAAGGGATAAGAAAACGACCCGGATCACCAAGCTTGATTGGCAATTTCCTTAAGAGCACTGCAGAGCAGTTCTCATTAAGTTGGGTGTTGGCGAGATCGAGGAGCTTTTCCTTGTCGCTCAGAAGATCTTTAAACATTTTGGCATACTTGGGCATGTGAGCGAGAGCCTCAGCGAAGGAGATATTAAAATTCAGTTGTTTGAACATTTTAAGGAAATTCGAAACCTGAATATCATCCTTGCTCTTTTGCTTCTCTTTCCTCAACCTTGAAGGATAAGGTATATTGGAAGAAGAGGAAGGCTTTAGGGGAATAGGATCACTCACAACCACGGGTGGAGGAGGGGTAGAAAGAAGAGGTGGAGAAATTGGGGAAGGAGAAGGAGGAGGAATAGGAGCAGGCGACTCGTTCTCCTTAGTCACAATCATCGGTGGAGGTATAGGAAGCTCGGGTTCCTTGGTACCTTTACCACTTCGAGTAGTGATTGCTTTCATCTCCCCTCTTGGGTTCGCAACGGTGTTACTCGGAAGAGTACCCGAAGAAGAGGGTTGATTACCTTGGAAGAAACTAGCCATCATGTTCCTCAGGTCCTTTGTTTGGCTATCCAACGTATTTCTCATATCGGCTCTCAAATCATTTCCTTGCTTGACCAAGTCTGCTTTCAAATTGCGCACTTCCTCTTGGAGATTTCCCACTATCACATCATTGGTCCTCATATAGGTTGCAACCTCTTGGTGTAATGCAGTGTTGGTTTGGGTAGGAGGAGCATTGTATGCAGGTGGTTGGTAAGCAGGTTGTTGGTAGACTTGATTGTTACGTTGAGGTGGTTGTTGTTGCTTGTGAGGTGGGATGTATGGTTGTCGAGGTTGTTGTTGTTGTTGAGTAGGGCGGTTAAGGTTTTGTTGTTGGTTTGGGTTGGTAGGAGGGAAACCAGGTGGTGAAAGATAGTTGTTTGATCGATAGCTAAGCAAGTTACGGTCACCTTGAGGTCTAGCTTGATAAGCAGGTTGTTGGTAGGTGCCATATGCCGCATTCACATTCTCAGCAGGGTAATCTTGGGTGGCGGTACAAGTTGTGTAAGAGTGGGGACCACCGCATATCTCACAAGGTTGGCTGACAGCGTTCACTTGTGCGTTTTTGGCGTTGTTGCTGTTGTTGTTGCTGACGGTGTGGGTGACAAGCGATTCAAGAAGCGTAGTGATTTTGTCTAATCGCTTGTCGCTGTCACTTGTGCTAGCACTAGCGACATTGGTCCGAACACTCTTGGTTTGCACACGAGACTTGTTCTCAATGATATCCCAAGCAGCATTGGAAGTCTTAGCCAATAGATTACCCCCCGAGGCACTGTTCAGTGAATCTTGGTCACTCATGCTTAAACCATTGTAAAAAGTATTGATTTGATGTACTTTGGTAAAACCATGTTGTGGGCATTTTCTTAAAAGATCTTTAAAGCGATCCCAAGATTCACTGAATGACTCATCGTACTTTTGTTCAAAATTTATGATCTCATTCCGCAAAGCGGTAGTACGAGAGGGTGGAAAAAAGTAGTTGATAAACTTTGTTTCCAAATCCGTCCACGAGAGAATACTCTGTGGCGGTTCCTTAGCAAGCCAATGCCGGGCTTGTCCCTCTAAAGAAAAGGGAAAAAGTTGTAACCTTATAACCTCTTGTGGAACGCCATTGAACTTGACCGTGTTGGTGAGTTGTAGAAATCTCTTGATATGGTCATGTGGATCATCAATGGTTCGTCCCAAGAATGGTTGAGCGGAGACCATCTGGATAAAGCCTGATTTAAGCTCAAAGTTGTTGGCGGCAATTGGTGGAATAACAATTGGATCCGTATTGCCATCGACATGAGCTTGCAGCAATTCAATCATTGGGCGGTTATCCGGAAGGGGCTCATTGTTGTTGTTATTGTTCATGTTGTTGAAAGGCGGATTGTTGTTGTTATTATTGTTGTTCGGAGGTGGTATGTTATTGTTGTTTTGTACACCAGCCATGTCTAAGTTATCGAGAGGCTCGGGCTCTTGATAAGACGTGGATCGAGTGCGCATACACCTGCAAAAGAACGAATAAAAAAAAAACAAAGCAAAAATATTTTTGGTTTTTATTGTTTTTTTTTTTAAAATTTTTTTGGATTTTTGAAAATTTTATATTTTTTTAGTGTTTTTGAAAAAATTTTATGAAAAAGTAACGTTCACGGGGAACAGATCCCAAAATCCAAGTTCTCACAAAAAACTTTTGATCTTAACGAGAAGAGCCGGCAGCGGCGCCATTTGATACATTGCTTTTGCTATGGGTTTGCTAAGGTTCAATTTTACTCTCGATATCCTCTCGAATTGATCTCGGTCTTAAGTGGAATGATTGTTCTTGGTTACTAAACAAAAGGGTTTGGTTTTCTAGTCTAATAAAAAGTGGAAATGAAAATTTAAATCAAAGACAATTACTTTAATTATAATTAACTAAGACTTGGTTGGAAATCAAAATCAAAATTAAAATTAAGATTTAAAGTTCAGATTAAAATTAAAGTTAAAATATAAATTGTGAAATATGAGTAAAGAAATAGTAAAACAGCAACTTTAAAAGAAAATTTGATTCGGAACTTTAACCTTGGTTCGGAACTTTCATTCATCCGGAACTTAAGAACTCATTCGGAACTCACTGATTCGGAAGTCTGAAAATTGATTCGGAAGTTTTCTTGGTTCGGAACCTTCCGGATGAAGGGGTTGATTCGGAAGTTTCCGGATGAAGGGGTTGGTTCGGAAACTTCCGGATGAAGGTTTGGTTCGGAACTTTTTAAACTTCCGGATGAAGGTACTTGGTTCGGAAGTTTTGAGTTTCATTCGGAACTTTAGCTTCGTTCGGAACTTCTTGCTTGATCCGGAACTTATGCTTGATTTGGAACTTCTGGAAACCCAGAACAGTAGCAGGTAACGAAGAACACGGAAGCAATGTTTAATCCAAAATTCACCAAGTTTTTTACCAAAAACTAAAATAAATCAATCACAAAGCATTTACTAATCATAAACTACTAATCCCATCCATAAAAACACGAATCCCAACAACTTTTGAAGATCAAATCAAGAAAATAAAAACTTAAAAACTTGAAGGTAAAGATGATGATGAACAAGATAGAATTGAAAGATTAAACAAGAACTTAGTATTGAATGATTGATGTTTTGACAAGATAAAACAAAGATTAAAATTACAAGATTAGAAAAATTAAAGATGAAAATCACCAATCACCCTAGTGGTGATGGTGATGCTACGAAACAGGAAGAAGAAAGAGTGGGGAAAAAGAAAAATAAAAGCTAGCCTCTAAATGTGTGTGAGGGGTTGCCTATTTATAGGTGTTTCTTTTGGTTGGTGAGTAGGCTTTCTCCCGTTCTTCGTGTCTTTTCGTTTTTTCAGAAAAGTTTCCGTTTTCGATTCTGATTCGGGATTTGTCGTCGATTAAATTCAACTCGTCTTTTAATTTCTTCGTTTAATAGACTTGAGTTTCTTCGACTTATATAAATCTTCCATCTTTGGTCCTTTTCTTCGATAAATCTTCGAATAGGCCCAGTGACTTCAAATCTTTCGCATCTCTTGGACAATAGACTTCATCTTTAGTCTTTTTCTTCAGTAAAACCCGTGCAATCCCATTTTTTCTTTAATATTCACCCGGTTGGCTCTGAAAACAAAATAAACACAAAAACCACGCATAATTCCAAACAAATGATATTAAATACGTGTTTTGGTCTCGTTTTAGCCCGAATTAAGTGGTAAAAGGATGGGTGTTTACACACCTATCAATGTCTAAACTTTATTACATACATATTATATCTATGCTAGACTAGATGACGTATATTTGAGTTGAAGACTCGAAATTATACCAATTTCAAGCATTGTGCCCACACTTATTAACTATAAGTATAATCCAATTCACTTTATTGATATATTCTTATGAGTCAAATCTAATTTACTTCAAATGAATTATGAAAACATCAACATACGAATTTGTTTGAATTTGTTCAACATCATTTATACTTTAAGATCTCATTATTAGACACGAATACTTAAAGGAAACAAGACATTGATTACCACCATTTAATTTTTGATAATATATAGTGTATTCATGTTAAACGTATCTTCTTTTAAATAAATGAGGCGTGCATATCCGTATGTTGCACCCGGTCGATTATTGATGAGTATGAAAACACACATCATTAATAACCTAAAAACCACTTAAACAAGCCTAGAATACTTAATTTTATCTTGTAAAAGTCAGAATTATGCGGGTTTTGTATTCTTTGTGCTTTTGTAGGGAAATAGGTACATAACAAAGCAAACATGGGATTTCTTGAATATTTTATGAAAAAAAGACAAAACGGAGCTTAAAGGATCAAAAGTGCAAAAGGAATGAAGTTTATTGGACTAAAGATGTTGACTTTATAAGTGGAAGGATAAAAGTTACCAAGTTTTTCAAAGTTACAAATCCAAGGACTGAATCTGGCAAACAACCAAAGATTTATTATGCTAAATGGAATGGACCAATCAGAAGCTTGGAAAGGAGGTCACACGGATTGGGAATATTACACAATTAATGACCGAATCACAAAACTACATTTTGTTTATCAATCCGAACTTTTACATCTTACCCAATAAAATCAAGCCACGTTAGCATATCTTTCATATCACGAAGATTGAAGCATTTTTAGAAGAAGATTACAACATAAAAAATGCTCTAAAATCCAAGACGAATCCAATGGTGCCACTTAATTACATTGTCGTGGCCTAAACAAAACATCCAAATCTGCTTCACTACAAGAACCCTAATTCCACGTGGACGATTTCTATTGCACAATTACTTTCTCCCACATCACCATCAGTCATTTTAATCTTCCCCAACACCTTCCTCTTCTCCTATAAATACCGAACCACCTCACACACTCACTGGTACTTTTCATAATCGTTTTTTAGTAGTAGTTAATTTTGTAACTGCATTTAGTTACAAATTATCTTTAGTTTGTATCTAGACTAGTTAATGTACACCAAATGCACTCAAATTGTGCTTCTGTCATTTCAAGATTAATAAAACATTAGTCTTTTGCATTCAAGCCTTCAATTCTAAAATTCATTCATTTATGCTGTTGATTTCAAGTTTCTACAAGTATTTGATGATGTGATGATGTTCATTTCGCTGTGATCTCATTTGGTGAACAATTTATGTTTGAATTGTGTAGTAGCAAAAGTAGCCGTTGGATTTAAATTCAGTTTTAGTTTATATTAATTTCCAGCTATGATCCTTGATAATGAGGATGAATAGTGGTTATGTGTTCAGTTTTAAGCAGCTTATTCTATAAAGGAGGCTTGGAAACATTGGTCAAGCTCATTTTACATTTTCTACATAATTTTAGTGTTAATTTCTCATTTGCTTTGTAACTGTAGAGTTTGCTTAAAATCTGTTGAAACTTGCTCAATTTGATCTACCTTTGATAGTTAAGTATTTGTTTTCAGTTGTGGCTCATTAGATATTAATAGTATTTTGTTAATTGTTCATGTTTTGGCTTTAAGGAGTGTTTGGATTAGTTTAGTTTGAATTTGTTGTTTGAGGTTTGGTTAAGTGTTTGTTACTTATTTATTCATTAGTCCAAATCATTCACAGATTAGTCATAAAATAGTCAAAAGTAAAGTCAAATGGCAATTGGTCATTAAACTGTGTGGGTTGAATATTCAGTCTAAACAGCTTAATACAAATCTCCATAACTTTTTGTTTACTGAAAACTAGTCTAAGTGTTTTAGATATCTAGATAGCCAGTACTAGCAGCAATAAGTTTGTAGTTAACAATTTTCTTTGAAGCTTATTACATAAGTTAGAAATTAGTCTTAAAAATAACTCATCAGAATTGTTCCATAAGCACATTTCATTTAGTAATCTGTTTTGCTTATTAGAAGTTTCTTGCTTAATGTCTTTAACAAAAGTAGCTTAAAATCATTTTATAAGTATTAATAAGTCATCAGAAGTGTTTTTTGAAAAAGTCAAACTTGGTCAAACTTTGGTCAAATAAGCTGATTTAGTCAAATAAGTCGTATCTGCTTACTTTGTGACCTTTTTGATAATTTCTTGGATAGACCTCATTTTTCTCATCTTTTCTTTTATATTGCAAAAATCTAGCTTAATTGGATAAGCCAAAACATTTAACTCGACTTTTGTGCAAGTGTGAAAATTCACTTTAGCTTATTCAGCTTATTTCAAGGACTGAAATTAATGTTGGCTAGCTTATTTTGCATTTAGAACATTTTGCAAAAAGAATCAGCTTATTTGGTGGAGTAATAAGCTCTATCCAGCTTATATCCGTTTTTGGTTTAAGTTTGTTGAAAAATTGCACTTTAGTCCCTTATTTTGTAGACTGTTACATTTTCTATTACAAGTTGTTATTTTTAGTTAATTGCAGTTTTTAACCTTCAAGTTTGTTAGGATTGTTAAATAAGTTTTATTAGCTTAAAATTCTGTTATTTTCATTTCAGTCCCTGTCGTTTGTTACTTTGTTAAGTTTGGTTAAATTTGCTACAATTAGTTAAAATTTATACTTTGTGCTTTAATTGTTGTACGTGTAATATGTTTTAGAATAGTATTATACGTATTAGATCATATTTTTACAATTTTTACATGCTTTGTGCTAATTAGACATAGATACCAAATACGCTTTTATTAACCAAAAACAATTAAGTCTAGCTAAAAAACTTGAATTAATTCGACGCGAGTTGAGGAAAAACGAACTACACTAAAAATGGATATTAAAATAACGGCGCTGCCGGGGAATAATAAGAGGGTGATATAGTTGAGTTGAAGTGTAGGCGGAGCATTTCTTCTTGTCTTTTGGTGTTTGTTTCAGGGTTGCTCTCTCTTATTTCATTCATGGTGCTTATGGAGGAGGCCCTAGTACCTGGTTCACTTTGATACTTTTTTATAAACTTTTCTATTAATAATGACTAAAATGAATTCACTTTAGTTGTCTTTTCCTTAGCTCGAGTTAAACAAAGTAATAAATGTCGTAAGTGTAGGGGAGTTTATACTTCCACACTCTTAAACATTAAGGACAATGTTTATCTTAAGTGTAGGGGAGACTTCTACCGAAATGACCTTGCCTAGACCATTGCCTTTGCCTTCATGATAAACAGTAAAATTAGACCATTGCCTTTACCTTCATGTTGCCTTTATCCCATTCCAAATCTCCCTAGCATCATCCAAGTGATAAAAATCACCCATATGATCATCAGGAAGAGACTGAAGCAAAACAGTTTTTGCTTTGATTTCCTTCTGACAGCAGTGATTTCTTTATTAGATTTAGGGTCTAGAATGATGATCTGACCATTCTTGTCTCTACCAGTCTTCTTCTTGCTGTTGCCATTCTAGACAATTTTCCATAACTTTAGATTAGTATTGGTGATCCAACACTCCATTTTCATGGCCCAGCTATCATATTTTTCCTTCTTCAAGAGTGGGAATTTTCCATTAGTATTAGAAACAGTAGCAACGATTTGTTGTGTTTGATGTATTGTGGTGGTTCTTGGTTCTCCTATTTCAGTAGAACTAGAAGCAGAAATGATTAAACAAAGATGTTAGTAAGAAAAAAAATGGTTCTTCTTGAGCAGAGACTCTCCCAGGCTCTGATACCACTTGTTGGGTCCACTAGATGTGGATCTTGCAGCCTGTTAAGGATGGTGAACGACTTCTGTAATCACAAGTCTATTTACAGAGAGACTCTTAATGTAATACAAAGTATAAGTGCGGAATATAAATACTATGAAAAAGAAGAAACATAATAACTAAATAACTTGATCCTTACTAAGGATTTCTACTATTAATATGAAATGAATAATGATGATGAAAGGTGTGTCTAACCTTTCTGCCAATGGGTTCCTTTTATACTATAAGGAAACCCTAATACTACATTAAACCAAAACGTGTACCTTCTGATATGCATATCCTTTCCGAGCATATCTCATGCATATCCTAACAAACTACTAAGAATAATAATGTTTGACTTTCTACTAGACCAGAGGTCCTAACACTGTGGATGGACTGTTGGACTTTTACAAGTAGCCGTTTTCCATGTCTTTCCATGACGACATGTTTTTCTTAATCTGGGGGTCAGTATTTCCAACGGGCGGACCGTTACTTTATTGGTAGTGGGTACTTATGAGCTTTGGTAGACGATCATCTTTTTGTTCATAGATGCGTTTCATTGGTTTCATATCATCAAGTACTATATCATGTCCGCATTTTGTACCAAGCTATGTTAGCTTTCTTTCGCCCGTGGGTCTTACCGGCTGTCTTATGATAGCATTTTACCGTGTCTTTGGGTCATGTTAAGCTTTTGTGGGCTTTCCTAGCGAGCTTCCTTTATACCTTGTCTGTACCTTGTTAGCATGCTTTTATGGTGCCCGACATTTCGAGTGTTGTGTCCGTGGTCTCCTCCTTTCCGCGGTTATTTTTATTAGGGATAATATTGCATGTTGAAGTTAGCCCTTAATCGTCATTTATTGATTGAATTGATCGTTGTCAGCCAAGTTGGTCTATCTGTCTCATGATGACCTTTGGTTATCCTAATCTTGGTCATTCATTTTATAAGTGTGTTCCAGGCGTCTGTATCTCGTATGTTGCGCCGATCATATAAATGGATTGTCCCCTTTCATTAATTTTTCATTTCTGCCACCATTGTTGCTTTTCTAAGAAGAGAGATTTTATCTTCCTCCTTTTGGGGATCCATTTTCGTTCATGAAAGTTTCTTTTCGACTCTTTGAGTATTTTCTTTGTGATGTCATTCATAGATAGGTATAGGTCGGTTATTACTCAATCGTTTGGATGATTTTGTAGGAAATATCACATTACTTCTTGTGTTCATCCAACTTTGGCTAGTCTGAATGGTACCAACTGTGATGCCCCACCTGGGCAGATTGGTGTTTAATACTAGGTTTTTTAAATTTTCTTCTTATTGCATTTATTTTTCCTGCTTCTTTCTTTAAGTTCTGAACTATTTTCGCTTCCATGTTTCTCAGTTGCATGCCATAGCTGTTGTTAAGATTGCTCATTTTACGATTGCATGTCATGCTGGAGGTATCATTCCCACCAGTGTCTTGTTTCGTGTGTTTTATGTGAATACCTTAAAGAATGGATGGATTTCGTATTATCGACGCTCTCCGCATCTTCATCCTTGTTTTATTGACATGCATTCTCTTAAGGAACGGATGGATCGTTTTTTCTTCGTTGATTCTTCCGTTATTCCTTTTCCCATGTCTTGGTCTGATAGACCGTTGGAGATGGATCCTTCCCCCTTATTCACTATGATTTCCGCATGGATCAAGTGGAGTATCTCTTGCATCATCGTGTTCTGCTTGCTAAGTATTCTGAGCATTTTTTATGTGTTATTGGTATTAGCCGCCATTATTCGCTCGGAAGAGATTTTTATCCCGTTTTCATCGATGCGCACGGAAAAGGTAGTTATGAGGATTATGTTGCTACATGCAAATGTATATATGTGTGTATATTTTTTTCTTCTCTTACTTTGTAGAGATGACTCTTTTTGACTGCATTGCTTCCGCTAGTCCTTACAAGGTGATGTTTTGTGTTGAGCGGTTGTGGGTTGGTCAGGTTCCTCTTCTTAAGTCTACCCTAGGTATTACTGCTCTTTGGAAGGTTTTGTTGAACCGCTTGATGTCCTACCGGACCTGGGTGTTGGTTCATCCTGGGATTTTAAAAGAAAAAAAGGAGAGTCGGGCGGATGCAGTTGCTGTTGGTGCGGGGCTGACCAAATTTTCGGTGTGCCTACCTCTCTTGCTAGGAACAACGGAGGTACAAGACCTTCTTTTACTTGGTAGTAACTACTTCATGTTGTTATTTTCAAGATTGTTATTTCTTTTATAGGTATTGTTCCCACTGTCCCTGTTGATTTGTTATCTGCATCTCCTCCTCTCGATGTTGGGCCTTTGGATGACCTATGCTTGCTTGACCCTAATTTTGGAATTGGTTGGGATTCCAGTGCTGAAACGGCTCCGCGGCTTTTGCTTGGTCAATTTTGTGACTTGGGTTTGGGGTATACATCGAGTTCCCAGCCCTTAAGTCTTGGGGAACCAGAGGTTGATGTTTTAAGGGCTAAGATTTTTGATCTTGAGAAAGATGTCGTTGTGCTTCCTGGACTCCATGGTCAGGTTGCTTCTTTGAAGGCTGCAGAGATGTTTTTGTGTTCAGATATGTCGCTTAAGAAGGAAAAGAATGCCCTTTTAGAGGGAAAGGTATCGGAGCTTACTGGTGCTCTTAAGGCTTCCAATGCTCGAATTCGTGATTTAGAAGCGATAGTTGTTGGTCTTGGTAACCAATTGCCTACTTCTGGTGCTTTTTCCTCTTCCTCTTCACAAGTAGTGTTTTCTTCTCATTGCGGTTTTTCCGGTGCCGCTGGAGGTATTGGTGGTGATGTTATATTTTTTGGTATACAAGGAGTTAATTCTGCTTTGTTGCATGGCGTTATGGGGGTCCTTGCTAGTGGTAGTAATTCTCGGGCCTTGCCAGCGGCTTCTGGTCCTCTTGTATCCGTGTGTCAGTCTTTGGGTGTTTTCTTATCATGTTTTTTATTTTCCCAATAGTGTTTTTTTAGATATATCTTTCTTTTCTTAGAAAGATTGCTAGATATGACGCTGATGGGGTCATTTTTAGAGTACATTTGTAATTATCCGCGACGATGTGTGGTCTTTGTGCGGATTTTGTTTGTAAGAGGTTTGATTACCTTCTTTTTGCGCACTGCTTAGTGGGCGCGGCTTGTACATTTTCGTTGTAAATTTATATATGCTATCTTTTACTACCATCATTTTTGTTTCCGGTGATAGGCTTATTGTTATGATGGGGGAGCCCCCAGTACTGGACTTGCAATGCCTCTTATGTACTTCTTTGAGTTTTTCGCGGTGATTTCTCAATTTTGTTTTTATCACAGAGATAATGTTATGTGCACGTGTCTTACCATATTATAGTTTGGACAAGTAATCAATAGATAATGATTGTCAAATAGAAAACAGATGTGGAGGTAGCTAAGCTCCACATTTTTATTTTAAAATTTCCAAATGCATAAAGTTAAGTACATGTATTTAAAGAAACGGTTGCCTCTTCCCGCGGCAAAGAGTTTATCCGTGGCTTACACACGAGGTCTTTTACTTACTAAAAGAAACTAAAAGAAGACGTGGGGCTAAATATTTCACTTCTTTAAGTTGCAGATATTCCATGGCCGGGGCAATATGTTGCCTTCTTTATCTCTGAGTTTGTATGCTCCATTTCCAAAGGCTTCTATGACTTCGTATGGTCCTTCTCATTTTGGTCCTAGTTTTCCTTCGTCTTCGCATGGCTAGCGGCGTTGTTTCTATAAACAAACTCTCCTGGTTTGAATGTTTTGTCGCGGACTCTAGACTTGTAGTATATTTCCATCTTGGTTTTGCTTCTGGCTTCATTGATTGCAGCTTATACTCTTTTTTCTTCCAACAGGTCAAGGTTTAGCCAGAGCTCTCTTCATTTGTGGTTTCGTTGACCTTCGCGATACGGAGTGTCGGCATTCCTATTTTAGCTAGTATTACGGCCTCTGTACCGTATGTTAGTGAGAATTGGACATGCGGGATTTCTTCGATCTGGTTCTTGATCCCTTCTAGCCTTGCTTCGATTCCTTCCCCTAAACTCTTGTTTGCTCTTTCAACGACTCCGTTTATCTAGGGTGTTTGACATAACCAAAGTGTTGTTTAATGCCTTTTTCTTGACGCCAGTCGTTGAATGGGTTACCTCAGAATTGCTTGCCGTTATCGGATATGATTTTTCCTAAGAGTCTAAATCTGCATACGGTGTTTTCCCATACAAAGTTCTTTATCTGGGCTCCTGATATTGCTGCTACTAATTTTGCTTCTATCTATTTGGTAAAGTAGTCTATAACAACTATTAGGAATTTGAATTTTCCTCGTCCTTCTAGGAAGGGTCCGACTATGTCTATTCCCCATTTGTGGAATGGCCACAACGATGTTATCGGTGTATGGCTTTGTTGGGGGTACTTTGCGACTGGCGTGTGTACCTAACAGTTTTGGCATTTGTCGATTATATCCTTGGCGTCCTCGTGCATTGTCAGCCAGTAGTGTCCAGTTCGTATTGCCTTGGCTACTACGGACCTGGGTCCAGAGTGCATGGTGCATAATCCCTCGTGGATTTCTTGTACGATTTATTTAGTTTGGATTGGCCCGACGCACCATTGCCATGGTTCGAGGAATGATTTCTTTTACATGATTCCGTTTATAATGGTGTATTTCCTTGCTTTATCTTTCATTTTTCTTGCTTTTCGCCTTTCCACCGATAGTGTGCCTTCTGATTGGAATTTGTATATTGGGGTCATCCAGTTATGCCCTGTTTCTTCCACTACAGCTAGGATTTTTGCTTCTTTAGTTGACTTTTGAGTTCGTACTTCTACTAGCACTTGTTTGGCCGGATGTGGGAATCTTGTTGAGGCGATCTAGCTAAGTGCGTCTATAGGTTATGGATTCCCATTTCTTTTGCTATTCTAAGTCCGGCTATCAGTGCCTCATATTCTGCCTCATTGTTTGAAGTTTCGAACTTAAATCTTAAGGCGTAGGTGACCTCCGTTCCTTCTGGGTCAGTTAGTATGAGGCATGATTATGAGCCTTCACTGCATGAAGAGTCGCATGTGAAGACTGTCCACGTTTCCGGCTGTTGGCTCTGTGTTTCCTCCATAAGAGTATCTTCATCTGGTTCTTCGGCTATAAAATCTGCAAGGATCTGCCCTTTTATTGCGATTTGTGGCTTGTAGTAGATATCGTACGCATCTAGGGCGACGCTCCACATTTGCATTCGTCCAGCTATGTCTGGGTTTGACAACACTTGCTTGATTGGCTGGTCCGTGACTACCACAATGGGGTGTGCTTAGAAGTATCGTCTCAGCCGCTTAGACGAGGGCTAGGATCAGCTTCTCGATTGGGGAATAGTTTTTCTCTGGCCCTGGTAGGGCTCTACTTATAAAGTATATTTGTAATTTCTTAGAGTTCCTTTCTGTCAGTAGGAGCGTGCTTATCGCACCTTTGGAGGCGGATTGGTACATTATTAATTCTTCCATGGGAATTCGGGCGACAAACATTGGTAACTCTACAATCTGTTCTTTGATATCTTGAAACGACTTTTCGGCTTCCTTTTTCCATAGGAATTCATTTTTCTTTATACACTCTCTCAATGTGTTGAAGAGTGGTAGGGCTTTCTTCGATGACTTTGACATGAATCTGCTTATGCTTGCAAGCTTTTTGTTCAGTTCCTGAACTTCTTTGAGATTTTTTGGCGAAGGCAAACTTATAAATGCCGTTGTTTTTTCGGGCATGGCCTTATACCTTTCGTGTTTACTATGTGGCCAAAAAGTTCTTCTTCCTCTACTCCGAATCTTCATTTTTTTGGATTGAGTTTTATGTTCGTTTTTCTTAAGGTTTGGAACGTTTCTTCAATTTCCTTGAGGACCTCTTGTTTTGTGTGGCTTTTGATGACTATGTGATCTATGTAGACTTCTAGGTTGCGGACTATTTGTCTTTCGAAGATCTTTCTACCATCTGTTAGTATGTAACTCCGACGTTCTTTAGTCCAAAAGGCAATTTTTTATAGCAAAAGATGCCCTGACTTGTTACCAACGCTGTCTTTTCCTCATATTCCTTTTCTATCTGTATTTTGTGGCGCCTTCGTAAGCATCCAGGAAACACTTGAAAGGGTATCCGCATAGTGATTCTTCTTTCTAGTCATATTTAGGGAGTGGGTAGCAGTCTTTGGAGGATGCTCTATTGAGATTTGTGAAGTCTATGCACATCTTCCAGCTGTCATCATTCTTTTTTTTATCATCACGGGGTTGGATAACCAGCTGTGGTAGTGTACTTCCCTTATTATGTCTTCCTATATCTGTGTTGTTACTTCATGAATTGCTTTGTTTCTTTCCGGAGGCTGACCCTTTCTTTTTTGTCTGACTGGGGATATCCGTCCATGATTTTGAGATGGTGTTCTGCTATGTGTCTTGGGATGCCCGTCATGTCCTTGGGATCTCATGTGAATATGTCGAGATTTTTTCTTAATAGATTACACAAAGTCTCTTTCCCCTCATCTGACAGCTTTCCTCCAATTAGGATTGGTTGTTTCGGGTATTCAGGGTGGATTGATATCTAACGTTTAATTGGTGTAGTTGTTTTTCTATGGAGTGTAAGTACGCCTCCATTCACTGGAAATTTGATTATTTCATGTGCGGTTGATGGTACCGCTTTTTTGGCAGATTCCAGGTCTTCCAATTATGATGTTATAGGGTGAATGCGACCGTACTATCATAAAGTTCATCCGTGTTGTCGTTGAATGCTTTTCATTCCCTATTGTTACTTGTAATTCTATCTTTCTCATCGGCCATATTGTTTGGCCGTTAAACCCCACCTCGGAGGTTGTAGCTGGGATCATTTGTTTTCTGATTTCTAGCTTGAGGCGGATGAAGCAATCTTCGTACATTATTTCGGAGGTTGATCCTCCATCCACATATACTCTATGGACAAAATGTCCTTCTACTTCCGCGTCAATTATCATAGGCTCTTCTCCTGCTTCTGATCCATTAAGCGGCGGGAAAGAGATTTCTGGGTATGGTGAGAAGCTTTTTGTCACTTTTTGTGTTGTTGTCCCTTTTCTTGAGAACACCATGAGAATAGTTTCAGCTTTGTCCTTTTCAGATATGTTACCCTTCTTTTCTTTCCTTACCTATCGAGGTAGTTTTTCATTTCTAGCTAGTTCTTTAATTTGCCATTTTAGGTGTGTGCACTCGTTGATACGGGCCCCTATTTCTTTATGAAATTCAAAAAAAATTTCCCCTTCCTTTCTTCTATCGGAGTAGTCATGGGAGGTGGTATTTTGAGCTTCTTCCTTTCTATGGATAGGATTTCTGTAGGCGTTTTAATAAATATGAGCCAACTAGTTACAGGTTGCGACTTCTTACGATTCTGGAAGTTGTATTTTTTATTGGTTCCCTGTTTTTGACTTTTTTCTTGCTCCCACATGGGATTGGGTTCTTTTACAATTTTGTTGGATACTGATGCTTCCCCTATAAGTAAGGTTTCTGTTATTCTCATTACCACATTTATTGTTTTGGGTTCGTCGACACAAGGGCAAATAATTAACCCTGGGTGTGTTATCCCGTCCATAAATCTTGAGATTTGCATGTCTTTCGAAATGATTTTAGCATATACGCTCTTTCTTTTGAACCGTTACACGAAGTATTGGGTGAATTCTTCCTATTTCTGTTTTATGTGATGGAATTTTATTTGATCTTTTACACATTGGCGGTAGTTGGTTAGGAACATTGTCCTTATTTCCTCATAGCTGTCAATGGTCTAGGCTGGGAGGCTGTTAAACCATGTTCTAGCGCTACCGATGAGTGTGTATCTGAATATGTGGCACCATGTTGGCATAGCCCATCTTTCTACCACGCCCCGTGTTTCAAAAACCATCACATGATCTTTTGGATCTGCGAAGCCATTATATGCTTTGATTTGTTTTGGTTTGCGAATCTTCTTCCGGGGGTCCAAGTTCCTTATGCGGGGCATGCACGGATTGACGCCCTATCCATCCCTGGTTCAGACTAGTCTTCTTATTATGTATTTTGTTTTTCTTTTTAGACTTCCAATGTCCGCTTTCACTTTCTTCCGCTTCCGATTTTTTCTTGTAATTCTGTGGCACGATACCTTCGTGGTGTGTTCTGCTTGTTGAGGGATTCTTCTTTCTTGGCAATTCGTCTACTCGAAGATTGTGATTTTGGTAATAGTCTTTGATTGTTCTCTTTTTTCCCACATTTCTCTGATGTCTCTGTGCATCTCTGAGTTCGTATGGTATGTCGGTCGGTTGCTAGTAGTCTCGTTAGGCGACTTTCTCTCCCTTCCGCCTAATCTGCTAAAGACTCCTCTATCTCTTGAACCTAGTCTTGTGGAGACTGTTATTTTTTCTCGATCCTTTTGGCTGGGGGATCCCTAGTTTATCCTTGAGAAAATATTTTGTCTTCGCTCTTGGCCATCTGGCTTGTCCGGGGACATTGGCCTCTTCTGCCTCCATGCTTCCTCGACCCCGGGAGTTGTGGACTCTGAGTGATGGAGGGTGTCGGTGACGCTATGGTTTTTCTTTATGATTTCTCCGCGATGTCGGCGGTTTTTCAGGGATCTTGGCTCTCGGTTGTGTCGCTCTTTTTCACAAAGCTTATCAACGATATGGGGTATAGCTGGTGGTATTATTCATCGTAGAATTCTTTAAATTCGGCGTCAGGCGCTCGCTCGTTAAGATTTCCTTGCTTCGACTTGCTTTCCCGCTATCGCTTCCCACACGGAGGATGTGTGCGCGTTAGGGGGATTTCGTGCCGAGGTGCTCAAGTTGGAATGAGATATTTGGAATGCAGTTATGTACCGGGTCCCACGGATGGCGCCACTTGTTAGTACAGTGATCGGTCGGGGTCTAGAGCGGACCTGAGTTCCTAGCTGGAGGGACTCATATGCCTGGGATTATGTTGGATATTATACTAATAAGAGATTGTAGTTGATGATTTCCAGCACATGTAAAGTATATCTTTAGTCCTTGCCGTGAGGAAGGACCCCACGATTAGACTCTAGCGTGAGAGTAAGTATTCATGTTTTTAGAAGTACTTGTATGTATTTGGAAGAGTGAGAAATCACACCTCGATTGGAGTGCAAATGGGTACTATTTAAAGGGGAAACTACTAGGCTTTTCCCTAGTATTTCAGATAGTACTTGTGAGTGGGCCTTTGTGGTACAATGGCCCATTTTCCTGGTGAGTTCTAATCATAACCTACGGATTCATTCCTGAGAACTTATCCACAGGGGTCTAGGACATGCTTTAGGAATATGCGTCCGGTGTTTGTGTTGCATGGCGGATCTGCTCTCGGAGAACTGATCCGCTTAGAGCTTCGCCACAGTAGTGGACTTTCGTATACTTAGGTCTGGGCCCAAGGTTTGGTGCATGGTTTTAGGCCCAATGGGCCGTCTCCATGCTATATGTCATCATGTACCAAACACACCCTAATGCTATTGCTTTAATAAACATTGTAAACATGATACACATACTAAACGCACCCTAATACTGTTGGTACAATAAACATTATAGACATTGAAATGTATTGAATACATAGTAAAACTTTAAGATCATGAACTCTAATATCAAAACAATTTAAATAGTTTACTTCTCAATATGATGAATATGATGTAGATATATTTACCTTTGTATTTTTTTTATTTTGTCCTCATATAAATGAAGATCAATTCGCATTAAACAAACATTAAAAGTTTTCAAAAGCTTCATAAAATGTTGAATAATAAATATATCGCTACTATTAAATGATTTGTGTTCTAATCATACTATCTTATAAAAGAGATTAGACACTACATCTCTTCATTTAATATCAAAAATTTAAGTGATACAACATAATGCACAATATATTAATGCAGCTAAGAAAATCGAATTTAAGTAATACAAGATTTTAATGCATATGTACAACTTTATATCTCTAATATATACAAAACATTTAACAATTCTTCATAATTAAGAATACAATTAAAACACCTTATCACCATAATTTACAAGCAAAACAACACATTGTACAAATCTCTGCGATCATATTTTTTTTCCTTTTTTCTTTTACAATCATATGTACAAACCACTTTTAGGTTGATCTTCTCATTCAAACGTTTAAAGAAGTTTTGTCAATTTTTGCACTTAATTGAGTTCCGAAAATAAAGTTACACATATTAGATATACGCCACAAGTAACAATATCTCTAAATCAAAATTACGTTTTTGAGACATGTTTTTATGTGAAAACTATTGTCATTCATAAATGAAAGACGAATAACCGAACAACATTTACTCGCAAGAAAATATAGTCGCATGGGTATCTACTGTCGCATTACGCGGGTACCCTACTAGTGATATTTTATTGTGTGTGAAAAGCCTCTCGATCAAATGGTCGTAGATTTTAGGACATGTGAAATTGGTTCATGGTGTAAAATATTGTGAGATAATTACAAAAGTGTTATTCTAAAAAAGTACTTTATGTGATTCAAATTTATAGTTCGTGTTACTTTTTAGGATTTCTCAAATTAATTGTTCATTACTAAAAATATTATAGAGAAATTTGATCGAATTTACCATTTTATCCTTGCTCAAAATTATTATAATAAGTTTTATTATTATTTTTAATTAATTATTCTCTAAGATTAAAACTATCATTATGCTAAAAAGTACAAGCGGGAAAACAATAATAAATACTATTTCTGTCCTAAAATTATTGTCCATCTTTGCACTATATCGATTATTGTCAATTATCTAAGATTGAAAAGACATTTAGTTTAATTACCCAAACGTCCATGTATGCTACTACTCTCGTCCCATATTAAGTGTCCAGTCATACTTTTTACGGTCTTTTCTTTTCAATTTTAGCGTTGGATATTTTATATTGTAATATATAATATATGATGTAAATTATATGAATGAAAATACATTTATAACCCGATCCATTCATTTTACATCTAGTATCGTACAATACAAAAAAACTATTTAAGATCAACGTTATAGAAAAACGAATTCAAAATAAAGTCATGAACACTTAATATCAGACGAAGGGAACACTAATTCAAATATTTCAAAAACAAATATAAATTAAAACTATGAATTAAGTTTAACATACAAGGACTGTAAACTAAGAAATGTGTCGCGCTATTTGAGCGCCCTTGAGTCTTATAATAGATTTAAGAGTTAACTGTACTTTTGTCCTTATGGTTTATCCTGTTTTTACTTTTAGTTCAAAAACTCAAATTGTAAAATTCAAAAATTTAAAACTTTGAATTTCTCACTTTATTTTATGGATTTTTAAAATAACTGATATGAGTAAAAACTCATATCAATTTATCAACAAATCACCCTAAAAACACAAGAAAAATACTTAAACTTTGTGCTATAAAACGGAATTATGTGGTATGTTTTGTGTTTGTGCTCAAATAGGTAAGAAGGATACATTTTCAAGAAAACAAAGGAAAATCAAGCTTAATTTGATGAAAAAGACAAAGAAGGATCAAAAGTGACAAGACTTTGAAGACAAAGGACCTATCTTGACAATCTGCCAAAGATGAAGGACCAAAAGTGTAAATATGACAAAGTCAAGATCAAAGTCAAATATGGTCAACTCTCAAGTCAACTCAGTCAAAGGGGCTTTGTAATCAAGTTTGCAAGTGGAAGGACTTAAATTGCCAAGAGAATGAAGTTACTAGCTCAAAATTACATTCTGCCAAGTACAAGGGCTAATTCTGCCAACTTTTGAAAGTCTACTCAAGCTCAATCCGTGTGCAAGCAAATAGACCAATCAGAAATGAGTATTGTGAAGAAGTGGATTGCCAACTGGACTTGTAATAAATAAGAGAGATAATGTGTGGCGCATCCCAACAGTGCTCCAGCCAACTAATCATATTTTGTCTTTTGGATAATGATCCGTGTGCTACTTCTATGTCCAATGGTAACATGACACGTGTCATCTTCTTCAACGCATATTACCAGAATCGTTCTTGAGCTAGAAGCAATTTCAGGGGATGGTATAAACATGAAACTTGCTCGTTTTTGAGAGACGAATCCAATGATCACAACCAATTACACTCAAGATCATTAACAAAGAAAACCCCAAATGTGTTCATAATCTGCAAAATTCAATTGAACTGAATTGTACACGTAGAAGCTTCTAATTGGATCTAACACGCCACCAACCCTAACAACTTCACTCCTGCAGTCTATAAATACCATGGATTGTTCTCATTTCTTGTATTGTAGAAAAAGTGTGAAATCACACACACTTTTAGTTTTCTCTCAACTCTTCTTAGTTTTAGCTTAACAACTCAAGAGTCTGACAAACTCTTGAGTCTGTTATAGTTAGTTGTAACTGATTACCAGCCTTGTAACTACTTCTCAATTCAATCAATACAAATTTCCATTTTCCCTCCAAAATTCTCATTACTTTTCTACTGTTCATACTTGCACCATTGTTACTTTGTGATGCTGTTAGTTTGTAATAATCATCACTTGATCATAGTGAGCTAGTTTTGAAGATTGTAGCTTTTGTACCTGCATTGTTCATCCAGTTCCAAGTGCTAGCAGATTTTGTAGAATTCAGTTCATTAATGGCGAATTTGATGTTTGTTAACTGTTGATTGGTAGATGAATAGTGTGTTCTAGTGCTAAGGTGGTGGTTAGCACTAGATTAGAGAGCTCAGTGCTCCTCTACTCCCCAAAGGAGGCCTTAGCATAAGGTTTTACTTTCTGAGTTACAAGTTCCACTAAATTGTTGAATGCATGCTTCATTCCTAGTTAATTCTACTTGAGTGCATGATAAAATGTGTTTTAGCCTGTCTTTGATCTGATTTCAGTGATTTAGTAGCTTTATTGTAGCTTAATCTTGCTTTTAATTCTTGTACTTGTCCTGTTTTTCAAGCATTCATCAGTCACTTAGCTTTTACAGTCATTTTGGGTTCTAGTTGTTATAACTGCTTGTTTCTAGTTCTAATACACTTTATATCAGCTATAGAACTTAGTTTGTTATAGCTCTTATCTCAGTCCTATCATTTGATCAAAAAGTCTTCATAAAAGTTTCAAAAAGATCAGTAAAGTGGTGTTTGGTATTAGCTTATAAATAGTTTTCAAGTCTTAGCAATTAGCAAACTTTGGTTCATTTCCAGTTAACAAGTCATAACAAATAGTTTTCAGTCATTTTCTAGTCAAGTATTTGGTCAAAAAGGCAATTGGTCATATAAAAAGTTTGGGTCAGTTTTATTCAAGTTTCTTTTCAGAAAGTGTTGATTTTGATTTGACTGGCATTTCTTTGTTACTTGATGAAATCACTCCAAACCAAGTCTAATCTCTCAGTCAACATATGAAGTTTGAGTGTGTATAAGAAAACTGTACAGTATCAAGAATTGAGTTTGTAATAAGCCAAAGTTTAAGATGAAGAGCAAATGCAAGTTTCTATAACTTGAGCAAACTGATTTTTCATATCTCCATTTCTACTTCAATAACTAGCTAATTTTCTTTCACAATTTCATTCCATTAGTGTTCCTGGTTAAATTTTGAGAATTTGAGCTTTTTGAAATTTCTGGTCAACGAAAGTCAACATAAGCACAATTTTAGCTTATTTTCAGATTCATGGCTTATTACTTGATCATTTTCATTGAGACTTGATTTCCCGTCTTTCTTTTGAGTTTATTAATAAGAATTTCCATTAAAATCTAGTTGTGCAAGTCTGGCTTAACTGGTAGCTTATTTTGAGCTTATTAGATTTTGCTTATCAGCTTTATAGTAACTTTTAGCTTAAATCCTTGGATAGGTCTAGCTACTTTTTGATTTTAAGACGTTTGAAACTGGTTTGATCAAATTTGGTTGAGAAATAAGCTCAAACGAGCTTATTGAAGTTTTAAACCCGTTTTTGTTAAAAAGCTTTTGAAAATTGCATTTAGGTCCTTGTAGTATTAAACTGTTTTTAATTCTAGCTAATCTTTCCAACTAATTAGGGTTTTCAAATGGCAGTCCTTGTATTTTCAGTTTTGTTCAAATTTAGTTAGGCAGTTTCAAATTAGTTGGAAATTAGTTACTTGTTTGAATAGTTTTCATTTTAAGTCCATATAGTTTACTGTTTTTACATGTTTAGTCCTTACACTTTTTAGCTTTACATTTTTAGCATTTATATTTCAAAGAATTTACATTTCAGTCCTTATAGTTTGTGGAATTTACTTTTAGCATTTTAATTGAATTAAAACTTGGTATTTGCACTTTGTTTTACATATAAGTAGACGATATTTTTCATTTTAGCAAGGTTTTGTTTGAATTAGCAATAGAATATCCAAAAAAACATTACCAACCAAAAACAATTAAAAACCCGATCTTGTTAGGACTTTTAATTTGTTAAGAACTGAGAAAAACGAACTTCAACTATACACATTTCAAATGGCGCCGCTGCCGGGGAATAAAGATATTCTTACTATCCAAAAGTTGCTCAATGAAGACCCTATTCCTTCTCCTACTCCACATGAAGTTACCAATGAGGATTCTTCCATAGTAAAACCTTCTATAGAGAGTCCACCTCCAATTGAACTTAAGGACCTTGCATCCCACTTAGAGTATGCTTTCTTAGAGGGCAAAGACCAATTACCCGTGATCATTGCTAAAGAGTTGAAAAAGGATGATAAGGAGCAACTTATTGAAGTCCTTAAGAAACACAAGAAAGCCTTAGCTTGGAAAATATCCGACATAAGGGGAATTGATCCACATTTTTGTACACACAAAATCCTTATGGAGGATGATTACAAACCCGCCATTCAAAGTCAACGAAGAGTTAACCCAAAAATCCATGAGGTCATTAAGAAAAAAGTGATTAAACTCCTTGATGCGGGTATGATTTACCCCATTTCCGACTCTCCATGGGTTAGCCCGGTACATTGTGTTCCTAAGAAGGGTGGAATCACCGTCGTGCCTAATGAGAACAATGAGCTTATTCCTACAAGACTTGTTACCGGTTGGAGAGTTTGTATTGACTATAGGAAACTCAATGAGGCTACTAGGAAAGACCATTTCCCATTATCTTTTATGGATCAAATGCTTGAACGCTTAGCGGGAAATGAGTACTATTGCTTTCTTGATGGCTTTTCGGGTTATTTCCAAATACCCATTGACCCTAAGGATCAAGAAAAGACCACATTCACTTGTCCCTACGGTACATTTGCTTACAAGAGGATGCCTTTTGGCTTATGTAATGCACCGGGGACGTTTCAAAGGTGCATGATGGCGATTTTACATGACATGATAGAGCAAACTATGGAGGTTTTTATGGATGATTTTTTCGTCTTTGGAAATTCATTTACCTCATGTCTCACCAATCTAGAGAGAATGCTTAAGCGTTGTGAGGAAACACGTTTAGTGCTTAATTGGGAGAAATGTCACTTTATGGTGAAAGAGGGAATTGTTTTAGGGCACAAAATATCCAACAAGGGATTAGAAGTGGATCGAGCTAAAATTGATGTGATTGCTAAGCTTCCCCCACCCACCTCGGTTAAAGGTGTGAGGAGTTTCTTAGGTCATGCGGGGTTTTATAGGCGCTTTATACAAGATTTTTCTAAGATAGCTAGACCGATGACTCACCTCTTGGAAAAAGAGGTTCCTTTCATTTTTAACCAAGATTGTTTGGACTCTTTTGAGACTCTTAAGGAGAAATTGACAAAGGCTCCCGTTTTGGTTTCTCCAAATTGGGAATTACCTTTTGAGCTTATGTGTGACGCTAGTGATTATGCGGTGGGGGCCGTCTTAGGACAAAGAGTGAATAAGCATTTTCAACCTATACACTATGCGAGTAAAACCATGACCGGTGCACAACTTCATTACACTACCATGGAAAAATAGTTGCTTGCTATAGTCTATGCTTTTGAGAAATTTAGACCATACCTTGTGCTATCCAAAACCATAGTGTATACGGATCATTCCGCTCTCAAGTATCTCATGACAAAACAAGATGCTAAGCCTAGGCTTTTGAGATGGGTTTTGTTGCTTCAAGAGTTTAAGATAGAAATTCGTGATAAGAAAGGAGCCGAGAATTTAGCGGCGGATCACTTGAGTAGACTTGAGCATCCTTTTCAAGGAGATTTTCCACATCAAGAAATCAATGAATCCTTTCCATTAGAGGAGCTCATGTCTATCTCTTCCCAAGAGGATGCCACTCCTTGGTTTGCGGATATAGCAAACTATCTTGTGGGCAATGTGCTTATTGAGGGTCTTACTTACCAACAAAAGAAGAAATTTCTTAAGGAAGTTAAGTACTACTTTTGGGATGATCCTTATCTTTTTAGGCAATGTGCGGACCAAATCATTAGACGGTGTGTAGATGGGCCCGAGGCATTTAAGATCTTAGAAGCATGTCATAAAGGACCTACGGGTAGACAGTTTGGGCCCAACTATACCGCCAAGAAAGTCTTTGATTCGGGTTATTATTGGCCTTCCATTTACAAAGATGCCCATGAGATGGTGAAATTTTATGATGTGTGTCAAAGACAAGGAAAAATTACGCAACGTGATGAGATGCCACAAAATTTTATTCAAGAGTGTGAGATATTTGATGTATGGGGCATTGATTTCATGGGACCTTTTCCATCTTCTAAGGGAAACAAGTATATACTTATGGCGGAGGATTATGTGTCCAAATGGGTGGAGGCTAAAGCCTTACCTACCAATGATGCTAGAGTTGTTGTGAAGTTCTTAAAGCAATTGTTTGCTAGATTTGGTGTACCTCGGGCCATCATAAGTGATCGTGGTACGCACTTTTGTAATGATCAATTCACGAGAGTTATGAAGAAATATGGAGTTAATCATAGACTTTCTATCGCGTATCACCCTCAAACCAATGGTCAAACCGAGGTCACAAATCGTGGTTTAAAGAGAATTTTAGAGAGAACGGTGGGAGAGAATCGAGCTTCTTGGTCGGATAAGCTTGATGATGCTTTGTGGGCTTTTAGGACGGCTTTTAAGACACCAATTGGTTGTACTCATTATAGGCTTGTCTATGGTAAAGCGTGCCACCTCCCATTCGAGTTAGAACACAAGGAATCTTGGGATCTCAAGTGGGCTAACTTTGATTTAAACCAAGCCGGTTTACATAGGAAAGATTAACTTAATGAGATGGATGAATTGAGAGCCAATGCCTATGAAAATTCTTTGCTTTACAAGGAAAAGACTAAGAAATTGCATGATGCTAAGATCAAGAACCGTGAGTTCAAAGTTGGAGAGCCGGTTCTCCTCTTTAACTCAAGGTTGAAACTTTTTGCGGGCAAGCTTAAGTCGAGATGGTCCGGTCCATTCACTATTGCTCAAGTGTTTCCATATGGAACTATTGAGTTGTCACAACCCGATGGTCCAAACTTTAAAGTGAATGGTCACCGTGTGAAACATTATTTTGGGGAGGACATTTCCGTTGAAATGGTCCAAGAGATCCCCATTTTCCCCATGAATTAATTCATTGAGGGACGAGTCAAGCTAGAGACTCATTAACTCAAGCATCGTATAACTAGGTTTAGAGTGTTGTAGATTAGCAATAAGGGTATAGACTTGGAGATAAGTGTAGGGGAGACCTTCTTTTGTCTTCATGATTGTTTGTAGGGTTGCTAACTCATTTCATGCTTTGGAGCTTATGAAGGAGGCCCTTGTATCCGGTTCACTTTGTTACTATTGTGATTTTTCATTGATACCTTGTGCTTAAACATGAATTCACTAATAGTTGACCTTTCCTTAACTAGGGTTAAGCAAAGTCTATTCATTGTCATAAGTGTAGGGGAAGTTTTTATACTTCCATGCTCTTAAACATTGAGGACAATGTTTAGCTTAAGTGTAGGGGGATCTTCTATCGAAGTGACCTTACCTAGAACTTGTCATTGTCTTTCATGATAACTTGGAAAATTAATTTTTCAAACATTTTTCAAATTTTTGATTTACTTTGGCCACCAAAAATATGCATTCATATTTTTTTTTAATTATTTTTCATTTGCATAACACATTTGCATTGTATATATTTCTTCTTTTATTTTTCATCAAAAAGATATAAAAAAGAAAAAAAATTATAATAAAAACATGGTTTTAACAAATTTAGACTTCTTTGACATATTAGGCCCGCCATGGATATTTTGACTCAACCCGAGTTTGCTTATCTTAGCATTATCTAGCTAGTATCCTTAACCATGTAGTCCTTCATTGGTCTATTAGGCTAAGCATCTACCAATCTCATTCTTTGAGATTTTAAACTTGTGGAGAATGGGAAATGATAGAGTTGAAGCAAGTATAAAAGGGCTAGATAAACTTCATGATAATTACTTGTGGCTAAACCCTTCTCTTCTTTACCTCTAATTTCTTCGCATGTATATATGTTAATAAATAATCAAGAACGGTTTTAATCGGTTTGTAATCTCTTATGCATTTTTGTCTAATCATTCATGGTTGATATAAGTACGTCTTAAGATTCTAAGTTAGAACATTTTATGTGTACTAGACTTATGTCATGCTCAATATTTAGCGGGTGTTTTTTTCCTTTTATTCTTTTCTACTTTCTTTGTGAGGAATAAAGAAAAATAAGAGCGGCTTATGAAAAAAAATGAGTGGCTAGAAAAAAAAAGAAGAAAAAAAGAAAAAAGAAAACATAATTATACAAGACTCCCAAGAGGGGCAGTGTGGTGTTAATTATAGTGACTATTGAGTTCCAATATTACCTTGACGGGTTACGGGGATTCAATAGATTGCTCCAATCCAATATTACCTTGACGGGTTGCGGGGTTGAAGATCTAAAGTCTCAAAAAGATGGCGGATGTAAATTATTACGTGAGTTTTATTTTTCTTTCCTTAGCGAGTGTGTAGCTACTTATGAAAGCATGACATGAGGATTTTACACATAAGGCGAATGACTTATTACTCTTGAAACGGACTTATATTAATTGTGAGCGGTTTTTCAAGTAATGGATGAGAGGATTACTTAGGATTAAAACCGTGCTTCCTTATTTTTGGATTTTACATTTCTTATACTTCACACTTGAAATAATGACAAATTTGCCCACAAGCAATTTGCTCAAATAATAACCGGTTCCACATTTAATTGTCATGAATAAGTTGATGCACTTTTTACTTGTGAATACAATGATCCCATTTTTAATCTTGGTATGGGGAAAGTGAAACTTGAGGGTGATAAATGTCCATGGTACCCAAGCCCTAATCAAAGTCATTGAATTCTTTATGAGTTATTTCCATCAAAACCATTTCAAGAAAAACCAAAAAAAAATATAGATAGAATTGTTTTTTGTTCATTGCATTGTTAAAAAATCAAAATCATGCATCATTTAGTTTAGAGTAGTGTAGATGCATTCCATAATGGTCAAGGTGGATTAATTATGAGGAGAATGTAAATTTGTGCTTAAAATATATAGCATTGCATGAGGACATGACAATGTTCAAGTGTAGGGGATTTGATATGAGCAAAAACTCATATCAATTTATCAACAAATCACCCTAAAAACACAAGAAAAATACTTAAACTTTGTTCTATAAAGCGGAATTATATGGTATGTTTTGTGTTTGTGCTCAAATAGGTAAGAAGGATACATTTTCAAGCAAACAAAGGAAAATCAAGCTTAATTTGATGAAAAAGACAAAGAAGGATCAACAGTGACAAGACTTTGAAGACAAAGGACCTATCTTGACCATCTGCCAAAGATGAAGAACCAAAAGTGTAAATATGACAAAGTCAAGATCAAAGTCAAATATGGACAACTCTCAAGTCAACTCAGTCAAAGGGGATTTGTGATCATGTTTGCAAGTGGAAGGACTTAAATTGCCAAGAGAATAAAGTTACTAGCTCAAAATTACATTCTGCCAAGTACAAGGGCTAATTCTGCCAACTTTTGAAAGTCTACTCGAGCTCAATCCGTGTGCAAGCAAATAGACCAATCAGAAATGAGTATTGTGAAGAAGTGGATTGCCAACTGGACTTGTAATAAATAAGAGAGATAATGTGTGGCTTATCCCAACAGTGCTCCAGCCAGCCAATCATATTTTGTCTTTTGGATAATGATCCGTGTGCTACTTCTATGTCCAATGGCAACATGACACGTGTCATCTTCTTCAACGCATATTACCAGAATCGTTCTTGAGCTAGAAGCAATTTCAGGGGATGGTATAAACATGAAACTTGCTCGTTTTTGAGAGACGAATCCAATGATCACAACCAATTACACTCAAGATCATTAACAAAGAAAACCCCAAATGTGTTCATAATCTGCAAAATTCAATTGAACTGAATTGTACACGTGGAAGCTTCTAATTGGATCTAACACGTCACCAACCCTAACAACTTCACTCCTGCAGTCTATAAATACCATGGATTGTTCTCATTTCTTGTATTGTAGAAAAAGTGTGAAATCACACACACTTTTAGTTTTCTCTCAACTCTTCTTAGTTTTAGCTTAACAACTCAAGAGTCTGACAAACTCTTGAGTCTGTTATAGTTAGTTGTAACTGATTACCAGCCTTGTAACTACTTCTCAATTCAATCAATACAAATTTCCATTTTCCCTCCAAAATTCTCATTACTTTTCTACTGTGCATACTTGCACCATTGTTACTTTGTGATGCTGTTAGTTTGTTATGATCATCACTTGATCATATTGAGCTAGTTTTGAAGATTGTAGCTATTGTACCTGCTTTGTTCATCCAGTTCCAAGTGCTAGCAGATTTTGGAGAATTCAGTTCATTAATGGCGAATTTGATGTTTGTTAACTGTTGATTGGTAGATGAATAGTGTGTTCTAGTGCTAAGGTGGTGGTTAGCACTAGATTAGAGAGCTCAGCGCTCCTCTACTCCCCAAAGGAGGCCTTAGCATAAGGTTTTACTTTCTGAGTTACAAGTTCCACTAAATTGTTGAATTCATGCTTCATTCCTAGTTAATTCTACTTGAGTGCATGATAAAATGTGTTTTAGCCTGTCTTTGATCTGATTTCAGTGATTTAGTAGCTTTATTGTAGCTTAATCTTGCTTTTAATTCTTGTACTTGTCCTGTTTTTCAAGCATTCATCAATCACTTAGCTTTTACAGTCATTTTGGGTTCTAGTTGTTGTAACTGCTTGTTTCTAGTTCTAATACACTTTATATCAGCTATAGAACTTAGTTTGTTATAGCTCTTAACTCAGTCCTATCATTTGATCAAAAAGGCTTCATAAAAGTTTCAAAAAGATCAATAAAGTGGTGTTTGGTATTAGCTTATAAATAGTTTTCAAGTCTTAGCAATTAGCAAACTTTGGTTCATTTCCAGTTAACAAGTCATAACAAATAGTTTTCAGTCATTTTCTAGTCAAGTATTTGGTCAAAAAGGCAATTGGTCATATAAAAAGTTTGGGTCAGTTTTATTCAAGTTTCTTTTCAGAAAGTGTTGATTTTGATTTGACTGGCATTTCTTTGTTACTTGATGAAATCACTCCAAACCAAGTCTAATCTCTCAGTCAACATATGAAGTTTGAGTGTGTATAAGGAAACTGTACAGTATCAAGAATTGAGTTTGTAATAAGCCAAAGTTTAAGATCAAGAGCAAATACAAGTTTCTGTAACTTGAGCAAACTGATGTTTCATATCTCCATTTCTACTTCAATAACTAGCTAATTTTCTTTCACAATTTCATTCCATTAGTGTTCCTGGTTAAATTTTGAGACTTTGAGCTTTTTGAAATTTCTGGTCAACGAAAGTCAACATAAGCACAATTTTAGCTTATTTTTAGATTCATGGCTTATTACTTGATCATTTTCATTGAGACTTGATTTCCCGTCTTTCTTTTGAGTTTATTAATAAGAATTTCCATTAAAATCTAGTTGTGCAAGTCTGGCTTAACTGGTAGCTTATTTTGAGCTTATTGGATTTTGCTTATCAGCTTTATAGTAACTTTTAGCTTAAATCCTTGGATAGGTCTAGCTACTTTTTAATTTTAAGACGTTTGAAACTGGTTTGATCAAATTTAGTTGAGAAATAAGCTCAAACGAGCTTATTGAAGTTTTAAACCCGTTTTTGTTAAAAAGCTTTTGAAAATTGCATTTAGGTCCTTGTAGTATTAAACTGTTTTTAATTCTAGCTAATCTTTCCAACTAATTAGGGTTTTCAAATGGCAGTCCTTGTATTTTCAGTTTTGTTCAAATTTAGTTAGGCAGTTTCAAATTAGTTGGAAATTAGTTACTTGTTTGAATAGTTTTCATTTTAAGTCCATATAGTTTACTGTTTTTACATGTTTAGTCCTTATACTTTTTAGCTTTACATTTTTAGCATTTATATTTCAAAGAATTTACATTTCAGTCCTTATAGTTTGTGGAATTTACTTTTAGCATTTTAATTGAATAAAAACTTGGTATTTGCACTTTGTTTTACATATAAGTAGACGATATTTTTCATTTTAGCAAGGTTTTGTTTGAATTAGCAATAGAATATCCAAAAAAACATTACCAACCAAAAACAATTAAAAACCCGATCTTGTTAGGACTTTCAATTTGTTAAGAACTGAGAAAAACGAACTTCAACTATACACATTTCAATAACTTAAGGTAAAATAAAAGAATTTGGGTATAAAAACATTAGGTTATAATTTTTGGAAATGATGGAAACATAATATAAGATAAAAAAATTCTTTCTTTATATAAAAAACAAAAAATGCTTTAATAAACACAAAATCTTTTATTTTTGTATAAAAAATTTAAATATGGAAAAATGGTGTGAAATCTTTATACATGTTTTCTCTTATTTAAAAACAAGTAAAATTTGGTCATATCTCCAGCATAATCTTAAATCAACCATCATTTACTTCTCTATCATTCTTCCATTGTTAAAATTCTCAAAGCTTTATTTTTGCAAATCCTCCGTTGAAGGATCTTGCAAAAAGGGAAAAAGCTTAGATGTTGTGGTGTATTCTTCATTTTTTGGTGTTCTTGGTGTGGTTTATGATTCTAGTTGGTGTCATCATCCTTCTCTTATCATCTTTATAGGTGCTCATTCTTGTTCTTACGTCTTTCCATGTGTCACATTTTGGTATAATAATCAATTTAACCTAAAAAGATGTTATAAAAGTAAATGATTAATGGAACGATTAGGGTTTTGATCTAATTAAATTAGTAGGTTATATGTTTTTGAAACCCTAGAGATCATTAATGATGTTATTAATACATGTACGAAAAGAATTAGAAGCCTCGAGGTTAGTTGGTTGGGTAAAACTACTAGGGTTTTCATAATTTTTGGGTTGTCTAGAAAATATGTCATCTTAAAACATGTGTATCTTGGTCAAAACAAAAGTTTTTTGGATGTTTTTTGATCCTAAGTATAAGTACTTTGAGTCTACCTTCTGGAACGGATCTCCTTTTTATTTTTAGATGCATGGAAGTACGATCTTTTATTTTTGAAAGTTAGAGTGTCAAAACTGGATTTTCAGTCTTTAATATTTAACTACAGTGTACGATTTTTATTCCAAAATCTATGAGGATTTGTTTAGTGAATTTTGAATATCTTATCGTTCATCCGATATGTCCACGATTTTTTTCGTAATTCTTGGAGATGTCTAAGTAGGGTTTTTGGTCTAAAGCTTTATGTATGTTCTGCCTGCTCAGATCTGGACTAGTTTTGGAAACATGGGTTAAGGGATGGGTAAAATTAAATTTATAAGAATTATGGTTTTGTTTGATTGGGCTTCTAACTAGTGTTAATTACCTTAAATAAGAAGTAAAATCATAAATATGAAAACATATTACTTAAATAGTGTCGCCTATCTATTTATGGTAACTTGAGTAATAAGTGACTATTTATGGTGGTAATATGTATAATCATGGTTTTGTAGATCCGGTGACGCGTGTTTGATTCTTCATTCATTTGTGTTCATGTTCTATCATCGCATTCGTTAAGGTACAAATATTTTGTCCCTTTTAGTAAGGACCTTCTTTATGACTTTCGTTTACATTTGCTTGATTCTTTGATTCCCTTGTTTTAATACCTTATGCTATGCTCCTAAATTAGATAACCTTATTATTTATCTTTGTTCATTGTGCTTCGTATGACCTTATTTGTGATTTGTTGGTTTCGTTTGCAATCTATATTTAAATTTGTTGTTTCTATTTCCTTTGCCCGAGCTATTTGTAACTAGTCATGGAGGTACCATGACCACGTCACTGATGCACCAATGACGTGACACTATCTGTGACGTTGTGATTAGTCCACGACGTTTCCTTTTGTATGCTCATTTAATATGATATATGTGTGTGTGTGCACTAGTCATCGAGCTAGTGTACATATATGACTTTGTTCTGCAGAGGTACTTCGTTTTATTTTGATTAGTGGTTGGTGTGTGTGCAATACACCCCAGTTTACATTTTGCTACATTTGGTTTTATCCACCTGTGTACACTTCTAATTATGTGTCTGGATGTGCTAATATGTGCTTAGGTATATTCATGTATCATGTTTATACATTATGTGGGCTTGTGGGTATTTCTTTATTGTGATTCTTCCTATTCGAAATCTCTTATTCCTACACTCCAATATACTTTATGTGAAAACTGATTTGCAGGGTTCCACTATTTCTCTTTTGTTCCATTAATACATATGTATTATATATGTTCACTAAGCGTTAGATCAGCCGCATTTTGTTTTCGTGCGGCATGTATTAAGCGGGAGGATGGGAAGTGAGAGTGTGATTAGAGCTACCCTTAGAGTCACCCTTGTGTTTTGATAAATGATTTAAACACATTTTGCATTTTACACTTTGGAACTTCATGTTTGGGATTTTTACTCTTTTGGAGAGTAATTAGTTTGGATTTTGTTGTTGTATATAATAAGACTTCTGCTTGCATTTTCAGTATATATGTTCTGATATGACCCCAAACGTGATGCTTTGTCTCTTTATCGGTGTGGGTATTACATAAATAGTTTTGAGTTTGGCAAAAAAGACATACTTTCATTCGACTCGTTTCTAAGTTCCTATTGACCGTTACTTTGATAATTTAATAAATAATATGAAATATCTTTACCTTCATTCTTTATTATTACTAGCAGGGTACCCGTGCATTGTGGATGTGGGTACCTTGAAACTAAAATTCCGCGAGCATAATATTTTATGAGTATACATATTTTTCAATAATAACTTTAAAAATAATGACAATAGTTTAAGTTGAAATAAGTTTAACCAATAAGATACCACTTCATATAAAAATAGTATTACAACATTGTAATGATTGATCGTAAAAGGTATTTTTTAATCTCCGTAACATTCGTCATAATATTATATAACGTGTAAATATAGAAAACCTTCGTAGTTTATATGTTTACATATGTTCATATATTATAATAACCTTAAAATCTTCTTATTTGGATATGTACGATTTAATCTAATTAATTAGAAAAATGATAAGTATTTCACTAAATTTGTACAAAATACGTACATAGATGGTTGTGGTATTTTTGTACTACACTTTAGGCAAAGCGTAGACAAACGAGAAATATTAGAAATTATACGTTTAGGAAAACGTAAAATCCGAAAGTGAGTTCCTTCCTCGAGGGAGTGTATAGTGTATGTGCCAAGTATTAAAAACGTTATTTGGATTAGTTCATTTTTGGTGGTAAAAAGAGAGAAAAATAAAAGACGGATTACGCTAAAATTAAACTAAGACGAAAAACGCGTTTTCACGTAAAATGAGACGTAAAAATAAAAGTCAACTAAAAATTTTATAAAATTTACAAATAAATCCTATAAAATATAATTAAGGTGGAAAAATAAATAAAACTTTTTGAAACTTTTTAATTAATTATTTATTAATTTTTAAATAATCAAGAAAAAACCCAAACAAAGATTTATCATATGTAAACCTTAATTTTATTTTTTTAAATCTAAAAAGTATTTTTTGCAAAATTAAAACAAAGTTTATCTATTTTTAAACTATTTAATAAAAACAGAATTTAGAAAATGAATAAAAAATAAATGGAAAAGGGAAAAATGCAAAACTAATTTTTAAAAGTCCTAACAATAATGAACTACAAGGAAAAAATAAGAAAAACTAGAAAATACAAAAAAATAAACCAAAAATCTTATGATAAGCTACGACTTATATTTTACAAAGGTGGAAAAAGAAATAGTTTAAATATAAAACTGGGTAAAACTTTACCAAAAACAACCACTAGCACACCAGGTAAGATCACTAAACCCTGCTACGACAGGTTAGGTTTTTGCAATCTATTTTTTTATTTTTCTTTGGAGCAAAGGCACCCCTGCAAGCGTTTGGCTTGTAGGGAGTCAGCAATAAGCTAAAAACAGGCAAAAGGCAATAAATAAGCTCCTATAATCACTCAGATAAGCATATTAAGCAACGATTAATTTACCCCTATTGCCCGATATCTGACAAAAAGCAATATAAGCTTTGTCAGATATCGGGGTGAGACTACAAATTGATACCTCAAACAGGTACCTAAATTCAGTTTTTTGGTGAATTTCCAAATAAGCTATAAGCTTGAATACACTTCCAAATTACAAGTCAATATTACTCAGACTTAAAATTCTCTTAACTCTAGCAGATTACAAGGTCTCAAGCTTTAATTATCAAAAAACAAACCCCTAAGTACAAACTGATGGTTTCTACTTGGTTTATAAAAAAAACATGGAAAACTTTCTACACACTAAATGATGAAAGGAAGCTCTTTAAACCACTTAAATAAACCAGATTGAAAGTGTGTAGGTTAAGCTAGCAAGTATATGTATCACCTAATAATTTGGATCAGCTATCCTAAACACACCTTAAGACAGATTTTAACAAAAATATACAAAGAGATTTCAAGATCTAAATTGAACAAATTTTAAAACATACAGAACAATCACAAATCTTTAACTATCATGAGACGAACAACATGATTATACTAAGGACCATTCAACATAAATTTCAAACAAATCACATAGCACACAAAAATCACAGACTTTTAAACAAAAGAGGGTTCAAGCCCTTTTTTACCTTGTGGGACCTACATCCAGACCTCATAATGGCTGATGCCATCTCCTTTTAGCTAGGCCTACTTCTTTTGGGGGCTTATGAGGAAGCTGTTGAACTGCAGTCAACCAAAATCAACAAATCAACAAGGCACCTTCTTGTGACCTGTTTAACACACCATAAAACAAAAAAGATTTAAATCCATAAAACAAGCCCACAAGCTGTTTGTCAAGCAGCTTGTGTGTGAGCTTTATGAACAGTAAGTTGTATAATAATAATAATAACAGTGAAGAAAATTTACTAAAATAAAACTTTGGAACCCAAAATTTTGCAAGTAAATAAACTGTAACCAAACAGAGTTTTAACTTGAGCTTATACTCAAGCTTCCCAAGAGATTTGTCAAGTCTCTTGTGGAGCTTATCTTATAAACCCAAGGGTCTCAAAGTCTTGAACAGATTTTGTAAAAAGCTGATAACGCCCAAATCCAACATGTTTTTGGGAGCGTTATCCGTGCTTTTGTACATGTATTTTGGTTATATCTATAATACTTTTGTGCATATTTTTGCCAAAATGTGTTTGCAAGGCCATGTGTAGCCAAATACAGGGATGAAGAAGAAAGCAAAGTAAAAATGAAGATTAGTACAAGTACAAAGAATCCTAGTCAAGTTCAAGATCCGTGTACAAATTACAAGCTTTTGAAGATCATTTCCGGGTGCAAGAACAAGTGTTATCAAGAATATACAAGCCTCACAAGTAATCCCGACTTGGGAAATGCAAGAGAACCCATGTAGCTAGTTTTAGTAACAAGTGCATAAATCACTCAGCATGTGAGTTGAAGCCAGCCATGTGAGTTGAAGGCAACCAACTTTATGTGTCACCATCTCCTCTTCAGGTGGGCATCTCCCCTTCAAGTGGACAAATTTTCTACAACAAGCTACAACATATTATTGAAGCATCTAAAGAAGGCACAAGAACCTTTTATGAAAGAGTCTAGAATATCTTTGGCATCAAGCAAATGCCTTAGCCATCAAGCCATGCATTCACTACAAGCCTTTAATTTGTCAATAAATAAGACCCATGGGGTCACATACTTTAATATGCCACTTTAATTCACTTCTCATAACCAATTTCACCATCAGTAAACTCTCTCCCCTTGTCCAAAATAGCATTCTCGGATTTGAGCAAGGTGGTGCAAGAAAAGTCACTTTTGGAGTCCAAAAAACAAAGTTAACATCACAAAACTCTTAGGGATCATTACCGTAATCATTAGCACTATATTTTCACTTTGTAAGACTCTTTATGACTTCTAAGACTATTATTGCTGAGTTTATGTCAACTTTTTACATAAGTGGCTAGTTTCATTTTACACTTATTAAGATGATGTTTGTGGTATGAAGATGTGGTTGTGATTGTGATTTACGTTTTAATTCAATTTCAATATTTTCCTTTGAACCATTGGTACTTATGTATCAGGTGACATTGGTTGTCAAAACTTAATTTATTGTTAACGATTTCATAGGTCAAAAGGGTTATTTTCTAACAACAAGTCATAGTCGGTTAGTCTCCATATCGAAAGTTTGTGATAATGATGGTACACTGATTTTTGACAAGCTCATTCATCATTTTGTAGAATCTCAAGTAGTAACAGTCAAGTGATTCACCATCTTGGAAAGTGAACTTCCCGAACTCCCAAAGTAGATTAGTCTCGAGATCTTGAACATTGATCGATTCACCTTCCTTCAATCGATGAATTGCATTCCACATTTCCATTGCATTAGGACATGCATCAACCGTGAAATAGATATCGTTATCAATCTCAGTGAGTATGTAGTTCACAACATCAACTTTAGCTTGGAGAAGTTTCTTTTTCTCAGGAGGACATGTATCGAAGTTCTCCATGGCTCTTATAGTTGATGTAGTACCAAATGCATTCGTTGTGGTATTCGGTCTGAATTTAAAGACGGGAGGTGCATTTTCAAGGCAATGACGAAGAGTAGTTCGGTTCTCTTTTGTGTCTAGAAATCTCAGGAAACGAGATCTCCACCGAATGTAGAAACCGGCTGTCAGCACTGGTGGATTACCGTTGCCAACTTGTTCCAGACAAACTTGATTATAAGCAGCACTGTTGTTGTTCGATGTGGTTAATGGTTGTGAATGGATTACAGATCTTAGTAGATTTGTTGTGATGAGGTGTGATTGAAATTCCGAAACGTTCCGATATTCTTCAGTCCAAAAATAAATTCCTTAGTCCGATATAACGGTAGACCGAAAACTTTTTGTATTACCATTCTTTTTTGTAAACTATGTTCCGAAACTAGGTTAGATATAGGCTAAGTCCAAAAATATTTCAAACAAAAATCTCGCAATAAGTCTTCAATAATCTCGCGATGTGAAGATGAAGATTTCAGAATATGTTGAAGAAGATTTCGCAATGTGAAGATGAAGATTTCGGAATATGTTGATGAAGAATTCGGAATAAGTCCAATAATTTCAGAATCCGTAACCAAGATTTCGGAATATGGATATTGCGAAATTACAAAGATTTCGCAATGTGTATATTGCGAAATTATCAAAGATTTCAGAATATATATTCTGAAAATATCCCAAGAATTCGCAATAAGCAAGGTTTCGCAATATTACCAAGATTTCGCAATAATCAAGATTTCGCAATATTACCAAGATTTCGTAATAAGTGTCCAAATTTCACAATAAGCAAAATTTAGGAATAACTGACTAAATTTCGCAATATTATTGCGAAATTATACTTATCTCGGACGAAAAGTACAAACTTTCGAGTTTTAGCACCAAGATCAAGCCAAACGACCAAAATTTTTGTGTTTTTACCCAAACTAAATATCCCAAATCACTACACTACTATGTAGATGATTTATATAACAATCTAAAACACAAAAACATAAAAGTTTTGAAGATTCGAGCTAGTTAAACCTTAAAAACCCACGAAATCTATCTAAAGCAACCACACAATATTCAATCACCTATCTACTATATGCTCTTGATACCAAATGTTAATCCTAAATCAATCCATAACACAAATCATATGATAGAAATAGAGAAAAGTTAGAGAGAGAAAGTAGAGAGTGATGGAAGGTTAACAATATTAACTATGTGAAAATAATGAACCAACACCCTCTTCTACACATGGAAGAGGGTTTATTTACACATGAGCTTGATGGGCTCATGGGCTTTGTTCTTGGGCCGGGCTTGGCTTACACTTGGGCATAAAGCCCCTAAATTAAACAATATTAGCTTAAAGTCTAAGCCATGTTATCCCGACTAACCTACTACAATAAAAGACCATTAACGACTAAGATGACATATTACATTCTTGTTCGGCTATATAAAATACAGGGTTAACAAAACGAAAACTGGAAAACATGAATGCAACATGAAAACATGATGAATTGTAACCAAAAAAATCAAAAAATCTTCTTTCTATAGTTGTCATCGTTCTTTTGTTATTGATGATAATGTTCATGGTCCTTTTATAGCCGATGTCGAGATTCATCAACATGAGTTGTATAGTCAATTTGATCGTTATGAATGTCTCTTTTGGAGAACTGGAAGTGTGGAAACTTAAGGTATAAAAAATTAACGGTTATAGCATCTGTTTCGTTCTTTGTTTTGTTTTTTCTTCTAATTAATGATTTAATGTAGGTAAATGATCTTTTGCAAGTTTTGGGGGGAAAGTATGCAAATTGAATATTGGTTCTTCACTAGAGAAAAAGAAGAGATTGTGAAGGTTGGAGTGACAAACGAATGCAGTCGGGTCGGAGTGAAGGAAAACGTAAGTTATCTATATGCAGGCTGGAAAATTGTGTTGCTTATACGTGTTAAACAAGGCATGTTGTTGGCTGTCATTAAGAGACTAGCGGAATAACAACTGAGAATCCGGCATCCAAAAATGTTCGGAGTGAAGGTAACTAGAAGTTTTGGAATTTTGTTTTTCCCAGTTGCTTTTCCTAAAATGTTTTACCAATAATTTATTGTCTTTTGTGCTTTGTTTAATATTTTCCAGTCACATATGCAACATCATGGTATATAGATATTGGTGATTGTCGATCGTCGTACGACATATATAAACCCAAGTTTTTTATAGCGAGTGGTCTAAGGGATAATCTAGAGACACAAAAGTAGATAATGACAAGTGCTGTGGAGGTGGAAAGGCTGTCTTGCAGGAAGAAAGAGATCCGCCAAATTACATTAAGTAGGAACCCAACACACCAAAAAGTAGCCCTCTCCATTTCATCCACCAGAGTATACTCTAGCAAATCAACACAACAGATAGCATCAATCGAGCTTTCCAATACCTTTAACTCAGTAATGTAACCATCCTTCCCAATGACACACAACCTCAACTCACAAGACAACCTGCCCCCACCAACGTATATCTTTAGCATTTTCCCTATCCAAAATCACCAGAAGTTGATCCTTATCAAGTGTTGACGTGGCAAGCTGTGAAAATTCTTTAAGAACTAGTAAAACCACCATGTAAACAAGTATTGAAAGTTATGGTGATATGAAAAGATATCACATCCAACTGCAAAGAAAACATAACTTATATACATAAAGACTTAAACACACCTTATTATGAGAGAAGAAGCTAGCTAACCGACGGACACCAAAGTAATCCACCTATCCAAATTAGCAAAATAAACGATGCCACATTCATACCCTTGAACATAAAACAAATGGCTACAAATGTACTCCTAGGGTATACGTTGTGGACTCATTAGCATACATCCAAAAATACGTCTAGAAATCATATGCCTCTTTATTTTGGAAAGGAAAACTATAAATTGTATTAGACGACTAATAATAAGTCGATTACACTTATCAAAAACCAACAATTAGAGCATATATGTCGACTACTGGACCATATATTGTGTAACACTAATTCTTTGTCAAGCTAGATTTTAAACGAAGTCACAATGGGTCAAAAAGGAAAAAAAATGTCTGATCTTTAAAGTTGACTTCGAGAAGGCATTTGACTCTTTAATTGGGATTTCCTTGATTCAATTATGCTACATATGGGTTTTGGTGCTGTTTGGCGTAAATGGATTTGAGGGTGTTTAAAATCAGTTTTAACTTTGGTTTTAATAAATGGTTGTTCGTCAAAGGAATTTCAATTAAAAAGAGGGGTTAGAAAAGGTGACACTTTATCTCAATTTCTGTTTAATATCGTGGCCGAAGGATCGCATGTTGCCAAGTTAGAAGCTATGGGTAAAGGTAGATTTAATGGTATTGAGATTCC
Source organism: Glebionis coronaria (assembly GCA_025667525.1). Lineage (NCBI taxonomy): Eukaryota > Viridiplantae > Streptophyta > Magnoliopsida > Asterales > Asteraceae > Glebionis > Glebionis coronaria. The sequence goes on along the minus strand of CM046879.1, from coordinate 443,056,230 downwards.
AAAATCGGGGCTTTCTCTTTCTTATCTTCAGTTTGTAGATTATCTTATTTTTATGGGCAAATGGTCTCATGTTAATGCCCAAAACCTAATACGAATTCTTAGATGTTTTTATTTTTATTCTAGGCTGAAAATTAACTTGAAGAAAAGTAAACTCTTTGGTGTTGAAGTTTCATGGAATGAAGTGTCTTCTTTAGCCAGAAAACTTGTATGCGAGCCATTGTCATTTCCTTTCACTTATTTAGGCCTTCCCATTGGAGCTTCCAAGTTGAGATCAATTCATTGGCAACCAATTATTGATCGATTTAGTGAAATGTTATCTTTTTGGAAAGAAAAAAATATTTCTTTCAAAGGCCGCCTAACTTTAGTCAAATCAGTGTCAGTGTTATGAAGTCTTCAGTTGTACTGTATTTCACTTTTTAAAGCCCTTTTGAAAGTAATGAATGTCTTGGAAGGAATTAGAAGACATTTTTTGTTTTAGGTGGTGCTCATGGCGATTCTCATAAAATCTCTGGATTGAATGGGATAAGGTTCTCTTGTCTTCTAAATAAGGTGTGCTAAATATTGGAAGTCTTAAATCTCTCAATTGGTCAATTTTGGCTAAATGCTGGTGGCGATTCAAAACCGAAAAGGATTCCCTGTGGAAGAAAGTTGTTTGTTCTTTTCATGGTTCTGGTGAAAATATAAATGTTGTTAATTATTTTGGCTCGTCTAGTGTGTAGGCATAGATAGTATCTATCGAGAAGGAATTTGAAAAACTTGATATACCTTTTTCTTCTTTTCATAAACAGATTAGCTCGGGTAACAATACTAGATTTTGGACTGAAACTTAGAGCGGTAACATATCTTAGTGTGAAAAATATGTGTGCCTTTTTGCTTTAGAAACAAACCAAAATTGTCAAGTGAATCAAAAGCTAGTGGGTTTTGATTCTTGTCATTCACGGGTCCTTTGGATGTGGCGCAGGCCACTCAAGTCAAGCAGGAAAGAATGTGACTTTAATGATCTTCAACATAAAATCTTAAGTATTTACGAATCCAGATTCTTTGTGTTGGTCACTTCATCCATCAGGTCACTCCATCAGTGTTGGTCACTTCATCCATCACTTCAATTCTCCGTTTATGTTATTCGAGAAATTATTGATTCCAAGCTGTTGGAGCAATTAGGTACCAAGATTCATTGGAATAATGTGGTTCCTAGTAAAATCAATATTTTAGCATGGAGAATTCGAAATTATAAACTGCATACGAGATCAAATATTGATAAAAGAGGGATTGACCTTCCTCTATTCTGTGTCCATTATGTGAGGAAAAAATATAAGATGAGGATAATATTTTCGCCCTATGTTCTTTTTTTCGGAATATTTAGTATTTGATTCGTAAGTGGTTGATGGGATCCCTCTTGGTAGTGCTTTGAGTGTTCTTGAGATGGCCGATAACGACGATTTAAATTTGAGCGAGAAAAAAAGTTCTTTTTTCGATGTTGTGGTTCTATGTGCTATATGGTGGATTTGGAGGGCTTGAAATCTTCTTGTTTTTCAGGCGGTTAAAGTTAATACAATGTATATAGTTGACGACATTATTGTGACTTGTTATCTTTGGGTTACAAATAGAGCTAAGCGTTGTAGTATTTCTTGGGTAGATTGGTGTTGCTATCCGAGTATGCTTTGTATTCAACTGTAATTGTAGTATGTTATTGTTTTATCCATGCTAGCTTCTTACTAGCATGTGATTTTTTTATATATCTTCGCCGTTAAAAAAAGATATTAATAATAATAATTGAGAGAGACATGACCTATCTTTTTGCAAGTAAAAAGCAAATAACACCCGTCGGAGCGAAGCGCAGGCTTCCTTACTTGTTAATCTAATTATTATTAATATTATTACACTTCAATATATTTAAGATTGTTAAGAATAATCTGAGATCTACACTTAAATTTTTATTGGAATGTGCAAAAGTCATAATAATATTATACGAATAAAAGTACATGAGCCTATAAGGTCATACATTTATATAATGAGATTAAGTTTTATTAAACCTGTATAATAAATATATATTTTATATATTGTATGTATTTAGTTTATCAAGAATTAAACATTTAACGATCGTTAACTTATAAGTTAAAAGTTTTAACGGTTAACTAATGGTAAAGCTTTAAACTTTTAGATAATTAGTGTAAATACCATATACATTTAAGTCAAAAAGTAAACATAAGGGGTGTTTGAGTTGGTGTTCAATCTGCCGAAGCAAAATAAAAATGGAACTAAACCACCAGAACAAAAATGCAGTTAACTCTCGACTTGAATCATTTTTGAAAAGTATTTTTAGATTTTTTTCTCCTTTTAAAGATTTCTAATAACAATTTGAACACCTATCTTTTACATATGATTATATATCATTTGGTTTTATGAACAATGTAATGAATTAATGAATTAGTCTAAAGGAAAAAAATAAAAAGGTTTTTCCGGTGTGTTTTCATCATAGCTTAAAGCACTAACATTATGTTATGCAGATTTGGCTCTAAAACTCAAATTAGCTGTTAATCCTTTAAATTGCAAATAACATCTACAATACAAATTAACTCATTACACAAATGGCTAAAAACAACATGCTTAAGATAAATGATACACATTCGTTTCATTATAGAAAAGACACTGATAACAACTACAAAGGAGATCCTTTTTTGGGTTGATAAATTAAGTTGTCTGCTGAGACATAAACCTCTGGATTCACATCAATTGATTTGTTAATCACAGAACTCTGGGAAACTTCTAAACGAATATAATCATACATTACTCCAAGAAAGCCATTTAGAGTGTTTGCTTGCGTTAAGTAGATTGAATTTTCTCCACGAGAATGTAGATAGGTTCCAGGTATTTTAATACTGAACAACCTATACAAACTATGTATTTGGTGCCTGGCAATTGCATTGTCTCTACCGATTAGGGGAGTTGAGAATAGAGGGTCTCCATTTAGATCGTTAACACGTACCTACAAATCAATTAGAAACTTTAACGTGATTTTCAAGATTTTATGCAGATATAGATTATGATGATTAAGTACCTGCAATCTGGCAAAATGTGCGGAAGCAAGTGCTAATCTCAATATATAAGTTTCACCCTTGTTGGCATCGTTAAGGCTAAAATTTATCGCCCATGTTGTCTTCTTGAATATGCGCTCACTTGGTCTCTTATGAATGTGCCTTTACGAGCGAGTAATTACTCCATTAACACATGTAAAAGTTTATTAAAAACAGAGAATACCAGATAAACAAATTGTTGGGCAATCACATACCTTGGAACATGGGCAAAGAAAAAATCTTTCCTATAATCACTCTCTCCGACTGTGTACACTAAATCTTTGTCAAGATACAACTCTGTGTACTTATCCCATAATCCATATTGTCTAAACCTGTTCAAAGTTCGGTCCATATTATAATTTCCAATCAAGACATATAAGAATGTGGCATAAACAGAAATATACACGTAAGTAAGGTCTCTTACTCTATATCATACAATAATGCAAGTTTTATAAGTTTATATTTATGAATATATCCCAAGGATCATCAAATTTGTAAATGTTCACAATTAGTAAGGGTACACACCTATTGGGACCATTATGAAGAAATTTGTTGTCATATCTAGGGTTCGGATCAGGAATGAAGAATTCTGCTGCAGAGCGGTCTGGAATGCCGATTTCCCATAAAGTGGGACCATTTCTCGGTGGCTCGTATACCAAATCACCCAAATCGATATGAACACCTGTTAATTTTTTTCCTTGTTAACTATATGTAAGCTTCCTAAAAAAGAAATGAAAATTGGCTAACTATAAATAACAAGAACCTGGAGTAATAGCGATAATTTTGGAAAGCTTATAATCCCCAATAAATCCAGGGACCCAACCATATAAACTGTATTCGCCATTAATTACGTTCCTTATCGTAAAATACCCTTGCTCATTTGCTTCGGTCCAAAATTGGTAGTTCTAGTGAACCAATGAAAGAGTTAGTTGCTTGATCAAATATTAACAACATATGGGTAGAGAAGTTTTCATTTTTGAATTCACCTTAAATTCGGTTTGCCATGATCCTCGGGAACCTGGGGGTGCTAATCCTATGTAAGCACCTTTTGCTGATATGCGACCATCGTTATTGATAAACCTATATATATGCCAACATAAGAATCATTAAAAGGTTAGTAACAGTTGATAACACATTCTTTTAGCCCTTCCTAGTAGTTTACAGTTGTACTTAGCATTTCTAATACCTATCTTGAACTAGCAATCTACCGCTGATAGTACCACGTTGATGAGCATGCTGGTACTCCTTTGAAGCAGGAAAGTTATATGGCCAGCGTTCGACTTCATGAAACATCTGTAAACAGATCTGATCGATTAAAAAGAACCTCATAAAACTTTATCAAAGAACGTTATATTTCAATTAAATTGCATTAATACGTGAGAAAAATTAACCTGTTTTTTGGCATCATTCCAAAGCGTACGCGGGTCTTGATGTTTATCCAAAACAGTATTGAGATATATAAAAATCGGGCCAAGTACTTTTTTCCAGTGCTCATTATCTCCAAATTTGATAACCAAACCACTATTATGAGCACTTGAGAACATCTAAAATATGTTTGACATGTTAGAAACCCTACCTACGATCATATGTCATAAATCATTGACAATGAAAAGACGTACAGCGAGTGTCGTAGGTCCAACGTGAGAGGATAATTCAGATTTTATAGGACCGCCTGCCCTAAATTCATTACTTGGTGTAATTTGCCAGAATCCAACCGCAGGATCCATAGATATCCAACCATGGACACGAAGATCCTTTAACTCACACGTATATTGATATTTATCATCAACCTACATATGCATAATGATAGTATAAGTTAGCTTCCTGAATGGATTAGTTAATATATTCCTGGTGTCCCAAAATTATTTTGCAAAAAATATAAAAGAACACGTTTAAGAAGAATGAAAAATCATTATGATGAACCACAAATAAATGTTACCTTTTGAAAGCTTTTAGTTTGTTAGAAATTCACAATGTACACATATTTTGAGACATACAAAAGTATAAAGGTGGAAGATAGAAGGAGTTTAAAATTGCATAGTATCTATTGAAGTCTTTTATTACCTGGCCTTCGAAAAGAGGATCAACAGGATTAACAAGAAGGACTGCCTCGGCATAGTCTAATCTCTCCCCTCTTTCAGCTCTCCGATCATCTGGTGAAGGCATATTCCTTTTTCGATCATCAGATATAGCCATATAATGAAATCTGGACAACGCGAAGTTAATACCTTTGCACATTAAATAATTTTTTTTTGCATCTATATATAAATTAGATCAGGCTAGGTTTTCACTTACTTGTCTTTCCTGAGTTTGAAAGCAACTCTGGATTCGTCGAGACTGAAACCTGGCCATTCTTTTAAATGCTCGAAAATAGCATAAGTGTAAAAGCCGGATGATCCACGAAGCAACACATACCTAATCAATACATCACATTTTGGTCAATTGGCCATTCATACATAAATTTACATAATTAATTATATTTACCTTTTGTCAATTTTAAGAGGGACGACATAGTTTCCTTTTAGGGAAGAATTCCATGTTCTCACAAATGAGAGTTCCACTTGATGTTCAGTTTCTTTTATTACTTTGCAGCTTGTTGCTGTGAGACTGTTATCACATAACTGTTAGGGTATGATACTCAGAGAGTTTCTTGAAAAGTAAAATAATATATATGTACCTATCCATTTTACCCCTTGTGTGATTGTGACTTGAACTACTCCAAACAACATTCCAGTACCTAAAATGAATCCAAAATACAATCAACTTTTAAATACAATCAATTTTCTCATATGTTAGTATTTATTATTAATGACACAAGATAAATTTTTTACCCTTAACTATCATATACTATAAAGATAACGATTGCTTTTAATAGCATAACGTTTCTTGTAATTTGTTTATATACAAAAAAAATTAATTCATACACAACACTTGTAATAGCTGTTGGATATATGAGACGTTACTCTCACAAAAATATTACTCACAAAATATTGTTTCGATAAAGTATAAAACTCGTTTGTATTTGGAGACACAAAATATTGTTATTGAAAACTTGGTAAACTTTATTTTTATTTATTTGGGGCTGGTACACATTCAATCACAATGCTACCACCATTTATAGGTTTCAAGTAGTACTCCTATTACAATATGAAAAGTAAACATATGCATAGTAGTTGCATAGTATTCAAATATTGGTGTTGATCTACTTGCCGTAATATCTTGGAAGTAAAGTATAAATTTTCTTCACCATAAAAACATGTCTAAAAATACTAGCCTTACTATTACTTTCTCATGCTTGCATAGTACGACTTGTGTCCAAAACTGTTTTTCCTTTCTTTTGTTGTCGGCAAAAACCATTAGTTTACATTCTCCCCGTAATGTGTTTTGCCTGAACTCCCAACTTTCGTCTGAGCTCATGAAATTTTTCTCGTGGAAGTGCTTTTGTGAAAATGTCTGCTAGCTGATCATTCGTTCCACAAAATTCGAGTTGCACCTCTCCGTTTTCGATTGATTCTCTGATAAAATGATGTTTCAAAGCGATATGCTTTGTGCGGCTATGATGAACTGGGTTCTTCGCGATTGCGATTGCTGACATGCTGTCGCAAAAAATTGTTGTAGGCTTCAATTGTTTTTCTCCAATGTCTTCAAAAATTCTTCGTAACCAAATTGCTTGTGATGTGGCTAGAGCTGCTGAAACGTACTCTGCCTCTGCTGATGATTGTGCTACAGTTTGTTGCTTCTTTGAGCACCAACTAAACACACCTGAACCAAGTGAAAAAATATATCCGGATGTACTTTTCATGTCATCCGTACATCCTCCCCAATCACTATCACAAAAACCATGCAAATTTATATTTGCATTTTTCTCAAACTTGATTCCAAAATCTTTCGTACCTTGCAAATATCTTAAAATTCTTTTACCGACTCCCATATGAATCTGACTAGGGTTGTGCATGAACCTTGAGAGTAAACTTGCGGCAAACATGATGTCGGGCCTTGTTGCTGTGAGGTATAACAATTTCCCCACGAGACTTCGGTAAAGTGTAGCGTCCACTTTACTTGAACCGTCTTCTTTCATGAGCTTCTCGTTGACAACCAAAGGAGTGTCCTTCGGTTTGCATTCCGACATATCGAAAATTTTTAAAATCTTCTCGACATATTTTTCTTGACAAATAAATACGCCGGCTTCATCTTGATATACTTCCATTCCGAGAAAATGATTTAAAAGTCCTAAATCACTCATCTCGTATTTTTGCATCATTTCATTCTTGAAATCTTCGATCATTTTCTTGTTGTTCCCTGTGAACACAAGATCATCGACATAGAGCGCAACAATTATAATATCATTTGTACCTTGATTTTTAACATACAAGGTTGGCTCGCTCTTGCTTTGATCAAAACCTTTTTCTTTGAAATAACCATCGATTTGGCTATACCACGCTCGCGGTGCTTGCTTGAGCCCGTAAAGAGCTTTCTTCAACTTGTAAACTTTTTCTTCTTTTCCTTGAACCTCAAATCCTTGAGGTTGATTCACGTAAACTTCTTCTTTGAGTTCACCGTTTAAAAACGCTGACTTGACATCGAGTTGGTAAAGTAACCAACCTTTATGGCCTGCTAGTGAAATGATTGCTCGGACCGTATCCATTCGAGCAACTGGAGCAAATGTCTCGTCGTAGTCAATTCCAGGCTGTTGTGAATAACCTTTTGCGACTAGTCTCGCCTTGTTTCTTTGAACGGAACCGTCTGCATTGTACTTGACTTTGTAAACCCATTTGACACCAATAACATCTTTGTCTGAAGGTCTTTCTGTGAGCTCCCATGTGTTGTTCTTTTCGATAACTTGAATTTCGTCCTCCATGGCTTTCTTCCATGATTCCTCTCTAATTGCTTCTTCAAAACTTTCTGGTTCTACATGACAAAAATTAGCATTGTATATTTCTGTCAAAGAACGAAATTTTCGTGGTGGTGGACTTTGAGATTCTTCGTCAGCTTCTTCGCCGGGTACTTCTTCATGTGATGCTTGATTTTCATCACTTTCCACATGTGCTTCATCCTGCATATTGTTAGTGGGAAAAATTCTTTCTTCCTTTTTTTCTTCTTCCCAATTCCATGAAGAATTTTCATCAAAAATTACATCACGACTAACAATAACATTTTTTGTTTTTAGGCTATACAATCTATATGCTTTTGACTTGCTACTATAGCCTACGAAAATGCACTTTTCACTTGTTTCATCTAACTTGTATCTTTTTTGTTTTGGTATTTGAGAATAACAAACGCACCCAAAAACTTTAAGATGTCTTACCGAAGGTTTTCTTCCATTCCACGCTTCAAGTGGAGTCTTGTTATCGAGGGCTTTTGTTGGACTTCGGTTCAGCAAATAAATTGATGTGTAAACTGCTTCTGCCCAAAAACTTTTTGGTAAACCTTTCTCATGCATCATTGATTTCGCCATTTCTACAACGGTCTGATTCTTTCTCTCGACTACACCATTTTGTTGAGGTGTATATCGAGTTGTGAGCTGTCTGTGCATGCCTTCATCTTCACAAAACTTGTCAAACTCTTTTGAGTTGTATTCTTTTCCTTGATCACTTCTCAAAATTTTGATAAAACTCCCCGTTTGTTTTTCAACAAAATTTTTAAACTTTTTGAAAATTCCAAAAACTTGAGATTTTTCTTTCATGAAATAAACCCATGTCATTCTACTAAAATCATCAATAAATAGAATGAAATAGAGATTATTACCATGAGATGGATTCCTCATAGGACTACATAGATCGGTGTGTACTAGCTCGAGAATTTCCTTGGCTCTCCAAGCGACTCCTTTCGGAAATGGTTTCCGATGATGCTTACCGAGCGCACACCCTTCACAAACTCTTTCAGTCTCGTGAATTTGCGGCAAACCTCCAACCATATTTTTTTGGTGGAGTAAATTTAGACTTTGGAAATTAAGATGTCCAAGTCTCCTGTGCCATAACAAAGCTTCATCTGCGGTTGTGGCTTTCAACGCAGTGTGTTCTTCATATCTGAAAGTGATCGGAAAACTTCTGTTCTGCCCCATTATTATCTTCTGCATCAACTCTTTATTTCTTCCTTTATTATAAATACTGCAACCTTTTCCTTCAAAAATAACAGAGTATCCGTGCTCTACAAGTTGTCCGACACTAAGCAAATTTTGCGTAAGGTCAGGAACTAGTAAAACATCATTAATATATTTGATACCTGCTTTCGTCTTTACCGGGATCTTGCCTTTTCCTTTCACTTGTACAACTGCTCCATTTCCCATTTTTACTTGAGAATTTCCTGCAGTGTCTATATCGACCAAAATACTTTCATCGCCCGTCATATGGTTACTACAACCACTGTCAAGAAACCATGTGTCACTTCTTTGAATGTTAGCTGAGTGACAAAAGAAAACATTTCCATCTTCTTGTCTTTCTTCTGAAAAATTTGCATGTTGTTGGTTCTTTTGTCGACAAAATTTTTCTAAATGACCAAATTGATTACAATTGGTGCATTTATATTTTCCTTTGAACCAACAATCTTTTTCTTCGTGATTGTCTTTCTTGCAAATGGAACACTTGTAAGTGTCACCATCGCCAAATGATCTTTTCTCAAAATTTCCTCGATCTCTGTATCCTCCGTAACTTTGTCCGCGTCCACGGCCTCTAAAATTTCTTCCTCCGCGACCACCTCGGGATGAACTCCCTCTTCCAATATTTGATTGTGGTCTTTTGTCTCCTTGCAAGCTGGATTGAAATGCACTCTCGATCGCCTTACCGGAGTGACGTGTCATCCGCTGCTCATATGACTTGAGAGAACTTAGCAATTCTTGAATACCCAAAGTTTTTAAATCTTTGGTGTTTTCAATGACTGCTATGATCGGATCAAATTTTTCAGGAATGCTGATGAGGATTTTTTCAACAACTCGTTGGTCTTCAATTTCGTCACCATAACTTTTCATCTGATTAATTAAATCGGTTAATCTAGATGAATAGTCATTTAGTGACTCATTCTCCTTCATCTTCGTATTTTCGTAATCTCGCCTCAAAGTTTGTAATTTTATTGCTCTCACTTTTACGTCTCCTTGAAATTCTTGCTTGAGCACCTCCCAAGCATCTTTGGCCTTTTTTAGGCGCATGATTTTTGGAAATATTGACGGCGTGACTCCTCGCTGGATCATACTTAAAACGGCTGCATTTCGGCTTCTTTTTTCCTTTAAAATTTTCATTTTTTCTTCGGTTAATTTTTCTGTATCACCGGGTTCTTCAAATGTGTTTTTGACATCATCAAACACATCTAAAGAATCAAACAAAGTCTCCATTTTGACACACCAGTAATCGTAATTTTCGCCATCAAAAATTGGGACGACAACATGGCTTAAATCGAAACCTTGTCGTCGTGCCATTTATAAAAATGGTAAGAACTCGTTTAACCTAAATAGATTCGAACAAGCTCTGATACCAATTTATGTTGGATATATGAGACGTTACTCTCACAAAAATATTACTCACAAAATATTGTTTCGATAAAGTATAAAACTCGTTTGTATTTGGAGACACAAAATATTGTTATTGAAAACTTGGTAAACTTTATTTTTATTTATTTGGGGCTGGTACACATTCAATCACAATGCTACCACCATTTATAGGTTTCAAGTAGTACTCCTATTACAATATGAAAAGTAAACATATGCATAGTAGTTGCATAGTATTCAAATATTGGTGTTGATCTACTTGCCGTAATATCTTGGAAGTAAAGTATAAATTTTCTTCACCATAAAAACATGTCTAAAAATACTAGCCTTACTATTACTTTCTCATGCATGCATAGTACGACTTGTGTCCAAAACTGTTTTTCCTTTCTTTTGTTGTCGGCAAAAACCATTAGTTTACAATAGCCACTGCATCATTTTGTATTACTCCATCCGCCCATAATAGATGCCCAGTAAATATTGCTAACTACACTCTCCAGCAATCAAATATGCGATCATATGGTTTTTCCTTACAAAATTCGATAGATTTCATGATCTATTATGTTGAACTTCACGTGAGATATATCTAATTAGTTGAGATCTCTTATAGTCGATTATGAGAAAATTTAAAATTTCTCATCAACTGTATATAACAAAAGAGAAAGAGTATTAAGTAACGACATTCGTTCAAATTTATACGTATTACTTAGGCGTTATACTGGCAAGATAAGAAATATAAAATAGATAAATTTTAAGGAAAGAGTATCAACAAATTATAATTAGATAAATAATCATTAATGCAAGTTTTCATACTGGCAAGATAAGAAAAGCAATCATAATAACCATCTATTTATAAAAACTTGACCTTTTTTTTTAGAAAACACATAAATAGCAAGATACACACTTTCTTTGTGTGTGCGCGTGCATGTGTGGGTGATATATATACATATGCAGAAACCTAAATAACTTAACCTAAACCAGCAAAGCTTAAACGAACAAAAAAATGGAGATGATATTTGTACCCTCTGTTATGTTCTTCATTATGGACCTCTAACAAATTGTCGATCCCTTTATACCGTATACCCACGAGATGTCCTCCTGGATTTGAAAGAGTAACTTGGACTAAGCCATTACTCATTACCACCTGCAATACATTTTGTTATATATCAAAGTTGTGGAAACCTCTAGTTTTGTAGGAATTCACAATCGAGATAAACAACATGACAAAAGTTATTTTGAAATTTTTTTTTAGTAAAATCTAAGGGACAAATTTTAGTTATCCATTACTTAAAATTAAAAAAACACAGAGGGACCATTTTTGCCAACATGTCCAAAAGTTATAAATCATTATTTCGTCATATTTATAACTTTTGTACATCCGTCCATTTTTATAACTTTTGGACATTTTGGGAAAAATAACCCCTCCGTTTTTTTTATATATTAAGTTAATCTCGACTATTAAATCAAAATAAATGAAAGATAAAGATATGTCTCTTATTTTTAATAATAAAAAGATTTCAAAATAACTCCTTCTAGCACATGGGGATCGGCCCTACGCACCGGAGACGAAGCGTAGAGATCATCTTTAAAAGAACATATATAATTATTTTAATGTAAACCTCATTAACATTAGCAAGTAATAAACTTGTCAATTATTAAATGAAATTTGATTTTAAAATATCTTACAATATTTTTTTTAGTAGAAGAGCCCAACAATTTTTAAACTCAATCACCACCAGACTCGTATTAAACTAACAATAAGCTTACATTTATGAATGTTAAGTCGATTTTTGAAGTAATTTAACTAATTATGCAAAATCATTTTTCATACGTGTCTTCCTTCATGGCTTTTTTATTTTTTGTTTTAGTAAAGTAAACTTTCACTTTGCTCTGTATTTATTCATAAGAAACATGAAAAAAATATTTTCAAGAAAAAAGAAGAAGCAAAATAACATACGTAATTTTTTCGGAAATGTAGCTTCACCCTCGCACCAGTCATATTTCGAGCTCTTGTCAATGTATCTGGATTGCGAAAATATATACACATCATTGCTTTCAAAATGGCTATATGCAAAAATAATAACAAGAGAATACGATTAATTATCAAATTTAGATAAGACAAATGAAAAAATGAACCTGTCGAAAAAAGGTAGATGCTACAAGCATAGAAAACAAAAAAGAGAAAACGAGGATAATACATGTTAGATATGAATTATATTGAACCCAAATTGTATGTGTATGTATGAATTATACACAATTTACTAGTATTTATATACTTGTGTCCGCTTTTTCTAAGTCACGATTCATTGTATTATTCTTTTCTTTTTTCGTTCTAGCATTTTGTTAGCAGAAGTTTTATAAATAGCTTTGAAAAAAGTACTATTTAAACTTGGTACATGTATAATATGTATGCACACATTAAGTACATACATACAATCAAAACTAGTCAATTAGACATTAATGTCATCATAAATAATTTTATGTTTAAACTTTATTACATACATATTAGTAGCCAATAGACCCGTGAAATTCACGGGTATATTAAAGAGATAGACAAAAATGATGTTGTAAATTATAAGGCTAATGGTACGAAAATGTATTATAGTTGTTCCATAATCTTTTTACGTGCAAACAATTTTTTTTTACTTTTATGTGTATTTTACTCGATTTATTGCGTTTTTAAGTATTTTATAGCGTTTTTTTATGAGGGACGAAATGGTCATAAAATACATAAAAAGCAATAAAAATGAGTAAATGACACACCTACAAAGAATTATTTCATACCATGTTTATCATGTCACGTTTTCTTTGAAGCTCTCTACATATTTAAAAAGGCTTTTGTTAGTAGAAGTTTTATAAATAGCTTTGAAAAACTACTATTTAAACTTGGTACATGTATAATATGATGCACACATTAAGTACATATGTACAATCAAAACTAGTCAATTAGACATTAATGGCATCATAAGTACTTTTATGTCTAAATTTTATTACATACATATTATATCTATGCTAGACTAGATGATGTATATTTGAGTTGAAGACTCGAAATTATACCAATTTCAAGCATTGTGCCCACACTTATTAACTATCAGTATAATCCAATTCACTTTATTGATATATTCTTTTGAGTCAAATCTAATTTACTTCAAATGAATTATGAAAACATCAACATACGAATTTGTTTGAATTTGTTCAACATCATTTATACTTTAAGATCTCATTATTAGACATGAATACTTAAAGGAAACAAGACATTGATTACCACCATTTAATTTTTAATAATATATAGTGTATTTATGATAAACCTATCTTCTTTTAAATGAATGAGGCGTGCGTATCCGTACGTTGCACCCGGTCGATTATTGATGAGTGTTAAAGCACACATCATTAATAACCTAAAAACCACTAAAACAAGCCTAGAATACTTAATTTTATCTTGTAAAAGTCGGAATTATGCGGGTTTTGTATTCTTTGTGCTTTTGTAGGCAAATAGGTACATAATAAAGCAAACACGGGATTTCTTGAAGATTTTATAAAGAAAAAGACAAAACGGAGCTTAAAGGATCAAAAGTGCAAAAGGAATGAAGTTTGGAGGACTAAAGATGTTGACTTTATAAGTGGAAGGATAAAAGTTACCAATTTTGTAAAAGTTACAAATCCAAGGACTGAATCTACCAAACAGCCAAAGATTTATTATGCTTAATGGAATAGACCAATCAGAAGCTTGGAAAGGAGGTCACACGGATTGGGAATATTACACAATTAATGACCGAATCACAACACTACATTTTGTTTATCCATCACAACTTTTACATCTTCTCAAATAAAGTCAAGCCACATTAGCATATTTTTTGAAGAAGATTTCAATATAAAAAATGCTCTAAAATCTAAGACGAATCCAATAGTGCCACTTAATTACATTGCCGTGGCCTACAACAAAACATCCAAATCTGCTTCCCTACAAGAACCCAAATTCCACGTGGACGATTTCTATTGCACAATTACTTTCTCCCGCATCACCATAAGTCATTTTAATCTTCCCCAACACCTTCATCTTCTCCTATAAATACCGAACCATCTCACACACTCACTGGTACTTTTCATAATCGTTTTTAGTAGTAGTTAATTTTGTAACTGCATTTAGTTACAAATTATCTTTAGTTTGTATCTAGACTAGTTAATGTACACCAAATGCACTTAAATTGTGCTTCTGTCATTTCAAGATTAATAAAACATTAGTCTTTTGCATTCAAGCCTTCAATTCTCAAATTCATTCATTCATGCTATTGATTTCAAGTTTCTGCAAGTATTTTGATGATGTGATGATGTTCATTTCGCTGTCATCTCATTTGGTGAACAATTTATGTTTGAATTGTGTAGTAGCAAAAGTAGCCGTTGGATTTAAATTCAGTTTTAGTTTATATTGATTTCTAGCTATGATCCTTGATAATGAGGATGAATAGTGGTTAGGTGTTCAGTTTTAAGAAGCTTCTTCTACAAAGGAGGCTTGGAAATATTTATCAAGCTCATTTTATATTTTCTACATAATTTTAGTGTTAATTGCTCATATGCTTGTAACGATAGAGTTTGCTTGAAATTTGTTGAAACTTGCTTAATTTGATCTACCTTTGATAGTTAAGTATCTGTTTTCAGTTGTGGCTCATTAGATCTTAATAGTATTTTGTTAATTGTTTATGTTTTGGCTTTAAGGAGTGTTTGGATTAGTTTAGTTTGAATTTGTTGTTTGAGGTTTGGTTAAGTGTTTGTTATTTATTTATTCATTAGTCCAATTCATTCACAGATTAGTCATAAAATAGTCAAAAGATAAAGTCAAATGACAATTGGTCATTAAACTGTCTGGGTTGAATATTCACTCTAAACAGCTTAATTTAAATCTTCATAACTTTTTGTTCACTGGAAACTAGTCTAAGTGTTTTAGATATCTAGATAGCCAGTACTAGTTGCAATAAGTTTGTAGTTTACAATTTTCTTTGAAGCTTATTACATATGTTAGAAATTAGTCTTAAAAATAGCTCATCAGAACTGTTCCATAAGCACATTTCATTTAGTAATCTATTTTGCTTATTAGAATTTTCTTGCTTAATGTCTTTAACAAAAGTAGCTTAAAATCATTTTATAAGTAATAATAAGTCATCAGAAGTGTTTTTTGAAAAATTCAAACTTGGTCAAACTTTGGTCAAATAAGCTGATTTAGTCAAATAAGTCGTATCTACTTATTTTGTGACCTTTTTGAGAATTTCTTGGATAGAAATCATTTTTCTCATCTTTTCTTTTATATTGTAAAAATCTAGCTTAATTGGATAATCTAAAACATTTAACTCGACTTTTGTACAAGTGTGAAAATTCACTTTAGCTTATTCAACTTATTTCAAGGACTTAAATTAATGTTGGCTAGCTTATTTTGCATTTAGAAAATTTTACAAAAAGAATTTACTCATTTGGTAGAGTAATAAGCTCTATCCATCTTATTTGGTAGCTTATACCCGTTTTTGGTTTAAGTTTGTTGAAAAATTGCACTTTAGTCCCTTGTTTTGTAGACTGTTACATTTTCTGTTACAAGTTGTTATTTTTAGTTAATTGCAGTTTTTAACCTTCAAGTTTGTTAGGATTGCTAAATCAGTTGTATTAGCTTAAAATTATGTTATTTTCATTTCAGTCCATGTCGTTTGTTACTTTGTTAAGTTTGGTTAAATTTGCTACAATTAGTTAAAATTTATACTTTGTTCTTTAATTGTTGTACGTGTAATATGTTTAGAATAGTATTATACGTATTAGATCCTATTTTTATAATTTTTACATGTTTTGTGCTAATTAGACATAGATACCAAATACGCTTTTATTAGCCAAAAATAATTAAGTCTAGCTAAAAAACTTGATATCAATTCGACGCGAGTTGAGGAAAAAAGAACTACACTAAAAATGGATATGAAAATAACGTCGCTTCCGGGGAATAATAAGAGGGTGATATAGTTGAGTTGAAGTGTAGGGGAGCATTTCTTCTTGTCTTTTGGTGTTTGTTTCAGGGTTGCTCTCTCTTATTTCATTCATGGTGTTTATGGAGGAGGCCCTGGTACCTGGTTCACTTTGATACTTTTCTGATTCAAACTTGTCAATTAATAATGACTAAAATGAATTCACTTTAGTTGTCTTTTCCTTAGCTCGAGTTAAACAAAGTAATAAATGTCGTAAGTGTAGGGGAGTTTATACTTCCACACTCTTAAACATTAAGGACAATGTTTATCTTAAGTGTAGGGCAGACTTCTACCGAAATGACCTTGCCTAGACCATTGCCTTTGCCTTCATGATAAACAGTAAAATTAAACTTTTCAACATTTTTCAAAATTTTGATGTATTTTGGCCACAAAAATATTGTTTTTATTTTTGCATGTATTTTCATTTGCATACACTTTCTATTTCTTTTTAGTTCTTCAAAAATAAATGAAAAAGAAAAAATATAATAAAGGATATAGATTTGATTTATTTAGAAGTCTTTGACATATTTGGCCAATCATGAATATTTTGACTCAACCCGAGTTCTCTTATTAAAGCTTACTCTAGCTAGTATCATTAACCATGTAAATCGTTAACTTGATTTATTAGTCTAAACATCCACGAGTCTCATTATTTTAGATTTTAAATTCTGGAGAATGAGAGATGATAGAGTTTGAAGTAAGTATAAAGGGGTTTCATAAAGTTCATATGAAGTATTTGTGGCTAATTTACTCCCTTTCGTAACCTTTTAATTTCTTGCCAACACCCATAAATTGTTAATTAATAATCAAGTACTCTTTTTTCCAGTTTTTAGTCTCTTATGCATTTTTACTAATCATTTGTGGTTAATATGGGTACATGTTGAAGTTTTAAGTTGGCCACCTTTTACTTGTTAAGTTTATATCTTGGTTAATAAGTGGTGGGAGAGTTAATTTATTAATTTATTAAATAAGTCCCCAAAAAACAATGTTTTGCAAAATAAGTCCAAAATGGACAAGTGAAGTGTAAGGTTTCTATTATGTTCCAATATTACACTTCAAGGCTGCGGGATTGACAATCCAAGGTCGTAATAAAACATTCCAAAAGAATAAAAAAGAGACCAAGGATATAATTTATTGTGTGAGTTGTTTTATTGCGTTCGTAACCACTTATTAGGAAAGATATATGCCTAGAATGTATAAGGTGATCGCTTAGAACCGTGATGTGGACTTGTATTAACTATGGGTTGTTTTTCAAGTAATGGATGAGATGGTTAACTATCTTTTAAAACCACCCCTCCTTATTTTTAGGATTTTCTTTAATATTTTACCCAAATAAAGACAAAATTGCCCAAAATCAATTTGCCCAAATAAAATCAGACTAGAGGAAAAATAAGTGGGAGTATATAGTTAACTCAAATAATTCGTATGAATCAGCTAAGGAACTTTTACTTATGAATGACAATGATCTCATTTTTACACTTGATATGGGGAAAGTGAAACATGAGGGTGATAAATATTTATGGTACCAAAGCCGTAAACTAAGTCATTGATTTCTTAACATGTTTCTTCCATAAAACAATTTCAAGAGTAAAATAAATAATTGTAGTTGAATTCCTTTTATTGCATTTTAATAAAGTTTCAAAAATAATCATATAGTGTAGTATAGTGTATTAAATCATATAATGGCCAAAATGGATTAATTATGAGAAAAGCATAATTTAGAGTTTTGAAATATTGCTATGCACGAGGGCATATCAATGGTTAAGTTGAGCGGAATTTGATGAGTGTGAAAACCCCATCATTAATAACCTAAAAACCACAAAAATGAGCCTAAAATACATAAGTTTATCTTGTAAAAGTCATAATTATGCGGGTTTTCTATTCTTTATGTTTTTGTAGGCAAATAGGTACATAACGAAGCAAACATGGGATTTTTTGAAGATTTTATGAAGAAAAAGACAAAACGGAGCTTAAAGGATCAAAAGTGCAAAAGTAATGAAGTTTGGATGACTAAAGATGTTGACTATACAAGTGGAAGGAAAAAAGTTACCAAGTTTTTCAAAGTTACAAATCTAGGGACTGAATCTGCCAAACAGCCAAAGATTTACTATGCTTAATGGAATGGACAAATCAGAAGTTTGGAAAGGAGGTCACACGGATTGGAAATATTACACAATTAATGACCGAATCACAACATTACATTTTGTTTATCAATCCTAACTTTTACATCTTGCCCAATAAAATCAAGCCACGTTAGCATATCTTTCATATCAAGATTGATGACGATTGAAGCATTTTTAGAAGAACATTTCAACATAAAAAATGCTCTGCAATCCAAGACGAATCCAATGGTGCCACTTAATTGCATTTCCATGGCCTACAACCAAAATATCCAAATATGCTTCACTATAAGAACCCTAATTCCAGGTGGACGATTTCTATTTCACAATTACTTTCTCCCACATCACCATCGGTTATTTTAATCTTCCCCAACACCTTCCTCTTTTCTTATAAATACCCAACCACCTCACACACACACTCACCAGTACTTTTCATAACCGTTTTTTAGTAGTAGTTAATTTTGTAACTACATTTAGTTACAAATTAGCTTTAGTTTGTATCTAGACTAGTTAATGTACGCCAAACACACTCAAATTGTACTTCTGTCATTTCAAGATTAATAAAACGTTACTCTTTTTCATTCAAGCCTTCAATTCTGAAATTCATTCATTCCTGCTGTTTATTTCAAGTTTCTGCAAGTGTTTTGATGATGTAATGATGTTCATTTAGGTGTGATCTCATTTAGTGAATAGTTTATGTTTGAATTGTTTAGCAGCAAAAATAGCCGTTGGATTCAAATTCAGTTTAAGTTTATGTTGATTCATTCAGCCATGATCCTTGATAATGATGATGAATAGTGGTTATGTGTTTAGTTTTAAGCAGCTTCTTCTACAAAGGAGGCTTGGAAACATTGGACAAGCTTATTTTACATTTTCTGCATAATTTTGGTGTTAACTGCTCATTTGCTTTGTAGCTGTTGAATTTGCTTGAAATTTGTTGAAACTTGCTTGATTTGATCATCCTTTGATAGTTAATTATCTATTTTCAGTTATTGCTCATTAAATCTTAATAATATTTTGTTAATTGTTCATGTTTTGGCTTTAAGGAGAGTTTGGATCAGTTTAGTTCGAATTTGTTGTTTGAGGTTTGGTTAAGTTTTTATTACTTGTTCATTCCTTATTCCAATTCAATCACAAATCAGTCATATAATATTCAAAAGATAAAGTCAAACGACAATTGGTCATTAAACTGTGTGGGTTGAATATTCAGTCTAAACAACTTCGTTCAGATCTTCAAAACATTATGTTTTATGAAAACTAGTCTAAGTGTTTTAGATATCTAGATAGCTAGTACTAGTAGCGATAAGTTTGTAGTTAACAATTTTTTTAAGCTTATTACATAAGTCAGAAATCAGTCTTAAATATAGCTCATTAGAACTGTTCCATAAGCACTTTTCATTTAGTAATCTCTTTTTGCTTATTTGAAGTTTCTGGCTTAATGTCTTTAACAAAAGTAGCTTAAAATCATTTCATAAGTAATACTAGTAATAATTCATCAAAAGTGTTTTTTGAAAAAGTCAAACTTGGTCAAACTTGGATCAAATAAGCTGATTTAGTCAAATAAGTCGCATCTGCTTATTTTGTGAGCTTTTTGAGATTTTATTGGATAGACCTCATTTTTCTCAGCTTTTCTTTTATACTGCAAAAATCTAGCTTAATTGGATAAGCAAAAACATTTAACTCGACTTTTGTGCAAGTGTGAAAATTCACTTTATCTTATTCAGCTTATTTCAAGGACTGAAATTAATGTTAGCTTGCTTTTTTTGAATTTAGAACATTTTGCAAAAAGAATCAGCTCATTTGGAGGAGTAATAAGCTCTATCCACCTTATTTGGTTGCTTATACCCGTTTTTGGTTTAAGTTTGTTGAAAATTTGCACTTTGATCCGTTGTTTTGTAGACTGTTACATTTTATGTTACAAGTTGTTATTTTCATTTAATTGCTGTTTTTAACCTTCAAGTTTGTTAGAATTGTTAAATCAGTTTTATTAGCTTAAAATTCTGTTATTTTCATTTCAGTCCCTGTCGTTTGTTACTTTGTTAAGTTTGGTTAAATTTGCTACAATTAGTTAACATTTATACTTTGTGCTTTAATTGTTGTACGTGCAATATGTCTTAGAATAGTATTATACGTATTAGATCATATTTTTATATTTTTACATGTTTTGTGCTAATTAGACATAGATACCAATTATTAAGAGAAATTGAGTTGCAATTAATAACTTGAGACTATACAGCCGGGAAAAATAAAACCTATAGGAGAAATACACATTCTTTGTGGAAACCGTAGAGGGTTGGCAAGGAGGGGTGAATACACTTTCATCTAAAACTTTAAAACTTGCGATCAAATACCCGATTAAATTTCATGTAATATGAAGACTGTCACAATAAACTAGTTGTACGGTAATTATATATTATTGATACGACAATAAATACAATACACTTGTATAACCATAATAGAAGCATCAATAAATAAATACTCACAACAAGCTATACAATTAAATTGTATACAATATACATCAAATAAACAAGACTAAAACATACACAAATAAGATCAATATAATTAAGCATCTCATCAAACAAACATATGCATATTTTAAACATAAACACAAACGTAGCCGACGTAAAATTAATCAAGACACATAGTAAACACATACTAAGCCTCAACATTTTCGTTACAAAGATGTTTAGACCATGAGATGCATATATAAGTATAAAGCGATAAATGCGAGTAAAGATGTAAAGAGGTAAGTCAAAAGAAATGTAAACCCGACACGGTGACTTATAGTGGTTTGGCACGAAGCCCCTCTTTGAAATACTCCACTCCTCGAGTACCCAACTCGAGAGTTAATTCACTAGTCAAAAAACTTCTTATAGACGGAAAAAACCATACACAAGTTGCTTACACCAATTACCGACACAAAGCCAAATGTAGAATCCTAATTCTAGCTAGAACCAATCCATCACATGCATTTCTCATGTAGGAAATACTACCACGATCACCTGATCTACCCAGTATACAAGATCTCATAAGATTAAACAAGATCACACAAAATCACACTGTGACACCCCGGGTTGGGTCAATTGCAGCGGAAATAAAGTTTTGAATGTCACAGAGGTGGATCGATAGCAAATACCACATAGAGCACATGATAAGAATTATCTATCATATATATTACATGAACAATGTACAAATTAATAAAAATTGTTTAAACATGACAAAAGTAAATTGTTCATTTTTCCCTAGTAGAAACCCCTTATGAGTCCTACAATGCAGACTACTATGATGCTTGAGTCCATGCACACACCACGTATTAGCTTTATTTTCCTGAGAAAAACATACTTTGAGGGTCAACATAAAGTTGGTGAATTTACAGGTTTAATAAATAAGTTTGGACATAAATGATCATGATAGTAGTAATGCACATATCATCCATACTAAAAAGGTAATTACATTTCCTATTACTCAATACTGAAGCTTAACTCTCCATAGTCCTCAACAGATGAGAACCCGGGGCCTTACAAAAAGGCGCCAAACCCAGTTCCAACATGGTATACATCTGTTTTCCCGGCCAAGGCACAGTGAGCGCTACTCACCCAGATGGAGATCGTCAATCCCAAATAGATCTATTTATAACATTCGGGCAATTGCAATAATTTAATAGTTTTTACAATAGGCAATCGTAATCAAAGTTTATACAATACAGTTTGTGTCCAATAAAATAAGTTGCATGTTTTCTCCCCCGTAGAGGAAAATGTTTATCAATAATTTGTATGGGGCTGTAAACTCACCTTGGAGTTTGTAAAGGTTGTGCAATTAAAAAGGAAATCCAAGTAATGCTCACGTCACTGATAGTATGATTTTACGGATTTACCAAGTATGAAAGTTTGTTCGTCTCGATTCAATTCGAATTGATTACCAGTTGAAAGTGCGACTCAGTCGTCTTTGGTGAATAAAAGAAAAGGTGTCGTTGTCTAAAACTAATTAAAGATAAAAATAAAGCTTTAAAAGGAAATGACAAAATATAAAAGGAATAAACTAAAAATTAAAATGATTGACAAATAATAAAGAAACGATGTTAAAAACAAGTATGAAAACGAAACAATTAATAAAAATAAAACTAAACGAAGAAATTAACTTTCGACTGAAAAATAAAATTAACTTAATGAAAAAGGAGAAAATAAAACTAAGAGGGTACTTTAAAACTAAACGAGGTAAAAGCTAAAGCGGACACTAAATAAAAGATAAAACTTAAACTTTTGGAAAAAAAATACTAATACTAAAATTGATGAAAAATTCAACTAAAAATACATGACTTTTACAATATGAAAAACTATCACAATATGAAAACTATCACAATATGAAAAATTATAATATGAAAACTATCACAATATAAAAAAACTATCACAATATGAAAACTATCACAATATGAAAACTATCACAATATGAAAACTATCACAATATGAAAACTATCACAATATGAAAAACTACCACAATATGAAAACTATCACAATATGAAAACTATCACAATATGAAAACTATCACAATATGAAAACTATCACAATATGAAAACCTATCACAATATTGCTGTCAAAATTTGGGCAGCATTTCGTCGCAATATACCTTAAATCCCGATCGCAATCCACGATGCCAGGGGCAATCGCAATCCTCGATCGGAATAAGGGAATATTATAACACTTCGATCGCAAAGTAGAACCCCTAGGGTTATTGCGATCGCAATGAAGCTGTCGGAATGAGGCTGTCACAATGTCAAAACCCCAATGATATTGTGATGGAAAGATCACAATATTCGGATGGAGTAAAAATAAGCATAAAAATCAAATAAGCACTTTAACCAAAACAACAATAAGAAGAACAAAATAAGCTATGAATTTAAAAACTTTCAAGATACCAAATAAGCAAAATTTATAAATTGAACTAAAAGAAAAAGATTAAAGTTTAAAAAGATAAAACCTTTAAAAACACTTAAATGCAAATAAGCTAGACACCAATTAAGCAAAAAGCACAATAAGCTAAGACCATGAATCACACGAAAATGATAATAACAAAAAGATAAGAACTTTAATCAAATTAAGCATAAAGATGAAAACTATAAGATTAATCAAACAAGACAATAGATTTTTAAAAACAAGAAGAGAAGAATGAGAATGATTATGAAAAACTTGATTAAAAATGAAGATTCAACAACAAAATATTAAAACTTACTTGGAATTAAAAGACTTGAAATTAAAGACAATAAAGTAAATTGACAATATGAAAGTGCATGAAATAAAGTGGAGAGCTAAGTTGTAAATTTAGCTAACACCTCCTAATGTGTCATTAGGAGGGTATTTATAGGAGTGGAGTGTATGGTTGGTTGGAAGCTTCCTTCTTTCTTTCTTTCTTTCTCGTCTTTCGTCTTTGACAATAAACTCGTCATTCTCGACTTTGTCTCGGGATTTGTCGATAAATAAAATGAACTCGTCTTCTAATTTCTTCATTAATTAGATTTGGTTCTTCGACTTCGTTAAACTTGCGTCTTTAGACTTTTTCTTCGATAAATCTTCAGAATAGGCCTTGGACTTCCGTTCTTTTTGCACTCTTGATCTTTTGACTTCGTCTTTTGTCTTTTTCTTCGATAAAAGCCCGTGAAAGCCCATGTTTTCTTCCCTTTTTACATTTTGATCCTAAAACACAATAAAAACACAAACCACACATAATTCTGACATTTACAACACTAAATACACGTTTTGACTTGGTTATTATTATAATTAAGTGGTAAAAGGATAAGTGTTTTCACACTTATTAAATCCCCTACACTTGACCATTGCAATGCCCTCATGCAATGCATTAGTTATAAAGAAAGATTTACATTTTCCATCATAATTAACCCACATTGGCCTTTATTTGAACACGACATTAAGGAAACGTAAAAAGATAGAAGATAACAAAATATTTGAAGGAAGAAAACAAGTAAAGAGATCGAAGACTTACATTAGGGCTTTGGATTGTCATGAATGTTTATCACCCTCAAGTTTAATGTTCCCCAAATCAAGCTTAAAAACGAGATCATTGTTATTATAAGTTAGGAAACTAACACTCACTCATGTGGTCTAATTATTCACTTAGACTCCCTTATTCCTAGGTGTATCTCTTATATTTTATTGTTGTCTTGAATGATCACGAAGATGTATTGTTGACTTATTTCGATAGTTATTTAGACTGAAAATAAAGTAGGACGATTTAATCAATAGTTAGCTAACGGAAAAAATCTTTTAAAACTGCTTCTCGGGACCTCATAAAGTTCATATCGTGGCATAACTCGCTTCACGATTTGAGACCTTTCTCGGACCGATATTTGGCAGTGACTTCATACTTTGAATCTTAAGAGACGTTCATGAAATACTGGTCTTCTCTTCATAATAGGAATTTCTTCACTTGAAGTTTTGAGAGATTCTTCATACTTCGACCACGACTTCTTCATTTTTCTCCAATCTTTATTTGGGATTTTGATATACAACGATCCGCCTCCTTTTAGGACTTGGATCTATTTATCCTTAATATAGGATTTTGTATGTATTAAGTTCGTTTTCCTCGACTCACTCGAATTGATATCGGACTAAACGTGAAACTTAATTTTGTTTTTGGTAAATAAAACTTTTGGAATTTTAAACTAAATCTATTAAATATTAAAAACTTTTCAATCTAATTTAAAAATCTAAAATTAAACTAATTTAAAAGAAAACTATTTTAAAATAAAAGTAAATGGAAAACTAATTTTTTTGAATGAAAATAAAATGAAACTAAATTTAAAAATAAAATTTAAGTAAGAATTTATAACTATTTTTAATCTATAAAAACTATCTTAATAAAAACTTTAAATGAAATTGAAACTAAATTGAAAAATACTTTAAAATTAAAAAAGTAATAAAATAAAATATATTTTTGTCTTTTTGTATTTTTTTTAAAACTTTAAACTGATTAAAAAACAAGTAATAAAACTTTTAATTAAGATTTAATAAAACTAAAAACTAATTAAACTTTTTAAATAAAACTGCCAAACATTAAAAGCCTATATTAATTAAAAAGCACAATACTAAACACAAGAAAGGCAATAGAAGAGATGGTTGTGCTGTTGGTCTGATATGCGAGTGGTCTGGGGTACGAATCCCAGCCAGAAGAAAATTTTAAGCTATTTAATTTTTTTTTAGAATTTTTTTTTTGGACAGAATAGTAAACCAAACAGCATAACAGTAAAACAGCAAATAAGTTACTTAAGCAAATAAGAAAGCTACTTAAGCAAATAAGAAAACAAATAAGCAGTTAAAAGTAAATAAGCTATTTAAAAAGAAACTAAATAATCTTCTTGAAATGGAAATTATAAATAAAACAATAAGCAAATACAACAACTATTTAAGCCAAACAATAAGCTATAAGCAAAGCACAAGAAGCACTAAAATAAGCAAATCCTAACAAATAAGCAGAACCAACCAATTAAATAAACATTAAGCAGATTAAAACTACTATAATATCCCAAACAGTACACATAAGCCGATCTAAATAAACTAAATGCCCAAACAAAACTAAACTAGCAGATTATCTATTAAACCCAAAACTAAAGTTAACAAGAAAAGTAAAAATGAGAACTAGAACTTGGAGACGACAACCGTTGGGTAGAAGAAGCGGCGCTGAGCCGTCTTAATAACTAAACCGAACCAACACCGCCTTCTCACCGTATCATCAACATCATCGTCTACCTCGATCCAAACGACTTAATCGAACCAAAATTTTATACTCGAACAGTAACCTCTTTTATATTTCCCAGTGGGGGAAATATCTTTTTATTTTTTTTATATATTAAATCGATATTGATGAACACGAACAGTAAAAGAAAACGCAGATTAAAGGAGATATTTAAATCCGACAGAAATTAAAAAGAGATGGAAAATGATTAAAAATTAACTTTTCATTAATAATTCAAAGATTACAAAGACTGGAAAATTAAAAATACAAATACCCTAATCTAATTTGCAGAAAATTAAAACTAAATTAACCTACTCCTAAAGTTAAAAAAAACAGTAAATAAAAGAAAAAAATGGACTCCTCAAAATTACAGATATGAGGGTTTTTATAGGAGAAACCCTGGAAAACCTTCTTCTTAATCATGGTGAGCAAGGCTTCGAATCATAGCCGCTTATTTCATCTTCTCTTTCTTCTTTCTTGATCTAATGGCTGAAAATGGTCCTTGTGAGCCACGGATTGCCAGCATGGATTTTTTTGTGCTTCTTGTGTTTCTTTAGTGCTGAGGTGGAGGAACATGATTGGAGGGTGAGTATTGGTGAGTTGTTTTGGCCAATCAAAACCAAAGAAAAAGGCCACGTCGGAGAGGATATGAGGACCACCTTGTAGTGTTTTTCCCTGAAAACTTGGGGATTTAATTCCCCTTTGTGTGATTTAATCAATAAGGGTAAAACCCCCAAATTTCATGGGTAATTTTTATGTGGGTGAATTTAGGGTTTGTGAGGAAAAGAGTGGTGGCTGTGAGAGAGAAAAGTGGGAGAGAAGGTAAACAGTAAATGAGTTTTTCTTGGATGTATCGAAGAGAAGGGTATGGGGTAAAAAAAAGCTTTATTTATTTTGGGTGAGTGGGGGAAAGTTATTTATTGAAAACGTGAGTTGTGTGGATGTGCATTTGGTGTTGAATATGGTTTTGACCAAGCTTTGAATATTTCGTCCCAATTTTCCACCATTTCCATAGTTTGGGCTTGGGCCCAATTTGCTCAATCGTGTCTTATTCTGTTTTTGTAATTGGGCTTAGCCCAAGAAATGAGTTTTAAACCGGGTATATAAATTGGGCCAATAGGTTTTGGGCTTATTATCAAATAGTGGATAATTTAATTCCTTAAATGGGCTTTTGAGCCCATTTATTCAATGTGGGACCCATAAGACAAAAATTCTTTAAAGACTTGAACCCGTGAACAAATTTGAACTTGATTTTCGGCTTCCTCGATCTTTTCTTCAAATCGTATCGATTTTGTCGGGTTTTGTGATCTTGGCACAATTTTGGTCTTTTGACTTTATCTTTGTCTCTTTTTGGACTTTTCTTCAATATTTGACCGTGAAATCCCGTGTTTTCTCTTCTTTTGATCATTTGTACCTATTTTAACACAAAAACACAAAATCACGCGTAATTCTGACTTTTACAATATAAAACACATGATTAGGTCTAGTTTTTCCTTGATTTTAGTGGCAAAAGGATAAGTGTTTACACACTTATTAAATCCCCTACACTTAACCATTGCAATGACCCCATGCAATGCATTATTTTAAAACATAAAGTTACATTTTTCTCATAATTAACCCATCTCGGCCTTTATTACTATTACTACTACTACTACGATGAAGATTAAAAGGAAACAAAAGTTATAATATTTTATTAAACTTGGAAATTATTTGAAGGAAGAAACGCGTAAAGAAATCTAAGACTTGAATTAGGGCTTTGGTGTCATGAATATTAATCACCCTCAAGTTTCACGTTCCCCATACCAAGCTTAAAAACGAGATCATTGTTTACCATAAGTCCTTAGGTTAAAACCACTTATATAAGACAATTGTGTAGTACTCTTTCTCCAATTCCTACTTTGTATCTCTAGATTTTATTCATTGTCATTCACCCGTAGGCTCATTTGACTTATTTGATAATTATTAGTCCAAAAATGAAGGCCAAACGGTGCAAACCTGACACTCAAAACCTAACCTCGTCCTAAAAAACGTTGTCACTAAAGTAAGCCCACATCAAGGATGATTTAACACGATTTGGGGAATAAATTCCCGGACCCAAAATTTGGCCAATAGTACTACATATTAATTATTCCTCCAAAGTCATGTAGACTTTATGTAGAGTTTAGAAGTTCACATCATATACCCTTAGGCTATTTAAGATGTAAAAATGCTCCCCGTCTATTGTCCACACCCTAAGGCTCCTTGAACGATAAACGAGGGAATTGATTTTTGATCAATTTTTATTCAACACTTACCATGCCATACACCCAAAGGCTCTAATGACAAGGTTCGTGCTACATGCCCCACACCCTAAGGCTCCTTGAGGTCATGTTTTAATCTTATTCTTTCTTATTATGATATATATAGTAGGCCAAGTTCCGCGGTCCCATGGTCTGAATAACTCCTACTTAGTGGTTATGAGCCACCTTAGTCGGAAGTCCACAACGATGGCACCCTCAATGTGTTCATGCTTTAATTACAAGGAGATAAAAGATTTGGCTAAGAGTTAAGATATCGAATCGACACCGCAAAAATCCTCATTTATTAAGCAATTTAATATACAAGCGGGAAGAAAGAGCCACAAAAACCATATAAGCAAAAATTAACCCTTAAACTTATTATCAACTCTATCATCTCTCGTTCTCCACAATTTAAAATCTCAAAGAATGAGACTCGTGGATGCTTAGCCTAATAAACCAATTAAGGTCCATATGGTTAAGGATACTAGCTAGAGTAAACTTGGATAAGTAAACTCGGGTTGAGTCAAAATATTCACGACGGTCCTAATGTATCAAAGACATCTAAACTTGTTAAAACCATTTTATTTATTTATTTATTTTTTGACGTTATTCTTTAAATGGAAAATATAAATAAGATGCGATGACAAATGGAAAGAAAATAAAAGAAAATACTACTAGGCCAAAATAGATCAAAAATTTGAAAAACGTTGAAATTATTTTAAAATTTCCGGTTAAATGGGGTCAAATTAATGGAAAAGCCCACTAAAATTTCGATAGAAATCCCCCCACACTTAATATAAACATTGTCCTCAATGTTTAAGCATGTGGGAGAATAAACTCCCCTACACTTAGGACATTGAGTACGTTGTTTAAAATCGAGCTAAGGAAGAGACAACTAAAGTGATTACATTTATTCGTCTTATTTATATACAAGATTGAATCACAATAGCAAAAAATTATCGAAGGAACCGGGTACACGGGAAACACGGGAACACGGGTCGCGTCAAAAGCACCAAAAGTGGATCATTAAGCTCATGTCCCTGCACACAACATCACAACACAAACAACCTACTTGGCTCCCCTACACTTATTGTAGAAAATAGATAAAAGATAGATCATCGGGTTGCCTCCCGAGAAGCACTTGTTTTTGTTAACCGAGTCACGAGCCTGACTCGACCCCGAATTAAATGGTCCATGGGGAAACCTCGAATGTAATACCGGGATCAAAAATCTTGTCCTCAGTCCCGGAGGAACATAATAAATGAGAGGCAGGAGGATAAGTCATAAAAGGTAAAAAGGTCCTCTCAACATATGCGAAATTATCATCCACGGGAGTATCAAGAAACTCATCGATCTCGGGAATGAGAAAACCATCATCATCACTAAAAGTGATATGTGGAAGAGAATCGATGGTAGAATCAAAAGTAATTGGCGAAGAGGCAAATGTGAATTTATCAAAATCCGAGTTTTCAAAATCAATATCAATATCAAGTTTTAAAACACCATTTGCCTTCTCATCAATACCATGATCACAATTAAGCTCATGCGAGAAATCCAATAACACGGGGTCATAAAAAGCATCCTCGTGATGGAATTTCTCAATACTCGGGGTATAAAAGTCATCACTAAGGAGTAAAGAATCCGATAAATCATTAGTATCATGGTTTTCAAAAGTCGGTTTAGGTAAACTAGGAGAATCATCCTCATCCGAACCCGAGGAATAATTGAAAATGTAGTCGGAATCATAAGATAACTCATCCCTATCTACAAACTCCTTAGGTGTAGGACAACTTATGGGTTCTTCTTTTATGCACTCATTATAAAGTTCTTCACACTCCTCAAAAATTGGTTTCTCAAAACATGTCTCGTTAAGAGGATTTGAAGAAAGCTTAAAGTCATTTGAAGGGGTAGGTGTAGGAGTCATAAAACAAATGGGGTCATCAATGGGTAATGGAGGCTCAAGAATAATCTCAGGAATTTCCTCAATAGGTGAGGAAAGAGGAGAGCTAATAGTATCAGTGGGTGTCAACACCGGAGGGTGAGTAAAACTCATGATAATCTCTAGGCCTTGTCTCTCCTTTATTGGCGGAGAGATGGAAGGATCCACAGTGGGAACATCACTACTAGTAGTGGTGTTAGCCTCAATATCAACTCTCAAAGACGGCTCAATATCAAATTGATCTTGATAGGTTTCTAAAATGAGCATGAATTTCCTATCGGTGGACTCTTGCATTTGTCTAGTAGATTCTTGCATTTCTTCCATGATTTTCTCATGTTCGGTCAATTTTTGTAGAACCAAGTCCATTTGAGTTTGTGATATATTTCCTTGATTATAGTTTTGAAAATTTCTTTCATTTGGAAAACCTTCATTATTTGAAAACCCTTGATTTTGAAATTCCCCATAAAACCGTTGATCATATTGTGGTGGGTCACTAGTTGTAGGAAAACTAGGGGAGCCAAAATAAGTATTAGTATCATAACACATACTTTCCTCATTATTATAAACCTCCTCATAAGTTTTGTCACAATTAAAATAAGCATGAGGTCCACCACAAGTCGTACACTCCTCGGACATAATCTTATAACGCTCTTCTTGCAATATTTCCCAAATCGGACGATTATCCATGGTAGTGTCGAAAGAAATCGAAATAACAATAATTATTATGCTACGTAATATATTATAATAAAAGAAAAATCTTTTTGTATTTTTTTAGAAAAAAATATATATTCACAAGAAAAATCGAAAGAAATCGAATTAAGAAAAATAACACTAATACGTAATATTTTTGTTGTAATACTTTAGGAAAAGTATTATTTTTTGATTTTTTAATTTTTTGGTGAAAATCTTAGGAAAGAATTTGCTTTTGTGATTTTTTAATTTTTTTGTATTTTTATATTTTTGATTTTTATGTTTTTGATTTTTTGTGCAAGAAAATTAACGCTCAAAAAGAACGGATCCCAAAATCCAAACGTCTTCACGAAAAATCGTCAATCGTACGAGCGAAGCGGCAGCGGCGCCATTTTAATATAGGATTTTGTATGTATTAAGTTCGTTTTCCTCGACTCACTCGAATTGATATCGGACTAAACGTGAAACTTAATTTTGTTTTTGGTAAATAAAACTTTTGGAATTTTAAACTAAATCTATTAAATATCAAAAACTTTTTAATCTAATTTAAAAATCTAAAAATTAAACTAATTTAAAAGAAAACTATTTTAAAGTAAAAGTAAATGGAAAACTATTTTTTTAAATGAAAATAAAATGAAACTAAATTTATAACTAAAATTTATGTAAGAATTTATAACTATTTTTAATCTATAAAAACTATCTTAATAAAAACTTTAAATGAAATTGAAACTAAATTGAAAACTACTTTAAAATTAAAAAAGTAATAAAATAAAATATATTTTTGTCTTTTTGTATTTTTTTAAAACTTTAAACTGATTAAAAAAAACAAGTAATAAAATTTTTAATTAAGATTTAATAAAACTAAAAACTAATTAAACTTTTTAAATAAAACTGCCAAACATTAAAAGCCTATATTAATTAAAAAGCGCAATACTAAACACAAGAAATGCAATAGAAGAGATGGTTGTGCTGTTGGTTTGATATGCGAGGGGTCTGGGGTACGAATCCCAGCCAGACGAAAATTTTTAGCTATTTAATTTTTTTAGATTTTTTTTTTGGACAGAATAGTAAACCAAACAGCATAACAGTAAAACAGCAAATAAGCTACTTAAGCAAATAGGAAAGCTACTTAAGCAAATAAGAAAACAAATAAGCAGTTAAAAGTAAATAAGCTATTTAAAAAGAAACTAAATAATCTTCTTGAAATGGAAATTATAAATAAAACAATAAGCAAATACAAAAACTATTTAAGCCAAACAATAAGCTATAAGCAAAGCACAAGAAGCACTTAAATAAGCAAATCCTAACAAATAAGCATAACCAACCAACTAAATAAACATTAAGCAGATTAAAACTACTATAATATCCCAAACAGTACACATAAGCCGATCTAAATAAACTAAATGCCCAAACAAAATTAAACTAGCAGATTATCTATTAAACCCAAAACTAAAGTTAACAAGAAAAGTAAAAATGAGAACTAGAACCTAGAGACGACAACCGTTGGGTAGAAGAAGCGGCGCTGAGCCGTCTTAATAACTAAACCGAACCAACACCACCTTCTCATCGTATCATCAACATCATCGTCTACCTCGATCCAAACGACTTAATCGAACCAAAATTTTATACTCGAACAGTAACCTCTTTTATATTTCCCAGTGGGGGAAATATCTTTTTATTTCTTTTTTTTATATTAAATCGATATTGATGAACACGAACAGTAAAAGAAAACGCAGATTAAAGGAGATATTTAAATCCGACAGAAATTAAAAAGAGATGGAAAATGATTAAAAATTAACTTTTCATTAATAATTCAAAGATTACAAAGACTAGAAAATTAAAAATACAAATACCCTAATCTAATTTGCAGAAAATTAAAACTAAATTAACCTACTCCTAAAGTTAAAAAAAACAGTAAATAAAAGAAAAAAATGGACTCCTCTAAATTACAGATATGAGGGTTTTTATAGGAGAAACCCTGGAAAACCTTCTTCTTAATCATGGTGAGCAAGGCTTCGAATCGTAGCCGCTTATTTAATCTTCTCTTTCTTCTTTCTTGATCTAATGGCTGAAAATGGTCCTTGTGAGTCACGGATTGCCAACATGGATTTTTTTGTGCTTCTTGTGTTTCTTTAGTGCTGAGGTGGAGGAAAATGATTGGAGGGTGGGTATTGGTGAGTTGTTTTGGCCCATCAAAACCAAAGAAAAAGGCCACGTCGGAGAGGATATGAGGACCACCTTGTAGTGTTTTTCCCTGAAAACTTGGGGACTTAATTCCCCTTTGTGTGAATTAATCAATAAGGGTAAAACCCTCAAATTTCATGGGTAATTTTTATGTGGGTGAATTTAGGGTTTGTGAGGAAAAGAGTGGTGGCTGTGAGAGAGAAAATTGGGAGAGAAGGTAAACAGTAAATGAGTTTTTCTTGGATTTAACAAAGAGAAGGGTATGGGGTAAAAAAAACGCTTTATTTATTTTGGGTGAGTGGGGGAAAGATATTTATCAGAAACGTGAGTTGTGTGGATGTGCATTTGGTGTTGATTGTGGTTTTGACCAAGCTTTGAATATTTCGTCCCAATTTTCCACCGTTTCCATAGTTTGGGCTTGGGACCAATTTGCTCAATCGTGTCTTATTTTGTTTTTGTAATTGGGCTTAGCCCAAGAAATGAGTTTTCAACCGAGTATATAAATTGGGCCAATAGGTTTTGGGCTTATTATCTGAAATGTGTATAGTTGAAGTTCGTTTTTCTCAGTTCTTAACAAATTGAAAGTCCTGACAAGATCAAGTTCTTAATTGTTTTTGGTTGGTAAAGTATTTGGATATTTTATAGCTAATTCAAACAAAGCCTTGCTAAAATGAAAAATACAGTCTACTTATACGTAAAACAAAGTGCACAAACCAAATTTTTATTCAATTAAAATGCTAAAATGTAAATTCTACAAACTATAAGGACTGAAAATGTAAATTTAATGAAAATTAAATGCTAAAAATGTAAAGTCAAAAAGTCTAGGGACTAAATGTGCAAAATCAGTAAACTATATGGACTCAAAATGAAAATTATCCAAACAAAGTAACTAATCTTAACTAATTTGAAACTGCCTAACCACTTTTGAAACAAACTTGAAAATACAAGGACTGGAATTTTGCAAAACCTAAAAAATTGGAAGATTAGCCTGATTTAGAAACTGTTTAAAACTAAAAGGACTATAACGCAATTTTCAAAAGTTTTTCAACAAAAACGGGTTCAAGACTAAAATAAGTTCGTTTGAGCTCGTTTCTTGACGAAATAATCTCAAACCAATTTCAAACGTTTTAAAATCAAAAATAAGCTAGACCTATCCAAGGAATTAAGCTAAAACTGCCTAGAACTCTGATAAGCAAATCCTAATAAGCTCAAAATAAGCTAACTGATAAGCTAATCATGCACTACTTGATTTTATTAAAGAAACTTGTTAATCAGCTCAAAAGAAGAATGGGAAATCTAGTTTCAAGGAAAATGATCCAGTAATAAGATCTAAATTTGAAAATAAGCTAAAATGAGCTTATGTTGACTTTTGTTGACCAGATTTTTCAAAAAGCTCAAATTCTCAAAACCTACTTAGGAACAATTTTTGAATGAAAATGTGAAAGAAAATTAACAAGTTTCTGAAGTGGAAAGTGAGATATGAGAAATCAGTTCTTGTTTTTATCACAGGGAAATGCAATTGCTCAAGTGCTTAATAAATTGCTTATTACTCACTCAAAACTAGATACTGTACAATTTCCTTCTACACACTAAAACTTCATATATTGAGTGATGATTAAAAGCTGGTTTGAAAGAATTTCATCAAGAAACAAAGATTTGCCAAGCAATTCAAAATCACTACTTTCTAAAAATTCTCTTAACAAAATCTGACCCAAACCTTTTTGTGTACCAATTGCATGTTTGACTAATGAAATGACTTGAAAACTTCTGAAAACATTATGCTATGACTAGTTGACTTGAATGAACCAAAATTTACCAAAAACTAACACTTGAAAATCAACTATCAATCTAATCCCAAACACCATTTAGCTGAGTTTTAACAAACTTTTATGAAGGAATTAAAGGCAATTGGTTGAACTGAGTAAAAAGCAATATCAGACTGAGTTTATTAGCTAGAATGAAGTGCAAATGAACCAAAAGCAATCAGTTAAACCAGCTAGAACTCAAAATGACCAGTTAAGCTATTATGACTGATAAATGCTGAAAACAGGATAAGAACAAGTCTAATAAGCAAGAATTAAGCTACAAAAAAGCTACTCTAACACCGAAATCAGATCAAAGACAAGCTAAACACATTTTATCATGCATTCAATCAAGGATTAACTAAGAATGAAGCATGCAAGCAACAATTTAGTGGAATAAGAACTCAGAATGTGAAACCTTCTAGCTTAGGCCTCCATTGGGGAGTAGAGAAGCGCTGAGCTTTCTAAGCTAGTGCTAACCACCACCTTAGCACTAGAAACAACCAAACATCTACAAATCAACAGCTACAATCACCAAAATCTCCATTGATGAACTGGAAAGCTTCAAAATATGCTAGAACTGGAACTGTAATGAACTGAACAGGATCAACAGCTACAAGTCTTCTTAATCAGCTAATCATGATCAAATGGTGATCATGACTAGCTAATAACAACAACAAATTAACAATATTCAGAGTATGAACAGTAATGAAGGAAGATGAAAATGAATTTTATTGATTTAGGAATTGAGTTGGTTACAAAGCTGGTAATTGGTTACAACTAATAACAGACTCAAGAGTTTGTCAGACTCTTGAGTTGTTAAGCTAAAAACTAACAGAGATGAGAGAAAACTAAAAGTGTGTGTGTTTTCACACTTTTCTACATTACAAAAATGAAGGCTAATCTAGGGTATTTACAGACTAGAAATGTAAAGTGGTTGGGGTTGGTGACGTGTTAGAACCAATCAAAAGCTTCCACGTGGACAATTCTGCATAACTGAATTTTACAGGTGAAGAACAATTATGGGGTTTTTTGATTGAGATGGTTTCATGTTAATTGATTGTGTCCATTGTATTCGTCTCTAAAAAACGATCACTTTTGATGTTTATATCATCCTCTGAAACGCATCCTAGCTCAAACCCGCTCCTGGAAAATTTGTTGAAGAAGATGACACGTGGCACATTGTTATTGGTCTTCAAAAGCTCACACGGATTGTTATCCAATTTGGATAAAAGGATTATTGCATGGCATGTTTTCATTGGTTGAGGCAATGTGAGTGCGCAACACTGTTAAGATTTTGTTATTTATTGCTGGCGGCGCTAGTGGCCAGGTGGCACTTGAGTTGGCAATCCTTGTTTATTTATTCCTTGCTTCCCATTGGTTGAAGGCATTTCACACGGATCAAGCACAACTTGACTTTCCAAAAATGGCAGAAATGACCCTTGTACTTGGCAGTTTTGTGTTTTAAGCTATAATCTTCATTTCTTTGGCATAAATGGTCCTTCAAACTTCATTCTTGAACACAATTGATCCCTTTGACTTAGTTGACTGAGAGTTGACCAGATTTGACTTTGATCTTGACTTTGTCATATTTACACTTTTGGTCCTTCATCTTTGGCAGGTTGTCAAGATAGGTCCTTTGTCTTTAAAGTCTTGTCACTTTTGATCCTTCTTTGTCTTTTTCATCAAATTAAGCTTGATTTTCCTTTGTTTGCTTGAAATTGCATCCTTCTTACCTATTTGCACACAAACACAAAACATACCACATAATTCCGCTTTATAACACAAAGTTTAGGTATTTTTCTTGTGTTTTAGGGTGATTTGTTGATAAATTGATATGAGTTTTTGCTCATATTAAATCCCCTACACTTGAACATTGTCATGTCCTCATGCAATGCTATATTTTAAAACACAAATTTACATTTTCCTCATAATTAATCCACCTTAGCCATTATGGAATGCATACACTACTCTACACTATATGATGCATAATTTTGATTTTTAACAATGCAATGAACAAAATACAATTCTATCTATATCTTTTTGGTTTTTTCTTGAAATGGTTTTGATGGAAATAACTCATAAAGAATTCAATGACTTTGATTAGGGCTTGAGTACCATGGACATTTAATACCCTCAAGTTTCACTTTCCCCATACCAAGCTTAAAAATAGGATCATTGTATTCACAAGTAAAAAATGCATCAACTTATTCATGACAATTAAATGTGGAACCGGTTATTATTTGAGCAAATTGCTTGTGGGCAAATTTGTCATTTATTTCAAGTGTGAAGTATAAAAAATGCAAAATCCAAAAATAAGGAAGCACGGTTTTAATCCTAAGTAATCCTCTCATCCATTACTTGAAAAACCGCTCACAATTAATATAAGTCCGTTTCAAGAGTAATAAGTCATTCGCCTTATGTGTAATATCCTCATGTCATGCTTTCATAAGTAGCTACACACTCGCTAAGGAAAGAAAAATAAAACTCACGCAATAATTTACATCCGCCATCTTTTTGAGACTTTGGATCTTCAACCCCGCAACCCGTCAAGGTAATATTGGATTGGAGCAATCTATTGAATCCCCACAACCAGTCAAGGTAATATTAGAACTCAATAGTCACTATAATTAATACCACACTTCCCCTCTTGGGAGTCTTGTATATATATATTTTTTTCTTTTTTTCTTTTTTTCCTTTTTTTTTCTAGCCACTCATTTTTTGTAAGCCGCTCTTATTTTTCTTTATTCCTCACAAAGAAAGTAGAAAAGAATAAAAGGAAAAACACCCGCTAAGTATTAAGCATGACATAAGTCTTGTACACATAAAACGTTCTAACTTAGAATCTTAAGACGTACTTATATCAACCATGAATGATTAGACAAAAATGCATAAAAGATTACAAACCAATTAAAACCGTTCTTGATTATTTATTAACATATATACATGCGAAGAAATTAGAGGTAAAGAAGAGAAGGGTTTAGCCACAAGTAATTATCATGAAGTTTATCTAGCCCTTTTATACTTGCTTCAACTCTATCATTTCCCATTCTCCACAAATTTAAAATCTCAAAAAATGAGATTGGTGGATGCTTAGCCTAATAGACCAATGAAGGACTACATGGTTAAGGATACTAGCTAGAGAGTGCTTAGATAAGCAAACTCGGGTTGAGTCAAAATATCCATGGCGGGCCTAATATGTTAAAGAAGTCTAAATTTGTTAAAACCATGTTTTTATTATATTTTTCTTTCTTTTTAATTTTTTCATAAAGAATAAAAGAAGAAATATATACAATGCAAATGTGTTATGCAAATGAAAAATGATTGATGCAAAAATGATGAATGCATATTTTTGGTGGCCAAAGTAGATAAAAAATTTGAAAAATGTTTGAAAAATTAATTTTCCAATTTATCATGAAGGACAATGACAAGTTCTAGGTAAGGTCACTTCGATAGAAGACCCCCTACACTTAAGCTAAACATTGTCCTCAATGTTTAAGAGCATGGAAGTATAAAAACTTCTCCTACACTTATGACAATGAATAGACTTTGCTTAACCTCTTGGGAAAGAAAAATAAAACTCACGCAATAATTTACATCCGCCATCTTTTTGAGACTTTGGATCTTCAACCCCGCAACCCGTCAAGGTAATATTGGATTGGAGCAATCTATTGAATCCCCGCAACCAGTCAAGGTAATATTAGAACTCAATAGTCACTATAATTAATACCACACTTCCCCTCTTGGGAGTCTTGTATATATATATTTTTTTCTTTTTTTCTTTTTTTCCTTTTTTTTTCTAGCCACTCATTTTTTGTAAGCCGCTCTTATTTTTCTTTATTCCTCACAAAGAAAGTAGAAAAGAATAAAAGGAAAAACACCCGCTAAGTATTAAGCATGACATAAGTCTTGTACACATAAAACGTTCTAACTTAGAATCTTAAGACGTACTTATATCAACCATGAATGATTAGACAAAAATGCATAAAAGATTACAAACCAATTAAAACCGTTCTTGATTATTTATTAACATATATACATGCGAAGAAATTAGAGGTAAAGAAGAGAAGGGTTTAGCCACAAGTAATTATCATGAAGTTTATCTAGCCCTTTTATACTTGCTTCAACTCTATCATTTCCCATTCTCCACAAATTTAAAATCTCAAAAAATGAGATTGGTGGATGCTTAGCCTAATAGACCAATGAAGGACTACATGGTTAAGGATACTAGCTAGAGAGTGCTTAGATAAGCAAACTCGGGTTGAGTCAAAATATCCATGGCGGGCCTAATATGTTAAAGAAGTCTAAATTTGTTAAAACCATGTTTTTATTATATTTTTCTTTCTTTTTAATTTTTTCATAAAGAATAAAAGAAGAAATATATACAATGCAAATGTGTTATGCAAATGAAAAATGATTGATGCAAAAATGATGAATGCATATTTTTGGTGGCCAAAGTAGATAAAAAATTTGAAAAATGTTTGAAAAATTAATTTTCCAATTTATCATGAAGGACAATGACAAGTTCTAGGTAAGGTCACTTCGATAGAAGACCCCCTACACTTAAGCTAAACATTGTCCTCAATGTTTAAGAGCATGGAAGTATAAAAACTTCTCCTACACTTATGACAATGAATAGACTTTGCTTAACCCAAGTTAAGGAAAGGGCAACTATAGGTGAATTCATGTTTAAGCACAAGGTGTCAATGAAAGATCACAATAGTAACGAAGTGAACCGGATACAAGGGCCACCTCCATAAGCTCCAAAGCATGAAATGAGTGAGCAACCCTACAAACAACATGAAGACAAAAGAAGGTCTCCCCTATACTTATCTCCAATAATATACCCTTATTGCTAACCTACAACACTCTAAACCTAGTTATACGATGCTTGAGTTAATGAGTCTCTAGCTCGACTCGTCCCTCAATGAATTAATTCATGGGGAAAATGGGGATCTCTTGGACCATTTCAACGGAAATGTCCTCCCCAAAATAATGTTTCACACGGTGACCATTCACTTTAAAATTTGGACCATCGGGTTGTGACAACTCAATAGTTCCATATGGAAACACTTGAGCAATAGTGAATGGACCGGACCATCTCGACTTAAGCTTGCCCGCAAAAAGTTTCAACCTTGAGTTAAAGAGGAGAACCGGCTCTCCAACTTTAAACTCACGGTTCTTGATCTTAGCATCATGCAATTTCTTAGTCTTTTCCTTGTAAAGCAAAGAATTTTCATAGGCATTGTCTCTCAATTCATCCATCTCATTAAGTTGATCTTTCCTATGTGAACCGGCTTGGTTTAAATTAAAGTTAGCCCACTTGAGAGCCCAAGATGCCTTGTGTTCTAACTCAAATGCGAGGTGGCACGCTTTACCATAGACAAGCCTATAAGGAGTACAACCAATTGGTGTCTTAAAAGCCGTCCTAAAAGCCCACAAAGCATCATCAAGCTTATCCGACCAAGAAGCTCGATGCTCTCCCACCGTTCTCTCTAAAATTCTCTTTCAACCACGATTTGTGACCTCGGTTTGACCATTTTGAGGGTGATACGCGGTAGAAAGTCTATGATTAACTCCATATTTCTTCATAACTCTCGTGAATTGATCATTACAAAAGTGCGTACCACGATCACTTAGATGGCCCGAGGTACACCAAATCTAGCAAACAATTGCTTTAAGAATTTCACAACTACTCTAGCATCATTGGTAGGTAAGGCTTTAGCCTCCACCCATTTGGACACATAATCCACCGCCACAAGTATATACTTGTTTCCCATAGAAGATGGAAAAGGTCCCATGAAGTCTATGCCCCATACATCAAAAATCTCACACTCTTGAATAAAATTTTGTGGCATCTCATCACGTTGCGTAATTTTTCCTTATCTTTTACACACATCACAAAATTTCACCATTTATTGGGCATCTTTGTAAATGGAAGGCCAATAGTAACCTGAATCAAAGACTTTCTTGGCGGTATAGTTGGGCCCAAAATGTCCACCCGTAGTCCTTTATGACATGATTCTAAGATCTTAAATGCCTCGGGCCCATCTACACACCGTCTAATGATTTGGTCCGCATAATGCCTAAAATGATAAGGATCATCCCAAAAGTAGTACTTAACTTCCTTAAGAAATTTCTTCTTTTGTTGGTAAGTAAGACCCTCAATAAGCACATTCCCCACAAGATAGTTTGCTATATCCGCAAACCAAGGAGTGGCATCCTCTTGGGAAGAGATAGACATGAGCTCTTCTAATGGAAAGGATTCATTGATTTCTTGATTTGGAAAATCCCCTTGAAAAGGATGCTCAAGTCTACTCAAGTGATCCGCCGCTAAATTCTCGGCCCCTTTCTTATCTCGAATTTCTATCTTAAACTCTTGAAGCAACAAAACCAATCTCAAAAGCCTAGGCTTAGCATCTTGTTTTGTCATAAGATACTTGAGAGCAGAATGATCCGTATACACTATGGTTTTGGATAGCACAAGGTATGGTCTAAATTTCTCAAAAGCATAGACTATAGCAAGCAACTCTTTTTCCGTGGTAGTATAATGAAGTTGTGCACCGGTCATAGTTTTACTCGCATAGTGTATAGGTTGAAAATGCTTATTCACTCTTTGTCCTAAGACGGCCCCCACCGCATAATCACTAGCGTCACACATAAGCTCAAAAGGTAATTCCCAATTTGGAGAAACCAAAACGGGAGCCTTTGTTAATTTCTCCTTAAGAGTCTCAAATGATTCCAAACAATCTTGGTTAAAAATGAAAGGAGCCTCTTTTTCTAAGAGGTGAGTCATCGGTCTAGCTATCTTATAAAAATCTTGTATAAAGCGCCTATAAAACCCCGCATGACCTAATAAAATCCTTACACCTTTAACCGAAGTGGGTGGGGGAAGCTTAGCAATCAAATCAATTTTAGCTCGATCCACTTCTAATCCCTTATTGGATATTTTGTGTCCTAAAACAATTCCCTCTTTCACCATAAAGTGACATTTCTCCCAATTAAGCACTAAACGTGTTTCCTCACAACGCTTAAGCATTCTCTCTAGATTGGTGAGACATGAGGTAAATGAATTTCCAAAGACGGAAAAGTCATCCATAAAAACCTCCATAGTTTGCTCTATCATGTCATGGAAAATCGCCATCATGCACCTTTGAAACGTCCCCGGTGCATTACATAAGCCAAAAGGCATCCTCTTGTAAGCAAATGTACTGTAGGGACAAGTTAATGTGGTTTTTCTTGATCTTTAGGGTCAATGGGTATTTGGAAATAACCCGAAAAGCCATCAAGAAAGCAATAGTACTCATTTCCCGCTAAGCGTTCAAGCATTTAATCCATAAAAGATAATGGGAAATGTTCTTTCCTAGTAGCCTCATTGAGATTCCTATAGTCAATACAAACTCTCCAACCGGTAACAAGTCTTGTAGGAATAAGCTCATTGTTCTCATTAGGCACTACGGTGATTCCACCCTTTTTTGGAATATAATGTACCGGGCTAACCCATGGAGAGTCAGAAATGGGGTAAATCATGCCCGCATCAAGGAGTTTAATCACTTCCTTCTTAATGACCTCATGGATTTTTGGGTTAACCCTTCGTTGACTTTGAATGGCGGGTTTGTAATCATCCTCCATAAGGATTTTGTGTGTACAAAAATGTGGATCAATTCCCCTTATGTCAGATATTTTCCATGATAAGGCTTTCTTGTGTTTCTTAAGGACTTCAATGAGTTGCTCTTTCTCATCCTCTTTCAACTCTTTAGCAATGATCACGGGTAATTGGTCTTTGCCCTCTAAGAAAGCATACTCTAAGTGGGATGGAAGGTCCTTAAGTTCAATTGGAGGTGGACTCTCTATGGAAGGTTTTACGATGGAAGGATTCTCATGGGTAACTTCTTGTGGAGTAGGAGAAAGAATAGAGTCCTCATTGAGCAACTTTTGGATAGTAAGAATATCTTCTTCCCAATTAATGGGAGAATCATCATCACCAAGAAAGTTAGACTCAAATCCCTCCAAGAGGAAATCACTTTCTCCAAAAGGTGTTAAAGAAGGAGCAATTGACGCCACGGTTTCAACATGGGGCATTTCATCACTAGTACTCTTGCAAGCATCATGAAAGTGTTCATCACACACCTCATCTAACACATCAACTATGTTAATACTCTCACATGGTCTAGACTCCTTAACCTCTTTCCTATCACAAACTTTCCCTAACTTAAAAACCACTCTCTCATCCTCTACTCTCATAATTAGTTCTCCCTCCGCCACATCTATCAAAGTACGACCCGTTCTCAAAAACGGTCTACCAACACTCAAAGGAACTCTAGGATCCATGTCATAATCAA
This sequence comes from Glebionis coronaria, assembly GCA_025667525.1. Lineage (NCBI taxonomy): Eukaryota > Viridiplantae > Streptophyta > Magnoliopsida > Asterales > Asteraceae > Glebionis > Glebionis coronaria. Next base: position 443,012,587 of record CM046879.1, on the reverse strand, counting down.
CCACTACAAAGTCGGCCGGAAATGTAAACTTATCCACACCTACAAACATATCCTCCGTGATACCTACGGGGTAAGCTATGGTTCGGTTGGCTAACTCAAGGGTCATCCTAGTGGGAGTGAGCTCGGGAAGAGAGAGTTTTTTCCAAACCGATAAAGGCATGAGGTTTATGCTTGCCCCTAGATCCGCCAAAGCCATGCATTTTTCTACACCGGGAAAATTACAAGGTATCAAGAAACGCCCCGGATCTCCAAGTTTTGTTGGTAAGGTTTTAAGTAGCACGGCGGAACAATTTTCATTAAGGGATGTGTTGGGCAAATCAACCAATTTTTCCTTGTTTGAGAATAAATCCTTGAACATCTTAGCAAACTTTGGCATGTAAGCAAGAGCTTCCGCAAAGGATATGTTGATGTTGAGTTGCTTGAACATCCTTAAGAAATTTGAGACTTGGATGTCATCCTTGTTCTTTAACTTGTCCTTTTTCAACCTTGAAGGATATGGAAGGTTTGGTTTTGGTGTAGGTCGAGTAGGTGTTGTAGTGGAAGATTTGTCTTTGTTATCTTCTTCATTGGGAGGTGTGGAAGGTAGAGGAGAAGTAGGAATAGGTTGAGAAGGTGTGTTTGATTGAATGGGAGCATTTTGAGGTGGTGAAGTAGATGTAGAAGGCTTGTCACATGTAGGAACAAAAGTGGGTGGAACAATAGGAGGCTTAGGAGGTGAAGGGTCCTTTGTTGTCTTTCCACTTCTTGTTTTAATAGCATTGACATTTGCTCTTGGATTTGCTTGTGTGTTAGTTGGTAAAGCTCCTTGTGGTCTTTGATTATAAAGCATCATAAACTTCTTATTTGTGTCTTCAGGCATTTCTCTCATTCTTTTCTCATTAGCCTCATGCATTTCTCTCATTATTTTCTCATTAGCTTGGAACCTCCTTTCATTCTCTTGATTCATTTTGTGAAGAAGCTCAATTGTGTTATAATCTTGTGGCACATTTCCTTGAAAACCTTGGGGTTGGAAAGGTGGAGGTTGATTGTAAAACCCTTGATTGTTACCTTGAAAGGTATTTCCTTGATTGTTAAAGGTATTTGGTGGTCTATAGTTATTCCCTTGGTAAGGTGGTCTTTGACCTTGATTCCTTTGTAACACTTGAGGAGGATTTTGTGGAAGTTGGGTGGGTGGTTGGGGTGGGAATCCCGGTGGAGTAAGGTAATTTTGGGACTTGTAGGAAAGGTTATTGGGATTGATATTTGGCTTGAAATGTTCACGGTGTTCCTCTTGATAAGCATAACATTCCCCTTGATAACCTTGCACCTTATCACATTGTTCATAGGAATGGGGACCTCCACAAGTCACACAAGAAAGAGTAATGGCATGCACATCAGTTGAGGAATGATTGCCAATAGAAAGCTTCATCAAGGCATTCATCATTGTTTCTTGCATCTTTTGAGAATTTTGCATGAATGTTTGACTTTCCTTTTGAGCTTGAGTAAATGCTTGCATGCATGAAATGAGTTGAGTCTCCAATGGGTTAGAACTTCCTTCTTGAATGACATGGACTCTTTCATCAAATTGTGTGTTGGTTTGAACCATTGCTTTGGTTTCAATGATGTCCCAAGCCTCTTGAATGGATTTAAGAAGAATATTCCCTCCTGCGGAAGCATTGAGTGAGTCTTGGTGATGAGGTTTAAGGCCATTGTAGAAAGTATTGATTTGGTGAACTTCATCCAACCCATGGTTAGGGCATCTCCTCAGTAACTCTCTAAACTCCTCCCAAGCATCACTAAAGGTTTGACTAGGTTTTTGTTGAAAGCCTATAATTAAGTTCCTCAAAGCCGTGGTCTTAGATGGGGGAAAGAACTTGTTCAAAAACTTAGTGGTGAAACCATCCCATGTGGTGATACTATCGGGTGGTTGTGTGTCTAACCAATGCTTAGCGGGTCCCTCTAGTGAAAATTGCACCAATATCAACTTAATAGCATCATGGGGAACTCCATTGTACTTAATTGTATTGCAAAGAGCAAGGAATCTCTTAAGGTGATTATGAGGATTATCATTCTTGTTACCATAGAAAGGTGTGTTTGAAACCAAGTTAATCATAGCCGTTTTTAGCTCAAATGAATTTGCGGGAATATCGGGAATCTTGATAGCATCGGCATATCCGTGAACATTGGATTGCAAACGTTCCATCAAAGAACGAGTATCAACTCTAGCCATGGCTTCTTGTTGTGGATGAATCAAAGCACGATTCTCGTAATCGGCTTGATGGACGGTGGTGTTCCTAATCTTTCTCTTTTTCTTCCTTTTCGGAGGAAGAGGTTGTACACCAATCGGTATTTGTGCACGCCCGCGAGTGAGCATGCAACTCAATACAAGGAATGAGAGAGAAGCTCTCGTGTGACTTTGAAGAGAAAAGGATTATCCCCTTCGAGTTTCAATATGAAATATCCACAAGAAAATAATAATATACGTATGTACTACTTGGGTGCAAGAACCCCAATGAAACCTTCCTTCTTAGAATACTCACAAGTGAACGGGGGGTTAGGTGGCGCGAAGCACTTAAGTACCTATTGACCCTTAGATGGCATTTTATAGCACATCGCCTTTCTATTCACTTAATTGTTTGTATTCTTCGAATTGTTGCTTATTGGAAGTATTTATCTGTTCTTGCTTTATTTTGTTTGATCGATACACGTGTCAAGGACCGGAACGCCCCTCAACACGGTGTATTGCCTTGGCAATACTGATTGAAGATATGTGTATTGGTTGTTCTTATACGTATAGTATTTACTCATAATAATATATGGAAAATATTTTTGTATTTATGAGTTTTTAAGAGAAAATACTATATGTACATAAAAACCGAGAGAATCCAATAATATATATTTTTGGGTGCAATCTCTTAGGAAAAATATTGCTTTTTGGATTTTATAATTTGTTTGATCAATTCTTTAGGAAAAGAATTGTTTTGTTAATTTTTTAGTTTTTATATATTTTTATATTTTTGATTTTTTATTTGTTTTTGATTTATGATACGTAAAAATAACGTTCACTAGGTGAACGGATCCCAAAAGCCAATGAAAACCGTCAATAGATAGTCTCTCGTAAACTCAAAGAACCGGCAGCGGCGCCATTTGAAATGTGTATAGTTGAAGTTCGTTTTTCTCAGTTCTTAACAAATTGAAAGTCCTAACAAGATCGAGTTCTTAATTGTTTTTGGTTGGTAAAGTATTTGGATATTCTATAGCTAATTCAAACAAAGCCTTGCTAAAATGAAAAATACAGTCTACTTATACGTAAAACAAAGTGCACAAACCAAATTTTTATTCAATTAAAATGCTAAAATGTAAATTCTACAAACTATAAGGACTGAAAATGTAATTTCAATGAAAATTAAATGCTAAAAATGTAAAGTCAAAAAGTCTAGGGACTAAATGTGCAAAATCAGTAAACTATATGGACTCAAAATGAAAATTATCCAAACAAAGTAACTAATCTTAACTAATTTGAAACTGCCTAACCACTTTTGAAACAAACTTGAAAATACAAGGACTGGACTTTTGCAAAACCTAAAAAATTGGAAGATTAGCCTGATTTAGAAACTGTTTAAAACTAAAAGGACTATAATGCAATTTTCAAAAGTTTTTCAACAAAAACGGGTTCAAGACTAAAATAAGTTCGTTTGAGCTCGTTTCTTGACCAAATAAGCTCAAACCAATTTCAAACGTTTTAAAATCAAAAATAAGCTAGACCTATCCAAGGAATTAAGCTAAAACTGCCTAGAACTCTGATAAGCAAATCCTAATAAGCTCAAAATAAGCTAACTGATAAGCTAATCATGAACTACTTGATTTTATTAAAGAAACTTGTTAAACAGCTCAAAAGAAGAATGAGAAATCTAGTTTCAAGGAAAATTATCCAGTAATAAGATCTAAATTTGAAAATAAGCTAAAATGAGCTTATGTTGACTTTTGTTGACCAGATTTTTCAAAAAGCTCAAACTCTCAAAACCTACTTAGGAACACTTTTTGAATGAAAATGTGAAAGAAAATTAACAAGTTTCTGAAGTGGAAAGTGAGATATGAGAAATCAGTTCATGTTTTTATCACAGGGAAATGCAATTGCTCAAGTGCTTAATAAATTGCTTATTACTCACTCAAAACTAGATACTGTACAATTTCCTTCTACACACTAAAACTTCATATATTGAGTGATGATTAAAAGCTGGTTTGAAAGAATTTCATCAAGAAACAAAGATTTGCCAAGCAATTCAAAATCACTACTTTCTGAAAATTCTCTTAACAAAATCTGACCCAAACCTTTTTGTGTACCAATTGCCTGTTTGACTAATGAAATGACTTGAAAACTTCTGAAAACATTATGCTATGACTAGTTGACTTGAAATGAACCAAAATTTACCAAAAACTAACACTTGAAAATCAACTATCAATCTAATCCCAAACACCACTTATCTGAGTTTTAACAAATTTTTATGAAGGAATTAAAGGCAATTGGTTGAACTGAGTAAAAAGCAATATCAGACTGAGTTTATTAGCTAGAATGAAGTGCAAATGAACCAAAAGCAATCAGTTAAACCAGCTAGAACTCAAAATGACCAGTTAAGCTATTATGACCGATAAATGCTGAAAACAGGATAAGAACAAGTCTAATAAGCAAGAATTAAGCTACAAAAAAGCTACTCTAACACTGAAATAAGATCAAAGAAAAGCTAAACACAGTTTATCATGCATTCAATCAAGGATTAACTAAGAATGAAGCATGCAAGCAACAATTTAGTGGAATAAGAACTCATAATGTGAAACCTTCTAGCTTAGGCCTCCATTGGGGAGTAGAGAAGCGCTGAGCTTTCTAAGCTAGTGCTAACCACCACCTTAGCACTAGAAACAACCAAACATCTACAAATCAGCAGCTACAATCACCAAAATCTCCATTGATGAACTGGAAAGCTTCAAAATCTGCTAGAACTGGAACTGTAATGAACTGAACAGGATCAACAGCTACAAGTCTTCTTAATCAACTAATCATGATCAAATGGTGATCATAACTAGCTAATAACAGCAACAAAGTAACAATATGCAGAGTATGAACAATAATGAAGGAAGATGAAAATGAATTTTTATTGATTTAGGAATTGAGTTGGTTACAAAGCTGGTAATTGGTTACAACTAATAACAGACTCAAGAGTTTGTCAGACTCTTGAGTTGTTAAGCTAAAAACTAACAGAGATGAGAGAAAACTAAAAGTGTGTGTGTTTTCACACTCATCTACATTATAGAAATGAAGGCTAATCTAGGGTATTTATAGACTAGAAATGTAAAGTGGTTGGGGTTGGTGACATGTTAGAACCAATCAAAAGCTTCCACGTGGACAATTCTGCATAACTAGATTTTGTAGGTGAAGAACAATTTTGGGGTTTTTTTGATTGAGATGGTTTCATGTTAATTGATTGTGTCCATTGTATTCGTCTCTAAAAAACGATCACTTTTGATGTTTATATCATCCTCTGAAACGCATCCTAGCTCAAACCCGCTCTTGGCAAATTTGTTGAAGAAGATGACACGTGGCACATTGTTATTGGTCTTCAAAAGCTCACACGGATTGTTATCCAATTTGGATAAAAGGATTATTGCATGGCATGTTTTCATTGGTTGAGGCAATGTGAGTGCGCAACACTGTTAAGATTTTGTTATTTATTGCTGGCGGGCTAGTGGCCAGGTGGAACTTGAGTTGGCAATCCTTGTTTATTTATTCCTTGCTTCCCATTGGTTGAAGGCATTTCACACGGAACAAGCACAACTTTACTTTCCAAAAATGGCAGAAATGACCCTTGTACTTGGCAGTTTTGTGTTTTAAGCTATAATCTTCATTTCTTTGGCATAAATGGTCCTTCAAACTTCATTCTTGAAAACAATTGATCCCTTTGACTTAGTTGACTGAGAGTTGACCAGATTTGACTTTGATCTTGACTTTGTCATATTTACACTTTTGGTCCTTCATCTTTGGCAGGTTGTCAAGATAGGTCCTTTGTCTTCAAAGTCTTGTCACTTTTGATCCTTCTTTGTCTTTTTCATCAAATTAAGCTTGATTTTCCTTTGTTTGCTTGAAATTGCATCCTTCTTACCTATTTGCACACAAACACAAAACATACCACATAATTCCGTTTTATAGCACAAAGTTTAGGTATTTTTCTTGTGTTTTAGGGTGATTTTTTGATAAATTGATATGAGTTTTTGCTCATATCATTATCAAATAGTGGATAATTTAAATCCTTAAATGGGCTTTTGAGCCCATTTATTCAATGTGGGACCCATAAGACAAAAATTCTTCAAAGACTTGAACCCGTGAACAAATTTAAACTTGATTTTCGGCTTCCTCGATCTTTTCTTCAAATCGTATCAATTTTGTCGGGTTTCGTGATCTTGGCACACTTTTGGTCTTTTGACTTTATCTTTGTCTCTTTTTGGACTTTTCTTCAATATTTGACCGTGAAATCCCGTGTTTTCTCTTCTTTTGATCATTTGTACCTATTTTAACACAAAAACACAAAACCACGCGTAATTCTGACTTTTACAATATAAAAGACATGATTTGGTCTAGTTTTTCCTTGATTTTAGTGGCAAAAGGATAAGTGTTTACACACTTATTAATCCTCATACCTTGCTAGGGTCTTTTTGGATAGACTTATCCTTGATCTTTAGGGGAGTATTTGATTTTCGTCGTGTGTCTCGATCCTTCATATTGATTTTTGATAAATGATTCTTCACATCACTTGGGATCTTTAGCAACTAAATATAGCCCTCATGCCTTGTTAGGGCCTTTTTGGACTCACCAATCTTCGCATCCCGCTTCAATAAGTTATGCCTTGGCTATGAACTCTAATTAATACCGAGCAACTTATAAACGATCTTGTGCTAGAAGCTAAGTAACTTTTCAAATCGTACGACCTTATTTATTGCAATTAAATTTATTAACAAGCGATGGGAGAAAAAGCTTACAATCAACTCACATAAATTCATGAAAGAATTCCAAACTTATAATTAACTCTATCATCTCTCGTTCTCCACAATTTAAAATCTCAAGGAATGAGACTCGTGGATGCTTAGCCTATTAAATCAAAGTTTTGGGTTTTCAGGTCATCTATAGGATCTTGCAACTTCTTTGACTTTTTCAAGTTTAGAATTCGCATTTTAAAGTTCCCTTGATAAACGACTTTCTCGGATCAATTACAGGAACTTGCGAAAAGTTCTTGTTCTTAACCCGTAAGAGTTAAGACTTTCGCGTTTTAAAGTTCTATATATAAAAGCCTAGCAAAACTTGACTTAAACACGTTAAGGATACTAGCTAGAGTAAACTTGGATAAGTAAACTCGAGTTGAGTCAAAAGATTCATGACGGGCCTAATATATCAAAGACATCTAAACTTATTAAAACCATTTTATTGAAATTTATTCTAATGAAAGAAAATAACGATAACAAAGGAAAATACTAATAGGCCAAAATAGATTAAAAATTTTGAAAAAAGTCGAAAAATCAATTTTTCGGTTAAAAGGAGGACATATACAAAGAAAAGCCCACTTAACTTCGATAGAAGTCCCCCCTACACTTAATATAAACCTTGTCCTCAATGTTTAAGCATGTGGGAGTAAACTCCCCTACACTTAGGACATTGTGCACTTTGTTTAAATCTTGATAAGGAAGAGACAACTAAAGTGATTCCTATTTCAATCATAAATGATAAAATAACGAATCAAAAGAGTTTAGGATAGAACCGGGAAGACGGAGACACGGGATCACGGTTCGTCAAAAGTCATCAAGAATGGATCTTTGAAAGCTCGAATCCCTGTAACTGATAAGAAAGAAAACAACAAACACATACTCGGGTCTCCCCCTACACTTATTATAAAAATGGATAAAGATAGATAGATAATCGGGTTGCCTCCCAAAAAGCGCTTGTTTTTGTTAACCGAGTCACGAGCCTGACTCGTCCCCGAATTAAATGGTCCATGGGGAAGGCTCGAATGTAATACCGGGATCAAAGACGTTGTCCTCATTCCCGGAGGAAAATACAACAAGAGAGGCCAGAGGATGAGGCTTGAACGATAGAAAAGTCCTCTCAACATACGAAAAGTATGTGAAATCATGATCCACGGGAGGTGGGGTGGGTAAAGGAATCAAAATGTCAGCCCCAAAAGACATATGATTATAACTGAGAGGCAAAGCCATAAAGGTGTCAATCAGAGAATGGTCAATGTCACCTCTCGGGTCAAAGCACTCATCCTCATGAACGTGAATCTCTTCGATTTCTTCATCATAGATAGGCTCGTCGAACCAAGGTTTGTCGTTCCCCTCATTGAGGATTTTAGAAACTCTCTCGAAGAGATCACGATCAAGTACGAAACCCTCATTCATATGTGGGGATTGTTGATAAGTTAAATCCTCACGAATGTGGTAAACGTAATTCTCATTAGAGGAGTGTTGATTAGGTAACTCCTTGAGAATTGGATGTTTGGTCATGTGAGTTGGTTCGTCATTATTATTAAAAATAAGACGTTCCAACTCATCAAGTTCGGCCTCGAATTGTAAAAATCGTCCTCACTCGTAGGTGGAAGTGGAGGTAAAAGAGCTAGCTCTCGGTCGATAATTTCCTTAATCTCGGGCTCGAAGACGAAATCATCATACTCACCACCTGTTGAACTCTTGTTGGGAGAATCAATTATCGCTTGTGGACTTGTGAGTATGTGATCATTGACTAGTGAAGCGACCTCGTCCGTAAGCTCCACAAAAGTCGGTACATCACACCCCTCATCGAATAATGTGTCGAGACCATAATCACTAATCTCACTCGATGTATCACAAACCTTAGACGCATTAAGGATATCAAGAGTAGGAGTAGTAATCTCAGAAGATGGGTTGAGATCATAGATATCATCCTCATCATCATCATAATAGTAGTATGGACGCACAAGAGGAGGAGTATAAGCACTAAGATTAGCTACTTGCTCTTGTCGCTGATCCTCTTGACATTTTTCGATGTATTTATTGACAGCTGCTTGAAGTCTTTGAAATTGGTCAAAAAGAGTGGCTAGTTGCTCAGCATGAATTGCAAAAGAGGGTTGATGATCGAGGGAATGTTGTGGGGGCTCAAAATTTTAAAAACCGGAATTATAGCACGGATGTGGCTCATAATAATTCATCGGATGAGAAGAATTATAACACTGATTTGGCTCATAATAATTCATCGGTTGACAATAAGAAGTATCATGAGGGCCTCCACAATGAATGCAACACGGGTATTGAGAAAAACCTGGTGCGTCTTGTGGATAACTATTACCATTTTCATAATTGTAACCCGATTCTTGCTCGTCATGCGACGGGTATCGAATAGGACACACAAAATGCCAATGAGAATCGCTTCCACAATATATGCAAGGGGGGGGGGGGGGAGTGGGTGGATTAGAAGAAAAGGATGAATTAGTCTAATTGCACGATGGACAAAATCCAAAATGTAAAAATTATAAATCGGAAACGGTTGGAAGATCTTTTCCGCATTGCTCGCAATAACACCATTCACATGATTCAAAACCATATAATCGTCTCATACACCTTACGTAATACGAATCCATGAAGAATTAAAAATAAGAGGGTTGAGAAAAAGAATTAAACACAATAGAGGGTTAAGAGTAATATTTTGGTGCAAAACTTTGAAAAAGAAATGCTTTTTATGATTTTTTTATGTTTGTGGATTTTTTGAAATTTTTTGATTTTAATGGATTTTTGAATTTTTTTTTTAAATTTTTGACATGAAAAATAACGTTCACGAGTGAACGGATCCCAAAATCCAACGCGTCTCTCACAGAAAACCGCTAGTCTTCACGAAAAGAGCCGGCAGCGGCGCCATTTGATAGTATGATTTTACGGATTTACCAAGTATGAAAGTTTGTTCGTCTCGATTCAATTCGAATTGATTACCAGTTGAAAGTGCGACTCAGTCGTCTTTGGTGAATAAAAGAAAAGGTGTCGTTGTCTAAAACTAATTAAAGATAAAAATAAAGCTTTAAAAGGAAATGACAAAATATAAAAGGAATAAACTAAAAATTAAAACGATTGACAAATAATAAAGAAACGATGTTAAAAACAAGTATGAAAACGAAACAATTAATAAAAATAAAACTAAACGAAGAAATTAACTTTCGACTGAAAAATAAAATTAACTTAATGAAAAAGGTGAAAATAAAACTAAGAGGGTACTTTAAAACTAAACGAGGTAAAAACTAAAGCGGGCACTAAATAAAAGATAAAACTTAAACTTTTGGAAAAAAAATACTAATACTAAAATTGATGAAAAATTCATCAAAAAATACGTGACTTTCACAATATGAAAAACTATCACAATATGAAAACTATCACAATATGAAAAATTATAATATGAAAACTATCACAATATAAAAAAAACTATCACAATATGAAAACTATCACAATATGAAAACTATCACAATATGAAAACAATCAAACAATATGAAAACTATCACAATATGAAAACTATCACAATATGAAAAACTATCACAATATGAAAACTATCACAATATGAAAACTATCACAACATGAAAACTATCACAATATGAAAACTATCACAATATGAAAACTATCACAATATGAAAACCTATCACAATATTGCTGTCAAAATTTGGGCAGCATTTCGTCGCAATATACCTTAAATCCCGATCGCAATCCACGATGCCAGGGGCAATCGCAATCCTTGATCGGAATAAGGGAATATTATAACACTTCGATCGCAAAGTAGAACCCCTAGGGTTATTGCGATCGCAATGAAGCTGTCGGAATGAGGCTATCACAATGTCAAAACCCTAATGATATTGTGATGGAAAGATCACAATATTCAGATGGAGTAAAAATAAGCATAAAAATCAAATAAGCACTTTAACCAAAAATTAAACCAAAACAACAATAAGAAGAACAAAATAAGCTATGAATTTAAAAACTTTCAAGATACCAAATAAGCAAAATTTATAAATTGAACTAAAAGAAAAAGATTAAATTTTAAAAAGATAAAACCTTTAAAAACACTTAAATGAAAATAAGCTAGACACCAATTAGGCAAAAAGCACAATAAGCTAAGACCATGAATCACACGAAAATGATAATAACAAAAAGATAAGAACTTTAATCAAATTAAGCATAAAGATGAAAACTTTAAGATTAATCAAACAAGATAATAAATTTTTAAAAACAAGAAGAGAAGAATGAGAATGATTATGAATAACTTGATTAAAATGAAGATTCAACAACAAAATATTAAAACTTACTTGGAATTAAAAGACTTGAAAATAAAGACAATAAAGTAAATTGACAATATGAAAGTGCATGAAATAAAGTGGAGAGCTAAGTTGTCAATTTAGCTAACACATCCTAATGTGTCATTAGGAGGGTATTTATAGGAGTGGAGTGTATGGTTGGTTGAAAGCTTCCTTCTTTCTTTCTTTCTTTCTCGTCTTTCGTCTTTGACAATAAACTCGTCATTCTTGACTTTGTCTCAGGATTTGTCGATAAATAAAATGAACTCGTCTTCTAATTTCATCATTAATTAGATTTGGTTCTTTGACTTCGTTAAACTTCCATCTTTAGACTTTTTCTTCGATAAATCTTTAGAATAGGCCTTGGACTCCCGTTCTTTTTGCACTCTTGATCTTTTGACTTCGTCTTTTGTCTTTTTCTTCGATAAAGCCCGTAAAAGCCCATGTTTTCTTCCCTTTTCATATTTTGATCCTAAAACACAATAAAAACACAAACCACGCATAATTCTGACATTTACGACACTAAATACACGTTTTGGCTTGGTTATTATTATAATTAAGTGGTAAAAGGATAAGTGTTTTCACACTTATTAGTCACAGTCTACTGCTTAATTAAATAGTACAGTCTTAACAAATAATACAAGAAAACGTATGTGTATTCTTATACAATTTTTAATCAGTTTATTAATGCTACAGTGTTTATTCAAATGACTGTAGTACAAGTATTAATAATATTCATTTGAACTTGTAATTAGGTTTCTCGTTTAAGTAAAATAAAATGTTTTACTTATAATTTTTGTATATGTACTTGCATTCAATTTATTTAACATTTATATAAATTCATTTCATAAAAGTATATAAGTACATGTATTTAATTTACACATATACATGTAGTTTATACAATTTATCTTATAAAGTAAAATATACATATTTTATTTTGTAAAGTAAAATATAAATATTTTATTTAACTTTAAAGTTCCCAAAATTTTCCAACATTTATAAAATAATTTATAAGTTACAAGTTTAAGAATTTACAATTTAAGTCCTTATGGTTTAGGATTTATTTAAGTTTTACTAAATTAAAATAGAATTAGGGTTTAGGGCTAGTTTAAGTTTCGAAATATTGCAAAACTAGTCCCTCCATATTTTAAGTAAAGTAAAACTTTCGGATTTTACATTTTTAGTACCTAGGGCTTGTTATACTTTCGGGTTATGGAAGAATTAGTCCCTCTAGTTATAATTAGGTTTTATGATTTTCATAAAATGACAAAGCAGTCCCTAGGGCTTCTATATGTTTCGGCTTATTAAAAAATGGTCCTTAGGTTTATAAAATGTCCAAATAACTTTTAGAAACTTTCAAAAATGGTCCTTAGGGTTTAATATGTCACGAATGGCATTTATTAAGCCCTAGACTTTTGGATAATTACAATTTTTGTCCTTGTGTTTAATAGTTTATCAAAACAAGTTTTGAGTGTCACGGTTTTATTCCTTAAGTTTCATAAATTGTCATTTTTAGTTCAAAAGTTTTTAGAAGTTATATTTTGTTATAAAAACTTCATTTAAATATTTAAAATATTAAATGGGCTCATTAAATGGACCAAAAGAACTAATGGGCTATCTAGTGGGCCTAAGCACATTTTAATTCCACTAATATAATAACATTAGTTAAACAGACTTTTTAAAACATTGATTGGGCTTAAACACATTTTTAAGTCCACTAATATTATAAGATTAGTTAAATGGGCTTAATGGTCCATTGAAAGTATACGGATACAAGATATTGGGCTTATTGAGTCCATTAGGTCTTGGGATAGTGTTGCATGGGCTTGGTTAGTCCATTAACATTTCTTTATCATTTATGTAGGTAATAATCTAGGTTTCTTATAAGCTTATCATTTGCTTATCAAAATTAAGTTATGAACCCTAATCAAAAGGGTAAAACCCACGGTTTGTTTTATTTAATGTATCAAATGAGATCTAGATTTGTTCCAAGGTTACATGTAAATTATAAGCCCTAATATGAGCTTATGGCTCATCGATATATTAATTTATAGCTTATTAAGATAAGTCTAAACTTGTTATATGGTTGCATGTAATTTTGAGAGTCCCAATATGAGATCTAAGCCATGTACATACCTAGAAGTCAATTATAAGTCCATATACATACAAATATAGCCCACGGCTATAAATTAGATCTTGGTATTTCCATGATGAGATTTAAGCTAGTTATGTGTTTATAATTATTTATAAAGTCCCATTAATTTAATGTTTATACTTATTGCATGTTTACAAATTTAACATAAGTTCATTACGAATATATGTAGTCCACGGCTATACATAATTTACCATGTGTTCTTATTATAAGATCTATACTTTAACATGATTATTAAGTTAGGTTAAGGTCTTTACACAAGATCTAGGTCTAACATAAACATGCATGTTCATTTGAAATCCATCCAAGTATGTTCATAGCCCACGGCTATATTTTTATACCCAAGATGTTCATGTGATTTTTAGTAGTTCATTATGTATACATATTCCATTATTTTAAACTTGTTACATAAATCATTAATGTTCATATAATTAAGCCGTGACCTTTAAGGTCATGGTTTTCATGTTTTGTGAGTTACAAAAGATTACCCATATGACTTATGTTTATAAGTTTAACCAAAAGTCCCAAAATGGAACTTATAGCCCACAACTAAATATAAATCCATAGAAGGGTTTATATGATTTTATCAAGTTTAAAAATAGATAAATAATCATAGGTTTCTTATCAAAAGTTTTTAAGCATGTTCCATGGTATTCCAAAATAATGTCGTGACCTATAGGGTCATGATTCTATCAAATCTTGATTTTTAACAAGTTCATTTTATGTGTTCATTAGGTAGATGATCATGCATGCAAGTAAAAATGAAGAAAGAATAATGAGTAATACCTTCTTGTTATTATTACCAAGGAAGATCTAAGGAACAAAGGAGATTAGTGAACTAATCTTGATGAAGATGAAACCCTAACAATAATCCAAGCCGTGACCTATGTAGATTCGGATAGGGCTTATGTGGGTTGATATGGTAATCAAAATGGTAAAGGTACTACCAAATGTTTAGTAGTAAAGATGAAGACAAGGATCTTGTGGAGTTAATGTGTTTTTATTGGATGTTTATGGCTATGCTATATGATTTGAGAGAGAAAGGGATGAGAGAAAGTGAGATTTTATTTGCATGTGGGAATGAGAATGTTGGTGTGTGGTTTTCTCAAATTGCAGTTGTAAGTGAATCATATTCTGAAACAACTTCTTTATGAATGACTCATGTGCCTCACTAAAGAACATTTTAAATGCCCGTAGAAATCCTGCTTTTGTGCCCGTGCAAACATATTGAGTATTCTGGAGACATCGGCAAGAGGACGTTGATTTGTTTGAAGAAGATTGCACTTGTTTCCTTTGCTTCTTGCAGTTTATCTCGTTGATTCGCCATCGTAAATTCGTGTGTAGAATAGGATCACAATTCATAGATAGATGATGTTAATTGTAGATTGTATTTATCTAAAAAATTTCCCGTCAAAAGTATTATCAAAAAATATCTTTCACCAAATTTTGAAATTCACCTAATAATGTAATTCTAAGGTTGGGAAAAATATGAAAAACGAAACTGAAAAAATTCGAATTTAGGCCAAAAATTTTGAATTTCTGGCCAAACAATTTAACGCATCGCCAAAATTTGAATTGGAAGCTTAAATGGCCTAAAAGTGATTTAGGAAAAAATAAAATTTACTCCGGTTTTCCCGCAAAATACATTTTTTGGTAAACTATACAATGAAACTAGTCTAGATGGTGGCAAAGTCTTGAAATCATTTGAATAAAAAATTGGCAGCATTTATCTAAGAAGCTTCTCAACTCGGAAATTTATCTTGGAAATTTGCATGTATGTTGACTCGGAAAAATACTTGATTCACCATCTCAGAAAAATTGCTAGATCACTATCTCGGAAAATTTGCTAAGTTCACTATCTAGGAATTTTTTTGTTGAATCGCTATCACTGGAATTTTTGTTGAATCGCTATCTCGGAAATTGTTTTTCCGAGACATGTTTATCTCGGGATTTTTTGCAAAGTACTTATCTTAGAAAAAATGTATTACACCAATCCGGAAATCTTATCTCGGAAAAATTTTCAGTATAGCATCACGAAATTTTTTTTCAAACAACTTATTTCGGAAAACTGTAATACACCAATTCGCAAATCTTATTTTTTAGAAAAAATTTAGTACACCATCTCGGAAATTTTTTCAAACAACTTATCTTAGAAAAACTGTAGTACACCAATCCGGAAATATTATCTCGGAAAACTTCACAAACTGGGAAAAAACTTCTCTATCTCGGAAAAAACTTCACTATCTCAGATATTAGGGTTCACTTATATCAGAATTTTTTGAAAAAAATCAGAAAAACCCTAATTTTTCTTGGAAAAGGAAACTATGGGAAGGTTTTCCGACGAAAGGACATGTACATTAAGTGTTTATATCATCATAAAGACTAGAAAAATGCAAAGTTTTCAAATTTTGAGCTGAAATGTTTTTCAATCCAAACACGAAGAACAACCTTAGATCCGAAAAAATAGGTTTTTTCAATGATTATGTGAAGTGAAACACGAAAAATAAGCTAACTACGAATCCCTTGGCGAATGATACCACTAGTCGGATGATAACTAGGTTTTGACTAGGTTCAATTTTTGTTCTCGGTATCTTAACGAATTGATCTTAGCTCTCTATGTGTGACTTAGTTGATCTTTAGTGAAAAAAGAATATTTTTGGGTGATTTTAAATTTAAATGCAAAGACTTAAAAGTAAAAGTGCTCTTAAAGTAAATCTAAGTCTAATCAAAGTAAAGTGCGAGTACTTGAAAACGTGACTAAAATTAAAGGGTACTAAAGTAAATCGACGTAAACTTAAATCTATCTAAGGCAAACTTAAAGTGCGACTAAACTAAGGCAATTAATCTAAAAGTGCAATTAAATAAAAAGGTAAGTAAAATAAAGCTTAAAGATAAAAATCAAAGGTAAAAGCTGATAAGAACCTGAATACAGCTCATTCGGAATAAACCTTCGTTTAGAACAAACACTCGTCCTAAATGTCACCTTTGGTTGAAATGATTCTTCTTCACTTGGAATATTACCAAAATCCTTGATCCGGAACAAAAGGCTCTGAATATGTCACTTATCCAAAACAATCCTTCGTTCGGAACTTGCTAATTCGGAACTTGTAAATCTTGCCTTGATTCGGAAGTTTTGGTCACCCCTTGATTCGGAACTTTCCGGATGAAGCTCCCTTATTCGGAACTTTTGAAGTTCCGAATGAGTTTCCTTTATTCGGAACTTTTGAAGTTCCGAATGAGTTTCCTTGATTCGGAACTTTTCGAGTTCCGAAAGAACAACCTTGATTCGGAAGTTTCAGACTTCCGAATGAAACCTTGGTCCGGAAGTTTTGACTTCCGAATGAACCCTCAATCCTATCCTTGGTCCGGAACTAAATCTGGAAACACAGAAACAAGCAAAATCTTCCGAAGAACAAGGAAGGTAATACAGTAGCAGATATAAACAAAAAGTAATCAAAATCAACACACGTATCAATTTAAACAGTAACGATCCAACAAATAAGCATTAACAATCAATCAAAAACATGAAATTAAACAACTTTAACCATAATAATCAAAAACACTTTGGATCAAAATAAAAGCATGAACATGAACATAAACACCACAAATCAAAGAATAAGAAAGGTAGGTAAGAGATTGACAAGATAAAGTAAAGATTAACAACAATTAAAAGGAAACTTACTTGAAATTAAATGAATTTAAGGTGCAAGACAAAGTAATTAAATTGACAATTAATGTAAATGACAAGTATTTAAAATGGTGGAAGAGCTAATTGTCACATTTAGCCAACAAGAGTGAAATGATAACTAATCTAATCTATTTATAGGGAAGACTAAAGCTTGCTTAGGAAGCTTCCTTAATTGCATACTTAGTCCCTCCTTCTTTAATCTTCTTTTTAATTGCAAGATTAGGTCCCTCCTTCTTTAAATCTTCATTAAATGTAGACTTAAAGGACTTTTGGCTTCGGGATTTCTTTGAACTCGTCTTTAAATTCTTCAATAAAATAGACTTGAATTCTTCGGCTTTTGATAAACTTCCGTCTTTTGACTTTTTCTTCGATAAATCTTTAGAATTGGTCGTGGACTTCCGTTCTTTTTGCACTTTTGACTTCTTGACTTCGTCTTTTATCCTTTTCTTCAATAAAAGTCCATAAATGCCCGTGAATGTCCGTGTTTTATCCATTTTTCACCTTTTCATCCTAAATCACAACAAAAACACAAACCACGCATAATTCCGACATAAAAGACATAAAATACACGTTTTGGTCCGGTTATTATTGTAGTTAAGTGGTAGAAAAGATGGGTGTTTACACACCTATCAAATCCCCTACACTTGACCATTGCAATGTCCTCATGCAATGCATTAGTTACAAAGCAAGATTACACTTTTCATCGTAATCGATCCACGTTGGCCTTTATTAAAGAGATAGAAAATTAAAAACATACAAAATAAAGAAATCAAAAGCATACCTTGGGTTTTGAAAATGTTATGAATAATCATCATCCTCAAGTTTTCACTTTCTCCAAACCAAGCTTAAAAACGAGATCATTGTTATTATAAGTTAGTAAACTAACACGAACTCATGTGGGCCAATTACTCACTTAGACTCCCTTATTCCTAGGTGTATCTCTTATATTTTATTATTTGTCTTGAATGATCACGAAGATGCATTGTTTGACTTATTTCGATAGTTATTTAGTCTGAAAATAAAGTGCACGATTTAATCAATAGTTAGCTAAAGGACCAAATCTTTTAAAACTGCTTCTCGGGATATCAGAAAGTTCATATCTTGGCATAACTTGGTTCGCGATTTGAGACCTTTCTCGGGCCGATATTTGGCAGCGACTTCATACTTCAAATCTTGAGAGACGTTCATGAAATAATGGTCTTCTCTTCATAATTGGAATTTCTTCACTTGAAATTTGAGAGATTCATACTTGGACCACGACTTCTTCATTTTTCTCCAATCTTTATTTTGGATTTTGATATACAACGATCCGCCTCCTTTTATGACTTGGATCTATTTATCCTCATACCTTGTTAGGGTCTTTTCGGATACACTTCTCCATGACTTTTGGGGAGTTTTGCTTTACGTCGTGTGTCTCGATCCTTCATATTGATTTTCGATAAATGATTCTTCACATCACTTTGGATCTTTAGCAACAAAACATAGCCCTCATGCCTTGTTAGGGCCTTTTTGGACTCGCCAATCTTCGCACCCCGCTTCATAAGTTATGCCTTGGCTATGAACTCTCGTCATTACCGAGCAACTTTTAAACGATCTGGGGCTAGAAGCTAAGTAACTTTTCAAATCGTACAACCTTATTTATTAGCAAATAAATTATTAGCAAGCGATGGGAGAATAGGCTCATAATTAACTCACATAAATTCATGAAAGAATTCCGAACTTATAATTGGCTCTATCATCTCTCGTTCTCCACAGTTTAAAATCTCAAGTAATGAGACTCGTGGATACTTAGCCTATTAAATCAAAGTTTTGGGTTTTCGAGTCGCCTATAGGATCTTGCAAATTCTTAGACTCTTTCAAGTTTAGAAATCGCATCTTAAAGTTCCCTTGATAAACGACTCTCTAGGATCAATTATAGGAACTTGCGAAAAGTTCTTGTTCTTAACTCGTGAGAGTTAAGACTTTCGCGTTTTATAGCTCCCTAAATAAAAGCCTAGCAAAACTTGACTTAAACACGTTAAGGATACTAGCTAGAGTAAACTCGGATTGAGTCAAAAGATTCACAACGTTTGAAAATTAAAACCACTTATTAAACATTTATTCTAGCAAAGAAAGAAAATAACTATACAAAGATAACAACTAATAGGCCAAAATAGATCAAAAATTTTGAAAAATGTCGAAAAATTGATTTTCCGGTTAAAATGAGGACAAATACAAGGAAAAGACCACTTAACTTCGATAGAAGTCCCCCCTACACTTAAGATAAACATTGTCCTCAATGTTTAAGCATGTGGGAGTAAGCTCCCCTACACTTATGACATTGTGCACGTTGTTTAAATCTTGCTAAGGAAAAGACAACTAAAGAGATTCCTGTTTTAATATTGAGAAATATAAAATAGTGAATCGAAAAGAGTTTAGGATAGAACCGGGACTAAGTAGAACACGGAATCACGGGTCGTCAAGAATCATCAAGAATGGATCATTGAAGCTCGAATCCCTGATTAAGAAGTGAGGAGAGGAAATAGCAATCCAAAGGGGGTCCCCCCTACACTTATGGTAAAGAAAGCGGAAAGATAGATACATGGGTTGCCTCCCAAGAAGCGCTTGGTTTTTGTTAACCGAGTCGTGAGCCTGACTCGACCTTGATCATCAACGGAAGTAGCATGAAAAATATCCACCAGGATCAAAGACATAGTTTTCATCCATCAATAAGCAGGAGCTTAAGGCGAACAAGGCAAGCCAAAAGAGAAATGGCAAGGTTCCCTTAAGCAGCGACGGAGCACGGTGGAAGCAAAGTTGATGTGGAGCAAGCATGTCTTCACAATTTCCAAAGATATTTCCTTTTATTTCATCAGGTGGATACTGAGATGGCTTAAAGACTTCAATACCGGGATCGAACACCTTTTCCTTTAGGGGAAAATAGCACTCAGGCTCTTTCGAGTGTGAAGAAGAGCCGCAAAGAAGCACAACCTCGTCCTCAGAAGTGGGACAAAGAGGTGTCAAATCATACGTGCAACGGATTTCGGTGTCGACCGGTTTCTTCTCCTTTGACAAAATGCTCTTCAAATCCAAAGTAGGATCAAGGCGATAATCTTCAAAATCCAAAGGAGGAGCATCACTCTCATGAGGGAAGTATGTGTTGAGAAATTCAGAGAAATCTTCCTCAAATGAATAATCGTCCAAAGTAGGATCGAGTGATGGTGGAGGATCTTCATCATGTGAAGAATCGCTCGATAGAGTATCAGCCTCATCGAAATCATCGAAAGTGGGCAGCTCAGGATACTCAGAAGTACAATCAAAATCATCCGAATCTGAGCTAGAATTATTATCATCATAAGCATCGAAGACCGGTGGAGAATCAAAAATGGGAGAAGCGTCCAAAGTAGGGAGAGAATCATCCACATTATCTTCAAAGAGTGGATTATCAGTGGAAGACTCGAATAGAGGATTGTCATAGACGGTAAAGTCATCGAGTACATTTATCATATTTACTGATTCTCGGCCTCCAAAGGATCTACCTGTAAGCTTCCCCATTTTAAAAATTTTAGAATCATCCCCGACTCGTAAGATTAACTCGCCTTCGGCCACATCTATTAAAGCACGTCCGGTTCTCAAGAATGGCCGACCAAGTATTAGAGGAATACGAGGGTCCATTTCATAATCAACTACGACAAAATCGACCGGGAAGGTAAATGTGCCAACTTTGATAAACACGTCTTCGGCTATACCAACGGGGTAAGCGAGAGTGCGGTTTGCAAGTTCGAGAGTCATCTTTGTTGGAATGAGGTCGGGCAATGATAGTGTTTTCCAAACACTGAGTGGCATAAGATTAATACTAGCCCCGAGATCAGCAAGGGCAGTAAATTCTTCAGTTTTGTTGAATAAGCAAGACAACACAAAACGACCGGGATCTCCAAGCTTTTCCGGAAGTTCTTTAAGAAGGACTGCAGAGCAGTTTTCATTTAAGCGTGTGTTGGCGAGTTCAAGCAACTTCTCCTTCTTGCTAAGCAAGTCCTTGAATGCTTTGACGAATTTCGGCATGTGGCAAAGTGCTTCAACAAGGCTAATGTTGATGGTCATTTTAGATAGCATATCCACATATTTCATTACATTACAGTCATTCTTGGTTAGCTCGTTGGTCTTGCCTATGCGAGAAGGGTATGGGATTCTGGGCTGATAAGGATTGGGTGGAGGTGTAGTTGGAGACGGTAATGGTGCACTATTACTAGGTGTAGGAGGAGTAGAGATACATGGTGGTGGGGTAGATGATGGTGGTGGGGTCGGTGGATCGACAATGGTAAGTCCACTACGCGTAGTTATAGCACTCACATTAGCTCGCGGATTAGTGACGGTATTTGAAGGTAGAGAACCCGAAGAAGAAGAAGGTTGAGCTTCGGGCAAGAAACTAGCCAACAGATTCTTCAATTCAGTTGTTTGAGTGATGAAAGAGGATTGAAGATTTTCACGAACCTCGTTTCTGATGTCATTACCTTGCTTTAATATATCTCCTTTCAAATTAATAATCTGGCTCTGTAGATTCTTGATTTGCTCACCTTGAGTTCTCATGATTGTGTCAACATCGGGGTTAATGGGTGGGTGTTGTTGGGTGGGTGGTTGATAAGGGTTAGAAGCACGAGGTGGGATTTGGTTGCTTCTATTGTAGTTGTTGGCGGGATTTTGGTTTTGAGGAGAAAAACCGGGTGAAAGGTAATTGTTTGAACGGTAGCTCAGCAGATTTCTATCCCCTTGTTGTCTAGCTTGGTAATTTTCCGGTGAATAATTACCGTAAGCTGCATACACATTTTCCGGATTTCCTTGTGTCGAAGGACAATCGGTGTATGAGTGAGGACCGCCACATGTTTCACAAGGATTAGCAACCGCTTTAACTTGATGTTGTTGTTGGTTTGAAGCGAGAAGCGTAATACTTTTGCTCATTTCAGCCATCATGCGGGTGAGTTCGGTCATCTCAGGGTTTGCGGATGTAGAGGAAACATTGACTCTCGTGTTGTTTCTAGAAGAAGCAGAAGAATCCCAGTTCTTATGATGAGTAGTCATGTTCTCTATTAACTCTCTACACTCCTCGGGTCTCCTTTTCATGAATGTGCCACCGGCGGCTGCATTGATCGTATCACGATCTCGAAAAGTCAATCCGTTGTAGAAAGTATCGATCAAGGTGACCGGAAGCATGTTGTGGTTCGGACAACGGTCGATCAAGACATTATATCTCTCCCAAGCGTCGAAAAGAGATTCATCAGGATCTTGCATGAAACCGCTGATCTGATTGCGAAGGCTTGTGACCATGGATGGTGGAAAGTAGCGCGAAAGAAAGCGTTGAGTCATGTCATCCCAAGTGTGAATAGAATTCTTCGGGAGACGATCAAACCATTTCTCGGCATGATGTGATAAAGTATGCGGGAAGAGTTGTAGGCGGAGAACATCCATCGTGGCACCAGGCAACTTCATGCTTTGGGTGATTGTAATGAACTTGTCGAGGTGTTTGTTGGCATCATCATCAGGCAATCCTCTAAATGGGTTTGTTTGTACTTGCTGAATCATGTGGTGCTTCAACGAAAACTCAGGAGCGTTGATTTGCATCGGCGCAATCGGTCCTCCTCGTCCAAACATTGTTGGTTGACAAAGTTCCTCCATGGTCCGAAGATCGGGCTGTGGAGGAGCATTGTTGTTATTGTTATTATTGTTGAGGTGCGGTAGTTGATTATTGTTGTTAACACCTGACATATCTAAATCTTCTTGAGGCTCGGGCTCTTGATAGTTAGAAGATCTAGTACGCATACACCTAGAAATGTAAAAGAAAAAGAAACCAAACGCAAAGGCAATATATATACACAATAAAGATAAAATCTTTTTGGATTTTTGAAATTTTCAATTTTTATGATTTTTGAATTTTTATACAAGAAAAATAACGTTCACAAGTGAGCGGATCCCAAAAAGCAACGTGTCTAGCACAGAAAACTGTTGATCTTAACGTAAAGAGCCGGCAGCGGCGCCATTTGATAACTAGGTTTTGACTAGGTTCAATTTTTGTTCTCGGTATCTTAACGAATTGATCTTAGCTCTCTATGTGTGACTTAGTTGATCTTTAGTGAAAAAAGAATATTTTTGGGTGATTTTAAATTTAAATGCAAAGACTTAAAAGTAAAAGTGCTCTTAAAGTAAATCTAAGTCTAATCAAAGTAAAGTGCGAGTACTTGAAAACGTGACTAAAATTAAAGGGTACTAAAGTAAATCGACGTAAACTTAAATCTATCTAAGGCAAACTTAAAGTGCGACTAAACTAAGGCAATTAATCTAAAAGTGCAATTAAATAAAAAGGTAAGTAAAATAAAGCTTGAAGATAAAAATCAAAGGTAAAAGCTGATAAGAACCTGAATACAGCTCATTCGGAATAAACCTTCGTTTAGAACAAACACTCGTCCTAAATGTCACCTTTGGTTGAAATGATTCTTCTTCACTTGGAATATTACCAAAATCCTTGATCCGGAACAAAAGGCTCTGAATATGTCACTTATCCAAAACAATCCTTCGTTCGGAACTTGCTAATTCGGAACTTGTAAATCTTGCCTTGATTCGGAAGTTTTGGTCACCCCTTGATTCGGAACTTTCCGGATGAAGCTCCCTTATTCGGAACTTTTGAAGTTCCGAATGAGTTTCCTTTATTCGGAACTTTTGAAGTTCCGAATGAGTTTCCTTGATTCGGAACTTTTCGAGTTCCGAAAGAACAACCTTGATTCGGAAGTTTCAGACTTCCGAATGAAACCTTGGTCCGGAAGTTTTGACTTCCGAATGAACCCTCAATCCTATCCTTGGTCCGGAACTAAATCTGGAAACACAGAAACAAGCAAAATCTTCCGAAGAACAAGGAAGGTAATACAGTAGCAGATATAAACAAAAAGTAATCAAAATCAACACACGTATCAATTTAAACAGTAACGATCCAACAAATAAGCATTAACAATCAATCAAAAACATGAAATTAAACAACTTTAACCATAATAATCAAAAACACTTTGGATCAAAATAAAAGCATGAACATGAACATAAACACCACAAATCAAAGAATAAGAAAGGTAGGTAAGAGATTGACAAGATAAAGTAAAGATTAACAACAATTAAAAGGAAACTTACTTGAAATTAAATGAATTTAAGGTGCAAGACAAAGTAATTAAATTGACAATTAATGTAAATGACAAGTATTTAAAATGGTGGAAGAGCTAATTGTCACATTTAGCCAACAAGAGTGAAATGATAACTAATCTAATCTATTTATAGGGAAGACTAAAGCTTGCTTAGGAAGCTTCCTTAATTGCATACTTAGTCCCTCCTTCTTTAATCTTCTTTTTAATTGCAAGATTAGGTCCCTCCTTCTTTAAATCTTCATTAAATGTAGACTTAAAGGACTTTTGGCTTCGGGATTTCTTTGAACTCGTCTTTAAATTCTTCAATAAAATAGACTTGAATTCTTCGGCTTTTGATAAACTTCCGTCTTTTGACTTTTTCTTCGATAAATCTTTAGAATTGGTCGTGGACTTCCGTTCTTTTTGCACTTTTGACTTCTTGACTTCGTCTTTTATCCTTTTCTTCAATAAAAGTCCATAAATGCCCGTGAATGTCCGTGTTTTATCCATTTTTCACCTTTTCATCCTAAATCACAACAAAAACACAAACCACGCATAATTCCGACATAAAAGACATAAAATACACGTTTTGGTCCGGTTATTATTGTAGTTAAGTGGTAGAAAAGATGGGTGTTTACACACCTATCATCGGACTATAACACACAAAATATATAGAATACTATAGGACTGATGTTTATGTTGTGTTTATGGAGATAACGAATATAAGGATGAACAAAATAAGACGAAGAACAAAAGATTAAACACAAAAAAAGAAATATTAGATTAAGAGAGAAGAAAAAAGGAAAAGAAAGAACAAAGTATGTCTAGTAAGAGAAATAAGATGATCTTTCTCTCTCTAAAACCTAGCAAATGGGAAAAACATACACACAAATGAGGTAGGAGTTGCCTTTTATAGTAAGGCTTACACGAGTGGAAGGTCTTCCTCATTTGTTTGTTTGGGACTAATTCCCGTTCATAAACGATATTATCTTAGAACTCTCAACACCATTAAATAGAATTTTCCACGAGCTTCACAACGGTATATTATATGACCATTACTTTAAATACGGCTAACAGCTTGATTTTGATAACTTGAAATACTTTACCTCCCAAATTAATCAAGGTCTAAAAATGGAGTATATAAATTATATACTCAAATACTACTCCAAGCTAGAAGGAAACTAAGACATGATCAAGCTATGAAATGTGATGAGTGAAATTAACTCTTAATTGATGTTATGAACTTGTTGAAATTTATGAAGTATAATATCAACAAACTAGACTCAAGAACTTTGAATGCATTTTGTAATGTTCTAAAAGAGAACAATTTATTATTTCTCAACATGCTAAGTAATATGGAAAATAGTCTCAAATTATAAAAATCAAGTGAGGTGACTCATAGATCTTTAAGAGATAAAATAACAAAATACACAAACTTATAAATACACTAGCAAGTGTAATAATGAGGATGAACATGAAAATGTTGAACCTCTTAATGATAGAACTCACATTCATAGGTACACAAGGATAACTCTAGTATTTGAATGATATATTGATATACCAATACTAAGGAATGTAAGTTAGAAGATCATGGCGAACATGCTAACCATATAGATGGATTATTGAAACTTGAAAAACATGATTAAATAAAAATAAGAATGTGTAGATGCAAGTCCATATAAGATAATCAATTTTTTGCAACTTGATTAATCTTAACCGAACGGTTAGAATGCATGTGAATATAAGTTTTTTTAATGAAAGACTCATACGGACAATATTATACACATGATTAATGCACTCTATGTGACAAAATTTTTAATCATACTCATATTTCGATTGTGATTAAATTACTTGTTATACGTGCATTAATTAAACTAGCAGGGTACCCACGCGATGCAGTGACGGGTAACCTGTAATTAATCGAAGAAAAACCAAAATAAATGATCCCATGAGACCCGTTTCACTCACTTTTATTGGTTTTTAGCCAGTCTCACCGGTTCGTTTTCGGACGTTTTTTTATTTGCAAGTCGAACATGTGGTCACTCTTGTTCCTGGTTGAACTCATGGGTTTAGTCAGCTTTTCAAACTATATGTATTAGCATATAAATTGTATGAAGCTTTGTGTGTTTTATTAGTTTCTACAATCTGTATAATAACATGTTCTTTTCTTTTAAGTGATTTTTAAAATAGTATTAATTAGTGTATTTAATGGATTCATGAATGTTTAAAAATCATACTAAATGTGTTGATCTATCCATACATGCGTGTTTTTTATTGGTTAATTGTATTTACAGTGCATAAATATTTATTTTAAGTAATTGGATATTTTAACATGAGTAAATTGTGTATTAGTATCTATTTATATTTTCAAGTGTGTATTATGTTAACGCAATACAAAAGATTGAGATTATGTATAACTGTGTAAGTTAAAAAATCAAGTGTGAAAAATTTAATAGATGTAAATTAAATTTCAGGTATTCTAATATTAGAAGGTACATATCCTTTATATATAATATAGATAAAGATGATTTATTGTCATACTAGGTTTTATAAAGAAAAATATGACGATGTAATATTTAAACTCTTTTCTGAAAGATTACATTAGCGTGGAAGGTTGTAATCAAAGTGTTTATAACTTCCAATAACCTTTATGTAGTGTGCAAAATGCAAGAATCTAAGTATGGATTAATGCATGCGTCTCAAGAATGTATCTCAAGTCTAATTATTAAATTCATGTTCTTATTTTTAATTATAACTAAGATAGCTTGTGAGTACATCTAAAAGATAGTGAGAGTATTGTGTTTATTTCTTAAATCACATATGATGTATAACATGTAGAAAAAAAAAATTCCATCTAAGGTGTTGTTTGTTTTTTAAAGAGGTTTTATATCTGAATCTGATTATCATGTTTGAATATTAAGAGGTGGCTAAAAAATCTTAATATAATGTCTGAATATTCAAAGATTTCAGTTTATAACATGTAGAAAAGGTAGAAAAAAGTACCGCATTCTTAAAAAAACAACAACCAAAGAGACTAATTATAAACCAAATAAAGTATCATCGTAGCGACTAACAACATAAATTACATAACTAAAGAGACACATCCACATCAACCTTCACAAAGAACATAGTCAACACCCGAACCGTTCATACATAAGGGTTGTTTGGTTTGGCTTATATAATGTAAGCTCATTTCGGCTTATATAACATAAGCCCCAATTTTGTGGCTTATTTGGATGTTTATGGGCTACTATAAGTTTATTATATCATAATAAACATATATAAGCCCTTGTATCAAAATAAGCCACAAAATTGGAGCTTACGTTATGTAAGCCGAAAATAAGCCACATTTCGGCTTATTTTTCTTAAACCCTAATTTTCTTAATCTTATTGGTGACTTATGGGCTTATGTAAGTTTATTATATCATAACAAACTTAGATAAGCCCATTGGTCTACAAATAAGCCACCAAATTGAGGCTTATGTTATATAAGTCGAAATAGGCTTACGTTATATAAGCTAAAAAAATAGCCCCATAATTCTCAACCAACCAATTTAAGATCCAAGAAGGAAAGTAGTTGACCATGATCTTTCTTTTTATTCTACATGTTCAAAATTTTAAGATATGTGATTTTATATTTAAAATAAAAAATGAGGTTCTTCAATAAGGTCTGAAGAACAAGGTTGGTAAATGGTGAGTGATGGATTGGTGGTGATTAACGAGTAAGCATAAGTAGTGGATTGGGAAAAAAGTTTCATCGTTTTCAGATGTAAAAAGAGGGCTGGGAATATCTGACCAGATAGAGGTTATTTAGATGTTTTCACTTCTGAATCTGAACCAAAAAAGGGCTAATCTCTAATGACATCTGACCGAATCAGATTTCAGAACTAATAAGACTTTTTATTCAAAAACAAACACCATATAAGGTAGATGTTAATCCTTAGCTTAGAATAAGGTTTCATATGAAAAAGGTTTAGAAAGTATATGTAGGACCTTGATATGTATGCTTATTATAATAAACATTTGAGGTTAATAAAATCCAACACGGCATGAAATCGTCTCAATGAATATATATCATTTGATGAGAGTTCACATGAGTTGAAATCCAAGTCTACTAAGGGATTCATCATGAGATAACTGTAAAACTTATATAAGTATAAGAAGATTTGACAACAACGATTGCCTAGAGTGAATCATTTCGATGATTAGTACAAATATTATGGTAAGATTTGTTTAGAGTAGAAAATTCATTACTAAATTAAATTGTTCTAAGTAATGAATATTTTGTATGATAATAATAAGAAACTATAATTGTTAACAAACTTAGAGTGTAAAAAGACATAAAATATTATCATAATAATATTTATAATTTGTGGATTATAATAAATCATAGTGATTTTTCTTAACATAGACGATAGTTTGATTTAGATAACACTCAACTAGTCATGATACGCTTTCATCTCTCATGATGACCATGTGGACTAGTTGTGCTCTTTTGTGCACAATGTTGCAATACATATTAAAAGAATAAAGAATAGTTTATAATTTAAGAAGTTTTTTGAAAGATGATTATTTCCGATAAGGTGTTTTGTTAGACTCACACGCCTCATATGATGTACAACAACAATACTCCCATTTTTGTGTGTGTTCATATGTACATACGTACATAATAAAAATCATTATATAGGCTCAAAGATCTTCATAATTGTGAATTTGAAATAAATATTCTCAAAATTCCAAAGATCAAACCTAGAAGGATTTCATTAAATCCATGCCTTCAAATATGATCATCATGCATTGATCTTTTAGTATTTAGATAAAGGATATTGTTAAACAATTTTTATTTTCTTGAATTGTAACATCCCGCCTACTCAGACCATAATATTGTCCACTTTGCCCGCAGGCTCACGGCTTTACTTTGTGGCCCTCTTGTAAGTACTTCCCGGCTTGTCACCCAACCTAGTACTACTCTGACATGAGCACGCTTAACTGCCAGTTCTTAAAAACCCTACTTGCAGTAGACCACAAAATGCTTTGTGTCATGAGAAGGCGACTGTTATCTTATGAACCATGGATCTCTCCTGGCCACAACCGATGTGGGATTTGCCTCATATAAGATTGTTATCATATAACAAATGTTAATTTACTAGGGTAGAGACCTCATTGAAGACTAATATTGGACGTGATGAATATTAAGCGAGGTTCAGGTACGGATTTCCGTCCTTTTCGTAAGAACTTCCATTCTATGCATGATTAGGATTACCCATTTGCAGCCAAATGCTTTCCCCAGTACATGTTATAAATTATTAGAAATTATTTAAATAACTAAGATATTGCCTGAGCATTATATACAAGCATGACCAGTTTATGTACTAGTTACGGAGGTACCGTAACCATGGCACTAGAGGCACCGGTGTCGTAAGTGAGATTTATAGGCCAAAATGGGTTCGAAGCTACTGAACTTGTGCACGAGCGCGCGACCTATGGACACAAATGCAGCTCTAATCCACTTGTAACATGCCGTCTACTCAGACTACAATATTGTGGTCTGAGAAGGCGGGATGTTACAAGTGGTATCAGAGCCACTCTTGAGCCGTTCGGGATGGTGGGGCAAACCTCATCAAGGACGATCAGTCCTGAAAGGGGGGGGGGGGTGGGTGATTCTGACACCCTAGGAAAATCCCACATCGGTTGTGGCCAGGATAGATCCATGGTTAATAAGATAACAGTCGCCTTCTCATGACACAACGTGTTTTGTGGTCTACTGCAAGTGGGGTTCTTAAGAACTGGCAGTTAAGCGTGCTCATGTCAGAGTAGTACTAGGTTGGGTGACCAGCCGGGAAGTACTTACAAGAGGGCCACAAAGCAAAGCCGTGAGCGTGCGGGCAAAGCGGACAATATTATAGTCTGAGTAGGCGGGATGTTACCACTTGTAACATCCCGCCTACTCAGACTTTAATATAAAAAGCGGGTTGCAGTCAGAAATAACTACAATCCATATGGGCATGTTTAATGAAATATTTACAACTTTTGTACGAACTCTATTTATGGCGCCGTGTCAATATTAGTCTACATTTCTAAGGCCGTAAATATTATCGTACCAAAAGACATGCCTTTAAAAAATAAAGTAAAAATATTTTTGGATTTTTCTAAATTTTTCAATTTTTATGGTTTTTATATGATTTTATATTTTTGTATTTTGCTTTTATGGATAAAATTATAAACAATATATATAGATGATCACCAAGGATACGGAGAATAGTTTGCCACCACTATTATTTCGCTTCATCTGGTAGTTCCTTAAGAGTCTCGGGCGAGAAAGCTCTAAAACCCAGCTTGTCGGCCAAAAATTCCATTCGAGCGCGATCTAAAGCCTTCGTGAAAATATCCGCCAATTGATACTCAGATCGGACAAAGTAAAGCTCGATCAATCCATTTTCCACTTTCTCCTTGATAAAATGGTAGCGAATGTCAATATGCTTCGACCGGGAGAATTAAACGTTGTTGCAGCATAAGGCAATTGCACTTTTGTTGTCATAGTACATCGGAATTTTGTTGATAGACCATAGTCGGTTAATTGCGATCTCATCTAAAGAATTTGAGCACAGCAACCGGACATAGCTATATATTCAGCTTCCGTACTTGAAATTGCAGTGCTTATCTGCCTTTTAGATGCCCAACTGATTAGTCGATCTCCTAGTAGTTGCAAAGTTCCACTCGTGCTACGCCTTGTATCTTGACAACCCGTGTGATCTACATCTGCGTATGTCATTAGTGAAATCGAAGAGTCCTTCGAATAACAAAGTCCCCGATTGATGGTTCCTTTAAGATACCGAAAGATCCATTTAACAGTTGCTAAGTGTAACTCAGTAGGCCTTGTTTGATACCTGATGAGACTGCTTTTATACATAGTCTCATCGTCCAAAATGGGCTTAAAATGCATAAAATATCATGAAATGTGCCAAATATATGCATGTGTTTGTTCAATGTGTACTTTAGCTACGGATATTGAGAAAATGGCAAAAGATCACAAGAAACAAGCAAAAACGAACACGGGAAACGAAGCCGCACAATGAATCGGGCCCTAGAGTTGATTTTCCAAGAAAAACCCTTGAAGAATTGAAGATTGTACAAGAAGGGTCCTCCAATATTGAAGAATTGACACTTTAAACCCTTGTATATTCATAATTACAAGTTTGGTCCTTAAAGTTTGTCAGAATTACAAAAAGGACCATCCACTTTGAAGAATAGGCAAGAATGGCCCCTCAATTATGAAGACTTGTCAATATTAGTCCTTCACAAAGTCAACAATACAAGTCAAGACCATGAAGAATGAAGATATTTCTAAAAGATCCCTTGAAGAATCATCAAAATACAAGAAATACCCTTGAAAACACTTTACAAAACTTTTTGGGGCAAAAGTCTAAAAACTGAAACTTCATTATAAAGGGAAATCAGATTTTTGCCTATTTAAACTAAAATGAAAGAAGGAAGAAAGAAGAGGGGTGAATCTGCCAAGACATAAAAGAAACCTAGACCAGTGACAACCCACCACGTGTCCCACTCACCTTTTCCACCAATCAGCACTCACCCCTTTGCCAACTCACCATCCCACTCAGCCGAATTCTTAACTAATATTAATTAGTTAATAATTTCGCGCTAAACACCCTATTTAAAAACCAAAATGCTGGTGTTCTTAGTGTTCTTAATCAAAATTGGGTTTTCTTTAATCCCTAACATTTAAACCCTAATCACCTCCAGATTTATGATCAGGATCATCTTAACCAAAACCCAACCCTCACTTTCCATGCCACCTCACCACAAGTGTCACATGTATAGTCCCCTGCATACATTTTTGGGTAAGAAGAAAAATTCATACAGAGAATTAACAAACCACATTGAAGTTACATTTTAAGCTTCCTTTGAGCCTTTAGATCACTTTTACACCCAGCTAGCATCAACAAAACGACAAATGACTTCACATGTTAGCAAAATTCAAAAATTCCACAAGGGCATTTCTGGAAGTTCAATGCTTAGGGTTTTTAGTTTTTCAGCTTATTAGGTCCATGTACACCCTCTATATAAAGGGTTTAGACTGCAACATTTATCTTTGCTCTTGGTTTTTCTTTGGTCAAGAATCTGTAAATCCTTGTTTCAAAGTAATGAAAAAGTGTTTGATATCTTTAACGAATTCCAAGTGCCACTCTTATTCTATTGTTGTTATTGTTATATGTTTGTGATTGTTAAGTTTCAAAATCGGTTTTTAAAGATTGTGCAAGAAATTGCAAAGTTTTCCAAAATATGATATTTTTCTAAGTACTTGGTTCAAACCCTTGAAATTTTTGGATTACAAGTGGTCATAACACCCTGATAAGGAGCTTATCAAGGTATAGTGAGCTTGTGGTTTAGGGATATTCAAGGAGTGGGAACAAGCATGATTTAATCAGCTTTATTTCTCATTTTCTTTTTTTATATAATCTACTTGTTCTAACCTTGTTGTTCTTAGCAGCTTATTAGAAGCTTGTGCCTTGTTAAGCTAGGCATATAAGCTCAAAAATTCATGAGTGTGGATGTACATTCATGAGGTTTGAGCCTTCTTACCAAAAATCTCTTAAAAAATGATATTTAACAAATTTGTGATATGTTGTTATTTGAGGTGTTCTTGTGGCTTGAATCTGGTTTATACTGCATGTTAAGGTTGTTATGATGCTAGATTAAGCTTGGGTAAACTTGTTGCACACATTTACTTTGTTAAATCTTGGATTAAAAAGTGAAAGGGGTGTTTAGGTCTACTGATCTAAGGTTCTTGTTTGATATTGAGTTAGTGTATAAGGTTGTTAAGTGTTGGTATCTGTTTGTTAAGTGGTTGTATCCTATTATCTGCAAGTTTTATGCTTTGAACATCAAATCTGAACATTGTGCTATAACTTGCTTGTTTTTTACTGTTTTGACCTAAAATTTTGGAAACACCTAGAGTGTATGCATGTTTAGGGTTAAAACTGTTTAAACAAAGTTTATGTAACATGTTTAAGAGATTTGAGGGTTTGAAATTGGATTTATGGTCAAATACATTAGTGAAAGGATCTTGTGTTCATCTTTGTGTTCATCAGTAACATTCATCAGCTTGAATCTTGCTCTAATCTTTAAATCAGTGTATGAAACAAGTTGATTTGTGTTCATTTGAATTTATTTAAGCTGTTGTATGCATTTGGTTCAATTTGGTTGGCTGAATGTTGCTTAAACTACTTATTTTGTTCAAAACTACTTATGTTCATGTCTGGGCAATTGCTGATGCTTAATTGATTAAACTGTACTAATTGGCTGTTTGGATTTGTGTTTATTTGATTGTTATTAACTCCTTATAACCCAATGGTTATAAGGGTGCCTTTGTGTTCTCTGAATCCAACAAAAATCCATATAAGACAAAAAGTCAAGAAAGTCAAGCAGTGGAAATTTTTCCCACTGCTGGACACCCAAAACTAGCCACTGCTAGTGTTAATTTTCAAACAGCTTATCAATAAGCTATAATAGCTTATTTAGACTTGCAACAACTTTGTTTTTGTAATCAATCTTACTTAATTGACCCATTTGACTATTCTAGAGCATTTGAGACTTTGACTTTTAGGTTTGACTAGAAAACCAACTTAGTTGAATTTTACATAAGTGCTTATTTACTTATACCAGCTTATTCAGTGTGCTTTTTGGAAATATTTTTGATTATTAAGCTTAGTTAAGTGATTTGAAATATTTTGCAATAAGAATCAGCCCTTGAATTGGTCTAGAACTCGAAAATGACTATTTTGTCGTTTTGTTTAGAGAGCTTTTGCTTATTTCAGGCTTATTTCTTGGGCTTATTCAAAAATTCTTTTTACAAAAGGCTTATTTAGGTCAAGTGAGGGTTGTGTGTCAAATTTTAGCTTATAGCTTAATGGGACAAAAAGCCCATTAAGAATAAGCTGTTTCAAAATAAGTTGTGATAAGCTCACTCTTAGCTTTTGGGCCTTTGGAATTTGTGTTTAAAATTGAATTTTATGCTTAACTGGAAGTTTTGGGCTTAATTGGATAACATTTTGCTTATTGGGCCAAAAAGCCCATTTAGGTGGACTGTTTTGCATTTTAGCCCATTTGGAGGCCTATTAGGGGTATATTTGGTCATTTCAAGTTCATTTCTGTTTAAATTAGGTTAAAATAAACTAGTTTGCAAGTTTTTAGAATTTTTTATAAATTTTGGATTTTTAATATTATTTTATTACTAAAATTAGTTTTTAAGATTTTTGCAACTTTTTCATTTTTCCTAGGTTAAATACATTAACTTAGGATTTTAAAAACTTTTAATTTAATTTTCTTGTCATTTAATTAATTTTTAGGATTATTTCAATATTCCAATAGTTTTTAATCATTTTTAAATAGTTTTAATTAAATTTAAATTTTTCAAAAATAGTTGTTAGTTTAATTAAGTTATTTTAGAGGTTTACAAAGTGAAAAATCTCATTTTCAGCTTTTTGTTAATTAAATTAATTTTTTCAGCTTTAATTAGCATTAAAAAATTATTATTTAATTAAATAAAAGGTTTGAGTGATATTTGATTTTTTGTTAACTCTAATTACATTTTTTAGGATTTATAGCAATTTTCTAGGAATTTTTAGGGTAATTTTTAAATTTAGTCACTTTTTACGGTTTTACGTGTACGACTTTCGTCTTAGTTTAATTTTAACCGTAACCGTCATCCTTTTCTTTTCTTTTCTCATAATCATAATCACAAATATTAATCAAGTCTTTAACACAACACACTAGCCTCCTTGAGAACGAACTCACTTTTGGGTCATTAACATTTGGTTTTCCTAAACCGTTTGTTTAATACTTACCCTAATTACCTCGTTTCCCTAAACGAGTGTGAGTTTACAACTATCATTTTAGCGCCGCTGCCGGGGAGGCGTGTTGTGTTTTGATTTGGAAAATTTTGTTTTTATATTAGCCATAATAACTATTTGTGTGATTAGCACTCTAATCATACGTATTCTCGTTTTTTCGTTTTTTGTGTGAATATTATTACTATATTGTATACGTAAAAATATAAATTCACAAGTACTCCAAAAGTGTGAAAACACAACCTTGATTTGGGATTCATCACTCAATCATTGTATTCGAATCTCAAACAAGAAAAAAAGGCAAAATAGATAATTACTTTCGTGAAGCTTAATTTTGAAAAACACAAACTATAAGGTGGGTATAAGGCGGGTGTTATAAAATACACCCTAAAGAAAAAGGCTCTTAAGTGCTTCGGTCCGCCTCGTTTCTCCGCTTGCTTGTGCGTGTTTAGATAAAAAGGGCTAATCGAGGGTTTGCCAACTAATGTATTATCTACGTATCTATATTTTCTTGGTTTCAAAGATTAGGCCCTCTTGAATGTTTTGGCGTTCCACCAACGTTCTAAAGTCATCAAAGGCGTTCACTTCACGTGATCATTTTTATTCCTTGAGGCTCCTTTAATCGAGAGATTTGATATGATGAGATATTTGTAGATTTTTGTCTACGTAATACATCACAAAAATCCAAAAAAGTAAAAACAATAAAAAACACAAAAAAATTGAAAAGGTTAAAAACACCCAAAAGAATCTTCTTTGCTCATCCCCACGTTGTACGTGACGTTTATGCAAACTCGCAACCAAGCAAGATGTGCACGTAAACGTAGAAACCGAAAGGAAACCACACCTAAACTTTCAAGTGAAATATCTCCTATTGACGAACCTATCGTAGAACAAGAAGCGACCATGGCTAATCCCTACTATGATGGAGTTACTTCAAGCACCCACCGAGGGTTATGGAGAAGCGATTGTAATTCCCGCCATCCTTGTGGAGAATTTTGAAGTTAAGACGGGTTTGTTGTCAATGATCCAAAACAACAAATTCCGTGGTGATGAAAAGGACAACCCTCACGACCATATCCACCAATTCAATCGTCTTACCGCGATTTGCAAGTTTAAGGACGTCTCTAACGACTCGATTAAGATGATGCTTTTTCCGTATTCCTTAGCGGGACCCGCTAAAATTTGGTTAGAGAAAGAGCCACCTAATTCTATATTGACGTGGAAGGATCTCATTTCGAAGTTCGTGAAACAATTTTTCCCGCCCTCTAAGACTACGCATTTAAAAAATGAGATTTCAAAATTTTCACAAGAGTTTAATGAGAGTTTTTCTACGGCTTGGAAACGGTTTAAGGAAATGTTGCACGAGTGTCCTCATCATGGTTTTTTCGACTTGCATCAAATTGACACGTTTTACAATGGATTGAACGATCATGAGAGAGATTATCTTAATGCCGCCGCAAGTGGTAATTTTTTGTGTAAAACGGTTGAGAAAGCGTTGTTGATTATTGAGAATAGGTCTAAGGTCTATAGCCCTCGTATCACATCGAGTGTTCGTAAGACTTCGTCTTCGGCTTCGCCTTCATTGTCTCATACCATCGATGTTTGATAAATCGAGGCAAATTTGGAGAACAAAATATTTGATAAGCTTAAGGGGATTTTGATTGAGTTTAAAGTTGGTGAACAATCTACTCCCGCTACGGCTAAAGCGGTTGAGGTTTCTTGCATGTATTGTGGTGGAGTTCATGATTTCTCCGAGTGCATTACCAACGGTGGTAACACTTCGAGTGCCTAAGCGGCCACGAGAACTTATAACCAAAATGGTCAAGTTACCCGCACTAATCAATTGATTCCACTGGATTTTTCACCAAATCAAAATGCTAACAATTATCGAAACAATCAAGTTGGTTATCAAGGAAATTAAAGGAATAATTATAAGGGTAACAACTATGGGAATCAAGGGGCTAATAATCAAGTTCAAAACAAAAATAAACAATGATTTTCAAAACAACAAGAGTTTGCAAAACTTGGAAGATCTTCCAAATGAATTTGTTGAATATGCAAATGGAAATGATGCTAGGTTTGATAATATACAAAGGGAGATCATTAGCCTAAGATCCGAGTTTAAGAATGACTTGAAAAGGGAGTTGAAAAATGAGTTAGCAAATGAACTTAAGATTCATACCAACAAAATAGAGGGTAATGTGACTAGATTACAATAAAACCAACAAAAGATGGAACAAGGGCAACATGAGAGAAAACAAGAGATGCTTAAGGCCGATAAGAGGCAATCTATGTTTGAGGATAAAATTTCATCCATGTTTGAGGCTATAATGTGTAAACCATTTTCGAGTAGTCTTCCTAGTAACACCATATCGAACCCTAAGGGATAGATGAAAGTGATTACCACACGTAGTGGTAAGGCACTTAAGGAACCGACTCCTCTACCAATTACTCCAACGGTGGAGGAAATTGAGGAAGAATCCGAGGTGGTGGTCGAAGAGAAGCATATCCCAATCCCACGAAGTACCGCTCTAACTACACCTACGGTTGACCCATTACCATCACTGGAACCCAAGGTTCCAAAGGCTATGCCTATGCCTCAACCCACGCCACGTTTGCCTTACCCATCGAGACTTTGTAAGGAGAAACGGAAAGAACGTGAGAACTACCAATTTGAGCTTTTTATGAAAATGTTTCATGATTTGAATTTCAATATAACTTTTGCCGACGCTTTGGTCATGATGCCTCTATTTGTCGCTAACTTTAATAGTATGTTGAACAACGAGGAGAAATTGAAACAATTGTCTAGTTGTTCATCGGTTTATCTTAACCGCATATGATGAGACTGCTTTTACACATAGTCTCATCATCCAAAAAGGGCTTTAAATAAATTAAATATCATGAAAATGGCCAAATATATGCTTGTGTTTGTTACTTGTGTATTTTAGGTACGGATATTGAGAAAATGACAAAATATCACAAGAATCATGCAAAAACGAACACGAGAAACGAAGCCGCACAATGAACCAAGCCCTAATGAAGATTTTCCAAGAATAACCCTTGAAGATTTGAAGAATATGCAAGAAGAGTCCTCTAATATTGAAGAATTGACACTTTAAACCCTTGTATCTTCATAATTACAAGATTGGTCCCTAAAGTTTATCAAAATTACAAAAAGGGCCCTCCACTTTGAAGAATTGGCAAATTTAGTCCATCAAAAAAACTAAATTGTCAATATTAGTCCTCCTCAAAGTCAAACATACCATGAAGGCCTTCAAGTTATAAGAAATTACAATTTTGGTTCTTTAAAAATGTCAAATTACCAAAAGGACCCTTAACTTTGAAGAAATGGAAAAAATGGTCCCTCATAAATCATGATTTGTCAAATTCAGTCCTCCAAGAAGTCAACAAGACAATTCAAGACCATTATCAATGAAGAAAATGCCAAAACAACCCTTCAAGAATCAACAAATGGCAAGAAATACCCCTGAAAATACTTTGGAAAAGTATTTGTGGCCATAATGTGAAGTTAGAAACTTCAAATACAAAGGAAATCTGAATTGTGCATGTTTAAACCAAAGTAGCAAACAAAGAAGAAATGAGGGGTTTAATTTGGCAGACAGCCAAACTTACCTAGACCAATCACCACTTTCCACCTCACCCCACTCACATTTTCAACCAATCACAACCTTTCCTCCTTCCACCTCACCAATCCACTTAACCCGGTTTATTTATTAAATAAACTTGGCGCCTTAAACACAAATTTAAACTTAACCCACCCTTAATCTGGATTAAACAAAACACTATTCAGTCAAGAACATGAATTGGGCATTTGATATTTACTAAGAACTAATCATTAATCTTTTCCAGATTAGTGATTAAGGGTCTTATAAACACATCCCAACCTTAAAAACCCATGCCACATCACTATCTTGCTCACATGTTTGAACCCCTTCACACGGTTTTGAAGAAAAAGCCAAAATGGTGCCAGGAAATCTACCATTCACATTCAGCTTTCATCTTAAGCTTCATTCTGAGCCTTTGGATTCACTTTCACTTTGCCAACTCATGCATAATGCCAAATTCAGTCACATGATCAAGATATATTCAAAACCCTCAAAGGGCATTTTTGGGACTTCACCAGCAATTAGGGTTACGTTTTTATGCTTTCTAGTAGTTCATTGTAGCCTATAAAAGGAATAGGACCCTTACAATTTAGTTTTGCTCTTGAATTTTTCCTAAGTTCACAATTCTATAAATCTCATTTTCATTAATGAAGTGTGTTTGAAATTGGTGAAGGAAAGTCAAGTGCCATTCTTATTTCCTGCTTATTATTGATACATGTTAACTAAACCTGAATCCTAAAACCTGTTTTCAAAGGAGTGTGCAAAAGTTTGCATATTTTCCTTAAATCTTGATATTTTGCTAAGATCTTGGTACACCTTAGAATTTTTTGGGCTATAAGTTGATCATAGCACCCTGATATTGTGATATCAAGGTGTTGTGAGGCTTATAACTTGGGGATAATCAAGTGTGGGGGTACAAGAGTTGCATTAATCAAGGATTGGTCACTTTACTGTTTTTATATTTTTGCTTCTAACTTTGTTGAATCTTAGCAGGAGTGTGTGTGGAAGCTTGTGCTTGTTCTTGCTAGCACATAAGCTCAAAATTCGTAGGTGTGGATGTACATCCATGAGGTTTGAACCATTCTACCTTAAATCTGCTTAAAATCTTGATTTTTGGTGATTTTGTGTTTCTTGTGTTCTTGTTAAACTTATGGTTTAATCTTGCTTAATACTGCATATTACATCTGTTTATGTGTTTGATTGGGCTTGGGTAGTCTTGGAATACACTTATACTTGTTTAATCTTGATTTAAAAAGATAAGGGGTGTTTAGGATTATCTGTTTAAGATCATAGATTGGTATTGTGTTGTTAGAAACTGTTGTTTGTGCTTTGTATCTGTTAGTGACTTGGTTAAGTGCTAAAACCTGCAAGTTTTCAGTCTTATTTCCTCAAATCAAAGATTGTGCTATATCTCATTGGTTTTGACTATTTTTGACCTAAAATCTTGGTAATTAATAAGTGTGTAAACACTTATCCTTTTGCCACTAAAATCAAGTAAAAACAAGACCTAATCATGTGTTTTACATCTTAAATGTCGGAATTACGCGTGGTTTTGTGTTTTGTGTGTTAAATAGGTACAAATGATCAAAAGAAGAGAAAACACGGGATTTTACGGTCAAAAGTAAAAAAAAAGTCAAGAAAGAGTCGAAGACAAGATCAAAAGACCAAAAGTGTGCCAGGATCACGAAAACCGGCTAAGTCTGTTTAATTTTGTAAAAATGATCAAGGAAGTCGGAGTCGAGCTCGTTTTAATGGAATTAATCATTTTCTGAAGATATTCGAGTCAAGTGGGTCCCACATTGGATAAATGGGCTCAAAAGCCCATTTAAGGAAAAGAGTACTTAAACTTTTCACCAAAAGCCCATTCATGGCCCATTTGATAAAAGAAAAAAATTCTTGGAAGAAAAAGGAAACGGGCCCAAGCCCATTTACTTAACAAATATAAACGGAAGTGATGATATGCATTTGGGCCAAATCCCAATACTAATAAACAATGGACGATTTGTTTTGCTTTGGCAGTCAACACAAACTCAGTCTACCCTCACACCCCTTTTACCTCCCCACGTGTTTTCCACTTTACCCACACCCCAAATAAATAAAAACCGTTTTTTATTTTACCCCACACCCTCACTTGTTTTCGATACCAATGAAGTAACACACACTTTTCATCTCCTTCCCACAAAACACGCAACTCCCTCCCATAAACCCTAAATTTTTACATCAAAAATTAACCACTATTGTTTAGGGCTTTTCACTGCAGTGGTTAATTCATATCAAAACAATTAAATCCCCATGGTTTTCGGGGTTAACACTTACTTGTGGTCCTCATATCAAAAGTGACATGGCCAATCCTTGTGATTTGATTGGCTATGCCACGTTCCATACCCAAATCCACCAATCAGACTTTGCCACATCACCAAATCAACAAACACAAGAAGCACAACATCCTGACAACATGGCAATCCGCGGCTACAAGGGCAATTTTCAGCCGTATGATCAAGAAATTAGAAGAGAGAGAAGAAGAAAGAAGTAATAAACGGTTCAGATTTGATGCTTACAAGAGAAGCCAAGATTAGGGTTTCTGGGGGTTCTTCAATAAAACCCCCCTCTATCATGTAATCCAGTGTGCTTTTTCTTTAATTTTTAATTTTCAGTAAATTAGGTTTTAGGGTTTTAATCTTGTAATCTCTTTCAATTTCAGTAATGTAATCTCTCTTTTAAATTAATGAAAAGTTTTATTGTCTCTTTTTAATTCTCGTCTATTTAATTTTCATATTTAATCTGCTTGGTTACTTTAATTTTACTGTTCGTCAGTTTATCATTATTGATATATAAAAAAATAATAATAAAAGAAATAAAAAAAATATAAAGGAAAGTGATATTAATATTTCCCCTACTGGGAAATATTAAAAGTATTGTTTGTTTCTGTTCATCCAATTGGGGTTCGAGGTGATGATGTTTTCTGGGTGATAAGGTGGTGTTTGTTTTGTTCGTTTGTTACGGTTCATAGGGGGTACATCGCCCTTCCTACTTCTCAAAGGATTACTCCATCAGGTTTGCTTTTCTTTTAATTTTATGTTAATTTTTATGTTATTTAGTTTTATGATAATCTGCTAGTGTTAGGCTATTTGAATCTGCTATGTGTTAGATTTGTTAAGTTTAAGTTTGTTTTTTTTATTTTATCTGCTTATTAGGACTTTATTCGGTGGTGTTTGATTTGCCTATTTAACTTTGCTTGTTGGATCTGCTTATTTATTTGTTGGTTTGGAATTTGTAAGTTGTTTGGATAAGTTGGTTCGAGTTAGCTATTATAAAGTGTTTGCCATGGTTCTAGTTTGTTTAAATTGTATTTGTAGTATGCTTAATTAATCTTGGTTCAAGTTGAGCTTTATAAAAAGAGGTTTATATCTGCTTAGTTGTTTTTGAAACGGTTTAGTTTATTTGTTTTCAGCTTATTAGTCAGTATCTTATTTGATTTTCAGCTTAGTATTTGGATTTTCAGATTATGTTCTTTTATCTAGTAGCTTATTTGGTTCAGCTTATTTGTCATTTAAATACTGCTTATTTGGTTTGTTTGCTGCTTATCTCAGACCCAATTGGTCTGAGGTATTTTACTGTCCAAAATATATAGTTCCATAAAAAAAATAAATAGTCAAAAATATTAACAAATTCTGTCTGGGGTGAGATTCGAACCTCAGACCCCTCGTTCAACTACCAAACGCCCCAACCATTTGCTCTAGGCTAGTTCTTGTGTTTGTTTAGGCAGAATTTAATTAATATAGGTAGTTTAAATTAGTGGCAGTTTTATTAAAATTAGTTTAATACAAGTTTAGTTTTATTTAAATTAAATACAAAAGTTTTGTTTCAATTTAGTTTTTTTTTTAAATATAAAAAGGATAAAAAAATATTTTAATTTTATTTACTTTTATAAATTTACATTAGTTTTAAATTTCTTTTAT
Organism: Glebionis coronaria; assembly: GCA_025667525.1. Classification (NCBI taxonomy): domain Eukaryota; kingdom Viridiplantae; phylum Streptophyta; class Magnoliopsida; order Asterales; family Asteraceae; genus Glebionis; species Glebionis coronaria. The sequence continues at coordinate 442,969,834 of CM046879.1, read as the reverse complement.
AATTTTAAATAGTTTTTATATATATTTAAAAGTAGTTTTAAATTCTTATTTTAAATTTTAGATTTAAAATTAGTTTTCAATTTATTAACTTTTGTTTAAAAATAGATTCTAATTAAACGTTTTTAAGTTTTATTTATTAGTTAAATTTTATTTTCAAATTATTAGTTTAAATAGTTCATTAAAATAGATTTCTTTTAATTAAATAGTTTTAAATTAGTTTAAAAATACCAAAAATAGATTTTACCAAAAACAAAGTTAAGTCGATACGTTAAACCGGAAATCAATTCGAGTGAGTCGAGGAAAAATGAACATTAATTGCTTAAATTTGGATTAACAAAAATCCGAGTTTCAAATTGGCGCCGCTGCCGCTTCGCTCGTATGATTGACGATTTTTTCGTGAAAACGTTTGGATTTTGGGATCCGTTCATTCTTTGAACGTTACGTTTCTTGCAACAAAAAATCAAAAATACAAAAAAATCAAAAACTTAAAATACAAAAAAAAATTAAAAAATCACAAAAGCAATTTCTTTCCTAAGAATTGCACCAAAAACAAAATTAAAAAATCCAAAAGTAATAATTTTTCCTAAAAGTATTACACCAAAAATATTACGTATTAGTGTTAATTTTTATTTCGATTTCTTTCGTTTTTCTTGTGAATATATATTTTTCTAAAAAAAATACAAAAAGATTTTTCTTTTACTATAATATATTACGTAGCACAATAAATTACCTACTTTTCAAATAAGCCTTAATTGGGATTTCATCACCTAACTATTGTAGTCGCATCCATAACGAAAAAAAAGGGCAAAATAGATAAATACTAGTAAGACGTTTGAACTCGACATATACAAACTATAAGGTGGGTATAAGGCGACGCGCTATAAAAGGCCGTCTAAGGAAAATGGTTTTTAAGTGCTTTGTGCCACCTCGTTTCCCCGCTCGCTTGTGCGTATATTGAGAGGGACGACCGATTATTGGTTTGCCAACTCAAGTAGTATTTACGTATATATTTTTGTAGTTTTTTCATATTGCTCCTCGAGAGGGAAAATCCTTTTCCTCTCAAAGTCGACCGAGGTCACCTACCTCATTCCATAGTTTTAATTGTATGCGCACTCGCGCGCATACATACATACCGATTGGTGTACCAAATACTTCTAATTCTTCTAAAAAGAAGAAGAAGAAAAACAAAAAGACCGTCATTAAAGCCGATCCCGAGAATCGAGCTTTCGACAATACGATGGCAACGGATAATCGACCAATGATTGAGATTCTACAATCTCACGTTGAAGGAAACGATGACGCGATTGTGGTGCCAAATATTGGAGATAATCATTTCGAACTTAAATCGGGTTTTATTTAAATGGTTTCCGCTACACCATTTTTAGGCCGTACTAATGATGACCCACACGCTCATATCAAACGTTTCATCCAATTAGCTAACACCGTCAAATACAATGGGGTACCCCAAGAGGCCGTTCGCCTCCAACTTTTTCCTTTTTCCCTCGAGGGACAAGCCCAGATTTGGCTTGATAAGGAACCACCCCAAAGTATTACCACATGGATCGACTTAGAGACCAAGTTCATTAACTACTTTTTCCCACCATCACGGACCACGTCCTTAAGGAATGAAATAATTACCTTTGAGCAACAATATGGGGAAACATTTAGTGAGTCTTGGGATCGTTTTAAAGATCTTTTGAGAAAATGTCCACAACACGGTTTCACTAAAGTGCATCAAATCAACACGTTTTATAATGGTTTAACTCTAAACGACCAAGACTCACTTAATAGTGCCGCGGGGGCAATATTCTTGTGAAAACAATGAACGAGGCTTGGGCCATTATTGAGAACAAGGCAAAAGTGCAAACCAAGAGTGTTAGGGCTAATATGGCAAGTGCTAGTACTAGTAATAATGAGGTGAATGATCAAATTAATAAACTTACTTCACTGGTCGAAAAACTCACTCTAAAAACCGACGCCCTCACTACACATGTGCATGCCGTGAAAGAAAAAAGTGAAACGTGTGAAACTTGTGGAGGACCACATTCATACTTTAATTGTGACAAGGTTTACAATGATCAACAAGAAGTTTATGCTTATAACAACAATGAAAATGATCGGATTCATTTCAAACCAAATGTTGATGTTAACCATTTGTCTTACAAGTCTAATAACTACTTGGCTCCCCCGGGTTTTGTAGCACCACAAAGACCACCCTCACTCGCCCAAAATAGGAACCAAGGTCCTCAACGGGGTAATTTTCAAGGAAATTCTAATCAACGGGGTTTTAATCAAAATCAAGGGAATTTTCAAGGGCAAAACCAAGGGTTAGATAATCAAGGATTTAATAACCAAAGTTTTCAAAATCAAGGATTTAATCAAGGTTCTAATCAATATCAAAACCAAGGTTTTCCTAATCAAGGTTATAATCAAATGAACATGCATAATCCTCAAATGGACTTGGTTTTACAAAAATTATCCGACCATGAGCGAATCATGAGAGAAATGCAAGAACATAATCGACAAATGCAAGAATCGACCGATAAGAAATTTTTGACCTTGATTCAAACCTTTCGACCCCAAGGTGCCCTCCCTTCGAACACCGTGACTAATCCTAGGGCTAATGTTAATGCTATCACTACTAGGAGCGGTAAGACCACCGTAGAACCTTCCCCACCTAACCAAGGACCCGAGATACCTTCTTCTTCGACACAACCTCCTTCTTCTTCCACTTGTGACATACCTCCTGTTATGCATTCGTCTACACCTTATGTTCCACCGATACCCAAATTTTCTACCACACCTTCGGTTCCAAAACCGGTTCCTTCTATTTCTAATCCTCCTCCACCACCAAAGGATGTGAGTGAGCAATCCACTCCAAAGCCTTCATCTCAACCCAATATACCTTATCCCTCAAGGTTGCGGAAAGAGAAATTGAAGAATAAGGATGATATTCAAGTTTCGAACTTCCTAAAAATGTTCAAACAATTGAATTTTAATATCACCTTTGCCGAGGTGCTCGCTCACATGCCTAAGTACGCTAAGATGTTTAAGGATCTTTTAAGTGATAAGGAAAAGTTGCTTGATATTGCCAGTACCCAATTGAATGAGAATTGTTCCGCGGTTCTTTTGAGAAAATTACCGGTTAAGTTAGGAGATCCCGGTCGATTCCTTATTCCTTGTAATTTTCCGGGTGTTGAGAATTGTATGGCCTTGGCAGATCTCGGAGCGAGTATCAATCTTATGCCATTGTCCGTGTGGAAACAGTTATCTTTACCCGAGCTAGTCCCCACTCGTATGACCTTGGAATTAGCTAACCGTACGGTTGCTTATCCAGTGGGGATAGCCGAGGATGTTTTTGTAGGAGTCGACAAATTCACTTTCCCCGCCGATTTCGTCGTAGTCGACTATGAAATGGATCCCCGTGTTCCCTTAATTGTGGGACGACCTTTCTTGAGAACCGGGCGTACATTAATTGATGTAGCCGCGGGTGAACTTATCATGAGGGTCGGGGATGACAAAATCGTCTTTAACATGGGTAAACTTTCCAAACTTCCCGATGAGCCCGAATCCGTGAATTTCATCGATGTGCTCGACGAAGCATGCGAAGAACATTTTCACGAGGCTTGTAAGAGCGGGATTTCTCCTTTACCTCATGTTGAGACCGTAGCTTCTATTGTTCCTTCATTGACTCCATTTGGAGAAAGTGACTTCGATGATTTTGAAGCTAGCTTGGGTCCTCTCGATATTAAGTATGATAATTCTCCCACCAATTGGGATGAAGACATTCGTACCATTGAGAGACTTCTCAATGAGGACAATATTTCTCCACCTACTCCTAAAGAAGTTACAAACGATGATCCTACTTTGACTAAGCCTTCCATTGACAATCCGCCAGATTTAGAGCTTAAGGATTTACCGTCTCATTTAGAGTACGTTTTCTTAGAGGAGGATAATAAGTTGCCCGTCATTATTGCTAAGGACTTAAAAGAAGATGAAAAATCCCGACTTATCGATGTGCTTAAGAATCATAAGAAAGCAATTGCTTGGAAAATCTCTGACATTCGCGGAATCGATCCTAATTTTTGTACTCATAAAATTCTCATGGAAGATGACTTTAAACCCGCAATCCAAAATCAAAGAAGGGTTAATCCAAAAATTCATGAAGTCATTAAGAAAGAAGTTATCAAACTTCTCGATGCCGGAATGATTTACCCTATCTCGGATTCGCCATGGGTTAGTCCCGTTCATTGTGTGCCTAAGAAAGGCGGAATCACCGTTGTTCCCAACGAAAACAACGAGTTGATTCCTACTCGACTCGTAACGGGTTGGTGAGTTTGCATCGATTATCGTAAGCTCAATGATGCCACTCGTAAGGATCATTTCCCTCTTCCTTTCATGGATCAAATGCTCGAGCGTTTAGCGGGTAATGATTTCTATTGTTTCTTAGATGGTTTTTCCGGATATTTTCAAATCCCTATCGATCCAAAAGACCAAGAGAAAACCACATTCACTTGTCCCTATGGAACATTTGCTTACAAAAGAATGCCTTTCGGCTTATGCAATGCTCCCGGGACTTTCCAAAGGTGTATGATGGCGATATTTCATGACATGGTTGAAGAAACTATGGAAGTCTTTATGGACGATTTCTCGGTCTATGGTGATTCTTTCTCTTCTTGCCTTGCTAATTTAGAACGTATGCTCCAACGGTGTGAAGACACTCGTCTCGTTCTTAATTGGGAAAAATGCCATTTCATGGTAAAAGAAGGCATCGTCCTCGGTCATAAATTTTCCAAAGCCGGTATCGAAGTCGACCGTGCTAAAGTTGACGTCATTGCTAAGTTACCTCCACCTACCACCGTCAAAGGAGTTAGAAGTTTTTTAGGCCATGCGGGATTTTATCGATGTTTCATCCAAGATTTCTCGAAAATAGCTCGTCCAATGACTCATCTCTTAGAAAAGGATGCTCCTTTTATTTTCTCTCAAGAATGTCTCGACTCTTTCGAACTTCTTAAAGGTAAATTAACTAAGGCACCGGTCTTAGTCTCTCCAAATTGGGAGTTACCTTTCGAGCTCATGTGCGATGCTAGTGATTTCGTGGTAGGAGCGGTTTTAGGTCAACGAGTTAACAAACATTTACAACCCATTCATTATGCTAGTAAGATAATGACGGGGGCTCAATTGCATTATACCACTACCGAAAAAGAGCTTTTAGCTGTAGTGTATGCTTTTGAGAAATTTCGCCCCTATCTTGTGCTTTCCACCACCATCGTTTACAGCGACCATTCCGCTTTGAAATACTTATTGACCAAGCAAGATGCTAAACCGAGACTCCTTCGTTGGGTTTTTCTCCTACAAGAATTTAAAATCGAAATTCGTGATAAAAAAGGAGCAGAAAACCTAGCCGCGGATCACCTTAGTAGACTTGAGGATCCTTATCAAGGGGAATCTCCACATCAAGAGATTAATGAATCCTTTCCCCTTGAGACCTTAATGTCTATTAATTCCAATCTTGATGATACCCCATGGTTTGCCGACATTGCAAACTATTTGGCGGGTGGTGTTCTTATCGAAGGGTTATCGTCCCAACAAAAGAAAAAATTCTTCAAGGACGTTAAAACGTACTATTGGGACGACCCTTATCTTTTCAAGCATTGTGCGGATTTAATCATTCGTAGATGTGTTGATGGGCTAGCGGCTTTACAAATCTTTGAAGCTTGCCATAAAGGACCTACCGGTGGTCACTTTGGTCCTAATTACACCGCTAAAAAAGTTTTCGACTCCGGATTCTATTGGCCCTCCATTTATCATGATGCACATGAAATGGTTAAACATTGTGATGCTTGCCAAAGGCAAGGCAAGATCACACATAAAGATGAGATGCCTCAAAATTTCATCCAAGAATGTGAAATCTTTGACGTATGGGGCATCGACTTTATGGGGCCGTTTCCATCATCGAAGGGAAACAAGTACATCCTCGTAGCCGTTGAATACGTATCAAAATGGGTTGAAGCAAAGGCTTTACCTACTAACGATGCGAGGGTGGTTGTTAACTTCTTGAAACAATTGTTTGCTCGATTCGGTGTGCCTCATGCTATTATTAGTGATCGCGGACTCATTTTTGCAATGATCAATTTGCACGAGTCATGGCTAAGTATGGTATCAATCACCGACTTTCCACCGCGTATCATCCACAAACTAATGGACAAGCTGAGGTTTCTAACCGTGGTCTTAAGAGAATCTTAGAGCGAACCGTGGGAGAGCATCGTGCCTCATGGGCCAATAAATTAGATGATGCTTTGTGGGCTTTCCGTACCGCTTATAAGACACCTATTAGTTGTACCCCTTATCGCCTTGTGTACGGAAAGGCGTGCCACCTCCCCATTGAGTTGGAGCATAAGGCTTATTGGGCCTTGAAATGGGCTAATTTTGATCTTAACAAAGCCGGTGATCATAGGAAAATCCAACTCAATGAACTTAATGAACTTAGGAATGAGGCTTATGAAAATTCATTAATCTACAAGGAGAAGACTAAGCTCATTCATGATTCCAAGATTAAAAACCGAGAGTTCCATATTGGTGATCAAGTTTTACTCTTTAACTCTTGGTTGAAAATCTTTTCGGGTAAACTTAAGAGCCGTTGGTCCGGTCCATTCACCGTGGCCCAAGTCTTCCCTTATGGCACCATTGAGTTATCCCAACCAAATGGGCCCAACTTTAAGGTGAATGGCCAACGGGTTAAGTTGTACTATGGAGAGGACATCTCTCACGAGATGATTCCATCCCTCTCCACATTTCCCTTGAATTAATTCGGGAAATCGAGTCGAGCTAGAGACTCGTGATAAATAAATCAAGCATCGTATAACTAGGTTAGATTTTTACCTTTACCATCCTTTCCACCCTTTTTCACCTTCATCCATTTTCCACCAATAAGTGTAGGGGGAGCCAAGTAGGTTGTTTGTGTGTTGTGATTGTGTGCAGGGACATGTGCTTTGATGATCCACTTTTGGTTCTTTTGACGCGACCCGTGATCCCGTGTTCCCGTGTACCCGGTTCTATCAAAACTATTGTGATTCATACTTGTATATAAATAAAACAAATAAATGTAATCACTTTAGTTGTCCCTTCCTTAGCTCGATTTTAAACAACGTACTCAATGTCCTAAGTGTAGAGGAGTTTATTCTCCCACGTGCTTATACATTGAGGACAATGTTTATATTAAGTGTAGGGGGGACTTCTATCGAATTTTAGTGGGCTTTTCCATGAATTTGACCCTATTTATCCGGAAACTTTAAAAAAAATTTCAACGTTTTTCAATTTTTTGATCTATTTTGGCCTAGTAGTATTTTTATTTATTTACTTTCCTATTATTATCGCATCGTAATAATTTCCATTTCAAGAATAAAGTCAAAAGTGAAATAAATAAATAAAATAGTTTTAACAAGTTTAGATATCTTTGATATATTAGGCCCGTCGTGAATATTTTGACTCAACCCGAGTTTACTTATCCAAGTTTACTCTAGCTAGTATCCTTAACCATATGGACCTTAATTGGTTTATTAGGCTAAGCATCCACTAGTCTCATTCCTTGATATTTTAAATTGTGGAGAACGAGAGATGATAGAGTTAATTATAAGTTTGGTATTCTTTCATTAACTTATGTGAGTTAGTTATGAGCTTTTTCTTCCATCGCTTGTTAATAAATATATTTACAATAAATAAGGTTGTACGATTTAAAAGGTTACTTAGCTTCTAGCACAAGATCGTTTAAAAGTTGCTCGGTATTAATTAGAGTTCATAGCCAAGGCATAACTTATTGAAGCGGGACGCGAATATTGGCTTATCCAAAAAGGCCCTAACAAGGCATGAGGATACCCGAGTCCAAAAAGGCCCTCACAAGGCATGAGGATTCACTTTTTTCTAAAGATCCTAAGATGATGCGAAGATCATTAATCCAAATCAATATGATGGATCAAGACACACGACGAGAAGCAATTACTCCCCTAAAGATCATGGAGAAGTCTATCCAAAAAGACCCTAACAAGGTATGAGGATAAATAGATCCAAGTCCGAAAAGGAGGCAGATCGTTATATATCAAAACCCTAAATAAAGAAGAGGATAAATGAAGAAGTCGTGGTCAACGTTTGAAGCATCTTTCACTCCTTATGAAGATGTATACCAAAATGAAGAGAAGACCATAATTTCAAGATCGTCTCTCAAGATTTGAAGTTTGAAGTACAAGCCAAATATCGGTCCGAGAAAGGTCTCAAATCGTAAAACGAGTTATGCCAAGATATGAACTTTTTGAGGTTTCGAGAAGTAGTTTTATAAGATTTTGTCCTTTAGCTAACTATTGATTAAATCTTCCCACTTTATTTTCGGCCTTAATAAATTATCGAAATAAGTCAAAAATGCATCCTCGTGATCATTCAAGACAAAAATAAAATACAAGAGATACACCGTAGGAATAAGGGGGTCTAAGTGATTAGCTAAACCACATGAGTAAGTGTTAGTTGTGCTAACTTATGGTAAACAATGATCTCGTTTTTAAGCTTGGTATGGGGAACGTGAAACTTGAGGATGATTAATATTCATGACACCAAAGCCCTAATCTAAGTCTTAGATTTCCTTACGAGTTTCTTCCATCTAATAATTTCCAAGTTAAATAAATTGTTAAAACTTTTGTCTCCTTTTAAGTTTTATCTTTCTGTCGTAGTAATAGTAGTATATCTTAATAAAGGCCAAGATGGGTTAATAATGAGAAAAATGTAACTTAATGCTTTAAAACTATGCATTGCATGGGGTCATTGCAATGGTCAAGTGTAGGGGATTTAATAAGTGTGTAAACACTTATCCTTTTGCCACTAAAATCAAGTAAAAACAAGACCTAATCATGTGTTTTACATCTTAAATGTCGGAATTACGCGTGATTTTGTGTTTTGTGTGTTAAATAGGTACAAATGATCAAAAGAAGAGAAAACACGGGATTTCACGGTCAAAAGTCGAAGAAAAGTCAAGAAAGAGTCGAAGACAAGATCAAAAGACCAAAAGTGTGCCAGGATCACGAAAACCGGCTAAGTTTGTTTAATTTTGGAAAAATGATCAAGGAAGTCGGAGTCGAGCTCGTTTTAATGGAATTAATCATTTTCTGAAGATATTCGAGTCAAGTGGGTCCCACATTGGATAAATGGGCTCAAAAGCCCATTTAAGGAAAAGAGTACTTAAACTTTTCACCAAAAGCCCATTCATGGCCCATTTGATAAAAGCAAAAAAATATTGGAAGAAAAAGGAAACGGGCCCAAGCCCATTTACTTAACAAATATAAACGGAAGTAATGATATGCATTTGGGCCAAAGCCCAATACTAATAAACAATGGACGATTTGTTTTGCTTTGGCAGTCAACACAAACTCAGTCTACCCTCACACCCCTTTTACCTCCCCACGTGTTTTCCACTTTACCCACACCCCAAATAAATAAAAACCGTTTTTTATTTTACCCCACACCCTCACTTGTTTTCGATACCAACGAAGTAACACACACTTTTCATCTCCTTCCCACAAAACACGCAACTCCCTCCCATAAACCCTAAATTTTTACATAAAAAATTAACCACTATTTTTAAGGCTTTTCACTGCAGTGGTTAATTCATATCAAAACAATTAAATCCCCATGGTTTTCGGGGTTAACACTTACTTGTGGTCCTCATATCAAACGTGACATGGCCAATCCTTGTGATTTGATTGGCTATGCCACGTTCCATACCGAAATCCACCAATCAGACTTTGCCACATCACCAAATCAACAAACACAAGAAGCACAACATCCTGACAACATGGCAATCCGTGGCTACAAGGGCAATTTTCATCCGTATGATCAAGAAATTAGAAGAGAGAGAAGGAGAAAGAAGGAATAAACGGTTCAGATTGGATGCTTACAAGAGAAGCCAAGATTAGGGTTTCTGGGGGTTCTCCTATAAAAGCCCCCTCTATCATGTAATCCAGTGTGCTTTTTCTTTAATTTTTAATTTTCAGTAAATTAGGTTTTAGGGTTTTAATCTTGTAATCTCTTTCAATTTCAGTAATGTAATCTCTCTTTTAAATTAATGAAAAGTTTTATTGTCTCTTTTTAATTCTCGTCTATTTAATTTTCATATTTAATCTGCTTGGTTACTTTAATTTTACTGTTCGTCAGTTTATCATTATTGATATAAAAAAAAATAATAATAATAATAATAAAAGAAATAAAAAAATAAAGGAAAGTGATATCAATATTTCCCCTACTGGGAAATATTAAAAGTATTGTTTGTTTCTGTTCATCCGATTGGGGTTCGAGGTGATGATGTTTTCTGGGTGATAAGGTGGTGTTTGTTTTGTTCGTTTGTTACGGTTCATAAGGGTACAGCGCCCTTCCTACTTCTCAAAGGATTACTCCATCAGGTTTGCTTTTCTTTTAACTTTATGTTAATTTTTATGTTATTTAGTTTTATGATAATCTGCTAGTGTTAGGCTATTTGAATCTGCTTTGTGTTAGATTTGTTAAGTTTAAGTTTGTTTTTTTTTATTTTATCTGCTTATTAGGACTTTATTCGATGGTGTTTGATTTGCCTATTTAACTTTGCTTGTTGGATCTGCTTATTTATTTGCTGGTTTGGAATTTGTAAATTGTTTGGATAAGTTGGTTCGAGTTAGCTATTATAAAGTGTTTGCCATGGTTCTAGTTTGTTTAAATTGTATTTGTAGTCTGCTTAATTAATCTTGGTTCAAGTTGAGCTTTATAAAAAGAGGTTTATATCTGCTTAGTTGTTTTTGAAACGGTTTAGTTTATTTGTTTTCAGCTTATTAGTCAGTATCTTATTTGATTTTCAGCTTAGTATTTGGATTTTCAGCTTATGTTCTTTTATCTAGTAGCTTATTTGGTTCAGCTTATTTGTCATTTAAATACTGCTTATTTGGTTTGTTTGCTGCTTATCTCAGACCCAATTGGTCTGAGGTATTTTACTGTCCAAAATATATAGTTCCATAAAAAAATAAACAGTCAAAAATATTAACAAATTCTGTCTGGGGTGAGATTCGAACCCCAGACCCCTCGTTCAACTACCAAACGCCCCAACCATTTGCTCTAGGCTAGTTCTTGTGTTTAGGTAGAATTTAATTAATATAGGTAGTTTAAATTAGTGGCAGTTTTATTAAAATTAGTTTAATACAAGTTTAGTTTTATTTAAATTAAATACAAAAGTTTTGTTTCAATTCAGTTTTTTTAAAAAAAATATAAAAAGGATAAAAAATATTTTAATTTTATTTACTTTTATAAATTTACATTAGTTTTAAATTTCTTTTATAATTTTAAATAGTTTTTTATATAGATTTAAAAGTAGTTTTAAATTCTTATTTTAAATTTTAGATTTAAAATTAGTTTTCAATTTATTAACTTTTGTTTAAAAATAGATTCTAATTAAAAGTTTTTAAGTTTTATTTATTAGTTAAATTTTATTTTCAAATTATTAGTTTAAATAGTTCATTAAAATAGATTTCTTTTAATTAAATAGTTTTAAATTAGTTTAAAAATACCAAAAATAGATTTTACCAAAAACAAAGTTAAGTCGATACGTTAAACCGAAAATCAATTCGAGTGAGTCGAGGAAAAACGAACATTAATTGCTTAAATTTGGATTAACAAAAATCCGAGTTTCAGTAATACTTAGAGTATATGCATATTTAGGGATAAAAGGTGTTAAATCAAAGTTTGTGTAACCTGATTTGAAGATTTGAGTGTTTGAATTTGGCTTGTTGGTCAAGTATATCAGCAAAGTGTTCATAACTGCCTGCTAGTGTTCATCAGTAACTTTTTGGTGCTTGAATCTTGATCTAGACCTTGAAACATTGCATGAAACCTGTTTAAATCTGTTCATTTGAATTTATTATAGCTTGTGTATGCATTTGGTGCAATTTCGCTGGCTGATTTTTGCTAAAACTGCTTATTGAGTGGAAACTGCTTATTGTTCATGTCTGTGCGAAGTCTGGGGATCTTTTGAATTAACTGTGCTAATTGGTTGATTGTGATTGTGTTTTTGTGATTGCTATTGACTCCTTATGATTAACTGATCATTTGGGTGCCTTTGTGAAACTTGAAACCACAAAAAAGTCACTAAAGACAAAAAGTCAATTAAGTCAAGCAGTGGAAAAAGTTTCCACTGCTCAACATCCAAAACTAGCCCCTGCTAGTGTAATTTGTCATTCAGCTTATTAATAAGCCATATTGGCTTATCCAGACTTGCAACAACTTATTTTTGTGATCAATCTTCCTCAGTTGACCCATTTATTTGAACTGGAGCTTATCAGACCTTGGCTTTGACTTTTTGCTAGAAAACTCATAAGGTTGACTTTTAATTAAGTGCTTATTTGCTTATTTCAGCTTATTGAGTGTGCTTATTGAAAAAGTTTTTGTTGATTAAGCTTAATTAAGTCGTTTAAAAGCTTTTGAAAGTTGAATCAGCTCTTGGGGTGGCCTAGAACTCGAAAACGACTATTTTGTCATTTTGTGAAGATAGCTTATTGCTTATTCAAGCATATTCCTTGTGCTTTTTCCAATTTTCTTTTTACGTATCTCTTAAGTAACTCAAAAGAAGCTTGTGTGTCTAATTTGAGCTTATGGCATCAGCTTATAGCTTAATGGGCCAAAAAGTCCAATAAGAATAAGCTGCTTTGAAATAAGCTAGCTTAAACACACTTTCAGCTTTTGGGCCTTCAGCGTTTTGTTCTTAAAATCAAATTTTGAGTTAGATAGGAAGTTTTGGGCTTATTTGGTTGACTTTTTCTTATTGGGCCCAAATTAAGCCCATTAAGGGGCAGTTTTGTCTTTTAGCCCATTTCTAGGCCCAATAAGGGTATTTTGTAATTTCAACTTCATTACTGGGTTTATTAGGTTAAAATAAGCTAGTCTTCAACTTATTAGAATTTTTTATAAATTTGGATTTGTAATATTATTTTATTATTATTTTATTATTATTTAATTATTAAAAATTAAAATTTAGATTTTTCAAGTTTTTATATTTTTCTTAGGTTAAATACATTAAGTTAGGAATTTTACAATTTTTAGAATACTTTTATTGTCATTGGATCAATTTTTAGAATTATTTTAAGTTTTAATAGTTTTTAATTGTTTTTAAATAGTTTTTATTAATTTTAAAATTTCCAAAAAATAGTTTTAAATTTAGTTAAGTCATTTAGAGGTTTACAATTGAAAAAATTTCATTTTGGGCTTTTTGTTAATTAAATTGATTTTGAGCTTTAATTAGCATTAAAAAATTATTATTTAATTAAATAAAAGGTTTGAGTGATTTTTTATTTATTTTAAACTCTAATTACATTATTTAGGATTTATTGCAATTTTTTAGGAATTTTTAGGGTAATTTTTTAATTTTGCTACTTTTTACGGTTTTACGTGTACGACTTTTCGTGTTAGTGTAATGCACAATTGTAACCGTCATTCTCTTCTAATCTCTTTTCTTCTTTTCTTTTCTCATAAATATAATCAAAAATTTAATCATCTCTTAACACAACGCAATTGCCTCCTTGGGAAACGAACTTGAACCACATTGGTCCTTAGTGCTTGGTTTTCCTAAACCGACACTTAATACTTTCCCTATTTTGCTCTCTTTTCCTAAAGAGTAGTAAAAACACTACATCATTTTGGCGCCGCTGCCGGGGAGGCGTGTTGTGTTTTGATTTGGCAATTTTTGTTTTTATATATAGCCATAATATCTATTGTATTAGTAGCACTCTACTAATACGTATTATCGGTTTTTCGTTTTTGTGTGATTACTATTAATATATTGTATACGTAGAACAATAAATTCATAAGTACTCCAAAAGTGTGAAAACACAACCTTGACTTGGGAGGTCATAACCCAATCATTGTATTTGAATCTCAAACAAGAAAGAAAAGGCAAAAATAGATAAATACTTTCGTGAAGCTCGATTTTGAAAAATACAAACTATAAAGTGGGTATAAGGCGGGTATTATAAAATATACCCTAAGGAAAAAGGCTCTTAAGTGCTTCGCGCCGCCTCGTTTCCCCGCTTGCTTGTGAGTATTTTGAGATTGAAGGCTAATCGAGGGTTTTGCCGCCCAAAGTATTACTAAGTATCATATATACTTTCTTGGTTTCATTTGATTAAACCCTCTTGAACGTTTTGGTGTTCCACCAACGTTCTAAAGTCATCGAAGGTGTTCACTTCACGTGATCATTTTCATTCCTTGAGGCTTCTTTAATCAAGAGATTTGATTAAGGAGGATATTTGTAGATTTTGGTCTACTTAATACAATCACAAAAATCCAAAAAAAAGTAAAAACAATCAAAAACCACAAAAAATTTGGAAAAATACAAAACACCAAAAAGCTCATCCCCGCGTTGTACGTGACGTTTATACAAACGCGCAACCAAGCAAGACGTGCACGTAAACGTAGAAACCGAAAGGAGTCAACACCTACTCCTAATCTTTCTAGTGAGGAATCTCCTATTGACGAACCTATCGTAAGAGTAGAACCAACCATGGCGAATGGAACTATGATGTAGTTACTTCAAGAACCCACCGAGGGTTATGGAGAGGCTATTGTGATTCCCGCTATCCTTGCGGATAATTTTGAAGTAAAAACGGGTTTGTTGTCGATGATCCAAAACAAAAAATTCCGTGGTGATGAAAAGGACAACCCGCACAACCATATCCGCCAATTCAATCGTCTTACCGCCACTTGCAAATTTAAGGATGTTGCTAATGACTCGGTTAAGATGATGCTTTTTCAGTATTCCTTAGCGGGGCCCGCTAAAATTTGGTTAGAGAAAGAGCCACCCAATTCTATATTGACGTGGAAGGATCTCGTTTCTAAGTTTGTGAACCAATTTTTCCCGCCCTCTAAGACTACGCTTTGAAAAACGAGATTTCAAAATTTTCACAAGAATTTAATGAGAGTTTTTCAACGGCTTGGAATAGGTTTAAGGAAATGTTACATGAGTGTCCTCATCACGGTTTTTCCGACTTGCATCAAATTGACATGTTTTACAATGGGCTTAATGATCATGAAAGAGATTATCTAAATGCCGCCGCGGGTGGTAATTGTTTGTGTAAAACGGTTGAAGAAGCTTTGGTGATAATTGAGAATAGATCTAAGGTGTATAGTCCTCGTAGCACATCAAGTGTTCGTAAGGCTTCGTCTTCGGCTTCACCTTCTTTGTCTAATACCATCGATGCTTGCCAAATTGAGGCGAACTTGGAAAACAAGATCTTTGACAGGCTTAAAGTACTTTTAATTGAATTCAAAGTTGGAGAACAAAGTGCTCCCGCTACGGATAAAGCGGTTGAGGTTTCATGCATGTATTGTGGTGGAGGTCATGATTTCTCCGAGTGCATTACCAACGGTGGTAACACTTCGAGTGCCTATGCGGCCACGGGAACTTACAACCAAAACGGGCAAGTTACCCGCTCTAATCAATTGACTCCACCGGGTTTTGCTCCAAATCAAAATGCTAACAACAACTATCAAAACAATCAAGTTGGTTTCAAAAACAATTACAAGGGAAACTATGGGAATCAAGGGGCTAATAATCAAGTTTCAAACAAAAATCAAAACAATGATTTTCAAAACAACAACAAGGGTTAGCAAACTTTGAAAGATCTTCCAAATGAATTTGTTGAATACGCTAATGGAAATGATGCTAGGTTTGACAACATTCAAAGAGAAATCATTAGCCTAAGATCCGAGTTTAAGAACGACTTGAAGAAGGAGTTGAAAGACGAGTTAGCAAATGAGCTTAAAATCCATACAAACAAAATGGAAGGGAATGTAACTAGGTTACAACAAAACCAACAAAAAATGGAACAAGGGCAACATGAAATTAAGCAAGAGATGATTAAGGCCGAGAAGAGGCAATCCATGTTTGAGGATAAAATTTCATCTATGTTTGAGGCTATTATGTGCAAACCGTCTTCGAGTAGTCTTCCTAGTAACACCATATCGAACCCTAAGGGAGAGATGAAAGTGATTACCACACGTAGTGGTAAGATACTTAAGGAACCGACTCCTCAACCAATTGCTCCTACGGAGGATGCAATTGAGGAAGAACCCGAGGTGGTGGTCGAAAAGGAGCATGTCCCAATCCTACGAAGTACCGCTCATGCCACACCTACGGTTGACCCATTATCTCATTTGGAATCCGAGATTCCAAAGGCTATGCCTATGCCTCAACCCACAACACCTTTTCCCTATCCATCGAGACTTAGGAAGGAGAAACGTCAAGAGCCCAATAATTACCAATTTGAGTTTTTTATGAAAATGTTTCGTGACGTTCATTTTAATGTGAGTTTCGCCGATGCTTTGGTCATGATGCCTCGATTTACCGCTAACTTTAAGAGTATGTTGAACAACAAGGAGAAATTGCAACAATTGTCTAGTTGTTCATCGGTTTATCTTAATCGCATACCTCAAAAAGTCGGTGATCCCGGTAAATTCTTGATTCCTTGTGCAATCTAAGATATGGAAGAATGCTATGCCTTGGCCGATCTTGGTGCTAGTATTAATTTGATGCCACTTGCAATCTTCAAGTCGCTCAATCTTCCTAATCTTACTCATTCACTAATGTCTATCGAGTTGGCCGACCATTCCACGATTCCCGCATGTGGATTGGTGGAAGACGTTTTTGTGAAAGTGGGAAAGTTCTATTATCCGGTAGAATTTATCGTTGTCGATATTCCCACGGATCCTCAAGTTCCTCTCATTTTAGGTCGTTCGTTCTTAGATACGTCTATGGCTTTAATCAATGTGCATGCTAGAAAGATCACCTTACGTTTCAACGACGAGGAACTTGTTATAAAGGCAACTCAAAATTCTCAAATTTCTCATGTTTATTCCGTTGCAACCATAACCTCGTTGATATGATCGACGTTGTTTGCGAGGAATTTTCACAAGAAGTTCTAGGTTTTGGTGATGATGAAAATAGTGGCAATCCCACTATGTGAGATAGGGGTGTGCACGGTTTGGTTTGGGTCGGTTTTTGGCTAAAATCGAAACCGAACTGACATATTCAGTTTTTAGTAAACCAAAACCAAAACCGTTCGGTTTTGGACGGTTCGTTTTTTTCGGTTTGTAATCGGTTTCGGTTCGGTTTTTCGGTTTTAAAACCGTTTATATTTGGTTACGTCCGATTTAGATTAAAAACTTGTTTTGCATGAAAAAAAATAGTTTTTTTCTTTATTTACAATCTAAGCCTAATAATGTTTATCTTAAATTTCTAATATATAATTACACACATATTAATAAGATAAACACACATGTAAATAAACATGCGTACAAATGATTATTGTCACATATGTAATGATATATTGTTAATTAAGCACAAATATATATCAAACACGCATATAAATAATAAGATAAAAATATTACTCCTATTTCCCTAAAAAATTAGTATTAATTTATAAGATATACTACTTATTTATTTATATTATATTATATTTATATTTTTATATAATAAAATTGTTCGGTTCGGTTCGATTTTTACGGTTCGGTTTTTGATCGAAAACTGAAACCAGACCAAAACTTTTTGGTTTTTGAAAATGTAAAAACCGAACCATCGGTTTTTATATTCAGTCGGTTTTTCGGTTCGGTTTTTTCGGTTTTTCGGTTTTTTGGTTTTTTTGCTCACCCCTAATGTTAGATCCCATTCTTGATAACTCGACACCAACCTTCACTCCGTTTGAAGGTGGTGGTTTTACGTTGGAAGAATTCGATGTTCCACGTACTTGTGAGGAAGACCTCGACAATGATAAGGACTTCTCGATTTTTAAGGATTTTCTTAACGATTTCCCATTTCCTCCACCCGAGGAGGTTATGAGTATCGAGCCCAAATCTTCAATTGAGGAACCACCTATCCTCGAGTTGAAAGATTTACCTCCTCATCTCGAATATGTATTTTTGGAGGAGGCCGACAAGTTGCCGGTTATTATTGTGAAAGATCTTTCGGATGATGAAAAAACCGCACTTGTCGATGTTCTAAAGGACCACAAAGGGGCAATTGCGTGGAAGTTATCCGAAATTAGAGGGATCGATCCCAAATTTTGTACCCACAAAATCTTAATGGAGGAGGATTACAAGCCCGCAATCCAATGTCAAAGGAGGGTGAACCCCAAAATTTACGATGTCATCAAAAAGGAGGTCCTAAAACTCCTTGACGAGGGAATGATTTACCCTATTTCCGATAGCCCGTGGGTGAGTCCTATCCATTGTGTCCCTAGAAAGGGAGGAATGACCGTTGTGCCAAATGATGCCAACGAGTTAATTCCCACTAGACTTGTAACCGGATGGAGAGTGTGCATTGGCTATCGCAAGTTGAATGAAGCCACTCGAAAAGACCATTTTCCCTTGCCCTTCATGGACCAAATGTTGGAGCGTCTTGCGGGAAACGATTTCTATTGCTTTTTAGATGGTTTTTCCGGTTACTTACAAATCCCCATCGATCCTCGTGATCAAGGAAAAACTACGTTTACGTGTCCATATCGAACGTTTGCCTATCGTAGAATGCCATTCAGACTTTGCAATGCACCGAGAACCTTTCAAAGGGGCATGATGGCTATTTTTCATGATATGATCGAGAAGACGATGTAAGTCTTCATGGATGACTTTTCCGTGTTTGGTAGTTCGTTCACTTCGTGTTTGTCGAATCTTGAGAGAATGTTGAAGCGTTGTGAGGAAACCAACCTTATGCTTAATTGGGAAAAATGTCATTTTATGGTTAAAAGTGGAATCGTCTAAGGGAACAAGGTTTCGAAAGCGGGGATTGAGGTAGATCAAGCTAAGGTAGACGTCATCGCCAATTACCTCATCCCAAAACCGTTTAGGGAGTTAGGAGTTTCCTAGGCCACGCGGGCTTTTATCGTCGATTCATCAAGGATTTTTCAAAGATCTCTCGACCTATTACACATCTCCTTGAAAAAGATGCACGTTTTGTCTTTGACGAAGATTGTGTACGAGCCTTTGAAATCCTTAAGAGGAAACTTACCGAAGCTCCCATTCTTGTTGCTCCCAATTGGAACCTCCCCTTTGAGCTCATGTGTGATGCTAGTGACTACGCTATTGGGGCCGTATTGGGGAAACGTCATGAAAAACACTTCTTGCCTATTCACTATGCTAGCAAGACGATGACCGAGGCTCAACTAAAATACACTACAACGAAGAAGGATTTCCTTGCCGTGGTGTATGCATTTGAGAAATTCTGACCTTATCTCGTCTTGACTAAATGAATAGTGTATACGGATCATTCGGCTATCAAGTATCTTATGGCTAAACAAGATGCTAAGCCGAGATTACTTCGTTGGATTCTTCTCCTTCAAGAATTTGACCACAAAATCTTTGACAAAAAAGGAGCCGAGAATCTAGCGGCCGATCATCTTTCTCGTTTGGAAGATCCTCACCAAAGTGTTTACGAGCCCAAGGAAATCACCGAAACATTTCCGCTCGAGACACTTGGTGTAGTGAATTCTAAGCTTGATTCTTCAACCCCATGGTTTGCGGACATCGCAAATTACCATGCGGGCAACTTCATCATCAAGGGTATGACGACTCAAGAAAAACGAAAATTCTTTCGTGACGTGAAGTTCTATTTTTGGAACGACCCTTACTTGTTTCAGACTTGTGCGGATCAAATCATTCGACGTTGTGTCTTTGGTACCGAAGCTTCTAACATCCTTAGAGCTTCTCACGAGGGACCCACGGTGCTAATCTCACGGCTAAGAATTTCTTTGATGCCGGTTTCTTTTGGCCTACATTTACTGAGATGCACATGAGCTTGTGAAGTCGTGTGACTCATGCCAACGACAAGGAAAAGCCTCACAAAAAGATGAAATGCCACAAAATATCATCCAAGTGTGTGAGATCTTTGACGTTTGGGGCATCGACTTTATGGGACCGTTCCCATCATCTCGTGGTAATAAGTACATCCTTGTCGTCATGGACTACCTATCTAAGTGGGTGGAAGCTAAGGCTTTGCCCACTAATGATGCTCGTGTGGTAGTCAAGTGTTTGAAAAGCTTGTTTTCTTGGTTTGGAACCCCTCGTGCGATCATAAGCGATCGTGGAACCCAGTTTTGGAACGACCAATTCGAAAGGGTCCTAAGGAACTATGGGGTTACACATCGTCTTTCTACGGCTTATCACCCGCAAACGAGTTGGCAAGTCGAGGTTTCAAACCGAGATTTGAAAAGGATCTTGGAGAGATCTATTGGGGAAAACCGACAATCTTGGTCGGATAAGTTGGACGATGCTTTATGGGCCTTTAGGACCGCTCATAAGACGCCCATCGGGTGCACTCCTTATAAGCTCGTGTATGGGAAGAATTGTCACTTGCCAATTGAACTCGAACACAAAGCTTATTGGGCCTTTAAGCATTGTAATGATGATATGGAGACCGCGGGAAAACACCGGAAAATGCAAGTTAATGAATTGGATGAATTAAGGGATATTGCTTATGAAAATTCATTGATTTATAAAGAAAAGACTAAAAAGTTTCATGATTCAAAAATTAAAAACCGGGTTTTTAACATTGGGGATCAAGTTTTGCTTTTTAACTCTCGTTTGAAAATCTTTTCCGGTAAGTTGAAATCCCGTTGGTCCGGTCCATTCATTGTGACTCAAGTTTTTCCATATGGGACCATCGAGCTAGCTCAAAATGATGGCCCCAATTTCAAGGTGAATGGTCATAGGTTGAAGCACTACTTTGGCGGGGAAGTTCCATCCTTGAACTACCTTGACCAAATCACCTTCCCCAATGATAATTAGTATTGAGGGGATCGAGTCGAGCTCATGACTCGGTAATCAAAAACGAGGTGCCTCGTGGGGGAGTCCCATGCTTATCCTATGTACATATTATCGCTTTCTAATGTAGTAACATGTGGGGATTTGTGCCCTTCCAACCTTTGTTCCGTGGTTGTTTGTGAATTGTGGATTTTAGATGATCATTATCTTCACCATTGGAGCCTCTCGTGTTCGTTTTACGGGAGCACTCGATCATTTGCTTTGAAGACTTTCTCAATATCCATGATATATCCTTTGATGTTCTAACCTTAGGTTTATAGCACACTTCATAAACGGCTTTAAATTTAATGGTTACACCCTTTTCATGCTAGATTAAGCATTCGACTACGTCTCTAGTATGGGGGTTTTCCAACCCTTAGACTCGAAACATTGAGGAAAATGTTTAACTTTAGTATGGGGGGTGAATAGATACTTGCCTTGCCAAACTTTCACGCTTTCCAAAGTTTATCTTTTTGTTTATCGTTTTGTTGCAAAATAAGGCTAAAAATGGCCAAATTTTAAAAATTTTCCCATGTTTTATAAGTGTTTGAAGAAACGAATGTAGGTTTTCTGATGGCGAGAATAAGAGTAATTTTTTACTCGACAGTGCGTGTTGAGTACTTAGCTTCGATTCCTTAACTTTCTATTAGGCTAAGTCTCTTAAATGAGGACGAGAAATGATAGAGTTAATTATAAGTTACTATGCTAAACGTAGAGTACTCGTATTCTTTCAAAAACTCATGTGTTCTCGTTGTTTGCTTATTCTCCCTTCGCTTGTAAATATTTTTTGCTTAATAAATATTGACTTAGCGGTTTAGTCTTGATTGTTGGTTTCTAGTCTTTTCTAGTAGCTTCCATGTAATTAAATTGGGAAGACATTAAGGTATCGCCAGCGTCACGGTTTTGAAGTATTGGCAACCCAAATAGTCGAAAGCTTCACCGAATAATAAGATTTCAAGTGCTCACCTAAATCAAGCAAACAATTTGAAGCTCACAAGGCCGAAAAATCTATGCAAAATTGAAAGTGAATCAAGCCTTAATCTTTGAAGGTTTAAAGATCCAAAATTCGCTTTTAGCGTGAGGATATGCGTCTTTGGCCATAATAAACCCACCGATGAGGTGGATAATAAAAGGAAAGGCAAGACCGAAGTCATAATAAAAGCTTCATGACGAAGTTGAATAAAAGATGGAGGTAAACCTATGATAATAAGGCCCTTCCTTTAGGGGGGTATAAAAGTCTTGGTAATAAGTCTCATGTTCAAAACTGTTATAAAATCGTGTTTATCGATCCTTCTTGTTAACTTAATTTTTTTGACATTGTTGTCTATTAGGAGGGGTTATTAATTTGATGGTCTTGGTTACACCGTTAGGACTCTATTTTTAGACCTAAATCTCTATTATCGCATAAGTCAAACAATGTATCCTCGTGAAACATTCAAGACAAAATAAAATATAAGAGATACAACTTAGGAAAATGGGAGGATAAGTACGTGATTAGGGCATATGAGTAGTGTTAGCATTACTAACTTATAATGACAATGATCTCGTTGCACGCTTAGAATGGAATTGGGGTGAAAATCGAGGACGATGAAATTATTTCTAACGAAGCATTCACGTGTTCTTATTCTATGAACCTAAACGTCCCATTTTGCGATGAAAATCATACATTATGTCTAAAATGCAAGTAGTAGTAATAGTAGTAGTGTAGCTAGTTTATCATTTAATAAAAGTGAATAAAAATGAATTTCGGAGGTGCTACGATACTTTATTCTAGCATTGCGTGAGGGCACGGCAATGGTTTAGTATGGGGGAGTGATGAGACTGCTTTTATACATAGTCTCATCGTCCAAAAAGGGCTTTAAATGCATTAAATATCATGAAAATGGCCAAATATATGCTTGTGTTTGTTACTTGTGTATTTTAGGTACGGATATTGAGAAAATGACAAAAGATCACAAGAATCATGCAAAAACGAACACGGGAAACGAAGCCGCACAATGAACCAAGCCCTAATGAAGATTTTCCAAGAATAACCTTTGAAGATTTGAAGAATATGCAAGAAGGGTCCTCCAATATTGAATAATTGTGTTAGAAATACGTTTTAACGTATATTAGAAGTATCGGTCACTCCACAATAGTATTAATGTTGTAATAGCTCGTAGTTAATGTTACTTATTAAGTTAAGTAAGAAACCGACCCATGGGCTTGTCATGGGTCGGCCCAAGCCCAAATAATGGCCTTGGATATAAATACCCCTTTCCACCATGGAAAGGGCTTGGTTGTTGATGTTCTCATTTTATTTTTTTGAATAAAATCACATAGTTTCTCTCTCACTAGTTTTTCTCTCTAGAAATCTTCAACCCACTTCATAGATACATAGTTTATCAATATTCTACATTTGGTATCAGAGCTATGGGGTGATTAAAGGTAATGATTTGTGTTGTTATTTAGTTTTTTATTGTATTAGTGTTCTTTAAGAAGATCCATCTTGATTCTTGGAGTTTTTGGTGATTTTGTGATTGGGATTAGTAGATAAGTATTAGTTTTTACTTATTATTGTAGAAATCACAAAACTTTTTGGGTTATTTGGTAAAAATCTGGGTTTATTTCATCATTTATTTGATCGACTGGTACTCGAACAAAGTTTCTGTTTCCCAGTAAAAGTTCCGAACCAAAAAGTTCCGGATCAAAAAGTTCCGGATCAACCAAAGTTCCGGATCAAAAAGTTCCGAACCAAAAGTTCCAGATCAAAAAGTTCCGAACCAAAAGTTCCGGATCAAGGAAAGTTCCGGATCAAAAAGTTCCGAACCAAAAGTTACGGATCAAGGAAAGTTCCGGATTAAGTCAAAGTTCCGAATCAAAAAGTTCCGAACCAAAAGTTCCGGATCAAGGAAAGTTTCGGATCAAATCTTCCGAACCAAAAGTTCCGGATCAAGGAGTTCCGAGCCAAAATCTTCCGAATCAACACTTCCGAATCAACAAAAGTTCCGGATCAAGGGATATTTTACTTGTTTTTTCGATGATTTTTTAGAGGATTTAATCTTGGTTTCTTACAACAAAAACTCAACACAACTCACAAACTTTACTTCACTGCTCGATCAACCGATAATATTTGTCTCTTTGAAGTGAACAAAATGAATCCGAATTCATTAATGCCTCAGATGACATCACTTACGGACATTTCCGTCATTACGGGAATGGATAATCGCCCTCCAATGCTCATTTAAGAAGTCTTTGAAGCATGGCAAGGCCGTATGATGTCATACATTAAGGGAAAACCGACATATTGGAGGCTTATGGTCAAGTCAATTCTGAATGGTCCACTTGATTATGGTACCATCGTGGTTAACAATGTGACTCGACCACAGGAATTTGAAGAACTTACACCAGCTCAACAACTTGTTGCCGATGCAGACGAAAAGGCTCTTCAAACCATTCTCCAAGCTCTTCCACATGACATCTATCGAATGGTCAGTCAATATACGGTTGCAAAGGATTTATAGGAACGTCTAAAGGATACGACTTTCAAAACGATTTTCAAAAGTGTTTGTGGAAATTTAATTGGCTAAATGGTTTATGAGTGATCTTGCTTTAGAATACGACTTGTGCTCGCTCAATGTGATAGGAATTGCTTTAAGATCTTGGAGATTTGCTAATAGGTTGCGATGCTTAAGTTGTGTGAAGGTTAAGTTGGCGAAATTTAACAATGGTTATGAGACTAGAAAAAAAAACAAGGAATAAAAAGTAAAAGTGAAAACTGTAGGGTTAAAGGTGACAATTTGTGAAAGTTGCTAAAATTTGACCTAAGTCAAAACCAAACCCCCGTCCTTATTGTTTTTCTTCTTCATTGTGTCATTTTTCCGCCATTAACACACACACAAGCTCTCAAAACTCGCGTTCTAATCACTCAATCCGTTCCATTCAATCAAAAAGGTACAAACAACAAATTCTTTGATTTATAATTCGCCTAATTCATCATTAAATCCTGTTAATTGATTCGTGTAATCAACTTTATCAAATTAGGGTTCGTTTGCCTAATTAGGGATTAATTGATTAGGGTTTTAGATGGGTTTTGCTCGGAATATCCTTAGAAAGATGTTTTGTTGCCTTAGAATGCCTTAAAACTCACAATCGCGCCTAGAATAATCATTAATAGGGTGCGTTTATAACTTCCGGATGAACAAGGATTATGAACTTCCGAATGAAGGAAGTTCTGGATGAACTTCCGAATGAAGGAAGTTCCGGATGAACTTCCGAATGAAAGAAGTTCCGGATGAACTTCCGAATGAAAGAAGTTCCGAATGAACTTCCGAATGAAGAAGTTCTGAATGAACTTCCGAATGAAGAAGTTCCGAATGAACTTCCGAATGAAGAAGTTCCGAATGAAACTTCCGACTGAAGAAGTTCCGAATGAACTTCCGAATGAAGAAGTTCCGAATGAAGAAGTTCCGAATGAACTTCCGAATGAAGAAGTTCTGAATGAACTTCCGAATGAAGAAGTTCCGGATGAACTTCCGAATGAAGAAGTTCCGGATGAACTTCCGAATGAAGAAGTTCCAAATGAACTTCCCAATGAAGAAGTTCCGGATGAACTTCCGAATGAAGAGTTCCAAGGACTTCCGGATGAAGAGTTCCGAATGAAGGACTTCAGGATGAAGAGTTCCGAATGAAGGACTTCCGGATGAAGAGTTCCGAATGAAGGACTTCCGGATGAAGAGTTCCAAGGACTTCCGGATGAAGAGTTCCGAATGAAGGAATTCAGGATGAAGAGTTCCGAATGAAGGACTTCCGGATGAAGAGTTGTTGGATTGATAGTTGTTTGCCTATTATAATTACTTGTTGAAATGTGTTATGCTTAGAAGTCATAATGATACATATCTATATATTTTTGTGCATCAACCTTTTATGTCTTATCTTAAGCAGATACGATGACTAATCCAACAGTACAAGCACTCCAAGATGCTAGAGCAGCCGCAATTGCCGAAGCAAGAGCCCTCAAGTTCATACCAAACAATTACTGGCTGAAGCAAGTCTCAAAATCCACTCACCATGGATTTAAAGTCGCCATAGCAATCCTTGATCACTCTCACTTCAAGAATGCTTTAAGGAGTACTGCCTCGGTGCCATATGATTACATGTATGAGTTCTGGGCTACCAAGGAAAGTACTTCAAACAAGATCACCTTCACTCTCGACAACAAGCAGCAGACACTCACAGTTTCAGACTTCCGCAAGATATTTGGAATACGGGATACATCCAAAGGAATGTCATTTTCGAGGGATCCTACCAAAGACGAACTCATGGAGATGTTCGAGGCTCTTGGATGTCATGACATACGAGTTGTGTCTGATTTTACCACCGCTAAAGTAGGTCAACCTTGGAGAGCAATCTTGGGTATTCTCAGTAGATGTCTTACACCCAAAACATATGGGCATGATGCCGTGCGTAGTCCAATTAAGAACATCTTCCATGGAATGTACAAAGGGTCAAATGCAGATTATGCATTATTGTTGTCGGAAGAATTTACCTTTCAACTCTTCCAAAACAAGAAGCTGAAGACTAATTTCTTTCCTTATCCTCGGTTTATCAAGCTTATAATTAATTATTTTATGAAGAATGATGTTACTATTGATAAGCGTCCAGCAAGTCGTCATCACACTGAAGAGGCTGATCACACTGTGGATCTAAGGCATGAAGGACCATCTGGTGCTGTTATTCCTGGTCCTATTCCCAGTTATCTTCTGACGAATAAAATTAAGGCTTCTGCTGATTACAAACTACTGCTACTAGAAATCAAGAAGCTAAAAGCAAGCCTTCAGACAGGAGAAGACTCGTCTACTACGGTCAAGAGTAAAGGTAAACGCAAGCAACCAGCTGCTTTATCTGAACCCGAAACCAAGAAGAAGAAGACTGAGGCTAAGAAGGGAAAGGGTACGGTTGATGAGTTAGTTCTCCGCGACGAAGAAGATGTTGATGATCCTACTCTTGACAAGGCTGAGAGAAAATTAATGAAGATAGCTATTGAAGAGAGTAGGAGAGATACGGGCGGTAGTGGTTCGGGTGCACAGATGAATATTGAAGAAGAGTACGAGGAGCCAGAGGATATTGATGAGTTTGGATCACCTGAAAGGTATTATACTTCGAAGGAGACATCCATCCCTGTTTCAGCAAGTGTTGAAAAGGAGTCCGGTGCTCCTACAATCATGGTACCTACTCAGCCTTTAGTAACTCAACCTCCACCAATACAGCCCTTACCAACCCGACCGGTACCAACACCATTCCTTCCACCACCAATAACTCCCATCCTCAGTAATGTAGTAACAACCGAGCCTCTTCAACCAACCCAGAGTAGCTCTGCATCATCTTCAATGGCGGCATTTGTAATGGCAGAAATGTTGGATAAACATACGGATAATCAAAGAAAACAGATGGATAATCTTCGCCAAGAGCTACTTAGACGAGTTCAAAGTGAAGAAGCATCTAAGAAAGCCCAAGAAGAGATGCTTGCTAAGTTCGCTACAGAGATGGAGTTGACACGTAAAGCTCATGCAGAAGAACTAGCTCAGGTTAAGCAGGCTGAAGCTGATAAGTATGCTGCACGAATCACGAGACTTCAAGCTATGAAGGATAAATACAAGGAGCAGAAAGAAACACTTGAAGCTTCTGTTGAAGAGAGAGTGAAAGAATCCGTTGAGTCCCTTATGCCAAAACTGCGTGATGAGATGAAGAAACTCACAGCTGATAATTTGATGATTAAGTCGTCCAATCCTTCCGAATCCGCCTACAAAATTGCATATGATTTGACAGAATTTGAATTAAAGAAGATCCTCAAAGCTCGCATGAGGGAACTTGGATCTTTTGATAAATCTAAGATTCAACGGACACTCTAAAAATCCCTGAATGAAGCTATCATGGAGGATGATCGGTTGTTCAAAATGTTTGGAAGTGTGGTACCTTACCACATTCTGCCTGAGGAGGAAAAAGATGATAGTGAACAAGAAGAGGGTGACGGGGAAGAAGAAGAAGAAGAAGAAGAAGGAGATGATGATGATGGTGACGATGATGATGAGGTTGATGATGATGATGATGGTAGTGATGATGGTGATAGAAATGAGGAGAGTGCTAAGGGAAGCAACGAGGATGACGACGAGGATGATGATGGTAAACAGCCTGAAACGGGGGACAAGGTTGCCAGCACAAAGAAACCATCTAAGTCTGGTACCAAGTCACAGAAAGATGCTGCGCAAAAGGAAAAATCCACTTCAACGAAATCAAGACGATCCAAGTGGCGCCATGATGTGAATGCTACTACGACATCATCGATTCCCGGTACATCTATTGCTGTGTCTATACCTGTTACCACTAACCCTGTTAGTTCTGTTGTTGCTCCTGTGATTGCAGAATCAGTTACTGAACCTGAGTTTGCACCACACTCACCTGTTCATGACACCGTCGAGATGCCTGAATCAGAACCAGCAGATCTTCATGTTTCTACTCCTCTGCCACAAGAACCACAATCTACTGTTCCCGAGTCAAGCACACGGGACTGGGCGAACACTTTGGAGATTGATGAAACTGCACCGCCACAAGCTTGGATCCCGGCAGCTGCTAAATATGATCCAATCACAGACGCTGACAGAGATGTTCTATATCTCCGTATCTGTAGTCCGATTGACTTGTGTGCATTTCTGGCTCATGAGTATAAGACTTCGGTCACTCCGTCTTTGGTGAAGAGAGCGCTAAAGGATAAGAGAATTCGCGCCAAAACCAGGTTAACCCGAATGGAGTACGAGTATTATGCTGACGAGGTCCTGAAAGCTCTTAACACCGTTCAAAGGCCAGGCCTCCATGAATCAGAAAGAGCTCCACCTCCACTTGATCCTTCTCAAGATAATCAAATCACTCTCGACTTCTTCGTCACCTATGATCTTGAGTATCTCCTCAAGGGTTCATCAAAGTACGCAACCTCCCTGACCTTGCTGAAAGCTGTTAACTGGGGGACAATACCCTGGATCGAGGAAAAGGTAAACCGACTCTGGGTCCCAAAGGTAACTCGTAATTATGATATGTATGTTGTTATAGGTGCATCCCATTGGGACGAACGAGTCCGAAGGGCGTACAGAGGTTGCTGCTTAGCCAATTCAGGAAGCAACGTTAGATCCGATATTCGCATCTCCAGCATTTTAGGACTGAAAACTGAAGCCAAGAATGGCTATTATCATGTGACGGAGATTCGTCTAAAAAGGGAGGATGACAGAGAATACAAAATCCAGCAGGGAGATTTTTCTATCATTCGCGTTGAGGATATCGAAGACATGTTGCTTATGATGACCCGGGATCAACTCACCCATATTGCTCGTGAAGACATCATTGCCTTGAATACAGCACTTCGTATGTTCACACGAAGCGTTGTTATCAAGAAACGAGTTGAAGATCTTCAATTGGGAGTTGAAAGCTACCAAAGGAAGCTTAACCTAACCCGTCCAGTGAATCAAGTTCTACCTCAACATGTCACAAGATGTCCCTATACCGGCATTTCTGTTCCGAGTTACGGGATTTTCTACTTGAACAGTCGAGGGATAATGAAGTTTATGAGGGTGGGTGAGCTTTATAAGTACAGTGACGGGACTCTCATATACGTCAGAGGAAAGTTGGAGCATCTTAATTCGGGTGGGTCTTTACCAAAGATGACTGAGGATTGGCATCAGGGTTATCAGCAAATGGCGAAGTATGTGATCAAGAAGATTGATCAAAAGCTCCGTGAACGTAGATTAATGAGGAGATTAGAAAGATTCGTTGGTGGTAGACCATATGGAGTGCACCACAAGTTACTGCAACGATCCATCTAATGGTTCGTACATTTCAGGTCTACTCTATATTGGTTTTTAATTGTGAATATGTAAATTTGTGAATATTGTGCTTTTACGGCTTGATGTAGTGTTAAGGTATGATAATTTTTCAAGAATTTCTCACGAGATTCTAAATCTTTCAAAATATATCATACTAAAGCACTACAACTATCCCTTATTAATTTAAGGGGGAGCATTAACATAATCTATGGCCAAACATCGATTTCATTTTTACCCAAAGACCGGTTAATCCATTCAATATCCCAAATATTAATGGTTAACATTTTGGACAAGGGGAGAAAATGGGATTAAGGAGACTTAAATGATACTTGGCTAAAAGATGAAAAAGACTTAACGATTATCCAACTTAATATGTGTAAAGCACATGTTAAGGGGGAGCGTTTTTTGATGAACAAAACACCTAAGGTACAAAACTTTTGATTTCAATATCACAAGTACCTTAAGTGATTTTCAATGATTTCTCATGGTGGCTATACTTTCCCAAAACACGCTTAATTCACGACTGGATGTGGTGACAAAAGGGTGGTAGGAATAGGTTTTAGTCCAATGATTCATCATAGCCGATGGAATCTTCCCAAGGACAATTCCCTAATTAGAATTAGAAGTCCTAGGAAAGATGGAGAAAGATTGTGAATGTAGCTGAGTACCGACTAATTAGTGATGCTAGCACTGGAACAATCACAACAAGGTGCTAGTGATGATGTATTGGTAAGTATTGAAGGGGTTGAAGAATGAAAAAGAAATGTAAAGATAAAAGGGTGTAAAGAAAGAAGCCCTCCTTACAACTTTAGGCAGAAACCGGGTCAATACATATGCTATTGAGATCATTTTTGTTAATGATTCTCGATATTGAAGAAAGACATCATGGACCCAGTGATGCAATGCACAACCCTTCCCAGCTAACTCAAATATCTCTCAAAAGGTATTTGTTTTAATCACACGGAGATCAACACGTTATCTATTGGTTTTTTCACTCCGAATAGACTGATATTGAAAAGGTGGCACTCCTCTCCAGCCATCGCTCACTAAATCAAAACGCACTATCGAGTCTAGAGCCACGAGATCATCAAAAGTCTCATTAGGACACTTTCCATTTATTCCTTGCTTTCTCACACACTGTGAAAAGTAAGAGATTTTTATGAGTCCTACGCAGTATTCTTGTAATATTGCCAGAACATCCGAGTAATACGCAAGTATTACAATGAAGATGGAAATCCTGCTTGAGCCAACATCAAACAAGATCATGGTAGGTTACACGTGCGGTTCTTTAAGAACCAATCTTGTGAAAAACTGGAAAGAAACAGTAGTTTAATTCTTAATTGAACTTAAACTCGTTCCAGGCCTCTACGCATTATCATATGATCTTGCCAGAACACTCAGAGTGACACTCTTTAGTGTTCACAGTGACGAGTGGAAATCCTTCTAGTGTTAACATCAAACAGCACTTGGTAGGTAACAAGCAAGATTCAAGTTGAATCAAGTTTGTGACAACTGGAAAGCAACGATGGTGAATATCTTAATTGAAATTCACTTGTTCCAGGTTTCATGAATTGACGGCTTCAATCATAACGATTTTTAATCAAAATGATTCACTCTTTATGTTTGCAGTCAGCTTTGGACGGTCGAATAAAGAGAACGGGTTTACCCGCGAAATCCTGCCAGGAAGTTACTTAATTGAAACTATCCGTCACGGGTACAATATCTAATATCGTCCAACGGTCTTCACCGACCGGAGGTAAAATGCTACCGAATTAGAATAAAATGTCAAAGCCATTTTATTCGTGTCGTTGCTGTGTACCTGTTAAAGACGGTGGCGTTGCTGTGTACCTGTTGAAGACGGTGACGTTGTTGTGTACCAGTTGAAGACGGTGGCGTTGCGGTGTACCTGTTGAAGTCTTTCCCACATGCTTATGTTTTTCTGCATCAAAGTTTAGCAAAATTCAAGAAAGTGCAAAATGAAGTCTTCCGCTGTACCAAACTCTGAAGCTTTCGAGAATTCAACAAAAAGACATAAGTGTGTGGAACATGGAGTCACGAGGAGGCAAGATTCATAAGAAGGCAAAGATCGCACGTGAAAGGCCAAAAGAACAATGCTCTCAAGCCAAAGCCTAAAAGATCAAATAAACATATTCACAACAAAAAGAAAGAAGAAAAGACTACGAGCTGAAGAACGAAGACTTAGTATAGTATGCTAGGTTTAGAACTTTGTAACGTGGAGTGACCTCCCTTAGGGGGAGATTGTTAGAAATACGTTTTAACGTATATTAGAAGTATCGGTCACTCCACAATAGTACTAATGTTGTAATAGCTCGTAGTTAATGTTACTTATTAAGTTAAGTAAGAAACCGACCCATGGGCTTGTCATGGGTCGGCCCAAGCCCAAATAATGGCCTTGGATATAAATACCCCTTTCCACCATGGAAAGGGGTTGGTTGTTGATGTTCTCATTTTATTTTTTTGAATAAAATCACATAGTTTCTCTCTCACTTTCTCTCACTAGTTTCTCTCTCTAGAAATCTTCAACCCACTTCATAGATACATAGTTTATCAATATTCTACAAATTGACACTTTAAACCCTTGTATCTTCATAATTACAAGATTGGTCCTTAAAGTTTGTCAAAATTACAAAAAGGGTCTTCCACTTTGAAGAATTGGTAAATTTAGTCCATCAACAAAACTAAATAGTCAATATTAGTCCTCCTCAAAGTCAAACATACCATGAAGTCCTTCAAGTTACAAGAAATTACAAGTTTGGTCCTTTAAAAATGTCAAATTACCAAAGGACCCTTAACTTTGAAGAAATGGCAAAAATGGTACCTCATAAATCATGATTTGTCAAATTCAGTCCTCCAAGAAGTCAACAAGACGAGTCAAGACCATTATCAATGAAGAAAATGCCAAAAAAAACCTTCAAGAATCAACAAATGGCAAGAAATACCCTTGAAAATACTTTAGAAAAGTATTTGTGGCCAAAGTGTGAAGTTGGAAACTTCATATACAAAGGAAATCAGAATTGTGCATGTTTAAACCAAAGTAGCAAACAAAGAATAAATGAGGGGTTTAACTTGGCAGACATCCAAACTTACCTAGAACAATCACCACTTTCCACCTCACCCCACTCACATTTTCAACCAATCACAGCCTTCCTTCCTTCCACCTCACCAATCCACTTAACCCGGTTTATTCATTAAATAAACTTGGCGCCTAAAACACAAATTTAAATTTAACCCACCCTTAATCTGGATTAAACTAAACACTATTCAGCCAAGAACATGAATTGGGCATTTGATATTTACTAAGAATTAATCATTAATCTTTTCTAGATTAGTGATTAAGGGTCTTATAAACACATCCCAACCTTAAAAACCCATGCCACATCACTATCTTGCTCACATGTTTAAACCCCTTCACACGGTTTTGAAGAAAAAGCCAAAATGGTGCCAGGAAATCTACCACTCACATTCAGCTTTCATCTTAAGCTTCATTGTGAGCCTTTGGATTCATTTTCACCTTGCCAACTCATGCAGAATGCCAAATTCAGTCAGATGATCAAGATGTATTCAAAACCCTCAAAGGGCATTTTTGGGACTTCACCAGCAATTAGGGTTACGTTTTTATGCTTTCTAGTAGTTCATTCTAGCCTATAAAAGGCATAGGACCCTTACAATTTAGGTTTGCTCTTGAATTTTTCCTAAGTTCACAATTCTGTAAATCTCATTTTCATTAATGAAGTGTGTTTGAAATTGGTGAAGAAAAGTCAAGTGCCATTCTTATTTCCTACTTATTATTGTTACATGTTAACTAAACCTGAATCCTAAAACCTGTTTTCAAAGGAGTGTGCAAAAGTTTGCATATTTTCCTTAAATCTTGATATTTTGCTAAGATCTTGGTACACCTTGGAATTTTTGGGCTATAAGTTGATCATAGCACCCTGATATTGTGATATCAAGGTGTTGTGAGGCTTATAACTTGGGGATAATCAAGTGTGGGGTACAAGAGTTGCATTAATCAAGGATTGATCACTTTACTGTTTTTATATTTTTGCTTCTAACTTTGTTGAATCTTAGTAGGAGTGTGTGTGGAAGCTTGTGCTTGTTCTTGCTAGCACATAAGCTCAAAATTCATGGGTGTGTATGTAAATCCATTAGGTTTGAACCATTCTACTTTAAATCTGCTTAAAATCTTGATTTTTGGTGATTTTGTGTGTTTCTTGTGTTCTTGTTGAATTTATGGTTTAATCTTGCTTAATACTGCATATTACATCTGTTTATGTGTTTGATTGGGCTTGGGTAGTCTTGGAATACACTTATACTTGTTTAATCTTGATTTAAAAAGATAATGGGTGTTTGGGATTATCTGTTTAAGATCATAGATTGGTATTGTGTTGTTAGAAAGTGTTCTTTGTGCTTTGTATCTTTTATTGACTTGGTTGAGTGCTAAAACCTGTAAGTTTTCAGTCTTATATCCTCAAATCAAAGATTGTTCTAAATCTCATTGGTTTTGACTGTTTTTGACCTAAAATCTTGGTAATACTTAGAGTATATTCATATTTAGGGAAAAAAGGTGTTAAATCAAAGTTTGTGTAACCTGATTAGAAGATTTGAGTGTTTGAATTTGGCTTGTTGGTCAAGTATATCAGCAAAGTGTTCATAACTGCCTGCTAGTGTTCATCAGTAACTTTTTTGTGCTTGAATCTTGATCTAGACCTTGAACCATTGCATGAAACCTGTTTAAATATGTTCATTTGAATTTATTATAGCTTGTGTATGCATTCGTTGCAATTTGGTTGGCTGATTTTTGCTAAAACTGCTTATTGAGTCAAAACTGCTTATTGTTCATGTCTGTGTGATGTCTGGGGATCTTTTGAATTAACTGTGCTAATTGGCTGATTGTGATTGTGTTTTTGTGATTGCTATTGACTCCTTATGAGTAACTGATCATTTGGGTGCCTTTGTGAAACTTGAGTCCACAAAAAAGTCACTAAAGACAAAAAGTCAATTAAGTCAAGCAATGGAAAAAGTTTCCACTGCTCAACATCCAAAACTAGCCCCTGCTAGTGTAATTTGTCATTCAGCTTATTAATAAGCCATATTGGCTTATCCAGACTTGCAAAAACTTATTTTTTGTGATCAATCTTCCTCATTTGACCCATTTATTTGAACTGGAGCTTATCAGACCTTGGCTTTGACTTTTTGCTAGAAAACTCATAAGGTTGACTTTTAATTAAGTGCTTATTTGCTTATTTCAGCTTATTGATTGTGCTTATTGAAAAACTTTTTGTTGATTAAGCTTAGTTAAGTCATTTAAAAGCTTTTGAAAGTTGAATCAGCTCTTGAGGTGGCCTAGAACTCGAAAACGACTATTTTGTCGTTTTCTGAAGATAGCTTATTGCTTATTCAGGCTTATTCCTTGTGCTTTTTCCAATTTTCTTTTTACAGATCTCTTATGTAACTCAAAATAAGCTTGTGTGTCTAATTTGAGCTTATGGCATTAGCTTATATCTTAATGGGCCAAAAAGCCTAATAAGAATAAGCTGCTTTGAAATAAGCTAGCTTAAACACATTTTCAGCTTTTGGGCCTTCAGAGTTTTGTTCATAAAATCAAATCTTGAGTCATATGGGAAGTTTTGGGCTTTTTTGGTTGACTTTTTCTTATTGGGCCCAAATTAAGCCCATTAAGGGACTGTTTTGCCTTTTAGCCCAATTCTAGGCCCAATAGGGGTATTTTTGTAATTTTAACTTCATTTCTGAGTTTATTAGGTTAAAATAAGCTAGTTTGCAACTTTTTAGAATTTTTTATAAACTTTGGGTTTTTAATATTATTTTATTACTATTTTATTATTAAAAATTAAAATTTAGATTTTTCAAGTTTTTATATTTTTCTTAGGTTAAATACATTAAGTTAGGAATTTTACAACTTTTAGAATATTTTTATTGTCATTGGATCAATTTTTAGAATTATTTTAAGTTTTAATAGTTTTTAATTGTTTTTAAATAGTTTTTATTAATTTTAAAATTTCCAAAAAATAGTTTTAAATTTAGTTAAGTCATTTAGAGGTTTACAATTGAAAAATTCTCATTTTGGTCTTTTTGTTAATTAAATTGATTTTTTGGGCTTTAATTAGCATTAAAAAATTATTATTTAATTAAATAAAAGGTTTGAGTGATTTTTGATTTTTTGTAAACTCTAATTACATTATTTAAGATTTATTGCAATTTTTTTTGGAATTTTTAGGGTAAATTTTTAATTTTTCTACTTTTTTACGGTTTTACGTGTACGACTGTTCGTCTTAGTGTAATCCACAATCGTAACCGTCATTCTTTTCTAATCTCTTTTCTTCTTTTCTTTTCTCATAAGTATAATCACAAAGTTAATCATCTCTTAAGACAACACACTTGCCTCCTTGGGAAACGAACTTGAACCACATTGGTCATTAGTGCTTGGTTTTCCTAAACCGACACTTAATACTTTCCCTATTTTGCTCTCTTTTCCTAAAGAGTAGTAAAAACACTACATCAGCATACCTCAAAAAGTCGGTGATCCCGGTAAATTCTTGATTCCATGTGCTATTCAAGATATGGAAGAATGTTATGCCTTGGCCGATCTTGGTGCTAGTGTTAATTTGATGCCACTTGAAATCTTCAAGTCGCTCAATCTTCCTAATCTTACTCCTTCACTAATGTCTATCGAATTGGACGATCATTCCACGATTCCCGCATGTGGATTGTCCGAAGACGTTTTTGTGAAAGTGGGAAAGTTCTATTATCCGATAGACTTTATCGTTGTCGATATTCCCACGGATCCTCTATTGATCCCAAACTTAGATCGATTTAGCTTTGTGTAAACGAGATTAAATCAAGTTAAACACTTAGAGAAACCTTGTTGTATAAACAATTCAAGTACTATGCGGAATTAATACTTGAATGAAGAACAAACAAAACAAACAAAACCAAACTTTCACTTTGATTGATAATCGAACTTGTGTACAATAAAAGTGTAAAAATGTATATTAAACTAAAACCTAAAGGCCTCCTTTTATAGATTAAGGAGCCTTGCACAAGAGTCTACCTATCAGCTAATTTAGGAAAAGTTAAATATAGAAAATACAATGTCGAATTACTAGAAATACCAAACTTATAGACTAAGTATTCTATCAGTGCTTGGACTTCTTCTCATCAGCGCTTGATTTCTTCTTGTCAACGCTTGATCTGTCAACGCTTGATTTCTTCCTATCAACGTCCAATTAACTCTTGTCAGCGACTAAGTGTCTTGGCTCATTTTATTCCCAACAATCCTCCCCTAAACTTGATATCTACTCTAGTAATCAAGTTTCTGAATAAAAACTAAGTACAAGGAGGATTCTTACAAATACAAATCACTTGTTAGTTAGGAAATAAATAAACCTAATTAAATATTTGCCAACATCACTTGTGTAATCCATCTCCAGTTGTGTTGACACCATTTCCTTCAAAACATCCTTGGACATGGGATATTCAACATCCACAAGAAGATATTCAGAAAACTTTATAGTACTCAAATGATAAACACCAGCTGCTGAATGTAGACGCCATTGAAGTCCACTGATATCATCCAGATCCAACCATATTGGATCTGCATCATTTGGCTCACACATTCTCTTGAATGTGGACCAAATCTTTATTCCATTGACTGAACTAGGTGCTTCAGCCTCATACTTGGTCTTCATCAATCCCCAAAGATCTACCAAGTCTTCTCTATCTAGGCTTGCAAACAAAGAGATAAGAGTAGTAAAAGTATGTACCTTCTTCCCATATCTGCCAATCATCCAAAACCCACTTGTATCTTCTTCATAGTGAACTATAGGGTTTCTGGAATCATAAGGTAATACCTCTGTAACATGTGAAGCTTCCAAAGGTGAGAGCTTAATACTCCTTCTAATAACTGCTTCATTAGGATTCACTCTATCCAAATTCTTTGGGAACTCAATTGGAAGTCCCTTCTTCACAGGCCTTGGTGCAATTAAAGCCTTTTGGATTTGCATCTCTTCTGCAAGTTCTTCCTTTCTTTCATCAGAAAGAAGTCTGATAGTATTCTCCTCTTGAATACGTGCCCATATAGGATAAGCACGAAACTCCAACTCATCAAAGGACAAATCTTGCAACTTCTTGAAAGTCCAACCCCCTTGATGACATCTGAGAAACATATAGTAAAGCTCCCTCCTATCCTTCTTAGTTTGTGAAAGAACCTTGCTAGCCTTATACTTCAAGATTTCCTTGCAATCTCTTTGAACTCTTAAGAGAATCTTCAAACCCCAAATTTGATCTGAAATAGTCATGTCTAGATTCTCCATAACCTTATTCTCCCATGCAAAGTACATCTGCACCACTTCAGGCATATCATAATCTACCTGCATTTTCAATTCCTCAATCCTTTCCTTAGCCAACTCATCACCATATTCAAGCCTTTCTGGATCTTCAATGATCATTACACTTGAATCAATACTCTCATCATCATTGCCCTCCTTATTTTCAATAGCAGTCTCCTTCATCCTCTCCTTTTCCTCAAGTTGTGCAGCCAAAATAGAATCAAAATGTACTTGGGCTGCATCCTTGGGAACTTCTGCTTCTACCATAATCCCTTTACCTTTATCCAATACATCAATAGTGGGTAAAGAAGTTGATGGTACCTGTGTAGACACCTCCTTGATGATAGCTGATGACCGGGATACATCAACAACACCTGCAGTTTTGTCAGCGTCTCAAACCTGAATGTCAACGCTTAATTTAATCTTGTCAGCGCTTGACTTTGTGAACTGCTCCAACATTTCAATAAAAGATAAATTTTTAGGGGTAAACAATGAAGCATCAAAACCTGGTTACCTCTTCAAATCTGCTAGAGCCTCAACTATACCCAAAGAATCACCTTCATGTGAGCCTTTGTCACTCACATGTACCTGTTCATCCTCCCATTTGGAAGAATCCTCCTCCCTACGCCTAGTGTTAGCACCTTCCAAAATAACAATCCTCTCCCTCAATTGCTTGAGTTCAAGGCTTTGTGTGTTGACAGTATGTACAAGGTCTGCATTTTGCTTTTGCAAGCTAATGCAAACATCCGTCAATTTCAAAATCGTGTAAGGTTCCAATCTGCCTTCCTCTAGAATGGGAATTTGACCTCTCAAAGTATATTCATGGGGCATGGATGGGGTCTTAATGATGTTAGGACTGTCTTGGCTTGCTTCTATGCTAGAACCAATAGTCCCAGCCCCACCCATGTCACCAACCACACTTGTGGTGGTGGTTCTCTTTACAACATGACTAGGACCACTAGAGGAGAACACTCCAGTAGTCCTTTGGCGTTTAATCAACCTATATTCTGGTGGTGTAGAAGATGGAGTGGATTGAGTGTCTGTTTGAAGGTTAAGGGGTGTTTGGGTTTGTGGTAAAAGGGTGTCAGCATTTGGATTTGGAGTGTCAACGCCAACATTTAAAGTGTCAGCGTTGAATGGTTCTTGGTCAACTTCCATATGCTGGGGTGATGGTGGTTGTGGGTCTGGTTGAGGTTGTGGGTCTGGTTGAGGGTTGGCTGTTGCAATAACAGCAAGCATGGCTTGGGTGAGGGGTAGGTCTCTATAAGGTTCAGAATTCATCTTCCCAAAAATTGCTTTCTTTTGAACAGGGATCGTATAAAAATCATTGTGATCCCTATTGCAGTATGCTTGTAAATCAAAGACCATTGCAAAAACCTTGGGTAAGCAAGAGTCATCTTGTTAGCCTTATTATGACACATGCCATCAAAAATCATTTTTGAAAAGTTATATTTTTGCCCAGTTGTAATACACACAATGGCACTCCCAATAGATCGGTTGATTTCATTGTGTGGAGTACATTTGGGACTCAAACATTGAAGAATGACATGTATTAAGTACTTCCAAGCCGAGGGAAATTCATGTTTTGTATATTTGTTTAAATGGCCTTCTTCAGGTAAAGGATAACCCAAGGCTTGGAGTACTTGGTCTAGCTCTGCAATGGGTAGGGTGGTTATACCACCTGCATCATTAAGATGCAAAGCTTGGCGAACCAAAGCTTCAGTAAACACCCATGGAACCCCATGGACAATAGCAGTCAATGTAGTCACTTCATTAACTGTTGAGGAAGTAACTGTGTTCCAAAACTGTTTAATGTGTGTGACAGGGATAAGAGGGGCATGAGAAAGTGCATACCTTAAAGGGATGCATTCAAATACTCAACCATCTGAGTATATTGGGGAAACAGAGTATTATCAGCTTGTAAATAAGCTACCATGTTGTGTTGACTCCTGAACCCCAATTCCAAATCTCTAGGTTTAAACTTAGGCGCCATTGATGATTTAAGAAAGCTGTGATAAAATTTATGGAAGATGAAGGTTGCGAGAAAATATAGTTAGACAAGAATAAGCAGTTACCTTGTTTAAAAGAAATGAGCCAAATATATAGGAGAGGTGAAAACATGTGATTGGTCAAGATGTGAGGCAGTTATATTCAAAAAGTAATTATAAAATTCTTAAAAATATATAACTTATCTCAAACATTAATAAAAAGTTACCAACTCCTATAATTACAGCCCATATTTTCATCAAAAATAACAACTGGGTAGGACCCAATTTTTATCAACGGTCACAAATAACTTACCAGCGGCCAACGGCTATATTTTTGTCAACGTTGGAAATTGCCATGTAAACGTCAAAATTGGTCTTAACAACGTTTGGAAAGAAAAATGTCAGCGTCCAAAAATAAAAATAATTTAAAAGAAAAAGGACCTTAACAAAGTAATTTATCCTAGTGAAGATAACTTATAGACTGAAAATCACTATAGGGTGGCAAGCACTGTCCAATCATGCAGACTTGCTTAAGCAAGATAGACATAATTTCCCTAAAGTGTCCCTTGCTAACCAAAGTTCTTAACAATGAAGTTATCTCATATAAATCCCTTGTAACTTCCCAAGTAAGCCCAATAAAATCATACCCAAGTCTCCCAACCGACCATAACCAAATCTAGCTCAAAAAGTCTTAGCAGCGTGCAAAGTATATCAACTTTGCATGCTACAGTGCCTCACGATTTAGTAAGCTAACTCGTACTCAACAATGGACACAATCTAGTATTGTGATAAGAGTATTATAAGAATACCCAAAAAGTCCTAAAAGTTTCCTAAACCTCCCCTTAAAATATGATACACAAGTTGCCAAAAATAAAATATGCAATCAAAAAATTTATGTCAAGATAGGAATGTGAACATTCCAACCATCATCCATAAACTTGAACACACTCCTAGTAAGCTCCAAAGATCCATAAGCCACTCTGTATCCATTTGTACAATGCTCATAATGCCTGCATAATTAGATCAAAAACCACAAAAACAAACATATTGCTGACAGCGTCTATTTTAACACTTATCAGCGTTAAGATAACCTTTGTCAGCGTTAGAAAAATAAAGTGGAAAACCTAATTTTGTACAAAGACTAATAACAGTGCATATCCTGTACATACTTTTATAATAAGTTCCAAAAACACATTCTAGATAAGATTGATCATTCCAATACCTGTTACCAAGTATTGAAACCTCCCAGCATCAAAAGGTTTAGTTAATAAATCTGCCACATTTTCTTCTGTGTCAACCCTATCTGGTTGTATTAAACCTTTCTCAAAACAATCTCCTATAAAATGATGTCTAATTTCTATGTGTTTTGTTTTAGAATGATGTACATGATTCTTAATAATGCATAAGGTACTGTTATTGTCTACAAAAATCTTGGTATGCATAAAATTATACCCATAATCCAACAGTTGGTTCTGAATCCATAAGACTTATCCACAACAAGCAGCTGCAGCAACATATTCTGCGTCAGTTGTAGAGTTGGCCACCACTGTTTGTTTCTTGCATTGCCAAGATATCAATCTACTACCAAGAAATTAGCATCCACCAGTTGTGGATTTTCTATCAAACTTGTCACCTACATAATCAATATCTGAATAACCAATAAGCTCCAATGGAGAATCCTTTGGATACCATAATCCGAAGGTGGGATAGCACCTAAGGTATCTAAAGATCTTCTTGACAGCATGAAGATGACACTCTTTGGGAGTCACTTGATGGCGTGCACATGCACACACAGCAAACATGATGTCAAATCTAGAAGCTGTAAGATACATCAAAGATCCAATCATTGACCTATAATGCCTGACATCCACCTCTTTTTGATCTCCAATCTTTCCCCAAGGGTGTTCCCTATCCATGGGTGTGCTAGCCAGTTTTTCATGTGGAGAAAAGCCAAACTTCTTCAAGATTTTTGCTACATACTTGTCTTGAGAGATAAAGATACCATCTTCTTTCTGTTGAACTTGTAAACCTAGAAAGAAGTTCATCACTCCCATTGAACTCATCTTGAATTTGTTTGTCATGAGCTTGGAAAAGTCTTCACTCATCTTTGGACTTGAAGAGCCAAAGATGATATCAT
This sequence comes from Glebionis coronaria, assembly GCA_025667525.1. Classification (NCBI taxonomy): domain Eukaryota; kingdom Viridiplantae; phylum Streptophyta; class Magnoliopsida; order Asterales; family Asteraceae; genus Glebionis; species Glebionis coronaria. The sequence goes on along the minus strand of CM046879.1, from coordinate 442,927,653 downwards.
CCACATAGACCTGAACAAGTAAAAAGTCCTTACCAATCTTCTTGGTAAATAAAGTATGATCTATGGTGCCCCTCTTGAACCCATTTTCTACCAGATAGGTGGACAATGTACCATACCATGCTCTTGGGGATTGATGAAGTCCATACATTGCTTTCTTCACCCTATACACCTTTTTTGGGTGTTCTGAATCTTCAAAACCAGGAGGCTGCATTACATAAACCTCCTCTGCATTTGTGCCATAAAGAAAAGAACTCTTCACATCCATTTGATAAATTGTGAAGCCCGTGTAAGAAGCATAGGCTAGGAAAATCCTTATTTCTTCAATCCTTGCAATAGGTTCAAAAACCTCTTCATAGTCTATCCCTTCCTCTTGTGTATAGCCTTGAGCAACTAAATGTGCCTTGTTTCTGATCACAATCCCTCTTTCATCCTTCTTATTTCTAAGAACCCATCTTATCCCTATAGGTCTTACATATCTGGGACAGTCCACTAACTCCCAAACATCTTGAATAGCAAATTGGTGAAGCTCATCCTGCATTGCTTCCACCCAACTTGGTTCTTTGAGAGCATCAAATATCTTCTTGGGTTCCTGTTGTGACAGAAAACAAGCAAACAAACATGCCTGAACAAGAGGGGTATCAACCTTCTTGTGGATATTGGCAATAAAACCTCCTTGATTCTGATGAGACCTTCTTGTTTGAACAGGAGACAACACATCACCAATGATTAGAGAAGGATGATGATTTCTGATAGTAGATGTAAGTATTACTCCTTCAATAAGTGTGTTGTCTTTAATCTCAGTCTCCATGTTGCCAATATCATCTTCAAATTCTCCTCCATCATCACCAGAATGAACCTCTTCATGGACTGTGGAAGGTTCACCTTGTTCAAAAACATTGGAAGAGAATAAGTGGTCAAAAGGGTTGTCAACGCCTGAACTTGGCCTGCCAACGTTTGTGCTACCAACGCCTGAATTTGTCCTGTCAGCGTCAGAATTACCTTTATCAACGCTTGAAGATTCATGCATGTTTTCATCAATTGGCTTTTCTTGTGGACCATCTTTTTCCTTTCTTGTAGCAGCAGCAGCAGCAAATCCATCAATCCAAATAGGAATAGTAACATACTCAAGTATGGGGGCTGATTTGACTGCATGTGATTCAACTTCCTTGTCAACCTGTTTAACTGAAATTTCAACAATAGGTTCTTCCACAACATTTGAATCCACTTTCACAATGTCTGGATTAGTAACAGGCATATAATTCAAGGTTATAGATAAAGGTTCTAAATCAAAGAACCAATTTGGTCCACTTTCAGGATCACTAGGTTTACTTTCTAAAAACTTAACATGTACCTTTTCAAGTATACATTTTTCTTTCTTAATGTAAACCCTATATCCTTTACTCTGCACTGAATAGCCCATAAAATAGCCTTCATCACCTTTAGCACTAAACTTTCCTAAGGAATCACTAGTATCAAGTGTTGGAAATTCACTTTATGTGACGACATTTAAGAATTCCCTTTAGTTATCATAGTCACACACGCATAGACTAGACTAGGAAACGCTGTATAGTTTAAGTGTCGTGTGTGACTATATATACCTCTCCTAGGCTTCCATGGAGGGGTGTTGATTGTGTCATTTGTGTTTTTCATTTTGCTTAATACATTTTCTTTATCTTTCACACACAACCTCTTTTTATCTCAACTCATCCATGGCTTCCTCCTTCCACCACCCACCAAGACCACCGGATTACTAAAAAGTAAATCAACAACTGGTATCAGAGCCTCGGTTCAATCCTTGGATCGTTTTTTTTGTTTCGGATTTGGTGGTCTAAAATTTTTTTTTGGTCCGATTTGTTAATTTTCTTGTCACGATGGTCACAGTTTTTTTGTCATAATATGTTTCTTTGTCACTCAGTCTACATATCTGATCTGAAAAGTCCATGGTTTTATCTCTTAGTCTCATATCCATATCACTGTTTCATTTTTTTGTGTGATGAGAATTTTATATCTGTCCAAATCTTTTATCCTATTTGTGTCACAATTTTTTTTATCAATTTTTGTGTCACTGGTTATCATGTAATGGTCAAAAGTCAAACCTGCCATATTTTTTTAAATCTGCTAATGATTTTGTGACTAGATCTTCTGTTATTATCATTTTCTGGAAATTTTCATGCTCATGAAGATGAAGATGACCCCAGATTTGCCCAGAAAGTCAGATTCAGAAAAGGCAAGTTTTCAGGAAAAAGTACTTTTGGATAAGATTTCAGCTTCATGGTACAATCGCATTGAGTGCGATGGGTGTAATGCGATGGCTTTCTGCGATGGACTCGTTGCGCTGGACTCCATTGCGATGGTGTCCATTGCGATGGTATCCATATTGACAACTTTTTAGACTGCGATGGGTTTAAAAAGTTTGACTGCGATGGACCATTTTTTACTCATTGCAATGGAAGGACTAGACTGCGATGGCCTTAGTTTTTGTTGCGATGGGTGTGGAACTTGACTGCGATGGCTATACTTTTGACTTGCGATGGGTTTTTTTTTTTAAAAACTGACTTCAATGGTTTCTTTTAAAGAAAAACTTTGGGACATGTTTAACAAAACTTACCGACACCTATATAGACAAATCATTCCACCCTTATAACTCCACAACACCAAAAATCTACCTAATTCTCATCGTCTCCTAAACCCCTTCGCATCTAGACTCGATCTGAACCATCAATATTAAAACAGATCTCAGTTTCGTTTTTTCGTGTTTAGACATGCATGTTGAGATCATTTAAGATCAAACACGAAAACGAACTTACCATCATTGATCTATACAAGGCAAATCATTTTTATTTTTATATGCGAATATAAAGTAAGAATCATAACAAAGATGTTACTTTCTCACTTTGATTCGTTGAAGAACTTAAACACAATAAAATAAAACATATAATCAACCTACCCGAGACCCACCTAATGGATGTAGAAGACGGATACTTCTGGTCTCTTGTCTTCATTTATCGAATGGTTAAGCAGAAAGGTCATTTGATTGTTGATCGAATGGTTTATGCTTGTTTAGAGTAATTTTACACGAGTTATATATGCTTGTCAAGGGGAAGGTGGATTATATGAACGAAAATTGATGGTTGATCAAAGGATCTGATGAATTGTTTGGTTGATATTATATGAGTTATTAGGAATTTGTTTAGGAGATTGAGATTTGACTGGAAATAATATTTTTTTTGGATCAGTTATAGTTGATTGAGATGAGATGAAAAATGTTGGTGGAGTATTGTTAACAGAATTGGGGCGGAGAGTTTGAGAGAGATAGATATGAGGACGGAGGATTCTATGTGTTTAGTGATTAGGGTTATGGTAATATATCATTCTCCTATCTAGACTGGATTGAGATTTGTTAATGGACAAACTAGTATCCCCTCTCGATGGACCGAGGCGTCTAGTGGGCCAGATTGTGTCATGGGTTTGATGTTTGATGGGCCATGTGATTCAATATTCTCTATACACGAAATTCTTTATCTCAAAATTATTTTTTGAATAAAATTTGTGTATTCAGATATATTTTATTTATAATCGGGACGTGACAAGGTAACAAAGTGACGAGATAAAAGACGTGACTATGTGACAAACTTTATTTGACGAGACCAAGAAAAATTTGGCGATTTTTTAGTGACTACGGACTTGTTTGATCGGGTATAAATTATGTGAAGTTGGAGACGGATTTTTCGAAGGCGTGAACTTATTTTATCTTTCAAAGATAACTTGCTCGTGCTTAATCTTAGAATAAAGACTTGTTTATCTAGTTTCCGGGTTCGGGGTGGTTGGTTGATGACTCGGATAACTATCACTTAAAGGGGTTACATTGTTGTACTCAGTGTCACGCGCTTAGTTGACGTGGATAATTTCAAGAGGTGTTGTGCTTATAGACTTCTTCAGTGATGCATTGGGTACTTAGAGATTTCTCCACCGTTCCTCATTCAACAATTGTGCAAGCTTATGTCACAAGATAGAAGGATTCTTATTCAGTTTCATGTTTGATGTATCTGGTTCATTCTATCAGTGGTCACTTCAAATTTGCCTAAAAGTGGGTTGGTACAGATGGCCATGGAGAGTTTATGAGTAGAGATTTTCGATCAACAGCTGATTCTCACAAAATATATAATTCAGCTTATTTATTATTCTCACGAGATTTCAGGTACATGTGCGTACGATTTATTGATGGTTCCGAGTTTCGAAACCATCAAGGGGGAAGAAGAAGACACATTAAACGCACAACGAGTACACGTGATGAACTTCATACCTTCTTTTGATTTGAAGACATTCCGGGATGACATTTGTCATAACCGCAGAGAAAATCAGTATTTTAACTCGTGGCGTTATCAATATCTAAACGGTACACTACTGATTCGATGTTTAATTGTTTTGTTATTGCAATTATTCATCATCATTATCCTATATGGAGAGATATGCACTTCCGGGACTTAGTTGACTCTGGTGCATCTCCGGAAGAAGATATGTGCATTTCCAGGACTTAATTGACTCTGGTGTTACGATGTCAACGTCATGAATGGGATAAAGTGTCTACTTCAGTATTTGAGCTTCATACTTGGGATTGATTTACTTTCTTAAACTATGTGGGGGAAGAAATGTCTTGATTCTTTCTAGTATGCATAACTTGAACTCTGAGGAGGAAGAAAACTTCAGAAGAATTATTCAAGCGTGAGAAGAAAAGTTGTTGATCTACTTGGTGTGCCCCTTACTTTCAATCCCTCATAGCAACATTATAATGTTATATGATGGGATTTACTTGTTAAATTCCGATGTGCGCTTAATCATTCTAAGCTTTATTGAAATCTTTGAAGTTGCTTACTGATAGTTGTAAATTAGCACTTGTTTAGGAAAACAAGGCAATTAGGGCAAGTGTTAACAAGTAGTTTAGGAAAACCACAAGTTATGACCCTAAAATGGGGATCGTTCTCAAGGAGGCTTAGTGTGTGTTTAATGAATTGATTATCTTTGTGATTATATTTGTGAGAAAGAAAAATAGAAACGGGATAAGAAGAGAATGACGTTTACGATGTCGAATTAAATTAAGACGAAAAAGGTGTACACGTAAAACCGTAAAAAGCACCAAAATTAAAATTTTACCCTAAAAATTCCCAAAAATCACTAAAAATCCACAAAAATATTCTAAGAGTTAAAAAAAATCCAAACTTGCCAAAACCTTTTAATTAATTACATATTAACTTTTTAATGCTAATTAAAGCACTAAAAATCAATATTAACTATTAAAAATTCCAAAACAAGATCTTAAAGTTTGTAAACCTTTAAAATAACCTAAATAAGCTAAAAAGTATTTTTCAAAATTTTAAAACCACTAAAACCTATTTTTAAACAATTAAAAACTATTAAAAACTTAAATTAATTCTAGAAAATAATTAAAAGACTCTAAAAAAATTTGGAAAGTTGCAAAATTCCTAATTAAGTGTCTACAATCTAGGAAAAATATAAAACTTAGAAAATCAGACTTTTAATTTTTAACAATAAAATAATATTAAAATATTATTAAAAATCCAAAAATCATAAAAAATTCTAAAAAGTTGTAAACTAGCTTAATTTAACCTAAATAACTCAGAAATGAACTTGAAATTACCTAAATACCCTTAATGGGCCTAGAAAATGGGCTAAACCCAAAACAGATCCTTAATGGGCCAAATTTGAGCCCAATATAAAAAAAGTAGCCCAAATAAGCCCAAAAAGCACTACTTGACTCAAAATTTGATTTTAAACAACTTTTTCCAAAGGCCCAAAAGCTGAAAGTGTGAAATAAGCTAGCTTATACCAAATAGCTTATTCTTAATGGGCTTTTTGGCCCATTAAGCTATAAGCTAATGCCATAAGCTCAAATTAGACACACAAGCTTCTTTTGTCCTAAATAAGACTTCTGTAAAAAGAAATTTGAAATAAGCCCAAGGAATAAGCATGAAAATGCAATAAGCAATCTACAGAAAACGACAAAATAGTCGTTTTTGAGTTCTAGGCCACCCCGAGAGCTAATTCAAGTTTCTAAAGCTTTTAAATGACTTCAATAAACTAAATCAACAAAAAGTTTTCAAATAAGCTGACTCAATAAGCTGGAAAAAGCAAATAAGCACTTATGGAAAAGTCAAATAAGTTGGTTTTCTAGCAAAAGTCAAAGTCAAAGTCCAATAAGCTCCAGTCTAATCAAATGGGTCAAATAATGAAGATTTATCACAAAAAATAAGTTGTTGCAGGTCTAGATAAGCTAAAATAGCTTATTGATAAGCTGATGATAAATTAACACTAGCAGGGGCTAGTTTTGGGTGTTGAGCAGTAGAAACTTTTTCCACTGCTTGACTTGTTTGACTTTTTGTCTTTAGTGACTTTTTTGGAGATTCAGATTTCACAAAGGCACCCAAATGATCTTTGGATCAAAAGGAGTCAAGAACAATCAAAAAATAACAACCACAATCACCCAATTGATACAGTTAATTTAATAAAGCACCAGATCTAGCACAGACTTGAACAAATAAGCAGAACAGGTTCAATAAGCACTTAGAGCAATATTCAGCCAGCCAAACTCAACCAAATGCATACACAAGCTATTATAAACTCAAATGAACAAGTGTAAACAGGTTTCATGCAATGATTCAAAGTATTAAGCAAGATTCAAGAACCTTAAGTTACTGATGAACACAAGAACATGCAGTTTTACACTTTGCTGATGTATTTGACCAACAAGCCAGATTCAAACCTCAAGATCTATCAAATAAGTTATAATAATAATGTTTTAACAACTTTCAACCCTAAGCATGCACAAATACTAGATTTCACCAAAATCTTAGGTCAAAAACAGTTAAACTCAACAAGTTATAGCAGATTGTATGATTTGAAGTTTCAAACCTAAAAAATTGCAACAAAACACTCTCAACCAAGCATATATCAGATATAGAGCACAAACACAAACTTTCCACAACATAATAACAAGATTTGAACTTAAACAGGTAGTCCCAAACACCCTTTTAACTTTTCAAATCAAATTTTAAACAAGAAAAAGTGTGATTCAGTTAACCCAGTGATCAATCTAGCATATGAACAACATTAACATGCAAGATTAAGCAGATTCAAGCAAAGAAAACAACAAGAACAACAGTAGAGCACAAATCCACAAAAAATCCAATTTTTATCAGATTTTCAAGGTTTCAAGACAAACCTCATGGATGTACATCCACACCCACGAATTTATGAGCTTATGTGCTAGCTAGAACAAGCACAAGCTTCCAACAGCAACCCTGCTAAGATTTAACAAGGTTAGAAACACAAAATCAAAACAGAAAGGTAACTTTTTGGAAAATAAACTTGATTGATGCAACCTTGTTACCCCACACTTGATTATCCCCAAGTTATAAGCCTCACACCTTCATTATCACAATCAGGATGCTATGATCAGCCCTATAACCCAAGAATTCCAAGGTTTGAACAAGAACTTAGAAAAATATCAAATTTTGATCCAATGTGTATTTTGTTACACAAGGTTTAAAAAACGATTTAAGGTCCAATTACAGTTAACAAATATCATAAACAAGCTTAAAATAAGGTGGCACTTGGTCTTTCTTCAACACACTTAACACACTTTCATTAACAGAAAAGAGGATTTACAAGTAGTTAAACAAGGAAAAACCAAAAGCAGTTGTGCAAATGAGACCCTATGGCTTTATATAGAGCCTTACATGTGAACTAAGAACAAATAAAAACACTAAACACTAATGCTTGAAGTCCCAAAAATACCCTTTTAGAATTTGAAAACCTTGGCTTCATGTGACTGATTTTTTGCTGTTTGGAGCTGGCAAGGGTGGAATTTTGATCAAAGGGTCCAAAGTAAGCTTAGGATGTAAGCTGCTTGTGGGACGTTGGATTCTTCTGGCTATTTTGGCATCTTCTTCCTCTTTGTAGCAGGGCATGTCCCATGTGACATGTGTGGTGAGGTGGCAAAGGATTTTTGAGTTGGGTTATGAGTAAGACAAGCTTAATCATAAATCTGGAGGTTTTGGTGGTTTAATTACAAGAGGATTAAGAAAACCCAAATGTGTTCTTGAGATGAATAGTTCATGTTTTGATCCGGTTTAATGTTTAAATGGGATGTTTAGCGCCAAGGATTAAACTAACTAATTAAGTTAGTTAAACCTGGTGAGTGGAAAGGTGATGTGGAGGAATGGTGGGAGCTGATTGGTGGAAAAGGGTGAGTGGGACACGTGTTGGATGTGGGTTGGTCTAGGTAAGATTGGTTGTCTGCCAAATTAAGCCCCTTGTCTTCCTTTCTCTTTTCACTTGAAGTTTATTAAGCCAAAACCAGATTTCCTTCTTTATCAAAGTTCTCTTTTTCACGCTTTTGCCCCCAAATACTTTTCCAAAGTATTTTCATGGGTATTTCTTGCCATTTTGTGATTCTTGAGGAGCTATTTTGGCATTTTCTTCAATGGTAATGGTCTTGACTTGTATATTTGATATTTTGGAGGACTGAAATTGCCAAGTCATAATGATTGAGGGACCATTTTTGCCAAATCTTCAAAGTGGAGGGCCCTTTTTGCAATTTTGACAAACTTTAGGGACCAAACTTGTAATTATGAAGATAAAAGGGTATAAAGTGTCAATTCTTCCATATTGGATGACCCTTCTTCATATTTCTTCAAGTCTTCAAGGGTTTTCTTGGGAAAATTCTTCATTAGGGCTTGGTTCAATGTGCGGCTTCGTTTCCCGTGTTCGTTTTTGTATGATTCTTGTGATCTTTTGTCATATTCTCAATATCCGTACCTAAAATACACAAGCAACAACCAAAAGCATATATATGGGTATTTTGATGATATTTAATGTATTTTAAGCCCTTTTTGGACGATGAGACTATGTATAAAAGTAGTCTCATCACTTACGAGGATTGTCGGTTTAGGGGGAAGCTATTTAAAAGCTTCTACATCAAGTTTATATGGAATGAATTAGGGGGAAGTTAATTCAGAAGCTTCTCCTTAACCAGAAGTATATGGATTACTTAGCTCGTGCCATTACAGTATTTCTACTACAAGTTACTTTAAAGATGAGTCGTTTTGAAGTCAAAGGCCTCAGAAGACATCATCAGCATTGGACGCTTCATGAAAGCTTTTGTTCTTAATCATTATGTACTTGTTAGGAAAAATATTGTAAGGAATTCTACACGTAATCCCATGGGGGAAGATTGTTGGAAATTCACTTTATGTGACGACATTTAAGAATTCCCATTAGTTATCATAGTCACACACGCATAGACTAGACTAGGAAACGCTGTATAGCTTAAGTGTCGTGTGTGACTATATATACCCCTCTTAGGCTTCCAAGGAGGGCTGTTGATTGTGTCATTTGTGTTTTTCATTTTGCTTAATACATTTTCTTTATCTTTCACACACAACCTCTCTTTCTCTCAACTCATCCATGGCTTCCTCCTGCCACCACCCACCAAGACCACCAGATTACTAAAAAGTAAATCCACAATTATTTCAGACTACAGCCCGGTTTTCATATTAAAGTCAAGTATTTCTTATGAAAGCTTTGACTCTCAACGGGAATTAATTTTCTCGGGCAAGGTTTACTTTAAAACCTTGTAAGGGATCAAGTTTACTTTATAACTTGGTCTAACACAAATCTATGTACGATTCAGTGCATTTATTTGTTAAAACAAGAGAAGTCTTGTTTTATGAAGTTATCATCTCTACAACCATAGCTATCTACATTTGGTATCTACATACTCGACGATGCGACTACTCAAACGGTGACTACAACTCTTTCAATATAACACGGGTCAACAATTGAGGGGGAGCAATTGTCAAGCATTCAGAATCTTCGATGTCGAACGTGCCAAGCTCACTAACTGGTGTCAAGACAACAATACCAATCGTACATGTGGTGTCAAGAGATGACTTCAGACGTGACGAGGCGACCAACATATGCCAACAAGAACCATTTGATCTTATTATATGATGTTCTCATCAATCAGGTCCAACCTTGTCAATTTTTTTTTCTAATATGGTGAATATTTGATCATGTTACAAATCGGTATCATATCTCATACATTTGGTATCATGAAGATAAAACGGACTTGCATTTTTCTTCCCAAAACCTTTGTTGAAACTTCATTAAATCAATTGATATTAAAAACATCGATTGGGTTAATATTTTTAATATGGGGGAGAAAATGTGATTTAATATGGGAAATTATCAAAAATGGTTTGACTTAATGTGCTGGCTCATCCCGACATGTGCAAAATGTTTTCGAATATCGTGGCATATGTTAAGGGGGAGCAAAAGAAATTTGCATATCAAAATGGATTTTCATGGTGACATATACTTACCCACGACCCATTTATTTCACGACGATGAAGATTGTGGTGACATAAGGATGGTAGGATAGGTTAAGTCCTATGATTCTTCTAGAACTGGAGGAATCTTCCCAAGGACATTCCATATCTAGAAATAGTAGTCCTTAGCAAAGATGGAGAAAGATTGTGAACGTAGCTGAATGCCGACCAAGTACTTAAGTTAGCACTAGAACAATCACAACAAGGTGTTGGTTATGACGTATTGGTAAGCATTGAAGGGGTTGAAGAATGAAAAAGAATTGTAAAGATAAAGGGTGTAAAGAAAGAAGCCCTCCTTACAACCTTAGGCAGAAACCGGGTCAACACATATGCTATTGAGATCATTTTAATGATGCTTGATATTGAAGATAAGACATCATGGACCCAGTGATGCAATGCACAACCCATCCCAGCTAACTCAGATATCTCTCAAAAGGTATTTGTTTAAATCACACAGAGACAACACGTTATCTATCGATTTATTCACTCCAAATATATAGGTATTGTAAAAGGTGGCACTCCTCTCCAGCCTCCGATCACTAAAATCCAAAATGCACGATCGAGTCTAGAGCCATTTGAGATCATCAAATATCTTATTAGGACACACTTCCATATTTCATTGCTTCTTCACACAATGTGAAAAGTAAGAAAGATCTTAAGAGTCCTACGCAAAATCTTCATGATCTTGCCTGAACATCCGAGTAATACGAAAGTATTTACAATGAAGATGGAAATCCTTCTTGAGCGAATATCAAAAAGCTCATGGTAGGTGACCTGTGCGATTATTTATGAATCAAACTTGTGATAACTGGAAAGCAACAGTGGTTTAATTCTTAGTTGAACTTAAACACGTTCCAGGCCTCTACGCAATATCTTAGTGATCTTTCCAGAACACTCAGAGTGATACCTTAGTGTTCACAGTGATGAGTGGAAATCCTTCTGGTGTTAACCTCAAACAGCACTTGGTAGGTAACTTGCAAGATTCAATATGAATCAAGCTCGTGACAACTGGAAAGCAACGATGGTGCGATTATTTAATGAATCAAACTTGTTCCAGGAATCAGAATTGACGGCTTCAATCATGCGGACAATTTTATCCAAATGATTCACTCTTTACATTCGTAGTCAGCTTTGGACGGTCGAGTAAAGAGAACGGGTTTACCCGCGAATTCTTGTCAAGGAGATTTTTAATTAAATCTACCTGCCACAAGTACGATATTTTATATCGTCCAACGGTCTTCACCGACCGGAGGTAAAATGCTACCGAATTAGAATGAAATGTTCAAAGCCATTTCGTTCGTGTCTACTTATGTTGCGGAATTTGAAGACGGTGGCGTTACGGAATCCGAGAAGAAGTCGTCCCCGCATGCTTATACTTTATGCACTTAATACCTCATCTAATTCAAGAAAGCCTAAAAGTTAAGTCTTCCGCTGTATCGAACTCTGAAGCTTTCAAGAATTACAAAGGTATAAGTATGTGGGACGTGATGTCACGAAAAGGCGAAGATCACTAATGAAGGATGTACAAGATCAAGGCAAGAGATTAATGCTAAAGATGGATATCAAAGATCACATCAGCATGTTCACCAGAAAAGAAAAAGAAAAGAAAGACGAAGACTACGAGCTCAAGACAAGCATAGTATGCTAGGCTTATTTTATTATTTTAACTTGGGTAACACCCTTGTTTGGAGTGACCTCCCTAAGGGGGAGATTGTTGGAAATACGTTTTTTACGTTTTTAAGAAGATTCGGTCACTCCGACAATAGATTAAGTAGTAGCTCGTAGTTCTTGTAATTAAGTTAAACAAAGTTAGCTAAGCCTAGTCCACAAAGACTAAGGCCACGGCCCAATGTAAGCCCAAGCCCATCTTATAGGCTTGGGTATATAAACCCTCTTCTTAGATGGAGAGGGTGTGGATTCATCATAATTTTACACATAGTTCTTTCATTTTCTCTGATGAGACTGCTTTTATACATAGTCTCATCGTCCAAAAAGGGCTTAAAATGCATTAAATATCATCAAAATACCCATATATATGCTTGTGTTTGTTTCTTGTGTATTTTAGGTATGGATATTGAGAAAATGACAAAAGATCACAAGAATCATGCAAAAACGAACACGGGAAACGAAGCCGCACAATGAACCAAGCCCTAGTGAAGAATTTTCCCAAGAAAACCCATGAAGACTTGAAGAATTATGAAGAAGGGTCCTCCAATATGGAAGAATTGACACTTTATACCCTTGTATCTTCATAATTACAAGTTTGGTCCCTAAAGTTTGTCAAAATTACAAAAAGGGCCCTCCACTTTGAAGAATTGACAAGTTTAGCCCCTCAACAAAGCTAAATTGTCAACCATTATCCTCCACAAAGTCAAATACATCATGAAGTCCTTCAAAGAACAAGAAAGTACAAGTTTAGTCCTTTGAAAATCTCAAAATTACCAAAAGGACCCTTGACTTTGAAGATTTGGCAAAAATGGTCCCTCATCAAACATGACTTGGCAATTTTAGTCCTCCAAAATGTCAAATATGCAAGTCAAAACCATTATCCATTAAGAAAATGCCAAATCAGTCCTTCAAGAATCCAAAATTGGCAAGAATTACCCCTGAAATCATTTTACAAAAGTTTTTGGGGCAAATGTATGAAAATGGAAAAGTTTTTATAAAGGATTTTGGCGTTGATAGCAAGTTTGACTGAAAAGACAAGAGAAGAAGAGAAGGAGGGTTATTCTTGGCAGACAACCAAACTTACCTTAACCAACCACATGCTGCCACCTCACCCCACTCACCACTTCCACCAATCACAACACTCCACCCCTTCACATCAGATTCCACTCACCCCATTTATTAACTAATCTTAACTGATTAGTTTAAAATGGCGCCTAAACACATGGTTTAAAAACAAAAACAGATCAAAACCACCACTATTCACATGATAAACACGTTTGGGTATTTCTTAATTACCATGAATTAACCCTTAAACTTTTCCAGAATAGTGATTAGGGTGCTAATAAATACATCCCAAACCTTAAACATGACACCTCCACCAACCAACAGCCCCACACAAGATTCCCCTGCTACACTTTGGGAGAAAATGACAAAGGCTGCCAGTCATCCAACGACCAAGCTTCTTGCTTCAAACTTAAGCATCTTGTGAGCCCTTGATCAACTTCACATGCTTGCCAGCTCCACAAACAGCCTAGAATCCGTCACATGATTCCAAGATATTCAAACTCCACAAGGGCATTTTTGGGACTTCAAGCATTAGGGTTTGGTGTTTTTATCTGTTCCTAGATCACATGTAAGGCTCTATATAAAGCCATAAGGTCTCATTTGCACAACTGCTTTTGGTTTTTCCTTGTTCAACTACTTGTAAATCCTCTTTTCAATTAATGAAAGTGTGTTGAGTTTTCTTGAAGAAAGACCAAGTGCCACTTTATTTTGAGCTTGTTTATGAAATTTGTTAACTGTAATTGAACCTTAAAACATTTTTAAACCTTGTGTAAGAAATTACACATTGGATCAAAATTTGATATTTTCCTAAGTTCTTGTTTAAACCTTGGAATTCTTGGGTTATAGGGCTGATCATAGCATCCTAATTGTGATATTAAGGTGTGGTGAGGCTTATAACTTGGGGATAATCAAGTGTGGGGTAACAAGGTTGCATCAATCAAGTTTATTTTCCAAAAAGTCACCTTTCTGTTTTGATTTTATGCTTCTAAATTTTTTTAATCTTAGCAGGGTTGTTATTGGAAGCTTGTGCTTGTTCTAGCTAGCACATAAGCTCATAAATTCGTGGGTGTGGATGTACATCCATGAGGTTTGTCTTGAAACCTTGAAAATCTGATAAAAATTGGATTTTTTGTGGATTTGTGCTCTACTGTTGTTCTTGTTGTTTTCTTGGCTTGAATCTGCTTAATCTTGCATGTTAATGTTGTTAGTATGCTAGTTTAATCATTTGGTACACTGAATCATACTTTAACTTGTTTAAAATTTGCTTTGAAAAGTTAAAAGGGTGTTTGGGTCTACCTGTTTAAGTTCAGATCTTGTTATTGTGTTGTGGAAAGTTTGTGTGGGTGCTCTATATCTGATATATGCTTGGTTGAGAGTGTTTTGCGGCAAGTTTTTGGGTTTGAAACTTCAAATCTTACAATCTGCTATAACTTGTTGAATTTAACTGTTTTTTACCTAAGATTTTGGTGAAATCTAGTATTTGTGCATGCTTAGGGTTGAAAGTTGTTAAAACATCATTATTATAACTTATTTGATAGATCTTGAGGTTTGAATCTGGCTTGTTGGTCAAATACATCAGCAAAGTGTAAAACTGCATGTTCTTGTGTTCATCAGTAACTTAAGTGCTTGAATCTTGCTTAATACTTTGAATCATTGCATGAAACCTGTTTAGACTTGTTCATTTGAGTTTATAATAGCTTGTGTATGCATTTGGTTGAGTTTGGCTGGCTGAATATTGCTCTAAGTGCTTATTGAACCTGTTCTGCTTATTTGTTCATGTCTGTGCTAGATCTGGTGTTTTATTGATTAATCTGTATCAACTGGGTGATTGTGTTTGTGATTTTTTGATTGTTATTGACTCCTTTTGATCCAAAGATCATTTGGGTGCCTTTGTGAAATCTGAATCTCCAAAAAAGTCACTAAAGACAAAAAGTCAAACAAGTCAAGCAGTGGAAAAAGTTTCCACTGCTCAACACCCAAAACTAGCCCCTGCTAGTGTTAAATTGTCATCAGCTTATCAATAAGCTATTTTAGCTTACCCAGACCTGCAACAACTTATTTTTTGTGATAGATCTTCATTATTTGACCCATTTGATTAGACTGGAGCTTATTGGACTTTGACTTTGACTTTTTGCTAGAAAACCAACTTATTTGACTTTTACATAAGTGCTTATTTGCTTTTTCCAGCTTATTGAGTCAGCTTATTTGAAAACTTTTTGTTGATTTAGCTTATTGAAGTCATTTAAAAGCTTTAGAAACCTTAATCAGCTTTTGGGGTGGCCTAGAACTCAAAAACGACTATTTTGTCGTTTTCTGTAGATTGCTTATTGCATTTTCAGGCTTATTCCTTGGGCTTATTTCAAATTTCTTTTTACAGAAGTCATATTTAGGACAAAAGAATCTTGTGTGTCTAATTTGAGCTTATGGCATTAGCTTATAGCTTAATGGGCCAAAAAGCCCATTAAGAATAAGTTGTTTGGTATAAGCTAGCTTATTTCACACTTTCAACTTTTGCGCCTTTGGAAAAGTTGTTTAAAATCAAATTTTGAGTCAATTAGTGCTTTTTGGGCTTATTTGGACCACTTTTTTATATTGGGCTCAAATTTGGCCCATTAAGGTTCTGTTTTGGGTTTAGCCCATTTTCTAGGCCCATTAAGGGTATTTAGGTAATTTCAAGTTCATTTATGAGTTATTTAGGTTAAATTAAGCTAGTTTACAACTTTTTAGAATTTTTTTATGATTTTTGGATTTGTAATATTATTTTATTATTAAAAATTAAAAGTCTGATTTTCTAAGTTTATATATTTTTCCTAGATTGTAGACACTTAATTAGGAATTTTGCAACTTTCCAAATATTTTTAGAGTCTTTTAATTATTTTCTAGAATTTACTTAAGTTTTATTAGTTTTTAATAGTTTTTAATTATTTAAAAATAGTTTTTAGTGGATTTAAAATTTTGAAAAATACTTTTTAGCTTAATTAGATTATTTTAAAGGTTTAAAAACTTTAAGATCTTGTTTTGGACTTTTTAATAGTTAATATTGATTTTTAGGGCTTTAACTAGCATTAAAAAGTTAATATTTAATTAATTAAAAGGTTTTGGCAATTTTGTATTTTTTGTAAACTCTTAGAATATTTTAGTGGATTTTTAGTAATTTTTGGTAATTTTTAGGGTAAAATTTTAATTTAGGTGCTTTTTACGGTTTTACGTGTACACCTTTTTCGTCTTAGTTTAATACGACATCGTAACCGTCATTCTCTTCTTATCCCATTTCTATTTTTCTTTCTCACAAATATAATCACAAAGTTAATCTAAATCATTACACTCATAACACACTAGCCTCCTTGAGAACGATCCCTACTTAGGGTCATTAGTGCTTGGTTTTCCTAAACCGACACTTAACGCTTACCACTATTTTGCCTTCCTTTTCCTAAAGGGGTAAAAACTCTACATCATTTTGGCGCCGCTGCCGGGGAGGCGTGTTGTGTTTTGATTTGGAATTGCTGTTTTTATATACTAACCAAAATAGTATTTGTATTAGTAGAACTCTACTAATACGTATTATTGGTTTTCGATTTTTTTGTGAATACTATTACTATATTGTATACGTAGAACAATAAATTCACAAGTGCTCCAAATACGTGAGAAATCACAACCTTGACTTGGGAGGTCATTACCCAATCATTGTATTCGAATCTCAAACCAAAGAAAAAGGCAAAAATAGATAAATACTTTCGTGAAGCTCAATTTTGAAAAATACAAACTATAAGGTGGGTATAAGGCGGATATTATAAAATATATCATAAGGAAAAAGGCTCTTAAGTGCTTCGCGCCGCCTCGTTTCCCCGCTTGCTTGTGAGTATTTGATTTTGAGAGCCAATCGAGAGTTTTGCCGCCCAAAGTATTACTAAGTATCATATATATTTTCTTGGTTTCATTGATTAAACCCTCTTGAACGTTTTGGTGTTCCACCAACGTTCTAAAGTCATCGAAGGCGTTCACTTCACGTGATCGTTTTCATTCCTTGAGGCTTCTTTAATCAAGAGATTTGATTAAGGAGGAGATTTGTAGATTTTTGTCTCCTTAATACATTCACCAAAATCCAAAAGGTTAATACAATCAAAAACCACAAAAAAATTGAAAAATACAAACACCAAAAAGAATCTTCTTTGCTCGTCCCCTCGTTGTACTTGACGTTTATGCTAACTCGTAATCAAGCAAGACGTGTACGTAAACGACAGAACAAAACTCCCACTCCCAATATTTCTAGTGAGGAGTCTCCTATTGACGAACCCATTGTAAGAGAAGCACCAACCATGGCGAATCGAACTATGATGGAGTTACTTCAAGCACCCACAGAGGGTTATGGAGAGGCTATTGTGATTCCCACTATCCTTACGGAGAATTTTGAAGTGAAAACGGGTTTTTTGTCGATGATCCAAAACAAAAAATTCCGTGGTGATGAGAAGGACAATCAACACAACCATATCCGCCAATTCAATCGTCTTACCGCCACTTGCAAGTTTAAGGATGTATCGAATGACTCGATTAAGATGATGCTTTTTCCGTATTCCTTAGCGGGGCCCGCTAAAATTTGGTTAGAGAAAGAGCCACCCAATTCTATATTGACGTGGAAGGATCTCGTGTCTAAGTTTGTGAACCAATTTTTTCCGCCCTCTAAGACTACGCACTTGAAAAACGAGATTTCAAAATTTTCACAAGACTTTAATGAAAGTTTTTCAACGGCTTGGAATAGGTTTAAGGAAATGTTACATGAATGTCCTCATCACGGTTTTTCCGACTTGCATCAAATTGACACGTTTTACAATGGACTTAATGATCATGAAAGGGATTATTTAAATGCCGCCGCGGGTGGTAATTTTTTGTGTAAAACGGTTGAGGAAGCTTTGGTGATAATTGAGAATAGATCTAAGGTGTATAGTCCTCGTAGCACGTCTAGTGTTCGTAAGGCTTCGTCTTCGGCTTCACCTTCTTTGTCTACTACCATCGATGCTTGCCAATTTGATGCGAACTTGGAAAACAAGATTTTTGATAAGTTAAAAGGACTTTTGATTAAGTTTAAAGTTGGTGAACCAAGTGCTCCCGCTACGGCTAAAGCGGTTGAGGTTTCATGCATGTATTGTGGTGGAGGTCATGATTTCTATGAGTGCATTACCAACGGTGGTAACACTTCGAGTGCCTACGCGGCCACGGGAACTTACAACCAAAACGGTCAAGTTACCCGCTCTAATCAATTGACTCCACCGGGTTTTGGTGGAATCAAAATGCTAACAACAATTATCGCAACAATCAAGTTGGTTTCAAAAACAATTTCAACAAGGGAAACTATGGTAATCAAGGGGCTAATAATCAAGTTTCAAACAAAAATCAAAATGATTTTCAAAACAACAACAAAGGTTTGCAAACGTTGAAAGATCTTCCAAATGAATTTGTTGAATACGCTAATGGGAATGATGCTAGGTTTGACAATATTCAAAGAGAAATCATTAGCCTAAGATCCGAGTTTAAGAACGACTTGAAGAAAGAGTTGAAAAATGAGTTAGCTAATGAACTTAAGATCCATACCAACGAGATGGAAGGAACCGTAACTAGGTTACAACAAAACCAACAAAAAATGGAACAAGGCAACATGAGTTAAAACAAGAAATGGTTAAAGCCGAGAAGAGGCAATCCAAGTTTGAAGATAAAGTCTCATCTATGTTTGAGGCAATTATGTGTAAACCGTCTTTTAGTAGTCTTCCTAGCAACACCGTATCAAACCCTAAGGGTGAGATGAAAGTGATTACCACACGTAGTGGTAAGACACTTAAGGAACCGACTCCTCAACCAATTGCTCCTACGGAGGAAGCAAAACCCGAAGTGGTGGTCCAAACGGAGAATGTCCCAATCCCACGAAGTACCGCTCATGCCACACCTACGGTTGACCCTTTACCAACATTGGAACCCGAGATTCCAAAGGCTATGCCTACTATGCCTCAACCCACACCACCCTTGCCCTATCCATCGAGACTTAGGAAGGAGAGACGTCAAGAGCGCGACAATTACCAATTTGAGCTTTTTATGAAAATGTTTCGTGATTTGCACTTTAATGTGAGTTTCGCCGATGCTTTGGTCATGATGCCTCGATTCGCCGCTAACTTTAAGAGTATGTTGAAAAACAAGGAGAAATTGCACCAATTGTCTAGTTGTTCGTCGGTTTATCTTAATCGCATACCTCAAAAGGTCGGTGATCCCGGTAAACTTTTGATCCCTTGTGCAATCCAAGATATGGAGGAATGCTTTGCCTTGGCCGATCTTGGTGCTAGCATTAACTTGATGCCACTTGCAATCTTCAAGTCGCTCAATCTTCCTAATCTTACTCCTTCACTAATGTCTATCGAGTTGGCCGACCATTCCACGATTCCCGCATGTGGATTGGCGGAAGACGTTTTTGTGAAAGTTGGGAAGTTCTACTATCCCGTAGACTTTATCGTTGTTGATATCCCCACGGATCCTTAAGTTCCTCTCATTTTAGGTCGTTCGTTTTTAGATACGTCTATGGCTTTGATCGATGTTCATGCTAGAAAGATCACCTTACGTTTCAACGACGAGGAGATTGTTATAAACGCAACTCAAAACTCTCAAATTTCTCATGTTTATTCCGTTGCAACCATAAACCTCGTTGATATGATCGACGTGGTTTGCGAGGAATTTTCAGAAGAAGTTCTAGGTTTTGGTGATGAAGAAACTAGTGGCAATCCCACTATGTTAGATCCAATTCTTGATAATTCGACACCAACCTTCACTCCCTTTGAAGGTGGTGGTTTTACGTTGGAAGAATTCAATGTTCCACGTACTTGTAACGAAGACCTCGACAACGATGAGGACTTCTCGATTATCAAGGATTTTCTCAACGATTTCCCATTTCCTCCACCCGAGGAGGTTATGAGTATCGAGCCCAAATCTTCACTTGAGGAACCACCTATCCTCGAGTTGAAAGATTTACCTCCTCATCTCGAATATGTCTATTTGGAGGAGGGCGACAAGTTGCCGGTTATTATTGCGAAGGAACTTTCGAATGATGAAAAAACCGCACTTGTCGATGTTCTTAAGGATCACAAAGGGGCAATTGCGTGGAAGTTATCCGACATTAAGGGAATCGATCCCAAGTTTTGTACACACAAAATCTTAATGGAGGAGGATTACAAGCCCGTAATCCAATGTCAAAGGAGGGTGAACCCCAAAATTCACGACGTCATCAAAAAGGAAGTCCTTAAACTCCTTGACGCGGGAATGATTTACCCTATTTCCGATAGCCCTTGGGTGAGTCCTATTCATTGTGTCCCTAAGAAGGGAGGAATGACCGTTGTGCCAAACGATGCCAACGAGTTAACTCCTACTAGACTCGTGACCGGATGGAGAGTGTGCATTGACTATCGTAAGTTGAATGAAGCCACTCGAAAAGACCATTTTCCCTTGCCCTTCATGGACCAAATGTTGGAGCGTCTTGCGGGAAACGGTTTCTATTGCTTTTTAGATGGTTTTTCCGGTTACTTCCAAATCCCCATCGATCCTCGTGATCAAGAAAAAACTACGTTCACGTGTCCATATGGAACGTTTGCCTATCGTAGAATGCCATTCGAACTTTGTAATGCACCGGGAACCTTCCAAAGGTGCATGATGGCTATTTTTCATGATATGATCGAAAAGACGATGGAAGTCTTCATGGATGACTTTTCCGTGTTTGGTAGTTCGTTCACTTCGTGTTTGTCGAATCTTGAGAGAATGTTGAAACGTTGTGAGGAAACCAACCTTGTGCTCAATTGGGAGAAGTGTCATTTTATGGTTAAGAGTGGAATCGTCTTAGGGCACAAGGTCTCGAAAGCGGGGATTGAGGTAGATCAAGCTAAGGTAGACGTCATCGCCAAATTACCTCATCCCAAAACCGTTAAGGGAGTTAGGAGTTTCCTAGGCCATGCGGGCTTTTATCGTCGATTCATCAAGGATTTTTCAAAGATCTCTCGACCCATTACACATCTTCTTGAAAAAGAGGCCCGTTTTGTCTTTGACGAACATTGTGTACGAGCCTTTGAAATCCTTAAGAGGAAACATACCGAAGCTCCCATTCTTGTTGCTCCCAATTGGAACCTCCCCTTAGAGCTCATGTGTGATGCTAGGGATTACGCTATTGGGGCCGTATTGGGGCAACGTCATGAAAAGCACTTCTTGCCTATTCACTATGCTAGCAAGACGATGACCGAGGCTCAACTTAAATACACTACAACGGAGAAGGAGTTCCTTGCCGTGGTGTATGCATTTGAGAAATTTCGACCTTATCTCGTCTTGACGAAATGCATAGTGTATACGGATCATTCGGCTATCAAGTATCTTATGGCTAAACAAGATGCAAAGCCGATATTACTTCGTTGGATTCTCCTCCTTCAAGAATTTTACCACAAAATTGTTGACAAAAAAGGAGCCGAGAATCTAGCGGCCGATCATCTTTCTCGTTTGGAAGATCCTCACCAAAGTTTTTACGAGCCCAAGGAAATCACTGAAACATTTCCGCTAGAGACACTTGGTGTAGTGAATTCTAAGCTTGATTCTTCCACCCCATGGTTTGCGGACTTTGCAAATTACCATGCGGGCAACTTCATCATCAAGGGTATGACGACTCAAGAAAAACGAAAATTCTTCCGTGACGTCAAGTTCTACTTTTGGAACGACCCTTACTTGTTTCGAACTTGTGCGGATCAAATCATCCGACATTGTGTATTTGGCACCGAAGCTTCTAATATCCTTAGAGCTTGCCATGAGGGACCCACGGGTGGTCACCACGATGCTTATCTCACGGCTAAGAAGGTGTTTGATGCCGGCTTCTTTTGGCCTACTATTTACCGAGATGCACAAGATCTTGTGAAGTCGTGTGACTCATGCCAACGACAAGGAAAAGCCTCACAAAAAGATGAAATGCCACAAAATATCATCCAAGTGTGTGAGATCTTTGACGTTTGGGGCATCGACTTTATGGGGCCGTTCCCATCATGTCGTGGTAATAAGTACATCCTCGTTGCGGTTGACTACCTATCTAAGTGGGTGGAAGCTAAGGCTTTGCCCACCAATGATGCTCGTGTGGTAGTCAAGTTTTTGAAGAGCTTGTTTTCTCGGTTTGGAACCCCTCGTGCGATCATAAGCGATCGTGGAACCCATTTTTGTAACGACCAATTCGAAAGGGTCATAAGGAAATATGGGGTTACACATCGGCTTTCTACGGCTTATCACCCACAAACGAGTGGGCAAGTCGAGGTTTCAAACCGAGCGTTGAAGAGGATCTTAGAGAGATCCGTTGGGGAAAACCGACAATCTTTGTCGGATAAGTTGGACGATGCTTTATGGGCCTTTAGGACCGCTCTTAAGACGCCAATTGGGTGCACGCCCTATAAGCTTGTGTATTGGAAGAGTTGTCATTTGCCTATCGAATTGGAACACAAGGCTTATTGGGCCCTAAAGCATTGTAATGATGATATGGAGACCGCGGGAAAACACCGGAAAATGCAATTAAATGAATTGGATGAATTGAGGGACATTGCTTATGAAAATTCATTGATCTATAAAGAAAAAACTAAAAAGTTGCATGATTCTAAAATTAAAAACCGGGTTTTTAACATTGGGGATCAAATTTTGCTTTTTAATTCTAGCTTGAAAATCTTTTCCGGTAAGTTGAGATCCCGTTGGTCCGGTCCATTCACCGTGACTCAAGTATTTCCATATGGGACCATCGAGCTAGCTCAAAATGATGGCCCCAATTTCAAGGTGAATGGACATAGGTTGAAGCACTACTTTGGTGGGGAAGTTCCATCCTTGAACTACCTCGACCAAGTCACCTTCCCCAATGATAATTAGCATTGAGGGGATCGAGTCGAGCTCATGACTCGGTAATAAAAAACGAGGTGCCTCGTGGGGGAGTCCCATGCTTATCCTATGTATATATTATCGCTTCTAATGTAGTAACGTGTGGGGATTTGTGCCCTTCCAACCTTTGTTCCGTGATTGTTTGTGAATTGTGGACTTTAGATGATCATGATCTTCACGATTGGAGCCTCTCGTGTTCGTTTTATGGGAGCACTCGATCGTTTACATTGAAGACTTTCTCAATATCCATGATATATCCTTTGATG
This sequence comes from Glebionis coronaria, assembly GCA_025667525.1. Lineage (NCBI taxonomy): Eukaryota > Viridiplantae > Streptophyta > Magnoliopsida > Asterales > Asteraceae > Glebionis > Glebionis coronaria. Next base: position 442,904,336 of record CM046879.1, on the reverse strand, counting down.
TTCTAACCTTAGGTTTTTCAGCTACTTCATAAACGGCTTTAAATTTAACGGTTACACCCTTTCCATGCTAGATTAGGCATTCGACTACGTCTCTAGTATGGGGGTGTGTGCACCCCTAGACTCGAAACATTGAGGCCAATGTTTAACTTTAGTATGGGAGGGGGGTGAATAGATACTGCCTTGCTAAACCTTCACGCCTTCCAAAGTTTATCTTTTTGTTGCAAATTAAGGCTAAAAATGGCCAAATTTTAAAATTTTTCTCATGTTTTATAATTGTTTGAAGACACGAATGTAGGTTTTCCGATGGCGAGAATAAGAGTAATTTTTGACTCGACCGTGCGTGTTGAGCACTTAGCTTTGATTCCTTAAATTCACATTAGGCTAAGTCTCTTAAATGAGGACGAGAGATGATAGGGCTAACTATAAGTTACTATGCTAAACGTAGAGTACTCGTATTCTTTCAAAAACTTATGTGTTCTCGTTGTTTGCTTATTCTCCCTTCGCATGTAAATATATTTTGCTTAATAAATATTGACTTATCGGTTTAGTTGGGATTGTTGGGTTTCTAGTTATTTCTAGTAGCTTTCGTGTAATTAAATTGGGAAGACATTAAGGTATCGCCAGCGTCACGGTTTTGAAGTATTGGCACCCGAATAATCAAAAGCTTCACCCAATAATAAGATTTCAAGTGCTCACCTAAATCAAGAAAACAATTTGAAGCCCCACAAGGCCGAAAAATCTATGCAAAATTGAAAGTGAATCAAGCCTTAATCTTCGAAGCTTTAAAGATCCAAAATTCGCCTTAGCGTGAGGATATACGTCTTTTGCTAATAAAACTACCGATGAGGTGGATAATAAAAGGCAAGGCAAGACCGAAGTCATAATAAAAGCTTCATGGCAAATTTGAATAAAAGATGGAGGTAAACCAAAGATAATAAGGCCCTTCCGTTAGGGGGCGTATAAAAGTCTTGGTAATAAGTCTCATGTTCAAAACCGTTATAAAACCGTGTTTATCGATTCTTCTTGTTGACTTAATTTTTTTGACATCGTTGTCTATTGGGAGGGGTTATTGATTTGATGGTCTTGGTTACACCGTTAGGACTCTATTTTTAGACCTAAATCTCTATTATCGCATAAGTCAAACAATGTATCCTCGTGAAACATTCAAGACAAAATAAAATATAAGAGATACAACTTAGGAAAATGGGAGGATAAGTACGTGATTAGGGCATATGAGTAGTGTTAGCATTACTAACTTATAATGACAATGATCTCGTTACACGCTTAGCATGGAATTGGGGTGAAAATCGAGGACGATGAAATTATTTCTAACAAAGCACTCACGTGTTCTTATTCTATGAACCTAAACGTCCCATTTTGCGATGAAAATCATACATTATGTCAAAAACGCAAGTAGTAATCACAATAGTAGTAGTTTAGCTAGTTTGTCATTCAATAAAGTGAATAAAAATGAATTTTGGAGGTGCTACGATACTTTATTCTAGCATTGTGTGAGGGCACGACAATGGTTTAGTATGGGGGAGTGATGAGACTGCTTTTATACATAGTCTCATCGTCCAAAAAGGGCTTAAAATGCCTTAAATATCCTCAAAATACCCATATATATGCTTGTGTTTGTTGCTTGTGTATTTTAGGTACGGATATTGAGAAAATGACAAAAGATCACAAGAATCATGCAAAAACGAACACGGGAAACGAAGCCGCACAATGAACCAAGCCCTAATGAAGAATTTTCCCAAGAAAACCTTGAAGACTTGAAGAATTATGAAGAAGGGTCCTCCAATATGGAAGAATTGACACTTTATACCCTTGTATCTTCATAATTACAAGTTTGGTCCCTAAAGTTTGTCAAAATTACAAAAAGGGCCCTCCACTTTGAAGAATTGACATGTTTAGCCCCTCAACAAAGCTAAATTGTCAACCATTATCCTCCACAAAGTCAAATATATCATGAAGTCCTTCAAAGAACAAGAAAGTACAAGTTTAGTCCTTTGAAAATCTCAAAATACCAAAAGGACCCTTGACTTTGAAGATTTGGCAAAAATGGTCCCTTATCAAACATGACTTGGCAATTTTAGTCCTCCAAAATATCAAATATGCAAGTCAAGACCATTATCCATCAAGAAAATGCCAAATCAGTCCTTCAAGAATCCAAAATTGGCAAGAATTACCCCTGAAATCATTTTACAAAAGTTTTTGGGGCAAAAGTGTGAAAATGGAAAAGTTGTTATAAAGGATTTTTGGCGTTGATAGCAAGTTTGACTTAAAAGACAAGAGAAGAAGAGAAGGAGGGTTATTCTTGGCAGACAGCCAAGCTTACCTTAACCAACCACATGCTGCCACCTCACCCCACTCACCACTTCCACCAATCACAACACTCCACCCCTCCACATCAGATTCCACTCACCCCATTTATTAACTAATCTTAACTGGTTAGTTTAAATTGGCGCTTAAACACATGGTTTAAAAACAAAAACAGATCAAAACCACCACTATTCACATGATGAACACGTTTGGGTATTTCTTAATTACCATGAATTAACCCTTAAACTTTTCCAGAATAGTGATTAGCGTGCTAATAAACACATCCCAAACCTTAAACATGACACCCCACCAACCAACAGCCCCACACAAGATTCCCCTGCTACACTTTGGGAGAAAATTACAAAGGCTGCCAGTCATCCAACGACCAAGCTTCTTGCTTCAAACTTAAGCATCTTGTGAGCCCTTGATCAACTTCACATGCTTGCTAGCTCCACAAACAGCCAAGAATCCGTCGCATGATTCCAAGATATTCAAACTCCACAAGGGCATTTTTGGGACTTCAAGCATTAGGGTTTAGTGTTTTTATCTGTTCCTAGTTCACATGTAAGGCTCTATATAAAGCCATAGGGTCTCATTTGCACAACTGCTTTTGGTTTTTCCTTGTTCAACTACTTGTAAATCCTCTTTTCAATTAATGAAAGTGTGTTGAGTTTTGTTGAAGAAAGACCAAGTGCCACTTTATTTTGAGCTTGTTTATGAAATTTGTTAACTGTAATTGAACCTTAAAACGTTTTTTAAACCTTGTGTAATAAATTACACATTGGATCAAAATTTGATATTTTGTTAAGTTCTTGTTCAAACCTTGGAATTCTTGGGTTATAGGGCTGATCATAGCATCCTAATTGTGATATTAAGGTGTGGTGAGGCTTATAACTTGGGGATAATCAAGTGTGGGTTAACAAGGTTGCATCAATCAAGTTTATTTTCCAAAAAGTCACCTTTCTGTTTTGATTTTGTGCTTCTAACTTTGTTGAATCTTAGTAGGGTTGTTATTGGAAGCTTGTGCTTGTTCTAGCTAGCACATAAGCTCATAAATTCGTGGGTGTGGATGTACATCCATGAGGTTTGTCTTGAAACCTTGAAAATCTGATAAAAATTGGATTTTTGTGGATTTGTGCTCTACTGTTGTGCTTGTTGTTTTCTTGGCTTGAATCTGCTTAATCTTGCATGTTAATGTTGTTAGTATGCTAGTTTAATCATTTGGTACACTGAATAATACTTTAACTTGTTTAAAATTTGCTTTGAAAAGTTAAAAGGGTGTTTGGGTCTACTTGTTTAAGTTCAAATCTTGTTATTGTGTTGTGGAAAGTTTGTGTTTGTGCTCTATATCTGATATATGCTTGGTTGAGAGTGTTTTGCTGCAAGTTTTTGGGTTTGAAACTTCAAATCATACAATCTGCTATAACTTGTTGAATTTAACTATTTTTGACCTAAGATTTTGGTGAAATCTAGTATTTGTGCATGCTTAGGGTTGAAAGTTGTTAAAACATCATTATTATAACTTATTTGATAGATCTTGAGGTTTGAATCTGGCTTATTCGTCAAATACATCAGCAAAGTGTAAAACTGCATGTTCTTGTGTTCATCAGTAACTTAAGGTGCTTGAATCTTGCTTAATACTTTGAATCATTGCATGAAACCTGTTTAGACTTGTTCATTTGAGTTTATAATAGCTTTTTTATGCATTTGGTTGAGTTTGGCTGGCTGAATATTGCTCTAAGTGCTTATTGGACCTGTTCTGCTTATTTGTTCATGTCTATGCTAGATCTGTTGCTTTATTGATTAAACTGTATCAATTGGGTGATTGTGTTTGTGATTTTTTGATTGTTATTGACTCCTTTTGATCCAAAGATCATTTGGGTGCCTTTGTGAAATCTGAATCTCCAAAAAAGTCACTAAAGACAAAAAGTCAAACAAGTCAAGCAGTGGAAAAAGTTTCCACTGCTCAACACCCAAAACTAGCCCCTGCTAGTGTTAAATTGTCATCAGCTTATCAATAAGCTATTTTAGCTTATCCAGACCTGCAACAACTTATTTTTGTGATATATCTTCATTATTTGACCCATTTGATTATACTAGAGCTTATTGGACTTTGACTTTGACTTTTTGCTAGAAAACCAACTTATTTGACTTTTATATAAGTGCTTATTTGCTTTTTCCAGCTTATTGAGTCAGCTTATTTGAAAACTTTTTGTTGATTTAGCTTATTGAAGTCATTTAAAAGCTTTAGAAACTTGAATCAGCTTTTGGGGTGGCCTAGAACTCAAAAACGACTATTTTGTCGTTTTCTATAGATTGCTTATTGCATTTTCAGGCTTATTCCTTGGGCTTATTTCAAATTTCTTTTTACAAAAGTCATATTTAGGACAAAAGAAGCTTGTGTGTCTAATTTGAGCTCATGTCATTAGCTTATAGCTTAATGGGCCAAAAAGCCCATTAAGAATAAGCTGTTTGGTATAAGCTAGCTTATTTCACACTTTCAGCTTTTAGGCCTTTGGAAAAAGTTGTTTAAAATCAAATTTTGAGTCAAGTAGTGCTTTTTGGGCTTATTTGGACCACTTTTTTATATTGGGCTCAAATTTGGCCCATTAAGGTTCTGTTTTGGGTTTAGCCCATTTTCTAGGCCCATTAAGGGTATTTAGGTAATTTCAAGTTCATTTCTGAGTTATTTAGGTTAAATTAAGCTAGTTTGCAACTTTTTAGAATATTTTATGATTTTTGGATTTTTAATAATATTTTAATATTATTTTATTGTTAAAAATTAAAAGTCTGGTTTTCTAAGTTTTTATATTTTTCCTAGATTGTAGACACTTAATTAGGAATTTTGCAACTTTCCAAATATTTTTTAGAGTCTTTTAATTATTTTCTAAATTAGTTTAATTTTTATTAGTTTCTAATAGTTTTTAATTGTTTAAAAATAGTTTTTAGTTGATTTAAAATTTTGAAAAATACTTTTTAGCTTAATTAGGTTATTTTAAAGGTTTACAAACTTTAAGATCTTGTTTTGGACTTTTTAATAGTTAATATTGATTTTTAGGGCTTTAACTAGCATTAAAAAGTTAATATTTAATTAATTAAAAGGTTTTGGCAAGTTTGGATTTTTTGTAAACTCTTAGAATATTTTAGTGGATTTTTAGTAATTTTTGGTAATTTTTAGGGTAAAATTTCAATTTAGGTGCTTTTTACGGTTTTACGTGTACACCTTTTTCGTCTTAGTTTAATACGACATCGTAACCGTCATTCTCTTCTTATCCCATTTCTATTTTTCTTTCTCACAAATATAATCACAAAGTTAATCCAAATCATTACACTCATAACACACTAGCCTCCTTGAGAACGATCCTCACTTACGGTCATTAGTGCTTGGTTTTCCTAAACCGACACTTAACGCTTACCACTATTTTGCCTTCCTTTTCCTAAAGGGGTAAAAACTCTACATCATTCTCTCTCTAGAAGTGTGTTTGATTCTACCAAGTTTCTATTTCTTTCTCTCTCTAAAACATACGCTAGATTTACATATCCTACATCAAGTATCACTACATGACATCCAAAGGGTTTAAGAAAACCAGTATTAGGTTTCCTATTCCAAAATAGCTCATAAGGTGTCTTATTGTGGATTTTGTTGATCAATGCCCTATTCTGAACATAGCAGGTTGTATTCACATCCTCAACCCAAAAAGCAATGGGGAAATGAGTATCAACCAACATTGTCCTAGCTGCTTCTATGAGTGTTCTATTCTTCCTTTCAGCCACCCCATTATGTTGTGGGGTTCTAGCTACACTAAACTGCCTAGTAATCCCTTTATTGACACAGAAGTCATCTAACAACTTGTTTCTAAACTCACCACCAGTGTCACTTCTAAGAATTTTAACCTCATTCCCAGTCTTTTTCTCAATCTGGTTAATAAAATTAATCAAAACAGTGGCAGTTTCACTTTTCAAGGCCAAAAAGAAAGTCCAAGTAAATCTAGAAAATCATCAGTTTTGACAAAACAAAAGGATTTACCATTCAAACTTTCTATATTAGTTGGTCCAAATAAGTCCATATGTAGCAAGTGAAGTGGTTTAGAACTAGAGTGCACAAGTTTAGACTTAAAGGAGACTTTGTGTTGTTTGCCTTTAAGGCATGCAACACAAGAATGATCATTGTGGAAAGCCTTTTCAAGAAAACCATCAACTAAACCATGTCTCACAAGTCTGTTTATGTTCTTATAGTTTATGTGCCCTAACCTTCTGTGCCAAAGATTACTTTCATCAACTGAAGCCTTAGCATATAGACATGACAAATTATTATTCATCCTAATTCCATTAAGATTCATATTATAAATGTCCTTATGCCTAGGTGTTCAATAATCAATAAACTTCTCATCAGGTATCTTAAAGTCTTTGTTTAACACCAAGCATTCCATATCAGTGAAAAGAACCTTATTCTTGTTATCACATACTTGTGATACACTAAACAGATTATAATCAAGTTCTTTTACCAGAAATACGTTTTCAAAACGCAAAGTATTGGTGATAAGAGTGCCTTTGCCAGAAATTGTACCATATCCTCCTCCAAAGTACACTTTGTCACCATCTTTAATGGGGGTAAAGTTGGTCAAATAATCTTCCTTCCCCGTCATGTGCCTAGAGCATCCACTATCCCAATATCCATAATCATTTACCTGCTTTTGAATGCCCTGTACATAAAGAAAACAAATTAGTTTTCTTTGGAAACCCAAGCCTGAGCAGACTTGGATTTATTTAGTTGTTCAACAAGAACATATTTAGTCCTTATTACAACCCCTTGCTCATCCCTTTGAGGATTGAACACACAGTTAACCGTAATTGGTTTATTTATGACCTTTGAAATATAATGAAATATGTTACAGGTCATAGAAATCCCATTAACATTAGGGTTTTGGTCTTGTTTGGGTATCCATGTCAAACTACATGAAGCTTTAGACCCCTTTCCCTTTGGCTACAAGTATTTGTTATTACTTGGTCTAACAGCTTTGGAAACATTCCTGTCAGCGTTAAAGTTGTCCTTGTCAACGCTAAAATTGCACTTATCAGCGCCAAAACTAGGGTTTGCTACAGGAACCCATTGTCTGTTAGACCATGTATTGGTCTTTTGGAAAGGCCTTTGTCCATGAGTATTAGTCCCTTTAGTAAAGAATGGAGCTGGTCTAGTAACTTGTGGACTTTGTTGGACAAAAGGTATGGGTTTGACCATGGTTGACTTTTTGTTAGCGTTGACTTTTGAAGCACTGACACACTTATACGCTAAATGTGAAAAACTCCCACAAATATAACAAGCTTTTCTAGACATAACCCTAGGTCTAGATGAAAAGAAACATGTCCCATTATCACTAACTTGGCTTTGTGGTGACCTAGGTTTCCTATACATTTCTGCATACTTAACACTAGGTTTTCTATTACTAGATGAACCAAGGTCAACAGGTTTTGCAGTAGAAGGGTTGGTCACTTTTATGGGTGTAGACTCATTTGGGCTTTCACTAAGCATGCCACCTTTAACAAACAAAGTAGGATTGGCTTTCTTCCATTGTTCCAAGTCAGACAATTTATGCTTATATTCCTCTACTAGAGGAAGAACTCTTGGTGGAGGAATGAATTCCTTTTCTTGGAGTTCTGGTATACCAGTCCAAGATAAATCCTTTCTAAGGACACGATAAAAGTTTCCAGCAGGTGGTGGAACATCAGCATACTCTTTCATCCCAATCCCAGTCATATCCCTAGAGTCTCTTTGCTCACTTACACATTTTTCTAGGGTTTGAGAAGCTTTATCAAATCTTTGAATTTTAAGCCCTACATTCTCTTTGTTTTTAATGGCCTCATCTAACTTAGCTTATATGACTCCTTTGGATCTTTCCAAAATGTCCCTAAGGTCAACACTAACATTGAGGTCATGAGACAAAACGTTAATTTGATATCTTAGGTCAAGCTCCATTTTCTTATATTCAGCCACAGTCTTTTCAGTTTGAACAAGTGCCAATTGATAATTAGATAACTTGCATTTTTCTTCAAAAACATCTGATTTTAACTTTAAAATTTCTTTGTTAAGTTTTTTAGTTTTTAAATGACAACCTTTACTATAGAAAGCATCATCATATACCTCATTGTCTATGAAGACGAATAATGTGCCATGAGAGCAAAGTGAACATGCTCTTCTTCTTCCTTTTCTGCAATCAAGGCCTTGTTCTCTTCCACCTCCTTAGCCATAAAGCTCCAGTCCCAGCCAACACCATCAATTTCTTGAATGGCAACCATAGCTTTTGTGTCTTCAACCTTGATGATTTGGATTGAAGGCTTTCCAACATCAAATCTTCTTGGTGATCTTCATTCTCTCATAAAGTGACCCATTCTATGGCAGTTGTAACACTCAACCTTGGATTTATCAAACTCAGCAGTGTCTTTCACATTAAAGGTCATCTTCTTCCGGAATCTCCTATTCCATCTATTGGCCCTTATTCTTGCAAGTGCCATATTCCACTTAATGTCCATCTCCTCCAAATTCTCATCACTGATTTACTTAAGGTCCTCATATGTAATCACTGAACCATTGGGCAATGCAGAAATATATGCACACACTGTATCTAGATCAATGACAACAGGTTTAATTCTTGGTGAGTCAACATTGTATGTGTTAGCGTCTGAATGTGAGGCACTGACAAAGGTTGATCCACCGTTAACACAAGGTGATCCAGTAACAGGATGCACGTATGACTCTCTTTGATCAACTTGACCTTCACTATATGAGAAGAAAGCCATGTTTCCAGAGGTAGATTTGCTTCCTTGATCCAAGAGGATTTCATTCTCTACAATCTTCAGTTTATTGTAGACATCATCAAAAGTAGAACTCTTGTGAGCATTGGTAGCAATAATAGACATTGCTTCAATCTTCCATGCGTCACCAAGACTTTTAAGGAAAATGGTAATGATATCAGCATCACCATACACTATTCCCATAAAGGACAATTTGCTTGTGATGTCTAGAAGCCTGCTTCTCACCCCACTTAGCTTTTCATTGGGGAGAGCTTTGAACACAACATACTCATGCAAGAGTTGCTTCTTCTTCTCTGAGGCAGTATCATCATTACCACCATAGTTTACTTAAAGAGCTGCCCAAAGATCTTTGGCAGACTCAAAACCTCTATACTTGTGCTAATTGCTTGGTCCCAAAGAGAGTTTGAGAATGCTTAGAGTTTTCATGTCACTTCTTCTCTTTGCAATATCCTTAGTTGTGACAGCTCTCCCATCTGTAGGTCTTTCTTTTCGATCCTCTTCATTTGAACCCTCAACTGATCTTAAAGCAATAGCAGCAGCAATCTTGGCAGCTTTATCGAATGTGTTTCTATATTCAATAATTTCCTATAGAGTGTGATCATGGATTTGAAGGTACTGCTCAAAATTGAACTTCCATAGCTCAAAGTTGTCAGGGTCTAGCATGGGGATTTTTAGATTCTGACTAGAGGAGGAAGTCATCTCTAGAGTGGACATCTTGTCTGGTTTTTAGGGTTTCTTGAAAAATTAGGGTTTTTGGCGATTTAGGGTTTTTAGGGTTTCATGTTCTTTAAATCAAAGTTCCTCAACAAGATTTGATACCACTTATTGATCCAAAACTTAGATCGATTTAGCTTTGTGTAAACGAGATTAAATCAAGTTAAACACTTAGAGAAACTTTGTTGTATAAACAATTCAAGTACTATGCAGAATTAATACTTGAATGAAGAACAAACAAAACAAATAAAACCAAAATTTCACTTTGATTGCTAATCGAACTTGTGTACAATGAAAGTGTAAAAACGTATATTAAACTAAAACCAAAAGGCCTCCTTTTATAGATTAAGGAGCCTTGCACAAGAGTCTACCTATCAGCTAATTCAGGTAAAGATAAATATAGAAAATACAATGTCGAACATATCTTTACTAGAAATACAAAACTTGTAGACTAAGTATTCTATTAGTGCTTGGACTTCTTCTCATCAACGCTTGATTTCTTCTTGTCAATGTTTGATCTGTCAAAACTTGATTTCTTCCAATCAACGTCCAGTTAACTCTTGTCAGCATCAAAGTGTCTTGGCTCATTTTATTCCCAACATCCTCAAGTTCCTCTTATTTTAGGTCGTTCGTTTTTGGATACGTCAATGGCGTTGATTGATGTGCATGCTAGAAAAATCACCTTACGTTTTAAAGTCGAGGAACTTGTTATAAACGCAACACAAAACTCTCAACTTTCTCATGTTTATTCCATCGCGAGTATAAACCTCGCTGATATGATCAACGTTGTTTGCGAGGAATTTTTACAAGAATTTTTAGGTTTTGCTGACGATGAAAATAGTAGCAATCCCACTATGCTCGATCCTATTCTTGATAATTCGACACCATCCTTCACTCCATTTGAAGGTGGTGGTTTTACGTTGGAAGAATTTGATGTTCCTCGTACTTGTAACGAAGACCTCGACAACGATGAGAACTTCTCGATTATTAAGGATTTTCTCAACGATTTCCCATTTCCTCCACCCGAGGAGGTTATGAGTATCGAGCCCAAATCTTCAATTGAGGAACCACCAATCCTCGAGTTGAAATATTTACCTCCTGATCTTGAATACGTATTCTTGGAAGGAGACGATAAGTAGTCGGTTATTATTGCGAAAGATCTTTCGAATGATGAAAACCCGCACTTATCGATGTTCTAAAGGACCACAAAGGGGCAATTGCGTGGAAATTATTCGACATTAAGGGGATCGATCCTAAATTTTGTACCCACAAAATCTTAGTGGAGGAGGACTACAAACCCGTAATTCAATGCCAAAGGAGGTTGAAACCCAAAATTCACGACGTCATCAAAAAGGAGGTCCTTAAACTCCTTGACGCGGGAATGATTTACCCTATTTCCGATAGCCCTTGGGGTGAGTCCTATTCATTGTGTCCCTAAAAAGGGAGGAATTAACGTTGTGCCAAACGATGCCAACGAGTTAATTCCAACTCGACTCGTGACCGGTTGGAGGGTGTGTATCTACTATTGGAAGTTGAATGACGCCACTCGAAAAGACCATTTTCTCTTGCCCTTCATGGACCAAATGTTGGAGCGTCTTGCGGGAAACGATTTCTATTGCTTTTTAGATGGTTTTTCCGGTTACTTCCAAATCCCCATCGATCCTCGTGATCAAGAAAAAACTACGTTTGCGTGTCCTTATGAAATGCTTGCCTATCGTAGAATGCCATTCGGACTTTGTAATGCACCGAGAACCTTTCAAAGGTGCATGATGGCTATTTTTCATGACATGATCGAGAAGACGATGGAAGTCTTTATGGATGATTTTTCCGTGTTTGGTTGTTCGTTCACTTCGTGTTTGTCGAATCTTGAGAGAATGTTAAAAAGTTGTGAGGAAACCAACCTTGTGCTCAATTGGGAAAAATGTCATTTTATGGTTAAGGAAGGAATCGTCTTAGGGTACAAGGTCTCGAAAGCGGGAATTGAGGTAGACAAAGCTAAAATTTACGTCATCGCCAAATTACCTCATCCTAAAACCGTCAAGGGAGTTAGGAGTTTCCTAGGCTACGCGGGCTTTTATCGTCGATTCATCAAGGATTTTTCAAAGATTTCTCGACCTATTATACATATCCTAAAAAAAGATGCTCCTTTTGTCTTTAACGAAGATTGTGTACGAGCCTTTGAAATCCTTAAGAGGAAATTTATCGAATCTCCCATTCTTGTTGCTCCCAATTGGAACCTCCCCTTTGAGCTCATGTGTGATGCTAGTGATTACGCCAAAGGGGCCGTTTTGGGGCAACGTCATGAAAATCACTTCTTGCCTATTCACTATGTTAGCAAGACGTTGTCCGAGGCTCAAATTAACTATACCACAACGGAAAAGGAATTCCTTTCCGTGGTGTATGCATTTGAGAAATTCCGACCTTACCTCATCTTGACCCAATGCATCGTGTATACGGATCACTCGGCAGTTAAGTATCTCATGGCTAAGCAAGATGCAAAGACGAGATTGCTTCGTTGGATTATCCTCCTACAAGAATTTGATGTCGAAATCCTTGACAAAAAAGGAGCCGAGAATCTAGCGGCCGATCATCTTTCTCGCTTAGAAGATCCTCACCTAAGTGTGTACGAGAAAAGGAAATCACTGAAACATTTCCTCTCGAGACACTTGGTGTAGTGAATTCTAAGCTTGACTCACCCACCCCATGGTTTGCGGACATCGCAAATTACCATGCGGGCAACTTCATCATTAAGGGTATGATGATTCAACAAAAACGAAAATTCATTCGTGACGTCAAGTTCTACTTTTGGAACGACCCTTACCTCTTTCGGACTTGTGCGGATCAAATTATTCGACGTTGTGTTTTTGGCACCGAAAATTCTAATATCCTTAGAGCTTGTCACGAGGGACCCACGGGTGGTCACCATGGTGCTAATCTTACGTCGAAGAAGGTCTTTGATGCCGGTTTCTTTTGGCCTACTATTTACCGAGATGCACATGCACTTGTTAAGTCATGTGACTCATGCCAACGTTAAGGCAAAGCCTCACAAAACGACGAAATGCCACAAAACATCATCCAAGTGTGTGAGATCTTTGACGTTTGGGGAATTAATTTTATGGGGCCGTTCCCATCATCTCGTGGTAATAAGTACATCCTTGTCGGTGTTGGCTACCTATCCAAGTGGGTGGAAGATAAGGCTTTGCCCACGAACGATGCTCGTGTGATAGTCAAGTTTTTGAAGAATTTGTTTTCTCGATTTGGAACCCCTCGTACGATTATAAGCGATCGTGGAACCCATTTTTGTAATGACCAATTCGAAAGGGTACTAAGGAATTATGAGGTTACACATCGGCTTTCTACGGCTTATCACCCGCAAACGAGTGGGCAAGTCGAGGTTTCAAACCGAGCGTTGAAGAGGATCTTGGAGAGATCGATAGGAGAAAACCCACAATCATGGTCGGATAAGTTAGACGATGCTTTATGGGCCTTTCATACCGCTCATAAGACGCCCATTGGGTGCACTCCTTACAAGCTTTTTTATGGGAAGAATTTTCATTTGCTAATTGAACTCGAACACAAAGCTTATTGGGCCCTAAAGCATTGTAATGATGACATTGAGACCGTGGGAAAACACCGGAAAATGCAACTTAATGAATTGGATGAATTAAGAGACATTGCTTATGAAAATTCATTGATATACAAAGAGAAAACCAAAAAGTTTCATTATTCTAAAATTAAAAACCGGGTTTTTAACATTGGAGATCATGTGTTGCTTTTTAACTCACGTTTGAAAAAAAATTCCGGCAAGTTGAAATCCCGTTGGCCCGGTCCATTCACCATTACCCAAGTGTTTCCATATGGGACCATCGAGCTAGCTCAAAATGATGGCCCTAATATCAAGGTGAATGGACATAGGTTGAAGCACTACTTTGGCGGGGAAGTTCCCTCTTTGAACTACCTCGACCAAGTCACCTTCCCCAATTTTAATTAGTATTGAGGGGATCGAGTTGTAATAACCCGAACTTTAAAATCAACATTTAGACTGAGATCTAATCTTATTCCTAGTAGTCGGATCATTATTTATTACCCGACTTTCATTTGTTATGTTCATTCTACGAATAATATTAATTAATCGGTAACCGACAAGGTTAAGGATTTAACATATCGAATATGTGTCATTTATTATTTATCGCCAAAGAATATGTCCGTCATCGACCGTAAATATTTTCGTTATGACATAGAATTATTTTCTATTGTCGTCGTTTTATGAGCATTCTTCATAATTGATGCTAAACCTTAGGCGTCGTTCGTTTATATAAAATAAATGAATATATTTTATTAACATATTTTAAATAATAAGCCACATTTATTTATCGAAATATTAATCTTCTCCGAATGTCTAAGTTTTGATTTTATATTGAGTGTTTATTTTTCGTGTTTTAAGCGTATTTTCTAAATCGCGTAACTTTTAAAATATCGGACTTCGATAATACCCGCTTTAGCAAATTGTGGAGCAAATTTTTAACCAACTCACCCACTTAAATCTCATCTCACGTCATCTAATATTCAACATCTATACGTGTCATTTATCAAATTTGTCTAAGGACATGTGTTGGTGTTAAAATGTATGACGTTGGTTTTCACCCACACCGAATCTCATTTCCAATTATTATAGTTCATCATCTCATTTCTTTTATAATAAAACAACTCAAAACCCTTCTTTGTTCTCTTGATCTTGACGTCAAGAACAAAGCACACAAATACTATTGCCATAAATTTTAAAAGCTATATTAATCATCTATCTAAAGCATTGATTTTATTGTTATTGAATTTAAAACCTTCTTCTACATCAACAAGATCATCAAATTCATAGAAGTATTGGGGCTGAGTTTGGAGACCATATTAAATGGTTAATTCATGGTTAATGCAAGGATGGATCAAAGGTTACAAAGGTCTAATAAGGTTCATCAAATTGGTGTATTCATATTTTTGTCCCTTCATTTGAATTGATGGTCTCCATCTTTCTATTTTATTTTCATTTGATTCAATAGTTGTAGTTGATCCACACGTATTTAAATATCATTTTGCTACTGATATTAAAGAAATAATAGTTTATTTTTTTATGTCATGGACATTGTATATGAATTTAATAACATAAACATAAGTTGGAACAAGCCTAAGTAAGTTGTGATAACTTTGACTATAGATCAGTGGCAAAAACGTAGACTTGTGGGAACTCAGTAGATTATGGTCATTAGATAAAAATATAGGGATGTGGCCTTAAGTTTTATGGTGATTTTTCCGGGTCGCTCGTCTCGTGACGATACCCGATGAATAAAATATGGCCGAAATAGTGAAAAGGGGCCGAATCTGATCATCAGTTTTACATGGCCGAAAACTCTTAGAAACTGTATGGTGACCCCTAAATATGTAGAACTAAAAGTTGTAGATAAAATCATGAAGAACTAGATTCAATTGGATAGTTTACCAGTTCCTTACGGTTTAGAAATGGCGACCAAAATAGTGGAAACGAGTTTGGCTGCCAAAAACAGCCAACTCTTCTAAGTGATAAAAGGAGTAAATGAGCTATGATTAGTATAAATTAGAGGTAATTGGACTTATAATAAGTAAACTAAGTAAGTTAAGAATTATTTTGGTAAAAATAACTCATCTAGATGATTTACGGTTCAGGCGATATGATCTATTTAGCAAGACATGTCAGGTAAATTGTAAGAATTGGGTTATATTTAATTAACGTAAAACGTGATGATTTTTATAAAGACCGAAATGGTATGAGCCGCTTTTTAGTAAATATAGACTCGTTTATTTATTGATAACTAGAATACCCGAGACCCGACCATCGTGGACATTAAGTTGACATCGTTATGAGGCGTTTTAGAACCCGTAATACATATAAAGTTGATTTTGGCCACAAAAGCCCAATATACACTTATAATGACTATTAGGCCATTATTGGGCACGAGATTTATAACATATTTAGAGTTTAATACTGAGATTGAAATAGACTAAATTCATAATAACTTGTAATGGGCCACTAATGGGCTTTAATGGGCTTAAAGGTCATAATGAATACATGATAGATTGTTATCAAAGTCTTATGAAAAGTTTTATAAAACTTATGCAATGTCCAAACTTACTAAAGTGAACTATTTATATATATTTATGAATTATGTATAGTCTCGAACCTAAGACGAATCTCGTCATTATAGGTTTCGTTCGGTCATATGACGACCGTTGGGCATCTCGTTCTCGAGCAATGAGCGATTGATATCTCGTGGAGTTTTGTATCGACTATTGGATATTTGTTCCTCGATAAATGTGTGATAGCTATATCAGGTGAGTCTATAGCCTCGCTTTTATATTATCTTGTAAATGATTTTTAACCCGCGAGGGGGAATACATGCTGTTTTATAAAATGAACACAAGTTGTTTTCGGTATGCTGGACCCGAATATGATGATAAATGCCTAAGTACCATTGTCTTATGAAGTCCCTGAATTTCATGAACTGTTAATTACCTTGTGAGGTAAACGCTAATACATTTGATAGATCTATTTGGTTTGACAGCCTTATCCTAGGTTGTGTATCCTTGTGATCACCTGATAGGGATATAATGTATAAGAGGTCGCTGGTATATGACAATATTACCTGTTGTAGGGGCACCGTAAGTGACTCGGTTTGACGTGTTGGTTAACGTTCAGTTGCATGAGCTTAAGGCATTTATCGATATATATGACTTGTCTGTGTGACAAGCTTGAGATGATTAAAAGGCTTGTGTTCAAATGATGATTTGTAAAACCTATAGACTTGCTCAACCTTTGTGTTGATGATTTTAAGCATGTATTTCAGGTAATCAAGATGGATAGCAGCGGAGCATGCAGGAAGAGAGTTGGTTCTTACTTGTCTAAAGTTTATATTATTTTCCATCCTTTGAATTGAATAAATGACTTTTAAGTCTTTGATGATTGTTGTGTTGGTAACGGTTTTCGGGACTAAACGCTACTCTGATTTTATGTATTGGGATGGGAAACTTTTTAGACAAGGTTGTATATTATTTTAACGTCTCTTTCGAGGTCGTTGTCTATGATTGTGTGTGATGTGCTATGAGTAGCGCCCCAAAGTGGTATTCCGCTGCGTGGTAGTTTGGGGGTGTTACAAAATGGTTATCAGAGCCACAAGTTATAGAGAACTAGGTCGATTTTAAAAATGTCCTAAACTATAACTTTTGGTGTGTCAAAAAGTTTTTAAGCACGCAA
The DNA here is from genome assembly GCA_025667525.1 of Glebionis coronaria. Classification (NCBI taxonomy): domain Eukaryota; kingdom Viridiplantae; phylum Streptophyta; class Magnoliopsida; order Asterales; family Asteraceae; genus Glebionis; species Glebionis coronaria. The sequence continues at coordinate 442,887,211 of CM046879.1, read as the reverse complement.
CTTCTCCGCATGGCTCCGGTAAGGGCATTCTTACATTACTTTATGATTAATTGTGATTGTGTGAACCTATGTATATGTAGGAATGGTAATATGTATATGTATGAATATACGGTGGTATTTAAAGGCATTGCGCGTGAATCAATGGTCTTTGAATGATTGTCGTGCATTTTATAATACGGTTTTGTATCGGATTTGGCCTCACCGCAAATCACCGATCTTGATGATTATGTATTATCTGAATACGATTTTGAAATTCATTTGATACTTTGAGTATCTATATATTGTTTCGTAAGCTATCGCATACCGACTTCTTTAAGTTCGAGTGTTATCATCATATCGTGATGTGCCATTTTAGGACATCTCTTTTCGAAACGTAATTGATTGATGTGATATTCGTGTTCCGAGTACTTCTTCTGATTTTTAAGAATCATTTACCCGAGGCGACATCTTCTATGTAATGCGACGTGTGATTTGATTATATATGACTACGTTTTATTGGCGAAAAGGAGGATGCCAATGTTGGACCTAAGATATATATATCCTAACCAAATATATATAGTTTGGGTACAACAAAGATATGCTCGTAGTAGTCATTCGGTTGAGTGACTTAATATCTTGTATCTAAATGAAATAGGACATTTAGATATAGAGATTTTAACTCGCCCAACTATGAGTCGTATAAGGTTGTCTTATTGAAATGGATTAGGACATTTGAATAAGAAAATTTTAAACCACTAGACCTTAGATTGTTGTGTTTTCTTCCTTATTCAAACGGAATGGGACGTTTGAATACGGAAATCATGATGTAAGTTTATTGACACCTTGTATTTACTATGGTATTTGGATATGATATCGTGTTAAGAGATGGTAATACTTGAGTAGGATAACTTATAATCGTCTTGTTGAAATGGATTGGGACGCCTTTTCATTTGAACAAGAAAGTCATAAGTTCCTGAACCGTAAATTTATAAATTCTTGTATACATGGAAAGGGACGCCTTTTGATGTAGACAAGGAGTTGTAAATGAGTGGGCCCAAGTATGTCTGTCTCGATTTGTGAGTGTTTGGTATGCATACGTCTTCCTTCAAATCGTGTTTCGTTGGTAAGAATCATTCAGTGTCATCGTCATTATGCTGATCGTCGATTATCATCTATGCACGAGTAACCCATTGGACTTATCCTTCGAGTTATGTATTATTTTGTCCTTATAAGGATTGAAGTTACATTCAAACCGTTCAATTGTGCCTGTTATGTATACTCATTTCTTTGACTTTTGTTCAGCCAACCTTCGTTAGAAACCTCGGTGATGACTTGTCTATTCCTCACATCTTCGCCATTAAACCAAGGACTATTGAGACGAATTAAGCGCCAGGACGTCGCTTTCTAAAGGGTTAGATGATGTAATAACCCAAACTTTAAAATCAACATTTAGACTGAGATCTAATCTTATTCCTAGTAGTCGGATCATTATTTATTACCCGACTTTCATTTGTTATGTTCATTCTACGAATAATATTGATTAATCGGTAACCGACAAGGTTAAGGGTTTAACATATCGAATATGTGTCATTTATTATTTATCGCCAAAGAATATGTCCGTCATCGACCGTAAATATTTTCGTTATGACATAGAATTATTTTCTATTGTCGTCGTTTTAAGAGCATTCTTCATAATTGACGCTAAACCTTAGGCGTCGTTCGTTTATATAAAATAAATGAATATATTTTATTAACATATTTTAAATAATAAGCCACATTTATTTATCGAAATATTAATCTTCTCCGAATGTCTAAGTTTTGATTTTATATTGAGTGTTTATTTTTCGTGTTTTAAGCGTATTTTCTAAATCGCGTAACTTTTAAAATATCGGACTTCGATAATACCCGCTTTAGCAAATTGTGGAGCAAATTTTTAACCAACTCACCCACTTAAATCTCATCTCACGTCATCTAATATTCAACATCTATACGTGTCATTTATCAAATTTGTCTAAGGACATGTGTTGGTGTTAAAATGTATGACGTTGGTTTTCACCCACACCGAATCTCATTTCCAATTATTATAGTTCATCATCTCATTTCTTTTATAATAAAACAACTCAAAACCCTTCTTTGTTCTCTTGATCTTGACGTCAAGAACAAAGCACACAAATACTATTGCCATAAATTTTAAAAGCTATATTAATCATCTATCTAAAGCATTGATTTTATTTTTATTGAATTTAAAACCTTCTTCTACATCAACAAGATCATCAAATTCATAGAAGTATTGGGGCTGAGTTTGGAGACCATATTAAATGGTTAATTCATGGTTAATGCAAGGATGGATCAAAGGTTACAAAGGTCTAATAAGGTTCATCAAATTGGTGTATTCATATTTTTGTCCCTTCATTTGAATTGATGGTCTCCATCTTTCTATTTTATTTTCATTTGATTCAATAGTTGTAGTTGATCCACACGTATTTAAAAATCATTTTGCTACTGATATTAAAGAAATAATAGTTTATTTTTTTTATGTCATGGACATTGTATATGAATTTAATAACATAAACATAAGTTAGAACAAGCCTAAGTAAGTTATGATAACTTTGACTATAGATCAGTGGCAAAGACGTAGACTTGTGGGAACTCAGTAGATTATGGTCATTAGATAAAAATATAGGGATGTGGCCTTAAGTTTTATGGTGATTTTTCCGGGTCGCTCGTCTCGTGACGATACCCGATGAATAAAATATGGCCGAAATAGTGAAAAGGGGCCGAATCTGATCATCAGTTTTACATGGCCGAAAACTCTTAGAAACTGTATGGTGACCCCTAAATATGTAAAACTAAAAGTTGTAGATAAAATCATGAAGAACTAGATTCAATTAGATAGTTTACCAGTTCCTTACGGTTTAGAAATGGCGACCAAAATAGTGGAAACGAGTTTGGCTGCCAAAAACAGCCAACTCTTCTAAGTGATAAAAGGAGTAAATGAGCTATGATTAGTATAAATTAGAGGTAATTGGACTTATAATAAGTAAACTAAGTAAGTTAAGAATTATTTTGGTAAAAATAACTCATCTAGATGATTTACGGTTCAGGCGATATGATCTATTTAGCAAGACATGTCAGGTAAATTGTAAGAATTGGGTTATATTTAATTAACGTAAAACGTGATGATTTTTATAAAGACCGAAATGGTATGAGCCGCTTTTTAGTAAATATAGACTCGTTTATTTATTGATAACTAGAATACCCGAGACCCGACCATCGTGGACATTAAGTTGACATCGTTATGAGGCGTTTTAGAACCCGTAATACATATAAAGTTGATTTTGGCCACAAAAGCCCAATATACACTTATAATGACTATTAGGCCATTATTGGGCCCGAGATTTATAACATATTTAGAGTTTAATACTGAGATTGAAATAGACTAAATTCATAATAACTTGTAATGGGCCACTAATGGGCTTTAATGGGCTTAAAGGTCATAATGAATACATGATAGATTGTTATCAAAGTCTTATGAAAAGTTTTATAAAACTTATGCAATGTCCAAACTTACTAAAGTGAACTATTTATATATATTTATGAATTATGTATAGTCTCGAACCTAAGACGCATCTCGTCATTATAGGTTTCGTTCGGTCATATGACGACCGTTGGGCATCTCGTTCTCGAGCAATGAGCGATTGATATCTCGTGGAGTTTTGTATCGACTATTGGATATTTGTTCCTCGATAAATGTGTGATAGCTATATCAGGTGAGTCTATAGCCTCGCTTTTATATTATCTTGTAAATGATTTTTAACCCGCGAGGGGGAATACATGCTGTTTTATAAAATGAACACAAGTTGTTTTCGGTATGCTGGACCCGAATATGATGATAAATGCCTAAGTACCATTGTCTTATGAAGTCCCTGAATTTCATGAACTGTTAATTACCTTGCGAGGTAAACGCTAATACATTTGATAGATCTATTTGGTTTGACAGCCTTATCCTAGGGTGTGTATCCTTGTGATCACCTGATAGGGATATAATGTATAAGAGGTCGCTGGTATATGACAATATTACCTGTTGTAGGGGCACCGTAAGTGACTCGGTTTGACGTGTTGGTTAACGTTCAGTTGCATGAGCTTAAGGCATTTATCGATATATATGACTTGTCTGTATGACAAGCTTGAGATGATTAAAATGCTTGTGTTCAAATGATGATTTGTAAAACCTATAGACTTGCTCAACCTTTCTGTTGATGATTTTAAGCATGTATTTCAGGTAATCAAGATGGATAGCAGCGGAGCATGCAAGAAGAGAGTTGGTGCTTACTTGTCTAAAGTTTATATTATTTTCCATCCTTTGAATTGAATAAATGACTTTTAAGTCTTTGATGATTGTTGTGTTGGTAACGGTTTTCGGGACTAAACGCTACTCTGATTTTATGTATTGGGATGGGAAACTTTTTAGACAAGGTTGTATATTATTTTAACGTCTCTTTCGAGGTCGTTGTCTATGATTGTATGTGATGTGCTATGAGTAGCGCCCCAAAGTGGTATTCCACTGCGTGGTAGTTTGGGGGTGTTACACAAGTCGAGCTCATGACTCGGTAATAAAAAACGAGGTGCCTCGTGGGGGAGTCCCATACTTATCCTTGTACATATTATCGCTTTCTAATGTAGCTTACGTGAGGGGATTTGTGCCCTTCCAACCTTTGTTTCGTGGTTGTTTGTGATATGTGGTTTTTAGATGATCATGATCTTCACGATTGGAGCCTCTGGTGTTCGTTTTATGGGAGCACTCGATCGTTTGCTTCGAAGAATTTCTCGATATCCACATGATATATCCTTATATGTTCTAACCTTATGTTTTTTGCACACTTCATAAACGACTATTAATTTAACGGTTACACCCTTTCCATGCTAGAGTAAGCATTCGACTACGTCTCTAGTATGGGGGTATCCTTCCCTTAGACTCGAAACATTGAGGACAATGTTTAACTTTAGTATGGGGGGGTGAATAGATACTTGCCTTGCCAAACCTTCACGCTTTCTAAAGTTTATCGTTTTTTTATCGTTTTGTTGCAAAATAAGGCTAAAAATGGCCAAATTTTAAAAATTTTCTCATGTTTTATAAGTGTTTGAAGACACGAATGTAGATTTTCCGATGGCGAGAATAAGTGTAAATTTTGACTCGACCGTGCGTGTTGAGCACTTAGCTTCGATTCCTTAACTTTATATTAGGCTAACTCTCTTAAATGAGGACGAGAAATGATAGAGTTAATTATAAGTTACTATGCTAAATGTAGAGTACTCGTATTCTTTCAAAAACTCATGTGTTCTCGTTGTTTGCTTATTCTTCCTTCGCTTGTATATATATTTTTCTTAATAAGTATTGGCTTAGCGGTTTAGTCTTGATTGTTGGTTTCTAGTCTTTTCTAATAGCTTCCATGTAATTAAATTGGGAAGACATTAAGGTATCGCCAGCGTCACGATTTTAAAGTATTGGCAACCCGAATAATCGAAAGCTTCACCTAATAATAAGATTTTAAGTGCTCACCTAAATCAAGCAAACACATTGAAGCTCACAAGGCCGAAAAATCTATGCGAAATTGAAAGTGAATCAAGCCTTAATCTTTGAAGCTTTAAAGATCCAAAATTCGTCTTAGCGTGAGGATATACGTCTTTGGCCATAATAAAAATACCGATGAGGAGGATAATAAAAGGCAAGGCAAGACCAAAGTCATTATAAAAGCTTCATGGCGAAGTTGAATAAAAGATGGAGGTAAACCTATGATAATAAGGCCCATCCGTTAGGGGGCGCGTATAAAAGTATTGGTAATAAGTCTCATATTCAAAACCGTTATAAAACCGTGTTTATCGATCCTTCTTGTTGACTTAATTTTTTGACATCGTTGTCTATTAGGGGGGGGGGGGTTATTAATTCGATGGTCTTGGTTACACCGTTATGACTCTATTTTTAGACCTAAATCTCTATCATCGCATAAGTAAAAAATGTATCCTCGTGAACATTCAAGACAAAAAAAATATAAGAGATATCACTTAGGAAAATGGGAGTATAAGTACGTGATTAGGGCATATGAGTAGTGTTAGCATTACTAACTTATAATGACAATGATCTCGTTACACGCTTGGCATGGATTTGGGTGAGAATCGAGGACGATGAAATTATTTCTAACGAAGCATTCACGTGTTCTTGTTCTATGAACCTAAACGTCCCATTTTGCGATGAAAATCCTACATTATGTCTAAAACACAAGTAGTAGCAAGTAGTAGTAGTATAGCAAGTTTATCATTCAATAAAAGTGCATAAGAATGAATTTTGGAGGTGCTAAGATACTTTATTCTAGCATTGCATGAGGGCACGACAATGGTTTAGTATGGGGGAGTGATGAGACTGCTTTTATACATAGTCTCATCGTCCAAAATGGGCTCAAAATGCGTAAAATGTCATAAAATGTGCCAAATGTATGCTTGTGTTTGTTCAATGTGTATTTTGGTATGGATATTGAGAAAATGGCAACAGATCACAAGAAACAAGCAAAAACGAACACGGGAAACGAAGCTGCACAATGAATCGGGCCCTAGAGTTGATTTTCCAAGAAAAACCCTTGAAGAATTGAAGATTGTACAAGAAGGGTCCTCCAATATTGAAGATTTGACACTTTAAACCCTTGTATATTCATAATTACAAGTTTGGTCCTTAAAGTTTGTCAGAATTACTAAAAGGACCCCTCCACTTTGAAGAATAGGCAAGAATGGTCCCTCAATTATGAACACTTGTCAATATTAGTCCTTCACAAAGTCAACAATACAAGTCAAGACCATGAAGAATGAAGATATGTCTAAAAGAGCCCTTGAAGAATCATCAAAATACAAGAAATACCCTTGAAAACACTTTACAAAACTTTTTGGGGCAAAAGTCTAAAATCTGAAACTTCATTATAAAGGGAAATCAGATTTTTGCATATTTAAACTAAAATGAAAGAAGGAAGAAAGAAGAGGGGGTGAATCTGCCAAGACATAAAAGAAACCTAGACCAGTGACAACCCACCACCTGTCCCACTCACCTTTTCCACCAATCACCACTCACCCCTTTGCCAACTCACCATCCCACTCAGCCGAATTCTTAACTAATATTAATTAGTTAATAATTTCGCGCTAAACACCCTATTTAAAAACCAAAAAACTTGTGTTCTTAGTGTTCTTAATCCAAATTGGGTTTTCTTTAATCCCTAACATTTAAACCCTAATCACATCCAGATTTATGATTAGGGTCATCTTAACCAAAACCCAACCCTCACTTTCCATGCCACCTCACCACAAGTGTCACATGTATAGTCCCGTACACACGTTTTTGGGTGAAGAATACAAATTCATACAGAGAATCAACAAACCACATTGAAGTTTACATTTTAAGCTTCCTTTGAGCCTTTAGATCACTTTTGCACCCAACTAGCATAAAAAAACGCCAAATGACTTCACATGTTAGCAAAATTCAAAAAATCAATAAGGGCATTTCTAGAAGTTCAATGCTTAGGGTTTTCAGTTTTTCAAAATATAAGAAATACCCTTGAAAACACTTTACAAAACTTTTTGGGGAAAAAGTCTAAAAACTGAAACTTCATTATAAAGGGAATCATATTTTTGCCTATTTAAACTAAAATGAAAGAAGTAAGAAAGAAGAGGGGGTGAATGATACACGGCTTTTACCTAGTAAGAAAATTAAGTTCGTTGTGTTGGTCTAATCGAATTGATCTAAGTTCTCTATGTGACTCAGTTTTATTTTGGTGGAACAAAAAATGTGTTGTCGTTGTAGTATATTTAAAGTGCAAAACAATTAAAATTAAATGGTGTTGAAATTAAAATGCGTTAAAATAAATCTAATTCTAACTTAAAGAAGAGTGGTGCGATATTTAAAACTTTTGAAAAATAAAATAATTAGATGACAAGAATTAAAAGCGTGACGGAAATTAAAATTGACAAAGTATAAAAATGAGAATGTAAAAATTAAACAAGAAAAAACATGGAAAATAACCCCCAATCGGAATATATTCCGATCAAACAATGATCGGAATACACAACCCTCCAATCGGAATGTGAGCCTACCTCCAAATCGGAATATCAAAAAACCCTCGATCGGAATAACTATCACTTACACACGATCAGAATGTGCTAGATACCCTTGATCGGAATAGCTTACCTTTGATCGGAATGTGGAGAAGACTCTGGTCGGAATGCTGATCGGAACTACAATCGGAATGTTGTCACTCACTCTGATCGGAATAACCAAAACGAACACCTCAATCGGAATGAGGGAAGTTGCACCAGATCGGAATATGGGATAAACCACCAATCGGAATACTCAAAACCCCTACTGATCGGAATACCAAAGCCCTCAGATTAGAATGTTGTAAACCCTTTTCCGACCATGCCAAGGAGCTATGGTCGGAATGTATATCCCTTTTCCAATTTACCAGATCGGAAAATGGAGGAAAAAGTACAAAATAAGCTAAACAAATAAGCTACTAATCAAATAAGCACGAGTCTAAAATCCTAAGGCAAACCTTATGAAAATAAGCTACTAGACTGAAATTTAACAACTTTTAAGACACGAAATGAATAAGCTTTAAGAAATACAACTTTTATATAAAAATAACTTTTATAAAAACTTTATAAACTTAAAGATCAAAACAAATAAGCTATAAGAATCTATGATCTAACACAATCACAAGCATAAAAACACAATCTTTAATCAAATAAGCAAGACAATAAGCATGTAAACAAAAAGATCAAGCAAGAAAGAAATGTAGAATGAGAGATTAAAAGCAAGAAAATTAAAGGACACTTACTTGGAAATTAAATGTATTAAAAGTGCAAGACAAGTATTTAAATGTATTAAAAGTGCAAGACAAGTACTTAAATGTGCAATAAAGTAAATGTGCAAGGTAAATAAAAGTGGAAGACTAATTGTCACCTTAGCCAACATAACTAAATGAAATGAAAATGAGAAGTATTTATAGGTGATTAGGGGGGATGGTTAGAGGAAGCTTCCTCCCCTATTTCCTTTCTTCTTAATTGCACCCTTAAGTCCTTCCTTCTTAATCTTTTTGTTAATCTTGGACTTTGATGACTTTTGGCTCGGGATTTCTTTGGACTCGTCTTTTAATTCTTCGATAAATAAGACTTGAGTTCCTCGGCTTTAAGTAAACTTCCGTCTTTTGACTTTTTCTTCGATAAATCTTCAGAATTGGTCTTGGACTTCCGTTCTTTTTGCACTCTTGACTTCTTGACTTCGTCTTTCATCTTTTTCTTCAATAAAAGTCCGTAAATGCCCGTGAATTCCCGTGTTTTCTCCACTTTTCACCTTTTCGTCCTAAATCACAACAAAAACACAAACCACGCATAATTCCGACATAAAAGACATAAAATACACGTTTTGGCTCGGTTATTATTGTAGTTAAGTGGTAGAAAAGATGGGTGTTTTCACACCTATCAAATCCCATACACTTGACCATTGCAATGTCCTCATGCAATGCATTAGTTACAAAGCAAGTTTACATTTTTCATCATAATCAATCCACGTTGGCCTTTATTAAAGAGATAAAAAAACTATAAACATTTAAAGTAAAGAAATCAAAAGCATACCTTGGGTTTTGTAAATGTCATGAATAATCATCATCCTCAACTTCTCACTTTCTCCAAACCAAGCTTAAAAATGAGATCATTGTTATTATTAGTTAGTAAACTAACACGAACTCATGTGGGCTAATTATTCACTTAGACTCCCTTATTCCTATGGGTATCTCTTATATTTTATTATTTGTCTTGAATGATAACGAAGATGCATTTTTGACTTATTTCGATAGTTATATAGTCCGAAAATAAAGTGAACGATTTAATCAATAGTTAGCTAAAGGACAAAATCTTTTAAAACTGCTTCTCGGGACCTCATAAAGTTCATATCTTGGCATAACTCGCTTCGCGATTTGAGACCTTTCTCGGACCGATATTTGGCAGCGACTTCATACTTCAAATCTTGAGAGACGTTCATGAAATTATGGTCTTCTCTTTATAAATGGAATTCCTTAACTTGAACTTTTTGAGAGGTTCATACTTGGACCACGACTTCTTCATTTTTATCCAATCTTTATTTTGGATTTTTATATACAACGATCCGCCTCCTTTTATGACTTGGATCTATTTATCCTCATACCTTGTTAGGGTCTTTTCGGATGCACTTCTCCATGACTTTTGCGGAGTATTTGCTTTTCGTCGTGTGTCTCGATCCTTCATATTGATTTTTGATAAATGATTCTTCACATCACTTTTGGATCTTTAGCAACAAAATATAGCCCTCATGTCTTGTTAGGGCCTTTTCGGACTCACCAATCTTCGCATCCCTCTTCAATAAGTTATGCCTTGGCTATGAACTCTAATCCATACCGAGCAACTTTTAAACGATCTTGGGCTAGAAGCTAAGTAACTTTTCAAATCGTACAACCTTATTTATTAGCAGATAAATTATTTAGCAAGCGATGGGAGAAGAGGCTCATAATTAACTCACATAAATTCACGAAAGAATACCGGACTTATAATTGGCTCTATCATCTCTCGTTCTCCACAGTTTAAAATCTCAAGGAATGAGACTCGTGGATGCTTAGCCTATTAAATTAAAGTTTTGGGTTTTCGAGTCGTCTATAGGATCTTGCAAATTCTTAGAGTTTTTCAAGTTTCGAAATCGCATTTTAAAGTTCCCTTGATAAACGACTCTCTGGGATCAATTATAGGAACTTGCGAAAAGTTCTTGTTCTTAACCCGTGAGAGTTAAGACTTTCGCGTTTTATAGCTCCCTATATAAAAGCCTAGCAAAACTTGACTTAAACACGTTAAGGATACTAGCTAGAGTAACTTAGATAAGTAAACTCGGGTTGAGTCAAAAGATTCACAACGTTTTGAAAATTAAAACCACTTTATTAAGCATTTATTCTAATAAGGAAAGAAAATAACTATACAAAAGGAAAAACTAATAGGCCAAAATAGATCAAAAATTTTGAAAAATGTCGAAAAATTGATTTTCCGGTTAAAATGAGGACAAATTCAAGGAAAATGCCACTTAACTTCGATAGAAGTCCCCCCTACACTTAAGATAAACATTGTCCTCAATGTTTAAGCATGTGGGAGTAAACTCCTCTACACTTGGGACATTGTGCACTTTGTTTAAATCTGGACAACTAAAGAGATTCCTATTTTAATATTGAGAAAATATAAAATAGTGAATCGAAAAGAGTTTAGGATAGAACCGGGAAGAAGTGAACACGGAATCACGAGTCGTCAAGAATCATCAAGAGTGGAACATTGAGCGCTCGAATCCCTGATTAAGAAGAGGAGATGAAATAGCAAACCAACGGGTCTCCCCTACACTTATGATAAAGAAAATGAAAAGATAGATGCATGGGTTGCCTCCCAAGAAGCGCTTGATTTTTGTTAACCGAGTCATTAGCCTGACTCGACCTTGATCATCATAGGAAGAAGCATGAAACATATCCACCAGGATCAAAGACATAGTTTTTGTCCACTAAATAGCACGAGCTTAAGGCGAACAAGGCAAGCCAAAGAAGAGTAGGAAAGGTTCCCTTAAGCAGCGATGGAGCACGGTGGAAGCAAGGGTGAAGTGGTGCAAGCATGTCTTCAATAATTCCAAAGATTTTTCCTTTTATTTCATCAGGTGGATACTGAGATGGCTTAAAGATTTCAATACCGGGGTCGAACACCTTTTCCTTTAGGGGAAAATAGCACTCAGGCTCAGCAGAGTGGGAAGAAGATCCGCGAAGGAGCACAACCTCGTCCTCAGAAGGGGGACAAAGAGGTGTTAACTCATATGTGCTGCGGATATTGGTGTCGACCGGTTTCTTCTCCTTTGAAAGAATGTGCTTCAAATCCAAAGTAGGATCAAGACGATAATCTTCAAAATCTAAAGGAGGTGCATCACTCTCATGAGGGAAGTATGTGCTGAGAAACGTAGAGAAGTCTTCCTCAAATGAGTAATCGTCCAAAGTAGGATCGAGTGATGGCGGAGGATCTTCATTATGTGAAGAATCGCTCGAAAGAGTATCAGCCTCATCGAAATCATCATATATGGGCAGGTCGGGATACTCAGAAGTAAGGTCATCATAATCATCCGAGTCTGAGCTAGAATCATCATCATAAGCATCAAAGACCGGTGGAGAATCATAAATGGGAGAAGGTTCCAAAGTGGAGCGAGAATCATCCTCATCATCATGAAAAAGTGGATTATCGATGGAAGAATCGAATAGAGGATTGTTGTAGACGATAAAATCATCAAGCACCTTAATCATATTCACTGATTCTCGGCCTCCAAAGGTTGTACTTGTAAGCTTCCCCATTTTAAAAACTTGTGCATCATCCCCGACTCTTAAGATTAACTCACCTTCGGCCACATCTACTAAAGCTTGTCCGGTTCTCAAGAATGGCCGACCAAGTATTAAAGGAATACGAGGGTCCATTTCATAATCAACTACGACAAAGTCGACCGGGAAAGTAAATGTGCCAACTTTAATGAACACGTCTTCGGCTATACCAACGGGGTAAGCGAGAGTGCGATTAGCAAGCTCAAGAGTCATCTTTGTTGGAGTAAGGTCGGGCAATGATAGTGTTTTCCAAACACTCAAAGGCATCAGATTAATACTAGCCCCGAGATCAGCAAGGGCTGTAAATTCTTCGGTTTTGTTGAACACGCAAGGCAACACAAAACGACCGGGATCTCCAAGCTTTTCCGGAAGTTCTTTAAGAATAACTGCAGAGCAGTTTTCATTTAATCGTGTGTTGGCGAGTTCAATCAGCTTCTCCTTCTTGTTAAGCAATTCCTTAAATGCTTTAACAAATTTGGGCATGTGGACAAGTGCTTCAAGAAAGCTAATGTTGAAGTTCATCTGAGAGATCATCTTCACATAGCGTGTCACTTCGGAGTCCTCCTTAGTTAGCATTTTGGTCTTGCCTAAACGAGAGGGATGAGGGATATTGGGTTTGGGTAGTGAAGGTGCAGGTGTAGGTGGTAAAGGTTGAGATGTTGAAGGGTCCGTCCTAGGAACATCGTCATGGTGAGGCGGAGACGGTAATGGTGCACTAATACTAGGTGTAGGAGGAGTAGGGATAAATGGTGGTGGAGGAGGTGTAGATGATGGTGGTGGGATTGGTGGTCCTACGATGGTGACTCCACTACGGGTAGTAATAGCACTCACATTTGCTCGCGGATTGGTGACGGTGTTTGAAGGTAGAGAACTCGAAGTGGAAGGTTGAGCGGCGGGGAAGAAACTAGCAAGCATATTCTTCAAATCATTGGTTTGATTGCTGAAGGAGGATTGAATATTATCTCGAAGCTCGGATCTTATCTCATTTCCTTGCTTGGTAATATCTCCTTTAAGATTGATAATTTGGCTCTGTAAATTCTTGATTTGCTCACCGTGGGTTCTCATGATGGTGTCAACATCGGGGTTACTGGGTGGGGTTTGTTGAGCGGGTGGGTGATAAGGATTAGAAGCTCTTGGTGGGATTTGGTTGCTTCTATTGTAGTTGTTGGCGGGGTTTTGGTTTTGAGGAGAAAAACCGGGTGAAAGGTAGTTGTTTGACCGGTAACTCAACAAATTTCTATCCCCTTGAGGTTGAGCTTGGTAATTTTCCGGTGAATAATTACCATAAGCTGCATACACATTTTCCGGATTTCCTTGAGTCGAAGGACAATCAGTGTATGGGTGTGGACCGCCGCATGTTTCACAAGGAGTAGCAACAGCTTTAACTTGTTGTTGTTGGTTTGAAGCCAAGAGTTGCATACTTCTTCTCATTTCGGTCAACACGCGTGTGAGTTCGGTCATCTCAGGGTTTGCTGAAGTAGAGGAAACATTGACTCTCGGGTTATTCCTTGAAGAAGCAGAGGAATCCCAGTTTTTGTGGTGAGTAGCCATGTTCTCGATTAACTCTCTACACTCCTCGGGTCTCCTTTTCATGAATGTGCCACCTGCGGCTGCATTGATCGTATCACGATCTCGAAAAGTCAAACCGTTGTAGAAAGTATCAATTAAGGTCACAGGTAGCATGTTTTGGTTTGGACATCGATTAATCAAGACATTATATCTCTCCCAAGCATCAAAAAGAGATTCATCGGGATCTTGCATGAAACCGCTGATTTGATTGCGAAGGCTCGTGACCATGGATGGTTGAAAGTAGAGCGACAAAAAGCGTTGAGTCATGTCATCCCAAGTGTGAATAGAATTCTTCAGAAGACGATCAAACCATTTCTCGGCATGATGTAATAAAGTATGTGGAAAGAGTTATAGGCGAAGTTCATCGATTGTGGCACGAGCCAACTTCATGCTTTGGGTGATTGTAATGAACTTGTCGAGGTGTTTGTTGGCATCATCATCAGGCAATCCACGGAATGGGTTAGTTTGCACTTGCTGAATCATGTGGTGCTTCAACGAAAACTCAGGAGCGTTGATTTGCATCGGCGCAACCGGTCCTCCTCGTCCAAACATGGTAGGTTGACAAAGCTCCTCCATTGTCCGAAGATCGGGCTGTGGAAGAACATTGTTGTTATTATTAAGGTGCGGTGGATTATTGTTGTTTACACCTGACATAGATAAATCTTCTTGAGTCTCGGGCTCTTGATAATTAGAAGATCTAGTACGCATACACCTGAAAATGCAAAAGAAAAAGAAACCAAACACAAAGACAATATATATACACAATTAAGATAAAATCTTTTTGGATTTTTGAAATTTTTAATTTTTATGGATTTTTATCAATGTTTAATTTTTATGGGTTTTTGAATTTTTTTAAGGCAAGAAAATAACGCTCACAAGTGAACGGATCCCAAAAAGCAACGCGTCTCTCACAGAAAACCGTTAATCTTTACGAAAAGAGCCGGCATCGGCGCCATTTGATACACGGCTTTTACCTAGTAAGACAATTAAGTTCGTTGTGTTGGTCTAATCGAATTGATCTAAGTTCTCTATGTGACTCAGTTTTATTTTGGTGGAACAAAAAATGTGTTGTCGTTGTAGTATATTTAAAGTGCAAAACAATTAAAATTAAATGGTGTTGAAATTAAAATGCGTTAAAATAAATCTAATTCTAACTTAAAGAAGAGTGGTGCGATATTTAAAACTTTTGAAAAATAAAATAATTAGATGACAAGAATTAAAAGCGTGACGGAAATTAAAATTGACAAAGTATAAAAATGAGAATGTAAAAATTAAACAAGACAAAACATGGAAAATAACCCCCAATCGGAATATATTCCGATCAAACAATGATCGGAATACACAACCATCCAATCGGAATGTGAGCCTACCTCCAAATCGGAATATCGAAAAACCCTCGATCGGAATAACTGTCACTTACACACGATCGGAATGTGCTAGATACCCTTGATCGGAATAGCTTACCTTTGATCGGAATGTGGAGAAGACTCTGGTCGGAATGCTGATCGGAACTACAATCGGAATGTTGTCACTCACTCTGATCGGAATAACCAAAACGAACACCTCAATCGGAATGAGGGAAGGAGCACCAGATCGGAATATGGGATAAACCACCAATCGGAATACTCAAAACCCCTACTGATCGATACCAAAGCCCTCAGATAGGAATGTTGTAAACCCTTTTCCGACCAAGCCAAGGAGCTATGGTCGGAATGTATATCCCTTTTCCGATTTACCAGATCGGAAAACGGAGGAAAAAGTACAAAATAAGCTTAACAAATAAGCCACTAATCAAATAAGCACGAGTCTAAAATCCTAAGGCAAACCGTATGAAAATAAGCTACTAGACTGAAATTTAACAACTTTTAAGACACAAAATGAATAAGCTTTAAGAAATACAACTTTTATATAAAAATCACTTTTATAAAAACTTTATAAACTTAAAGATCAAAACAAATAAGCTATAAGAATCTATGATCTAACACAATCACAAGCATAAAAACACAATCTTTAATCAAATAAGCAAGACAATAAGCATGTAAACAAAAAGATCAAGCAAGAAAGAAAGGTAGAATGAGAGATTAAAAGCAAGAAAATTAAAGGACACTTACTTGGAAATTAAATGTATTAAAAGTGCAAGACAAGTATTTAAATGTATTAAAAGTGCAAGACAAGTATTTAAATGTGCAATAAAGTAAATGTGCAAGGTAAATAAAAGTGGAAGACTAATTGTCACCTTAGCTAACAAAACTATATGAAATGAAAATGAGAAGTATTTACAGGTGATTAGGGGGGATGGTTAGAGGAAGCTTCCTCCCCTATTTCCTTTCTTCTTAATTGCGCCCTTAAGTCCTTCCTTCTTAATCTTTTTATTAATCTTGGACTTTGATGACTTTTGGCTCGGGATTTCTTTGGACTCGTCTTTTAATTCTTCGATAAATAAGACTTGAGTTCCTCGGCTTTAAGTAAACTTCCGTCTTTTGACTTTTTCTTCGATAAATCTTCAGAATTGGTCTTGGACTTCCGTTCTTTTTGCACTCTTGACTTCTTGACTTCGTCTTTCATCTTTTTCTTCAATAAAAGTCCGTAAATGCCCGTGAATTCCCGTGTTTTCTCCACTTTTCACCTTTTCGTCCTAAATCACAACAAAAACACAAACCACGTATAATTCCGACATAAAAGACATAAAATACACGTTTTGGCTCGGTTATTATTGTAATTAAGTGGTAGAAAAGATGGGTGCTTTCACACCTATCAGTGAATCTACCAAGACATAAAAGAAACCTTGACCTGTGAGAACCCACCACGTGTCCCACTCACCTTTTCCACTAATCACCACTCACCCCTTTGCCAACTCACCATCCCACTCAGCCGAATTCTTAACTAATATTAATTAGTTAATAATTTAGCACTAAACACCCGATTTAAAAACCAAAAAAGATCAAACTAGTGTTCTTAGTGTTCTTAATCCAAATTGGGTTTTCTTTAATCCCTAACATTTAAACCCTAATCACCTCCAGATTTATGATTAGGGTCATCTTAACCAAAACCCAACCCTTACTTTCCATGCCACCTCACCACAAGTGTCACATGTATAGTCCTATTCACACGTTTTTGGGGAAGAATACAAATTCATTCAGAGAATCAACAAACCACGTTGAAGCTTACATTTTAAGCTTCCTTTGAGCCTTTAGATCACTTTTGCACCCAGTTAGCATCAAAAAAACGCCAAATGACTTCACATGTTAGCAAAATTCAAAAAATCAACAAGGGCATTTCTAGAAGTTCAATGCTTAGGGTTTTCAGTTTTTCAACTTATTAGGTCCATGTACACCCTCTATATAAAGGGTTTAGACTACAACATTTATCTTTGCTATTGTTTTTTCTTTGGTCAAGAATCTGTAAATCCTTGTTTCAAAGTAATGAAAAAGTGCTTGATATCTTTGACGAATTCCAAGTGTCACTCTTCTTCTATTGTTGTTATTGTTATATGTTTGTGATTGTTAAGTTTCAAAATCTGTTTTTAAAGATTGTGCTAGAAATTGCAAAGTTTTCCAAAATCTGATATTTTTCTAAGTACTTGGTTCAAACCCTTGAAATTTTTGGATTACAAGTGGTCATAGCACCCTGATAAGGAGCTTATCAAGGTGTAGTGAGCTTGTGGTTTGGGGATATTCAAGGAGTGGGAACAAGCTTGAATTAATCAGCTTTATTTCTCATTTTCTTTTTTATATAATCTGCTTGTCCTAACCTTGTTGTACTTAGCAGCTTATTGGAAGCTTGTGCCTTGTTAAGCTAGGCACATAAGCTTAAAAATTCGTGAGTGTGGATGTACATTCATGAGGTTTGAGCCTTCTTACCAAAAATCTATTAAAAAAGTGATATTAAGTGAATTTGTGATCTGCTGTTATTTGAGGTGTTTTTGTGGCTTAAATCTGGTTTATACTGTATGGTAATGTTGTTATGATGCTAGATTAAGCTTGGGTAAACCTGTTGCACACATTTACTTTGTTAAATCTTGGATTAAAAAGTGAAAGGGGTGTTTGGGTCTACTGATTTAAGGTTCTTGTTTGATTTTGAGTTAGTGTATAAGGTTGTTAAGTGTTGGTATCTGTTTGTTAAGTGATTGTATGCTATTATCTGCAAGTTTTATGCTTTGAACATCAAATCTGAACATTGTGCTATAACTTGCTTGTTTTTTACTGTTTTGACCTAAAATTTTGGAAACACCTAGAGTGTAGGCATGTTTAGGGTTAAAAAGTGTTTAAACAAAGTTTGTGTAGCCTGTTTAAGATATTTGAGGGTTTCATTTTGGATTTGTGTTCAAATACATTAGTAAAAGGATCTTGTGTTCATCTTTGTGTTCATCAGTAACATTCATCAGCTTGAATCTTGCTCTATTCTTTAAATCAGTGTATGAAACAAGTTGATTTGTGTTCATTTGAATTTATTTATGCTGTTGTATGCATTTGGTTCAATTTGGTTGGTTGAATATTGCTTAAACTGCTTATTTTATTCAAAACTGCTTATGTTTATGTCTGGGCAATGTCTGATGCTTAATTGATTAAACTGTACTAATTGGCTGGGTGGATTTGTGTTTGTTTGATTGTTATTGACTTCTTATAACCCACTAGTTATAAGGGTGCCTTTGTGTTCTTTGAATCCAACAAAAATCCATATAAGACAAAAAGTCAAGAAAGTCAAGCAGTGGAAATTTTTCCCACTGTTGGACACCCAAAACTAGCCACTAATAGTGTTAATTTTCAAGAAGCTTATCAATAAGCTATAATAGCTTATTTAGACTTGCAACAACTTTATTTTCGTAATCAATCTTCCTTAATTGACCCATTTGACTATTCTGGAGCATTTGAGACTTTGACTTTTAGGTTTGACTAGAAAACCAACTTATTTGACTTTTACGTAAGTGCTTATTTACTTATTATAGCTTATTCAGTGTGCTTTTTGGAAATATTTTTGATAATTAAGCTTAGTTAAGTGATTTGAAACATTATGCAACAAGAATCAGCCCTTGAATTGGTCTAGAACTCGAAAACGACTATTTTGTCGTTTTGTGTAGAGAGCTTTTGCTTATTTCAGGCTTATTTCTTGGGCTTATTCAAAAATTATTTTTACAAAAGGCTTATTTAGGTCAAGAGAAGGTTGTGTGTCAAATTTCAGCTTATGGCATCAGCTTATAGCTTAATGGGCCAAAAAGCCCATTAAGAATAAGCTGTTTTGAAATAAGCTGTGATAAGCTCACTTTCAGCTTTTGGTCCTTTGGAATTTTGTGTTTAAAATTGATTTTTAATCTTAACTGGAAGTTTTGGGCTTAATTTGACAACTTTTTGCTTATTGGACCAAAAAGCCCATTTAGGTGGACTGTTTTGCATTTTAGCCCATTTGGAGGCCCGTTAGAGGTATATTTGGTCATTTCAAGTTCATCTCTGTTTAAATTAGGTTAAAATAAACTAGTTTGCAAGGTTTTAGAATTTTTTATAAATTTTGGATTTTTAATATTATTTTATTATTATTTTATTATTAAAATTAGTTTTTAATATTTTTTGCACTTTTTCAATTTCCTAGGTTAAATACATTAAGTTAGGATTTTTAAAAGTTTTAGATTAATTTTCTTGTCATTTAATTAATTTTTATGAATATTTCAATATTTTAATAGTTTTTAATAATTTTTAAATAGTTTTAATAAAATTAAAATTTTTCAAAAATAGTTTTTAGTTAAGTTATTTTAGAGGTTTACAAAGTGAAAAATCTCATTTTGGGCTTTATGTTAATTAAATTGATTTTTTGGGCTTTAATTAGCCTTAAAAATTATTATTTATTTTAATGAAAGGTTTGAGTGATTTTTGATTTTTTGTAAACTCTAATTAAATTTTTAGGATTTATTGCAATTTTCTATGAATTTTTAGGGTAATTTTTAAATTTAGTCATTTTTTACGGTTTTACGTGTACGACTTTCGTCTTAGTTTAATTTCAACCGTAACCGTCATCCTTTTCTTTTCTTTTCTCATAATCATAATCACAAATATTAATCATCTCTTTACACAACACACTAGCCTCCTTGAGAACGATCCCAGACCATCTTGGGTCATAAGTGCTTACGTTTTCCTAAATGTTCACTTAATACTTACCGCTTTTGCCTCGTTTTCCTAAACGAGTGTGAATTTACAACTATCAATACCGAGCACACTTACATATAGCAAATTGAAGATCAGGGCGACTAGCTATGATATACAGAAGCGTACCGATCATTCCACGATAAAGTGTCGGATCAACGGCAACTCTATGTGGATCTGCATCAAGCTTAGTTTGTTCCACCATTGGAGTATCCACGGGGTCGCAAGATTCCATCTTATATTTCTTAAGTCATTCAAGGGCATACTTGGATTTATTGATAAAGATGCCTCTAGGACTCTGAGATATCTGAAGTCCTAAGAAGAATGATACATTTCCCATCATTGACATCTTAAACTTAGAAGACATGAGTGTCCCAAACTCATCGAATAAAGTTTGGTACGAGGCAGCAAATATAATATCATCAACATATATTTGTACCATAATCATATCTCTACCTCGTTTCTGAATGAACAGCGTGGGATCCAGCTTGCCTTTAGCGAAGCCTTGCGTAATGAGAAATTGTGAGAATAGATCATACCATGCGCGTGGAGCTTGCTTCAACCCATAGAGAGTCTTCTTAAGCTTGTACACATGATTAGGATATTTAGGATTCACAAAACCATCCGACTGTTGAACATAGACCTCTTCCTTGATTTCACCATTACGAAATGCCGTCTTCACATCCATCTGATAGACGATCATATTCATGTGGACAGCATAAGCAAGGAATAGTCTAATAGCTTCCAAACGGGAAACAGGCGCAAAGGGTTCCATAAAGTCGATGTCTAATAATTGCTTGTATCCACGAGCTACTAGTCGAGCTTTGTTCTTCAATATTCTGCCTAACTCATCGAGTTTCACCTTGTAAATCCATTTCAAAGTGAGTAACTGCATTTGATCCGGGCATGGGACAAGTTCCCATACATCAAGACGTATAAATTCATTAAGTTCTTCTTGCATAGCTTCTATCCAACAAGATTGGGTGAATGCTTGTTGCCACGTCTTGGGTTCAACTTCACTGAGAAAGGCATCAAAATGACAAAACATTGCACTTTCTTGTAACTGATTTCGTGTAGATACTGGACGATTAGGGTCACCAATAATAGAATCTATAGGATGATCCTTTGTCCACTTGCTGTCATGTTCACGAATCCGTGGATTGGAGTAGACCGTAGTAGGAGCTTCCTCTGAGGTGGACGACCCGGCTTGATTAGACTCAGGAATTGGTACAGTAAAGAATGGAAGTTCACGCATTTGAGCGAATTCCAAATCGTGATCATCATCATCCTCTTCATCGTCAATAGGCATGACATAGGTAGTTGATTCGGGTGTTGGTTGAGAATTACTTGTTGAATGTATATCTTGACCAATAGTAGGTGTAGACGTATCTGATTGTGCTTTGATTGCTAGAGAGACAACTTCGGTAACCGGAGCTATTACCTCAGGTTCTGGAGCAACAATATTTAGAGGAGTAAAAAATTCATCAAAGAATGGTTGAAACAACATATCCCATTCATTCCTAGAAGGTTATGAAAATGATGATGAAGAAGGGTTGTTCGGGACAAGACCAGAGCTAATGTTACTGGGTCCCATTTCATAAAGTGCGGGTTCAGAGCTGCATTGCTCAGAAGCCATCGCTGTCAGCTCATCAAAATCAACTTTCATAGTTTCGAGGATCTTACGAGAATTACGATTGTAGATTCGGTATGCCTTCTTTGTGGGTGCATAACCAATGAAAATACCAATATCAGCCTTTGGTTGAAGTTTTCCCAAATTGTCACCATCATTATTTGGATAGCTGATATGAGTGTAATTACTCATATCATTTGTATCAATAAATGAACATAAAATGCATAATATGTATAAATATTGTATTGTATATGCATGTTTTATTGTTTCGTGTGTGTAGGTACAAAGATCACAAAAACCGGCAAAATCGACACGGAGTTTGAAGAAAGTTCAAAGAGCCAAAAATCAAGTCGTTTTATTCAAGTATTCCAGTTAATGAAGTTTATTGGCCAAGTGGGTCCCACTTCAGCTTAATGGGCCTAGAAGCCCATTACTAAAGTCTTGAAGCTATAAAGCCCATTTCAAAGGCCCAAATCATTACATTAAGACGGATAAAGTTTTTGCAAAAATTGGTCAAAGCCCAATTACCAAAAGAGCGAGTAAAAGTATTTGCAAAAAACTGGTCAATACCCATTTTAGCAAAGTTATTCTACTTTCCAAGAGACGTGGAGTTTTTATAAGGTCCATCACAAAGCCCCAAGAGGAATAAGTTGTGACGGTGGAAAAAGTATGATAAATACTTTTCCTTTTGGTAAATGAATCATTCGTTAAAAACAAAGTAAGCACGATACAAACAAGAAATAACAAAGAAAATAGACGCAGAGAAGAAAGAAAAGGGTTAAACACCTTCACTCATAAACGCTAATCAAATTAGGGGTTTTTGAGTGGATCGTGTGTGAACTCCACGCGCATGAAATAATTGCCAACAATATAGGAATGAAGATGGTGTTGTTATCAATCACACGTGGCATCAAGTCTCGTCACGGCTAGCTTATGATTGGTGGATATGCTAAATACCAGTCAAAGGACCTATCACATCATGCCACATAATCACCAAAGAAGCACAAAATCGCCACTCTGGCAATCCGAGTGAACGAGGGTAATTATCCACCCTTGGATGTTAACAGACAAGAAAGAGAAAGAGGAGAAAAGATCCAAGGGCTGAGAATCACTTCTTCATCAACAACCCACCTTCTCATTCTCCTATAAAAAGCCAAATTTTTATCCATGAATTCATCTATTTCTTTAGTAATGTTATGATGTTAAAATAATGTAGGAATAGTTTTTCTTTTAATCTTGTAATATTTGAAGTTTTTAGTTAATAAAGTTTAATTACAGTTTTTTATATATCTCGTTTCACTGTTTTTTATTATTCTCGAATTATATTAATAACTGTCCTTTATTACTATTGATAATTGAACATGTGATTTATCTTATAAGCTTTTTAATAGCTTACTAAGATTATTATTAATTAAGTTTGGGAATTTGGTTTATCCTACTGATAAATCGAGAAAAATTGCTTGTTCGATTTAATGGTGATTCGGTGTGTTATGATTCGTGGTGTTTGTTTAAATGGTGGTTCTTAATGGTTGTGGTTTCGAGTCGACTTAAATAGGCGCTATCCTACTTCATCAACAATATTCCTCATTTGAAATGGTAAGCTCATTTTGCTTTATAAATTTTAGTTAAATCTATTTGGATCGAGTTAATTGGCTGTTGTGATTTATGTTATGGGAATATTGTGATAATGTTAGTCTGTTAGAACATTTGATGTTGATGTGTAACTTGAATGTAGTGAATCTGTTATGGGAATATTGTGAATTTCTGGTAAGTTTTTATCATCTGCTATGATTATGTCCAAATTTACTTTACGAATCTTCTTAAGTTTGATTATATGCTATTAGATAGGATTTATTGAATTAGTTAAGTAGAGATTATAGATCTGTTTATGTTTGATGTTCAAATCTGTTTTTGCCAATTTTGAATTGCCTGTATGCTTGATGATACTGCCATAAGTTTTTGATCCTGTTCTTTTTTTTTCTTGCTGAGATATTGATTTGGTCTTGATACGTTTGCTTAAATATCCTGGTTAGTTTCTCGAAATAGGAATATGTGGGAATTTGGTTATTAAATCTTGCATTTGTATTGTTGCTGATAGGATTAATATGAGTGTATTGAGTTTACGTTTTGTACGTTCTTATAGTAGTCTGTTGTTCCTGTTAAAATAGATTTCTGTTTTTGTATTATTATTTCTTTGAGTAATTTTTCTAGTGTGTCTTGTGTCAATACTGATTATTTTGGTTTTGTCTAGTGTGTCTCAGTTTTACTGTCATAACTGTGTTGTTATTCTACTGAAGATAAATGAAAATAATTGCGTTAACGCTGTGATTGTGTGAATGGAATATTCGAATTGAATGTTTGGGACTGAATTGGTTTCGTTTGAGTACTAATTTTCGAGATCTGTTATTGTTTTAGTAGGTTTAATGTAGTGGTTTGCAGTAATTTTCATTCACTGTTTCTATATATTTACTTTCCGAATTTACTGTCATTAATTTTGTTACAGTAAGAGTATATGTAATCTGATCTCCATAACAAAAATTTAGTAAAACAATCTGCCAATAGCAGGTCTCGAACTCGAGACCTGCCACTTATTTTCCATTCTAGTTAACTAACTGAGCCAGTTGGTTCTTTTGTTTATATTTTTGCTCTTGTAATTAATAAAGCAGTTGTGAACTTATTTTTCTTTGAATTTAATGGACGATTTATTTTACTTTCAATATTAAAGTAATTTTTATTTTAACTTACTTTTTTACAAATAAAATTGTTTTATCTTGGAAAAGTTTGTTTATTTGAAATAAAAGAAATATAGTTTAAATAAGAAATAGATAAATATTTTATAGCTTTTAAAATTAATATAGATTTAAATAATTTTACTTTAAATAATTTAGTTTTAATTAAATTTGTTTAAAAAGTTTGTTTAATTAAAAAGTAAAAGTAAAGTTTAAATAAAATTATTAATAGATTAATTTGTCTTTTAGATTTTATTTGGGAACGATTCATGAACATTAGGTTTAAAATTTGTAGGATTATATTAGATAAAAACCGAAATTGAATTCAAATCAATTGTCCAAATTAAAACGAACGTCTCAAATTCATAAGGTCCTTGTGTACAATGAACCGGGATCACTCTCGTGTTTAATTGATTTATCTTTAGCTTATTTATGGATTATTACCTTTTCCTAAGGGTAATTTCCTAAATTTGCTCTATAACATACTTAATTAAAATACACCGACATTCCTCGATACATCAAAAATTTCGGTGTCGCTGCCGGGGATCTTGTGTACCATTCGTTCGTGGAGATTTGTTGATCGTTGATTTGAAGACCCTTTACGTCCTCGGAAAGTTTGTTATTTTTCTATTATATAGTATATATCTTTTTTTCTGTTTTTTGTGATTATTATATTATATTACGTAGAACAGTAAATTTACCTACTTCCAAATAAGACCTTAGTTGGGATTTCATCACCTAGCTATTCTAGTCGAATCCAAAACAAAAATAAAAGGCAAAATAGATAAATACCAATAAAAAGTTTGAACTCGATTTATACAAACTATAAGGTGAGTATAAGGCGACGAGTTACAAAAGGCCGTTTAAGGAAAAAAGATTTTTTAGTGCTTTGTGCCACCTCGTTTCCCCGCTTGCTTGTGCGTATATTGAGAGGGACGACCGATTATTGGTTTGCCGACTCAAGTAGTATTAAATCTTATTTTTGTAGTTTACTTATTGAACCTCGAGACGATTAGGTTTTTACCTACGTTTAAAAGTCGACTGAGGGTAGATTACTTCCATAGTAATTATTCTTATTCCTTGTTTTTATCAATCTTTTGATTGAGCAATACCAAATAAAAATACCAAAAATAATCTTCTTAATCCTCTATCATGTTTAATTATTTTCTCCTACTCACCCTCCAATTTTTAATTCTTCTATGAATTTCTTCGTCCGTTGTGTAGGGTGTGAAGAACCGTTATATGGTCTTTTACCATGTCGGTGGTGTACGTGTGAGCGTTGTGGAAATGATTTACGGAACGATTTACGAGTTGGATTTTGTCCTTTTTGTGATGATATTACTTCATGTGGAAAACCGAATATTTCAAATAACTCTCTCGATTTTTACCCACCTCCACACCCCACATACGAGACACCCTCGTGTGAGTTATGTGGAAATGATTCTCATTTTGGAATTAATTGTTCGCATCGATTCTCGCTTAATTACGAGCAAGAACCGGGCTACAATCAAAAGTATAATGATAATTGTTATCCACAATGTTCACCGAGTTTATCACAACAGTATCTTTGTTGTGAGTATTGTGGAGGTCCTCACGAGAGTTTTTGTTGTCAACCGATGGATCAAAGTTTTTATGAGCCCATTCCTTGCTATAATTCCATTCCTTCCGGTTTTGACCAATCCCCACTATTTTCTCACGATAGTGAAAATTTTAAACGAATTGAAACGATGTTCCAACAAATAATGAACCAAAGAAGTGTTGAAATTGTTGAAAGGAGCATTGAAGATATGATGCAAGAAAGGAGATGAATTGATAAATAGATTAACGATATAACTAATGAATTGGGGATTCGAAGATATCGAGGAGAAATAATTGATGAGGAATTTAAAAGAGAGTGTGAAATTAAGATTAGACAACTTTCGCAAGATTATAATGGATTAACCATTGAGATTCGAAAGAAAGAACAAGCTCAAGAAGAAGCAAAGTATCTTGCTACTCGTGAACTCGAGCATTCTTGTCTTTATGACGATGACGATGACGATGATGAGGATATTTTTTATCTCACTCCATCTCATGACATCACCACTCCTATTCTTGATTCTTCCATCGTGGAACCCGACAATTCTCTAAGCATGGGGGACGAGCATATTAGCAGTATTTCGGAAAGAAAATCGTATGAAGTAATAAAGTCTAGTGTTGAGATCCTTGTCCAAAACCCAAGAGAGTTCGATGGTATTTCCAATGAAACGTGTGATTTGCCACATTGTGATGACTCTCCTTCTTCCATTCACTTTGAGATTTTCTCCAATTCTAATGATCAAAATTGTGATGGAAATGAAGATTTTGAGTATGATAAGACTTCTAGTGAATTTTCTAATTAGTAGTTCTCCGATGAACTTTCTTATAAAGATGACATTCACGACTCGGAATATGAGGGTATTCCCGATGAACCTACTTTTCTTCACCCATTTCCACCGGGAATTGAGGATGATAGTGATCCGATTTTTGAGAGGTTCACCTTTGAACTTGCTCCTTTAGACCCATTTCCATCGGGAAATGAGGTTGATTTGACAATTCTGATCCTTGAGAAGTTCTCCGGTGAACTTACTCATTTAGATGTGGAAGACGTGATTCTTCGTGAAAAATTATCCAACGTCTATCTTCTCATTTCTAAAATCGAAGCTTTGAATTCTAAGCCTAATGCAAGTCTTTCTCTCCATCTCCTATCCCTGTTGAGGATAGTGATCCGTTTATGGAAGAAATTGACAAGTTTATGGCTTCTAATGATTTGATACCACCGGGTGTTGATGAACTTGACCCGGAGGGGGACGCTCTTTTTTTATAGAATTTACTTGATGATGATTTCGTCCCAAGTCCTCCTCCCAACCAATTTGACCTTAATGTGCGGGTATTTCATGTGTCTCATATTGAGTACCATGACCCGATTTATCACATTCCTAAGGGTGAAATGTTCGTTCAAGATAAGAATGTTGATTCTACTATGATTGAGATTTTACCCCACAATTACCATGTGCTTTATATGATTATGGATTAGAATGGGGGAAGACACCGTGTTGTCTATTCCTTTCTCTCCCGAGGACGAGGTATTCGATCCCGGAATCGTTGATTTAAATCTCGGCCTTTCACCAATGCAATAATTGAAAGATTTTTCGATCATCTTGGTGCAAGTTTATCTCGGGGAGCATACTATATCCATTTCAAGATTCGTGACAATGACCACCATCTCTTTTTGGAGATTTGTGTTGGATTTTCATCCTCTCGTTTGTTATCCGACAACGAGGATGTAATCTTCGACCCCGGCATCTTGCTTTATTATGGATTTTACCATTATGCCGGTTTTTACCATTTTCCCTAAGGACCAATAAATGCGGTGATCGAGTCGAGCTCATGACTCGCTTAACAAAAATGAGGTGCCTTGTGTGGGAATCCCATACATTCTATCTTCTATCTATTTTCTAACACTAATAAGGCTTGATCTTTCAAGCTCGTGCTTGTGTTTTGTTGTGTTGTGAATCTTAGGTATGACCCTAATCATTGAAGACTCTCGTGTTTGGTTTTTGACGGTCCACTCGAGCTTCCATACTTTGATTGTCAAAAGGGGCACACTCACTATCCTTTGATTTTTATCAACTAACGTTTTATCTTGAAGCATAATTAATAAACGGCTTATATATTTGTGTGCTTTTTCCATGTTAGGACTTTTGCATTAGACTCTTCGTGTTTTAGCAAGGGGGTGTTACTCTTGAGCTAGGAAACATTGAGGAAAATGTTTGGTTTTAGCATGGGGGAGTCAATTGATATAATCGCTTGCAATTGCTTTTGTCGTATCTAAACGTAATCATTTTTCTCGTTTTTCATAAAAGTTTTAAATTTTTAGTGTTATTTTGTGTTTAATAAAAAGAAAATAAGTGTTTTTGACACAAATGTAGGCTTTCCGTTGGTGAAAATAAAAATAGTTTTTGACTCGACTCGGTTTTTACCTTAGCTAATTCCTTAACGTGTTTGAATCAAGTTTTGATAGACTTTTATATAGGGAAATTTAAATGTGAAAGTCTTAACTCATACGGGTTTAAGAACGAGAACTTTTCTCCTATAATTGATCCTAGAAAGTCGTTTATCAAGGGAACTTTAAAACGCAAATTCTAACTTGAAAAAGTCTAAGAAGACGCAAGATCCTATAGATGACTTGAAATCCCAAAACTTTGATTTAATAGGCTAAGTGTCCATTAGTCTCGCATTTTTGAGATTTTACAATATGAAGAACAAGAGATGATAAAGTTTAATCATAAGTTTTTAAGGTTAATTCTTCCTCGTGTAAGTATTTTTGTGTTTGATTTAATCTCCTCGTATTTATTTTTCACGCTTGAATAATAAGTTATTTAATAAATGAAGTTGTTAGCGGTTTAGGCTTAATATCTTAACTCGTAACTCCTTCTTTTTCTTTCCTTGTAATTAAAGTGAGAACACATTAAGGGTGTCAGCGTCATGGACTTTTTTATCATGGGATTGCGGAAATTTGGCTTACTATATATATCATAATAATAAGAAGAATATATAAAAACATGTTCTCTATGAGCCTTCGGGTGGGAGTCATGTAGCACTAACCTTGTCATTAGAGCCTTAGGGTGTATGGCATGGTGACGTGTTTAATAAAAATAGGTTCATCATCATGAGCCTTAAGGCGGGATGGTGAATGTCAATTCCCTTGTTTATGTCCAAGGAGCCTTCGGACGTGGATTATAAATAAGGAGCACTTTTACATCTTAAAGAGCCTCAAGGTGTATGATGTAATTGTTGCTAACTCCATTAAAAGGTCAAAATTGACTTTGGAGGATTTATTGTTGCTTTATGTAGACCTATTAGCCAAATTTCGGATCCGGGGATTTATCCCTCAAATCGTGTTAAGTTATCCTTGATGTGGGCTTTCTTTAGTGACAAAGGTTTTTGAAGTCGAGGTTAGGTTTTGAGTGTTGAGTTTTCACCGTTTTTGCCTTTATTTTTGGACTAATAATTATTAATTAAGTCAAATGAGCCTTTGGGTGAATGACAAAATTTAAAATCTAGAGTTATAATTAGGAATAAAAAGAGACTGAGTTTAACACAAATTACTTGTATGAGTGGTCTTAACATTGGGACTTATGATTGACAATGATCTTGTTTTTAAACTTGGCTTGGAAAAGTGAAAAGTCGAGGACGATGAATCTATTTGAGTTTTATGATCCTAAAAGTTATTTTTCAAAATAATGAAAGCAATACATTATGTCTTTGCAAAATAAAGTGTCAAAAGTCAAATAAAAGTGTAGTTAGTGCTTTATTTTATCATTGCGTGAGGACACAACAATTGCTTAGTGTAACACCAGTGAAAGTGCCATATGATGCTAAGTTATTGTCTCAAGAGCTGTTCAGTATGAGCATCTCTCTTAAGTTGTGGCTCACTTGTGGATGTGATATCCCGAGCCCAACATTATTTATTTAATCCTATTTTACGTATATTTTTGAAATTTTTAAGAATTTTTATCGTGGATATATTTGACGGTTTAAGTTGAAACCAACGTTTACGGTCGTTATTTAACATTTGACGATTTAAGTAGAACCGATAACGACTACGATACCGACGGATGCCCAAAATTTACCTTTTATTATCGATTGATCGATATTTAAGTTTTTCGAGATTTTATTTTTATTACGTGTTAAGTCGAGTCGGAACCATGTGTATATTCGTTTTGTGTGCGTTTGAACCATTTAAAAGTATTTTCAAGTGTTCGGGGGCGAAACCCGACTCCCGTAAAATTTTAAAATCGACTACTAGTCATAATCCCGCACTTTAAATAATTGTTTTATGTTGAGGCCAAAAGATAGCTAGTTTGGCAAGAATTACCCTCCCATTTTTACAAAAGAGGGGCAAGTAAACACACACTATCATTTCACTTTCAAAAATTTAGGGTTTCCCCTCTCCCTTCCTCCCTAGCCGTCGGCCACCCACCAAAAACCACCATCCACCACCACCAAATTTGATTTTGAAGAAAAATAAGCAAAGATCCATCTCCCATATCATCTTGTAAGTGAATCCCACAAACAAAAACACACATGCATCCATTTAATTTTTCCAAAAATTTAAGGTTTTTCAAAAATACGTTTTGATTTAATTAAATCATGAATTTGTTAAATTGGTGTATTGATAATGCTAGATAATCAATTAAACAAGATGGGTTTTATGTTATGGGTTCTCCACAGCCCCTAAAAGCCACGAATTTTTGGGGGGGTTTTGGGTGTGTTCAAAGTGTTTGATGAAATGTCATGGGTTTGTGTTTATAATGATGTTTTAGGTATGTTTGAATGGGTTAAACACATTGCATGTTTGTTTTATGATTTTGGTTTTATGAGGTTGATGATCAATAGGGGTTTAGGACTGAAAACATTGTTTGGTTGTGATTAGGGATGCTTAGGATGATGTCTAGTGATGATAGATGGGTTTAGAAACGAGCGTTAGTGTGATTTTGGTATGGTTGATTTTGGGCAGAAAGTTTAAGGAATTTTGGTAAAAAATATTTTGAAAACAGGTCTTGTGGATAGGATAGATTTTTAGAGAATCTTCTTAGCTTCGATTTGGTATAAGGTAGAGCTTACGACTCCTAACGAGTCAAAAGTTACAACGTTTTGAAATTCGTGTACCGGGAGATGAAAACCGTCATAATCCGAAATTATGCTTGGTTTAGGTCAAATCCCGGGGACTATAAGTCTAGTTTGGTAAATGGTCAAGGGCTGAATTTTAGGGTCAAACCTGCACATTTGAGTCTATTATAGGACTTAGGTGTCAAATTGGTCAATGGAGTATTTTAAACGGGTCAAATGAGTTCGACTTGGTCAAAGTACAATTTCAGTCCGAAAAACGTAGTTTTTGGAAAAGTGTTGAGTAATGAGTCGTAGAAGTCAAAGCTTTTATTGGGATTAAATATGTGTTTTCTACAGGTCTTATAGTATTTTTGAGAATTTTGTCAAATTTTATAAAAATGGTTAAGTATAGTAAAACAGCCCATACTTTTGGTAAGTATCGACGAAACCGTAAAATGGATAGTAACTTTAATAACATTGATAAATGGTATAAGTCTAGTAACAACTACTTGTTTGACTTTGGCGTGAGTTTTCATAAGCATTGAGTGTGTTTTCATTTGCGTGTGTTTAGTACAATAATGTACACGGAGTATTGATTTGGTTTACGTACTTTGATTTTAGGTCAAGTGTTTGATTTTCCCGGGCATCCACGTCGTCGGTGACATTTCTCGTTACGTCTTCGCTAGAACCACTACTACTACGCAAGGTGAGTCTATAGCCTCGCTCTTTACTTATTTCAAATGATTTTACCCGCGAGGGGGATACATGCTAATTTAAATGAAAATGAACATAAGTCTTGAATGATTGTTGGACCCGAATGTTGCCTTGAAATTGTGTTGAGTACCTAGTTGCAAAAGTCCCTAAATTCATGAACTATTAACTATTGTCTTGCCCTTGCGAAGGGGGAAATAGCCGCTTATACAAAGTGATAGTACTATGGGGTTGACTACCCTATCCGAGACGAGGGCTAGTACGTTGATACCCCCTGCGGACGGATAATTTGTGATAAGAGATAAGGTATAATTGCAACTGATGCCTTATTAGGGGCCATGGTTTCATCTGAATCACGCCGGTAATTATTACGCGGGTGATTGAGTTAACGGATTAGTGTCATGAGCTTAAACACAATTGTCATATACTTGAATAATATATTGTATGGCCACAATGCTATTGAATGATCATGATTGGTTTTTAACACTTATGTTCAACTGATGTTTTGATAAACCTATAGATTCGCTCAACCTTTGTGTTGACGATTTTAAGCATGTGTTTCAGGTAACCAAGATTGATAGCAGCGGAGCATGCGAGGATGGAAGTTGTTGTGGCTTGGCGGTCTACTTGTTTTCCTCCCTTTTTGCACTTAAAACTCTTTTATATTATGTCATGTGAATGGAAACGTACTTTTGGGTTGAGATTCAGTGGGGACCTAAACGCAAACTCTGTTTTGTATTATCTTGGGATTTGGAAAACCGTAGATTTGTATAATTTAAAAATGTTTAAATTCATGTTTAAACTTTTACGTCTCTTTGAGTCGTTTAATATAGCTTATGTGTGATGATAACTACGTAGCACCCAAATGTTGTAGTTCCGCTGCGCATAGCATTTGTGGGGGTGTTACAGATTGGTAATCAGAGCCATGAGTTATAGAGAACTAGGTCATTTTGAAAAATCCTAAACTATAACTTTTGGTGTCGTAAAAAAAAAATTGTCCAAGCACACAACTATCCTGCATGGCTCCGGTAAGATTTCTTTAGCATTGCCTTATATTTTAGATGTATCCCTCAAAATTGATATGAATTCCCGAGTATTTAGTAAGTAAATACTTTGAGATATATATTGAGATATATTGTTGTGTACGTTGAGTACTTATCATCGTAATTTGCAAATTCTCGTAAGATTATCTTACATGTTGCATGTATTTGGCATAACGGGCTACATTGCATTACATGGCAACACCGTGTTGTAATCCTACGTGTATGTAGGAATGATTGTATGTATAAGTATGTATATACTATGGTATTTAAAGGCATTGCACGCGAAGCAATGGTCCTTGAGTGATTATCGTACATGTTAAAATGCGGTTTTGTTGAGAATTCGGCCCTACCGCTAATTATCAATCTTGATAATTAATTTATTGTTCGGATAACCGAATATGAAGCTCGTTTGATACTATATATACGTAAATAACGCTTCGTAACATATTGTATATTGACTAGATTGATCTTGATTGTCGTTATCGCACCGTGATGTGTCATTTTGGACATTTTCTTTTGAAACGTAATTTACTTATGTATTACCTTATTTCCTTTATTCCTTATGGGTTTGATATGTTAATTGGCGTAACTATAATATAGACGAAGTATAATCAACGATGCGTACATCGTAGCGACGAATCACATGTGTATGTTATAAAACGTGGTTGAGGCGTGTTGCCATTTAATCGTTGTTTACTATTCTACTTGAATTTTAAGATGTGTTTTAAAATAGACTGGCGCTGTGATCAATCGCGATAACTTGGAATTTGGTTGGTTTTTGTGTTAATTTTGTGGAGTACGATTTCGAGACTCATCCGAGGCCGATAACAACACTTAGTTGACATACGTATTCTCGTTCCATTTATTTCATTTTGTTTTGTTGTTTCACTATTTTGAAGTTAATATTTTACATGACGGGGTCTGGCATTTGTGTGAGTTAAGTAAGCGCTAAACTTTGTTGATTGAAAGAGTTAAACATAAAGTGTTTTACATATTTAATACTTGGCGGATGAAACTTTTGGATAAAATGACTTATGATGTGTCTTATAACAAGTAAAATTCGTGTAGGGAATAAATGGACATTGTGAAATTATTTTTTTTCCTTCAACCTTGGTTGGTAAATCGTAATAAGTAATTTGTATTACTCGTAAAATCCTTGTTTTTATATATTAATAATTTGATACTAGAAGCTAGTGATGGATTTGTTAAGAATTTATTTAATATAATTTGAAAAAGGAGTTTATAATAAAATTTACGATATGACTGTTGAGTATATGTAACTTTGGATTTAGTATAAATAAATTTTCGGGTCAATGTAGCAAACTTTTGCCGTATCTTGTAATATAAAACATGAGTAGAAGAATTGGTCATGTATTTTGGAACTAAAAACTTTGTAAAATTTGTTTTATTTTAAACATAAGGTTATGTTTACGCATGTATTGGCATAAAAGGGAACTCGTCACTCGTTGTAGTAAATAAACTGGGGAAAAATCGGAATATACACTATAAGTAAGAAATTATAATGCTTGAAATAAATTTTTAAACATTGATGGAACGTCATTGAAAATCATTTGTTTATTTAATTGTCGTTATAGAGAATCACTATGCATAATTCGATGATGCTTGTTTAAAATCGCTTGAAAAACTTTTGTTTTGTTCCGCTGCGAGATGTGTTACTTTTAAAATCACTTGATAATGGGCTAATGATTAAAAGTTGAATTTTATATATCTTTGAATTATTGAAATAAGCATTTCTGATTAATTATTACATTATTATATTATTATTATTTTTGAGATTCAAGTCTCGACTAAAATCAGTAAATTATCTGAGATAGAACTACGTGAAACCTCTTTATCATTTGAGTCGAATCGCGCGAATGTGATTTAACAAAACAGTTTTAAGGAAAACATGTGTGTTAAAAAGTCAAGGTTGATTTTTAAGAGTTAATTGGACTAAATTGAGTTATTTTGGATATTTGTATATACGTAATAAGATATGTCGTAATAACGTAAAACTTTGAGAATTCTTACTATAAACGTTTTTGGTACTTAAGATATGAAGATTAACGAGATTTTGACACGAGTATGGAGATTTTCAAACTTAATGATTTGTCAATTATGATAACCGAGTCACCGCATCTACTAATGTTAATAATTTCCGAGAGATTGAAATTTTTCCAGAAATGAAAACGTTGTAAAGATTGGAAAATGAAAGGTATAAATTCTTTAATGGTGTAACACAAATTAAAAATGTGTAAATGTTCGGTTTTACAATGTACAAGGTAACACTAATTATAATACGCTAATGGATTACCCAACAAACAAATATTTGTATTATTTTCTTAAGATGTATATATAATGTTTTAAGTCACGATGGTTCGATCGTCCGACATCCTCTTCTTCGACTTTGCGAGTCTATATCTGAGCTTGAGTAGTCATGTAACTGTTTATTTTAATCTTGTCTATGGTATGAAACCGTTATTTATTATTAAACTACTACTTCGCTATTACTTGAAAATGAGGGTATGTCACCTGGTGTATTTTGCCATGTTCATGGACGCCGTAACTTTCTTCTTTCGGTTAATGGAACCTAAAATTCTGTATTTACTTGAATGATGCTATAAATCTTCATTAAATTGGTTATTTATTTAAATTGAACGAAAAGCGAGGAAGTGAAGCCGCTTAACCAAATTGTAGAGGTGAAAGAACTCGATCTTCCTGGTGAAATTGTTTCTATTCGACCAAGTGATTAATTTCCTCTCCCCGTATACCCTTGGTGGAATGTGTGTACAACTCGAGACGATGGGAATTATGATTGTTGTTTTATTTTTGACGCTTGTGTTGATATTCAAATTTTACTCCATGTATTCGTAGATCGCTGTTGTTATCCCGAGACTTTTGTCATATATTTGAAGTATTTTCATTTCTAATATAGTTAATTTTAGCTGGCAATTATATTACTCGTTTACCTCGTTCGATCTCATTGATTTTTGATTTTATTACTTGTTGTGCTTGCAATGATCTTTAATCCTGAACCACCTTACCATTGATTGGTGAGTAGTCTATTTTGAAAATATGTATGAGTGTGTGAAATGGTTCTTTGAATCAAATGTAAATGGTGTCGATTTCTTTATTTAATTATTTATTTATTTTCCTCACAAAAAGGCAAGGTAAACGTATGATTTCAAAATGGATGAAAATGTTTGATGTGTTTCTTAAAACGATGGTAGCAATATTTCCCCATTTCAAATTTCATTTCAAATGATTTAATTATTTTGAAGACTAGGTCGGAAACTTTCGTAGTCATATTTGGTATGTAATTAATAATGTTTGTGTCGTCACTCGATCCTCAATTATGCACAGCTTAGCTAACTATGCATAATTCGGGAAGAGTCCTGTTTTGTTAATTGTTGTTGCTTGATCCTCAAGTATGCATGATCTAGCTAATTATGTATAGTTTAGGAAGGGCACTATCGTGTCAAACAAATTGGTCATCTTGAAACTTGTAGTGTTTTGATAAACGTTTGGATGAGAACGTTTCTTTTTAAAATGGTGGATCATCTTTGCAAGTAGTCGTAATTTCTTTGATTCTTAAAGAAAATTTTTGAATTTTCTTGTGTTCTTTGAAATCTTTTCTTTTTGTTTGGCGTTGACTTAGTAAGTCACTGTGACCGAGTAATTTTGGAAAATGTTTTTATGTGTGTATGTAACATGCGAATTTCATCGGAATCACGAGGGTGTTGATGAAATACCAAAGGGGCGCGAATCGACACTGAGAAGAGTATAGAAGACTGCCAAAGTAGAGGAAATCAGAGTTCAAGGTAATCTGAGGGGAATGACGAAGACTTCTCCTACATCGAATGTATCGTACCTTATATATTTTCTTTTCTTGTTCTTTTGATATGTTTAAACGACACGCGATAAACTGTTGAAGTTTACCAGCTGTGCATCGGTAATTGGAAGACAATTCCATTGTCGTTTTCGTTTATTTAAGTGAGGAATCCTCTTTGCTTGACTCAACCATCCTTGATTATCGATGGTTAAATGATAAGATATCCATAGTTGATGTCTTTGTGGTAAACCTTTGCTTTTATGTATTTGTGTGGTGAGTGATCTAGTCGAGTGATCGTAAGTTGTGGGAACTTGAGACGACATTGTCCAATGAAGTCCGATCATGGAGAACATGTGCCATGTAATATATTTCTTTTTATATTTAACTGTGAACGGCGATGCTTATTGAGATTTTGACCACGTTTGGGACGAAAGTGAGATGGTGTTCTTGTAATATCTTTTGTGTATGAATCCATGGGTGAGCGCCCTGCGATGACATATGTATGTATTTTTCTTTCCTTATGGATATGCATCCATAGCTAGCAAGCTCGTGAACCTTCTTTAACTTGCAATCTTCTATTAACTAGACTCATCCGAGAAATATGTCGAATACTCTTATTTTATCATGGCTTGGCTGATTAGCAAGCATGAGTTAACTTGATTGAACTTATTTTACTTGGCATGGTTTGGCTATTTTGCAAACATGTCGTAATTTGGTGGTATGTGTTTCATAATGGATTTTGTATTTGATTGGATTGTGACGTTTTTGAGAGAATTATGTATACGTCGAATGATTTCCGTATCGATGAATTCGTTTTGACGGAATAGGTTTGTATGTACCTAATATTGCGACAAGGTAATTTTGTACGACTAGTAATAATTACTTCGTCTTGTATATTCTGAACGTTTTCGATGGGGTTATGTGTGACCCGTGCGATTTTATTTTGTGAATAGTTGTTTTTATGAGATGATGAACCAAGTGAAAGGACGATTCGAAAGTTGGAAGACGTGCTCCGAGCGTGTGTGATTGATTTTGGTAGTTGTTGAGATCGACACTTGCCGCTGGTAGTATCTTTGTACAACGACATTTACCACGATAGCATTGAAGTTGCAGCCTTTGAGGAAAAACGATGATGAACATATAGATCGTCAGTTGGATAGAATGAAGTAGGAAAAAGTAAGTTGAATGGACTTGAGAGGATTCGAGAGGCTACGAAAGAGATGGTGTAGATTAAGAATCACTTGTTGACCGTGAGAAGCTGTGAGAAGAGACGTGTTGATAACCATAGGAAGAATTTGAGAAATTGAAGTGGAGATCAAGGATCGAGATGTTAAGAGATTGAAGCAAGGTATAATACTCATGGTGAAGGTGTGATGGAACACCAGACGTGAACCGAAGTCCAGAACAGAACATGAAGACCTCTTTAGGAAGAAGTACCTTTATCTTACTAGTAGTACATAATGCGAGTATAAGAACCGGAGAGCGCCGGGACGTCGCTCCCGTAAGGAGGGGAGGATGTAACACCAGTGAAAGTGTCGTATGATGCTAAGTTATTGTCTCAAGAGCTGTTCAGTATGAGCATCTCTCTTAAGTTGTGGCTCACTTGTGGATGTGATATCCCGAGCCCAACATTATTTATTTAATCCTATTTTACGTATATTTTTGAAATTTTTAAGAATTTTTATCGTGGATATATTTGACGGTTTAAGTTGAAACCAACGTTTACGGTCGTTATTTAACATTTGACGATTTAAGTAGAACCGATAACGACTACGATACCGACGGATGCCCAAAATTTACCTTTTATTATCGATTGATCGATATTTGAGTTTTTCGAGATTTTATTTTTATTACGTGTTAAGTCGAGTCGGAACCATGTGTATATTCGTTTTGTGTGCGTTTGAACCATTTAAAAGTATTTTCAAGTGTTCGGGGGCGAAACCCGACTCCCGTAAAATTTTAAAATCGACTACTAGTCATAATCCCGCACTTTAAATAATTATTTTATGTTGAGGCCAAAAGATAGCTAGTTTGGCAAGAATTACCCTCCCATTTTTACAAAAGGGGGGCAAGTAAACACACACTATCATTTCACTTTCAAAAATTTAGGGTTTCCCCTCTCCCTTCCTCCCTAGCCGTCGGCCACCCACCAAAAACCACCATCCACCACCACCAAACTTGATTTTGAAGAAAAATAAGCAAAGACCCATCTCCCATATCATCTTGTAAGTGAATCCCACAAACAAAAACACACATGCATCCATTTAATTTTTCCAAAAATTTAAGGTTTTTCAAAAATACGTTTTGATTTAATTAAATCATGAATTTGTTAAATTGGTGTATTGATAATGCTAGATAATCAATTAAACAAGATGGGTTTTATGTTATGAGTTCTCCACAGCCCCTAAAAGCCACGAATTTTTGGGGGTTTTTGGGTGTGTTCAAAGTGTTTGATGAAATGTCATGGGTTTGTGTTTATAATGATGTTTTAGGTGTGTTTGAATGGGTTAAACACATTGCATGTTTGTTTTATGATTTTGGTTTTATGAGGTTGATGATCAATAGGGGTTTAGGACTGAAAACATTGTTTGGTTGTGATTAGGTATGCTTAGGATGATGTCTAGTGATGATAGATGGGTTTAGAAACGAGCGTTAGTGTGATTTTGGTATGGTTGATTTTGGGCAGAAAGTTTAAGGCATTTTGGTAAAAATTATTTTGAAAACAGGTCTTGTGGATAGGATAGATTTGTAGAGCATCTTGTTAGCTTCGATTTGGTATAAGGTAGAGCTTACGACTCCTAACGAGTCAAAAGTTACGACGTTTTGAAATTCGTGTACCGGGAGATGAAAACCGTCATAATCCGAAATTATGCTTGGTTTAGGTCAAATCCCGGGGACTATAAGTCTAGTTTGGTAAATGGTCAAGGGCTGAATTTTGGGGTCAAACCTGCACATTTGAGTCTATTATAGGACTTAGGTGTCAAATGGGTCAATGGAGTATTTTAAACGGGTCAAATGAGTTCGACTTGGTCAAAGTACAATTTCAGTCCGAAAAACGTAGTTTTTGGAAAAGTGTTGAGTAATGAGTCGTAGAAGTCAAAGCTTTTATTGGGATTAAATATGTGTTTTCTACAGGTCTTATAGTATTTTTGAGAATTTTGTCAAATTTTATAAAAATGGTTAAGTATAGTAAAACAGCCCATACTTTTGGTAAGTATCGACGAAACCGTAAAATGGATAGTAACTTTAATAACATTGATAAATGGTATAAGTCTAGTAACAACTACTTGTTTGACTTTGGCGTGAGTTTTCATAAGCATTGAGTGTGTTTTCATTTGCGTGTGTTTAGTACAATAATGTACACGGAGTATTGATTTGGTTTACGTACCTTGATTTTAGGTCAAGTGTTTGATTTTCCCGGGCATCCACGTCGTCGGTGACATTTCTCGTTACGTCTTCGCTAGAACCACTACTACTACGCAAGGTGAGTCTATAGCCTCGCTCTTTACTTATTTCAAATGATTTTACCCGCGAGGGGGATACATGCTAATTTAAATGAAAATGAACATAAGTCTTGAATGATTGTTGGACCCGAATGTTGCCTTGAAATTGTGTTGAGTACCTAGTTGCAAAAGTCCCTAAATTCATGAACTATTAACTATTGTCTTGCCCTTGCGAAGGGGGAAATAGCCGCTTATACAAAGTGATAGTACTATGGGGTTGACTACCCTATCCGAGACGAGGGCTAGTACGTTGATACCCCCTGCGGACGGATAATTTGTGATAAGAGATAAGGTATAATTGCAACTGATGCCTTATTAGGGGCCATGGTTTCATCTGAATCACGCCGGTAATTATTACGCGGGTGATTGAGTTAACGGTTTAGTGTCATGAGCTTAAACACAATTGTCATATACTTGAATAATAGATTGTATGGCCACAATGCTATTGAATGATCATGATTGGTTTTTAACACTTATGTTCAACTGATGTTTTGATAAACCTATAGATTCGCTCAACCTTTGTGTTGACGATTTTAAGCATGTGTTTCAGGTAACCAAGATTGATAGCAGCGGAGCATGCGAGGATGGAAGTTGTTGTGGCTTGGCGGTCTACTTGTTTTCCTCCCTTTTTGCACTTAAAACTCTTTTATATTATGTCATGTGAATGGAAACGTACTTTTGGGTTGAGATTCAGTGGGGACCTAAACGCAAACTCTGTTTTGTATTATCTTGGGATTTGGAAAACCGTAGATTTGTATAATTTAAAAATGTTTAAATTCATGTTTAAACTTTTACGTCTCTTTGAGTCGTTTAATATAGCTTATGTGTGATGATAACTACGTAGCACCCAAATGTTGTAGTTCCGCTACGCATAGCATTTGTGGGGGTGTTACACTTAGCAAGGGGGAGTTTGATACGAGTGTAATTACTCATATCATTTGTATCAATAAACGAACATAAAATGCATATTGTATAAATATTGTATTGTATATGCATGTTTTATTGTTTCGTGTGTGTAGGTACAAAGATCAAAAAAATTGGCAAAATCGACACGGAGTTTGAAGAAAGTTCAAAGAGCCAAAAATCAAGTCGTTTTATTCAAGTATTCAAGTTAATGAAGTTTATTGGCCAAGTGGGTCCCACTTCAGCTTAATGGTCCTAGAAGACCATTACTAAAGTCTTGAAGCTATAAAGCCCATTTCAAAGGCCCAAATCATTACATTAAGACGGATGAAGTTTTTGCAAAAATTGGTCAAAGCCCAATTACCAAAAGAGAGAGTAAAAGTATTTGCAAAAAACTGGTCAAGGCCCATTTTAGCAAATTTATCCTACTTTCCAAGAGACGTGGAGTTTTAATAAGGTCCATCACAAAGGCCCAAGAGGTATAAGTTGTGATGGTGGAAAAAGTATGTTAAATACTTTTCCTTTTGGTCAATGAATCATTCGTTAAAAAAAAGTAAGCACGATACAAACACGAAATAACAAAGAAAATAGACACAGAGAAGAAAGAAAGGGTTAAACACCTTCACTCACAAACCCTAATGAAATTCGGGGTTTTTGAGTGAATCGTTTGTGAGCTCCACTCGCCTAAAATAATTGCCAACAATATAGGAATGAAGATGGTGCTGTTATCAATCACACGTGGCATCAAGTCTCGTCACAGCTAGCTTATGATTGGTGGATATGCTGAATACCAGTCAGAGGACCTATCACATCATGCCACATAATCACCAAAGAAGCAAAAAATCGCCACTCTGGCAATCCGAGTGAACGAGGGTAATATCCACCCTTGGATGTTAACAGACAAGAAAGAGAAAGAGGAGAGAAGATCCAAGGGCTGAGAATCACTTCTTCATCAACAACCCACCCTCTCATTCTCCTATAAAAACACCAATATTTATCCATGTTATTCATCCCTTTATTTAGTAACGTTATGATGTTTAAATAGTGTAGGAATTGTTTTTCTTTTAATCTTGTAATATTTAAAGTTTTTAATTAATAAAGTTTAATTACAGTTTTTTATATATCTCGTTTCACTATTTTTTATTATTCTCGAATTATATTAATAACTGTCCTAAATTACTATTGATAATTGAACATGTGATTTATCTTATAAGCTTTTTAATAGAATACTAAGATTAATTTTAACTAAGTTTGGGAATTCGGTTTCTCCTACTGATAAATCGAGAAAAAATGCTAGTTCGATTTAATGGTGATTCGGTGTGTTATGATTCGTGGTGTTTGTTTAATGGTGGTTCTTAATGTTGGTGGTTTCGAGTCAACTTAAATAGGTAGCTCAGCGCTATCCTACTTCATCAACGATATTCCTCATTTGAAACGGTAAGCTAATTTTGCTTTATAAGTTTTTAGTTAAATCTATTTGGATCGAGTTATTTGGCTGTTGTGATTTGTGTTATGAGTCTGATTTTTTTAAGTAAAATTACTACTGATTATGTTAGTCTGTTAGAATATTTGATGTTTCTGTGTAACTTGAATGTAGTGAATCTGTTATGGGAATATTGTGAATTTCTGGTAAGTTTTTATCATCTGCTATGATTATGTCCAAATTTACTTTACGAATCTACTTAAGTTTGATTATATGTTGTTAGATAGGATTTATTGAATTAGTTAAGTAGAGATTATAGATTTGTTTATGTTTGATGTTCAAATCTGTTTTTGCCAATTTTGAATTGCTTGTACGCTTGATGATACTGCCATAAGTTTTTGATCCTGTTCTTTTTTTTTCTTGCTGAGATATTGATTTGGTCTTGATATGTTTGCTTAAACAGCCTGGTTAGTTGCTCGAAATAGGAATATTTGGGAATTTGGTTATTAAATCTTGCATTTGTATTGACTGCTGATAGGATTAATATGAGTCTATTGTGTTTACATTTTGTACGTTCTGATAGTAAGTTGTTGTTCCTGTTAAAATAGATTTCTGTTTTTATATTATTATTTCTTTGAGTGATTTGTCTAGTGTGTCTTGTGTCATTAATGATTATTTTGGTTTTGTCTAGTGTGTCTCAGTTTTATTGTCATAATTATGCTGTTAATATACTGAAGATAAATGAAAATAATTACGTTAACGCTGTGATTGTGTGAATGAATATTTGAATTGAATGTTTGGGACTGAATTGGTTTCGTTTGAGTACTAATTTTTGAGATCTGTTATTGTTATAGTCTGTTTAATGTAGTGGTTTGCAGTAAATTTCGTTCACTGTTTCTATATATTTACTTTCCGAATTTACTGTCATTAATTTTGTTACAGTAAGAGTATATGTAATCTGATCTCCATAATAAAAATTTATTAAAAAAATCTGCCACTAGTAGGTCTTAAACTCGAGACCTACCACTTATTTGCCATTCTCGTTAACCAACTGAGCCAGTGGGTTCTTTTGTTTATATTTTTTCTCTTGTAATATATAAAGCAGTTGTGAACTTATTTTTCTTTGAATTTAATGGACGATTTATTTTACTTTCAATATTAAAGTAATTTTTGTTTTAACTTACTTTTTTACAAATAAAATTGTTTTATCTTGGAAAAGTTTGATTGTTTGAAATAAAATAAATATAGTTTAAATAATAAATAGATAAATATTTTATAGCTTTTAAAATTAATATAGATTTAAATAATTTTACTTTAAATAATTTAGTTTTAATTAAATTTGTTTAAAAAGTTAATTTAATTAAAAAGTAAAAGTAAAGTTTAAAAAACATTAATAATTTAATTTTTCTTTTAGATTTTATTTAAGAAATGATTCATGAACTTTAGGTTTAAAATTTGTAGGATTATATTAGATAAAAACCGAAATCGAATTCAAATCAATTGTCCAAATTAAAACGAACGTCTCAAATTCATAAGGTCCTTGTGTACAACGAACCGGGATCACTCTCGTGTTTAGTTGATTCGTCTCTAGCTTATTTATGGATTATTATCTTTTCCTAAAGGTAATTTCCTAAATTTGCTCTATAACGTACTTAATTAAAATACACCGACATTCCTCGATACATCAATAGCAAAGAGAACTAAATACATGAAGATATGATAAATCTGGTAATTTACCATGTAGAAGCTCATATGGTGTTTTACCATGGCGTTTTCGAATTAGTGACCGGTTTTAGGTGTAAACTGCTGTAGATACTGCTTCTGCCAATAAAAACAATGAAGCCTTTTGCGTAAATTAACATCGTTCGAGCAGCTTCCATAAGTGTTCGATTTCGTCTTTCAACGACACCATTTTGTTATGAAGTGCGAGCAACGAATGTTTCATGAGATATACCAACTTCTTCATAATACTTACGCAAAGTTCGATTACAAATTCGGTTCCATTATCTGTACGAGCGCGTCGGATAGTAGTGTTGAGACGCACTTGAAT
Organism: Glebionis coronaria; assembly: GCA_025667525.1. Classification (NCBI taxonomy): domain Eukaryota; kingdom Viridiplantae; phylum Streptophyta; class Magnoliopsida; order Asterales; family Asteraceae; genus Glebionis; species Glebionis coronaria. Next base: position 442,842,623 of record CM046879.1, on the reverse strand, counting down.
CATCTTGAGAAAGACGATGATGACTTTAGGTGCCTCATCTTTTGTAGCAAGAAATTTCACCCATGTAAACCAAGAGTAATCATCCACCATGACGAGTATGTACGTTTTACCACCAAGACTTTCAAGACGCATTGGCCCACAAAGATCCATATGCAACAAATAAAGTTTCTCTTGGTTGGTGTCTTCAGTCTTGCGTTTGTATGATTTCTTAGTGCTTTTCCCCATTGTACACGCGGAACACAAATGATCCTTGTGAAATGTAAGTTTAGGAAGACCACGAACAAGTTTGTTTTTTGCCAAATGATTAATAGCGTCAAAGTTAAGATGAGATAACCGTCGATGCCATAACCATGACTTAGTCTTTGATGCTTTGGAGAAAAGACATACGGGGGAAGCGGCCATCATGTCTTGTAGAGACAAAGTATACAAATTATTCCCTCGAGTACCTTTCAATAAGTCAATCCTTTCTAAATTACGAATGAATCAGGTATGCTCTCGAAAAGCAACTTCTAGGTTTGCATCACAAAATTGTCCCAAATAAAATAAGTTGTGACCGAGTCCTTCCACATAATACACTCTTGAAATAATAACGTTTCCAATATGATATTCACCATAACCCATTATTTTTGCAATACGATAATTTCCAAATCGAACCGTACCAAGAAACTTGTTGACGAAATTTCTGAGCTGAGAGCGATCTCCGGTCATATGCTTGGAGCAACCGGAGTCCAAATACCACAAGACGATTTGGACCACCTGTTTGGAACAACAAAAGTAGACAATGCATTGGAAACTATTGGTTTCGGAGTGTTAGCAGGTACATATACAATATCAGAAGTGCTAACATCGGTTTTATCAGTAGATTTCCTGCGTTTTCTAACATATATTTGTTTAATTGCCAATTTGATGGGTCTATTTTCGTGAGGTTTTTGATTAGTGACAGATAATACACTGGGAGTAGACCTATTTAAAGGGCACTTTGTTCCTACAGTAGTGTTGGTGTTCCTAGTTAAAGGATACGCTTGTGTTTTGGTAGCCTTAGTACTCCTAGTTAAAGGTCATGCTTTCTTCGCTGCAGTGGGAGTGATCCTAGTTAAAGGGCACGCATTTCCTACTATAGTGAAAGTTCTACCAGTGGGACGCCACATCCATCCAACTTGGGTTAACAGTTTCCCAGTCGGTTTCCATTCTAAATTGTGCTTTCGGGCATTCATCTCATTCACATGGTCAATAAGGCAAGAATCATTACGACTAGAAAACATACATTCATTGCAATTCCAACATCTCTAATTAGAATTCATAGTAGACTTAGAACACTTCACAACTGTAGAGCCTTTAGGTTTAGCTACATGATTCTTTTTATTCAAAACAGAAATAACATTCCTAGGGTGGGCTTTTACTTTCTTATTCACTTGACTACTAGAAGGGGGCAAGATCCTATCATTCTTCATGTTTCCTTTAAGCTCAGATCTTTGATCCTTAGTAGTGGTGTTCACTCCTGTAGAAGGCAACACATGAATATTAGAAGCTGGTTTTGATTTTGCCTTATCTTTGGTGACCAATGTTTGAGATGGTTTAGTCCTAGGGCCCTTGTTTATTGGTGTGACGGCAAGGAGATGGTTCTTAGTTGATCTCACTTTAGGAACACTAGAGGGCGGGGATATAATGGCGGTTGCTTTCTTAACACGAAATAATTATTTTAATTCAGCCAAAGCCATATCGTTATCACGAATTATCGCATGTAAATCTGAGATCTCCACTGACTTATGATTAAGGGTTCCAATCAAGGATTGAGTGTTAGCGGCTTCTAGTGTCCTTTCCATATTCTCATTTCCTATCGGCAAAGATTTACAACTTTGTCACGCTTCCAACGTTGTTTTGATAGTTTATTTAATTGAAAACCCTTTTTTAACATTTTGAGTATCTATATTAACACTTTCATGTGACTGTTCAAAAATATCTTGAGAAAATTGTTTCTCGCATTCAAGCGAAATACAATGTGTTTGAATAGCATCAAAACGTTTGGAAAGCGATTTATAGGAGTCTTGAAGCTTTAAAAATTCAGCGTCAGATTTGTGACAATTATTATCTACCACATTATCTACAGAGTCAACAGTATGCACAATAGAATCATTATCAACACTTTTATTCACATAGACGAAGACAATATCATGCGACATCACTTGCTTTAGAAGCTGATCATTTTGGCGTGAAATTCGTTCTATTTCAAGTAAACTGTTTTCATATGCATCATCCATTTCATTAAAAACACGTCTAACTTCTTCTATTTCCAAAAGCAAATCTTGATCAATATTGATAAGACAAGCTTTAATATTGTTTAAAAATGGAACAATTTCGTCTCGAAACGCAGCTCTAGTGTGCTCAAAATTCCATTCACCTTCCGTTATGGCTGTAGCCGTCATACGTTCCGTAACGACCTTGTCAAAATTGGCAAAGTGTTGGTGTACAGCATTTAAGCTATCTGACACCTTACTTACCAGTGGAATTAACTTAGTTAAATCCTTTTTGACAAGTGTAGGAGACGTACTAGGAAGGTTTTCAGTTGACAAACTTTGGGGCACAAAAGCTGATAATTGAGCTAATTCCTTTTGTAAGCGAATACGGGTCTTTTTAGTGAATTGATCTTTATTATGCTTATCATAATCAATCTTATGGAATTTTGAAAGCATTTTAGATCGAGTTTCTTCCGCAAGTGACATTGTCTCCTCAGTACTACGAACATAAGGTGCTTCTTTTGATTTTCCAATTAGGGTCACATCATAAAGACAAGGAATATATTCCTGAGCTTGTTTTGCATAAGCAGGATTAGGTGGTAAATCTTGAAGACGCTTAAGTTCGAGTTCTTTAAACGATTTAGTTAAAATATGAACCTTTTCTGTGGAAGCATATTGTTTTAAAAGTTGTTGTTCCTTGAATTTAAGAAGTTTGGTAGCATTAATTTCTGATTCAAACTTTTTAGACACGAGAGTTTCGAAATCCATTTTAAGTTTCTGAAAATCATTTAGAACCGACTCTTTTTCTTTTAATTCATTGGAAAGATTAGATTTTAATGATTCTATTACTTTTAAGTGTTCAATCTTTTCAAAACGTAATTGGTCAAATTAAAAATAAATTATTTTTTCTGCTTGAGGGACCATTTCAAAAGTTTTGACCTTTTCCTTATACAGTGCAAGCTCAGCGGTTAGATTGGCATTCATATCTACGGTTTGTCGAACAGCCACATTCATGTTATCAATAATATGTTTAAGCACAATTACCAAATCATGTTGATCATAAGATTCCATACCCGTCGTAGCATTTGGTTGAGGTTCACTCAAATGTGTTGGATTGGATACCACATCATTTGAGTTACTAGTTCTCGAATGTTGTTCGAGGTTGTCATTCTCATGCTCAACTTGATGTGGATTATCATGAATAATATTGGTTGTGGTTGGTACCTCACTGACGACATCGGAATCGTAGTGAGAAAGATTAACAACGAGGGCAGCTTGGGCTGAGTGAATGTCATCACAATCCGAATCATATGCATCAAGATCGTCCGCTTGATATGCTGCATTAGAAGTAGAAAAGACTGAAATGCCTTCATTATCTGCTGCCCCTGGGTTTACAAGAAATGCTAACTCCTCTGAATCCAAAATCTTTCCCTTAGACTGAGCATCGACCAAATACATCTTCTTACAAAACCACGTTGCATCCCTTCTCCTTTTCGGCTGAGTGCATTCCCTAGCCAAATGACCTTGTCCTCGGCAATTGTAGCAAGTCACAACCTTTTGAGGACCAATAGTGCTTCCATTTCCACTAGCTTGAGTATTCACAGCTTGAGTGTTCACGGTCCTTTTTGTGGGTCCATATGAATTTTGCCTTCCCTGAATGGATTGGACCGTCACTTGACCATCTTGAATAGTGGCTTGTTGTCGAGGTTTTGAAGAGGTACGGAGCTGATTGTTCGTTGCTGGAAATCCTCTAGTTGCAACAAGTTTTGAAAAGTAGGCAGTGAGGTGATTTAAGACATCAGTAGGCGTATCATTTGGAGTAAAGACCGGTGCTTGAATTGGTGGAAGTTCATTGGAGTAGAAGGCTTGTGCTTGCGGTGCTTCAGTTGGAAAATATCTTTGCTAAGGAGTATAGCCCATTGGAGAAGTGATAGATTGTGATGGTGATTCCTGATGTGTTGGTTGCTGTGGAAGAACACTTTGTTGATATCCTTGATGTGGCATCATCAGTGGTTGATAAGATGGTTGATGTGGTTGTTGATATGTGTGTTGTGGTGGCTGCTGCAAGTATGATGGTTGTTGATAAGTGTAAGCCATGTTTTGTTGGGGGGTAATTTGTTGAGAAGCATACATGGCAAGTGGATCACGAACTTGTGGTGTAGACAATCGAGCCTCGATCACATGGCATTCGTGTTGTTGAAGAAAAGCTTGAAGTGAATCCACATTGGTGTTATGCAAGTCCTTAGCCAATTTAACAGCCGTCACGTACTTACGCCATTCAGATGGAAGAGTGTTCAAATACTTGGTGTTTAATTGAAACTTTAGGAATTTCCATGCCATAGATATTGAGCTCATTCAACAATAGAGTAAATCTCAAATAGTAATCATTGAGAGTCTCTCCGAGGACATAGGCAAACTTATCAAATGTATCATAAAGCTTACACTCTCGTTCTTGTTTAGTTAACGAAGTGCCTTGCATTGGAGTACGAATTATATCCCATAACTCTTTGGCAACTTTATGTTTACTCACAAGTTTGTAGACATCTGGAGGAAGGGCTTGGAGAATGATGCTGGTTGCTTGTTTATCACACTTATCTTGAATCTTCAAATCTACGGTCAATTCACCTGTTGTGCAAGGACGAGTAACTGTACCTTCCGTCACAGTACCATAATGTTAGCCCTATATTTTATATAGTCGAACAAGAATTTAGTAGGTCATCTTAGTCGTAAATGGTCTTGTATTGTATTAGGTTAGTCGGGAAAATCGGGCTTGGACTTTAAGCTAATATTGTATAAGTTAGGGGCTCTAAGCCCAAGACAAGCCAAGCCCGGCCCATGGAAACAAACCCACGGCCCATGGAAAGCCCATGTGGTTCGTGGGTATATATACCCTCTTCCATGCGTGGAAGAGGGTGTTGGTTACATTTACTTCTCTCTCTAATAGTAAAAAACCTTCCACCATCTCTCTAGTTTCTCTCTCTACTTTTTCTTCTCTTTCTCTCTCTAGAATCTTGTGTTATGGATTAATATGGGAATAACATTTGGTATCAAGAGCCTATAGTGGATAGGTGATTGAAGATTCGTATTTGTGTTCTTGATTTTCGTGCCTATTTTGATCCATATCATTCAAACCAATTTTTTTTTTGTGTTTTTATGGTTTTTTCTTGATACAAATATTCTACATCGTTGTTGTAGAGATTTGGTTTATTCACTTTGGCTAAAAACACAAAATTTTTGGGTGTTTTGATCATTTTTTGGCTTAAAATCTCGAATTGGTTGGGTTTTGTCTGAGAAAAGTAGGAATTTGGTACTATTCCGACAGGTTTTCATCGGAAAAGGGTTTCACTTTCTGTTAGATATTCCGATATCTTCCATCGGAAAAAGGTTTACATATTCCGATCATTATTCCGATCAAGTATTCCGATAGGTTTGGTGATCAGTTATTCCAACGGTCTTTCCGACAGGTATTCCAATAGAACTTTTTGATAGACATTCCGATAGGTATTCCGATAGTACTTTCTGAAAGGTATTCCGATAGTACTTTCCGACAGGTATTCCGATAGAACTTTCCGACGTACATTCCGACAGGTATTCCAATGGACATTCCGACGGGTATTCCGATGGACATTCCGACATGTATTCCGATGGACATTCTGATGGATATTTTGTTCGAGTAATTTTTAGACTTAGCCACTATCTAGACTATCCCGGAAAATAGTTTGCACGAAGATTTAAAAAACAAGTTAAAAATTTTAGGTCAAGTAAAATCAAATTTTTTCCCTACTAGTTTTTGGCTATTTCAAACTCAATTTCAAAATTTGGCGATATAAAATTTTTCGGCTTACCGTTTTGTCGGACTGAGGAATTGATTGTCGGGCTGAAAAAAATTTGGAATATTCGGAATTTCAACCACAATCAAATCACAACACATCCACTAAGATCCTCATCCATTCACAAGTAATCACCATGTCTAATAACAAAAACAACAATGCGACAGCTAATCAAATTCGTTTGGAACAAGGTGGCAATGGTAATCCACCTGTGCTTACTGCCGGTTGCTACGTTCAGTGGAGATCTCGTTTACTTAGATTTCTCTACACTAAGGAGAACCGAACCGCTCTTTATCATTGCCTTGAGAATCCACCTCCAGTTTTTGAATTCAGACCAATTACCACACAAGCAGAGGATGGTACTTTATCAACTACACGAGCTATGGAGGATTTCGACACATGTCCTGCTGAGAAAAAGAAACTCCTCCAAGCTGAAGCCGATGCTGTTAACTACATACTCACTGGGATTGATAACGATATCTATTCCACGGTTGATGCATGTCCTAATCCTATGGAAATGTGGAATGCAATTCATCGATTGAAGCAAGAGTGTCGATAAATGTTCAAGATCTCGAGACTAATCTACTTTGGGAGTTTGGAAAATTCACATCCGAAGATGGTGAATCCATTGACTCTTATTACTCGAGATTCTACAAAATGATGAATGAGCTTGTCAGAAATCAGTGCACCATCTGTAATCATCATGCCAATGTTCAGTTTTTACTTCAACTCAAACCGGAATGGCAAAGGTTTGTGACTTTGGTCAAACAAAGGGAGGATATCAGGACTATATCTTACCACAAACTTTATGATATATTGAAACAACATCAGAATGAAGTGAATGAACTTAGGGCTGAAAAGGCAGAACGATCTGCGAACTCTATTGCTTTTGTGGCTGCTACTTCAACAAAACCAGTTCCCCGTCAACAACCACCTACACATTCCTCAAGGTCATCAAGCTCATCCACCAAACCTCTAGCTACTGCTAGAAACAAAGCAAAAGCAGTTGTCCCCACTCTACCTCCAAAGTATGACACCGAGTCAGATGAAGACAGTGATGATGAACAAACTTCAAGGGACAAGAAGATTAAGAACTCATGTCTTTACTCACCACAACTTATAAGAAGATCTACAAACCTACCAACAACAACCTCAGATCATCATCCAATGCTAGATATAAGGAAGTTGATCATGCACCTAGGTATGATCGTGATGCTAGGTATGATAATCCTAGGATGCTGAATCAAGTTAGGGCTAGAATTACTGTAGGCACTCCGGTTGTGCAGAAGACTGGGATTTAATGCTTCAATTGCAAGGGATTTAGGCACATGGCTAGGGAATGTAAGAAGCCAAAACGGGTTAAGGATTCGGGATATCACAAGGAAAAGATGCTGATGTGTAAGAAAGAAGAAGCAGGGATTCCACTCACAGCAGATGAAGTTGACTGGCGTGATGACACTGATGATGAAGCCGATGATCAAGAGTTGGAGGCACATTATGTGTACATGGCAAAGATTCAAGAAGTGATTCCAGAGACTGCTGAAAATTCTGGACCAATCTTCGGCATTGAGCCAATTGAAAAGGTACAATCAAATGATAACCATAATGTGTTTGCTAATGAACGACGACATCCTGAGCAACTCGAAAGCATCAATGACACATATGTAATGGACACGGAGGATAGCAATATCTCTACGGATTCACAGCATATGTGTAATGATGACATAAATGCTACTCAGGATACTGACTCGGAAGAGGACCGTGATTTGCTTGCGTCTATCATCATCCAGGCTAATAAACGTCTGAAGCAAGCAAACACATCCTTAGCCGAGGAGATAGACAGGCTTAAAGAGTGTGATTATGTAAAAGAAGATGATCGACGAGTTGCAATAGCTAATGGTTTGGTATATGAACGTAAGGTGCTCAACGAACAATATTGTTTTGAAGTAACACACAAAATTCATATGTCAAAACAAAAGATATCGGAACTTGAAGAACAACTGCTGCTACATAAACTCCAGATTACTGAGTTAGAGTCGGCTATCAAAGAACAAACTGAGCTTTATAAAACTCGTGAAGAAAAGGATTTGAAAAAATTCTTGATTCGGAAAAGAGAGTCGAAACGTTAAACAACATTGTTTACAAAACGGGTCAGTCTATTCAAACTATGAATATGCTCAATAGAAATATGAAAACGAGTTTTGTTAAGCCTGAATATCTCAAGAACGTTCAATCTATAAAGCCTGGTCTTTATGATATTGGTTGTTATGTTGATAATCTTGCTATTATGCTTTCCCCTGACTGCGACGAAATCATTCGTCATCAAGAAGAAAGTCGATCGAACTTAAGTGATTTAATAAACCTTTCGGATTCTAATAATCATATTAAGTTTCCCTAAAAAAGAACTCTCAAAAGAACAAAAGATGTCTAATAGTGTTCCACCACCAAGTGATGAACCACAAAAGAAAGTTTCTTTAAAAAGGAGTTTCAAAAAACAATCAATTTTGTTAGAAAAGCGAATTTTGGATGAAAAACGTAAATGGGATGAGAAAAGCAAAAGTGTTCAGCAATTTGAGTTTATATAACAAGGGGTTTAAATTTGTACAAAGGTGTCGTCGACTATGAAAAAGTTTCTAGGGATACCGTTTGGAATATTAAACCTAACCCACAAGTAGAAGTCGCCATTCAACAATGCATTGTTCCAACCATTGATGATCTTTCAAAAAATGTGGAAATGTTTTATAACGCTCTCACTGAGGAAATGTTAACTGATTTAAGTTACGTTAAATCTCTTGAAGATGAAGTTGATTTTCTTCAAACTAGATTAAAGACACAAGAACACCAACTTTCTAACGAAATTGATCGACTTTCAAAGGAATATTTTTATGCTGACCATATGAATGCTATACTTGGTGTGTATACCGATCTTGATCAATATTATCATGTAGCATGTCTAGTGTCAGAAACGGACGAGAAATGTCACAATATTTAAGTTTAGCTTTCGAAACAAATTCAGTCATATAACAAACTTTCGAAAAGTTTTTCCCAACTTGAGAAACACTCCATTTCTCTTGAACTTGCTTTACAAAAAGGTGAAAAATCTCATAATCATAAAAAGCGTCAAGAAATGGCAGCTTCTTCGGTTCGTTAACTAAATGAAAAGGGTTTCGAAATAAATGATTTGAAAGCTCAGCTACAAGAAAGGGACATAACCATTAGTGAGTTATAGAAACTCATTGAGAAAATGAAAGGAGAGTCTATTTTGGGTAAACCATCCGCCGTTCGTCAACCGAACGCGGTTAAATGCCCTAAATCATCTATTTTGGGACAATCCCCACATAATTTGCCTAAGATAGGAAATGATAAGAGTACAAATGTGATAGCACCAAGAATGTATAAGATGAACACTAAGCCTACTTAAACTGGAACATTGCGGTTACCTCAAAATATTAAGAAAACTAATCAACGTGTGTCTTCTTCTACAGGAGTAATTCCCACTATTAGCGTTAGCGGACCACAGCTTAAGAGCACTAGAATGCAAGATAAGGTCATGCCTAACAATAGTCAAGGAAAGAAGTTGGAAGTAGAAGACCACCGTAGGAATCTTAAGTTTTCTAAGAATAAAACGTCTGTAACTGCATGTAATGACAGTTTAAATGCTAAGACCTCGAATGTTGAATTTGTTTGTGTTGAATGTGGAAAATATGTTCGTACTTTCAATCATGATGCTTGTCCTCTTAATCATAATGGCATGAATACTAGAACTAAGAAGCCTATTCTTGTTCCCACTAGTACTAGAGAACCCATAAGAACTTTGAACCAATCTACTGATCAACCACTTTTGAAACTAAGTGCGTTAGACTCCACTACTCTACGTAAACAAAACAAATTAAAGAAGATATATGAGAACATGATTAGGACATGTACACGGGGGTATTCGAGATTTACACCACCTGGATACAAATGGGTACCTAAGTTAACCACTTTAGTGATTGGGTCTAGGAATATCAACTTGCCTGTAGACTTTGCATCTAGGCCCACTACTATTTTAGAACCCGTTTCTATCAAGGGCTCCCATTTGTCAAATGCTACATTGTTTTCTAATTCTTCTGCAGCTCGTCGAAATCATTATATTCATAATGGACTCCGGGTGCACAAAGCACATGACGGGCAATCTCACGCTTCTCATTAACTTCGTGGAGAAGTTTCTAGGTACGGTGCGGTTTGGAAATGATTAGTTTGCACCGCTACTTGGATATGGAAATTTGGTTCAAGGAAATCTCACTATCAAACGGGTTTACTACGTCGAGGGACTGAATAACAAATTATTCTCGGTTGGTCAATTTTGTGATACGGATTTGGAAGTGGGTTTTTTGGAAATCTACTTGCTATGTTAGAGACTACGATGGGAATGACCTTCTTATAGGTTCTCGTGGATCTGATCTCTACACAGTAACTCTTCAAGACACATCTTCAACAAATCAAATTTGCTTAATGGCTAAAGCTTCATCATCCCAAGCATGGTTATGGCATCAACGATTGTCACGTCTCAACTTTGACACCATCAACTTGCTTTCGAAGAATGATATTATAATCGGTCTTTCCAAGTTAAAATTCGTCAAAGATCATCTTTGTTCTTCTTGTGAGTTGGGAAAGCAAAACGGAAGTCTTTCAAAACAAAGACTACCCCAAGCTCAAAAGGACGATTGAAACTTCTACACATGGATTTATGTGGTCCCATGCGTATAGAGAGTATGAATAGGAAAAAGTATATTCTCGCGATTGTTGATGATTACTATAGATACACATGGACTTTCTTCTTAAGTTCCAAAGATGAAACACTAGAGGTTCTCAAAAACTTTCTCAAGATGATACAACGCAATCTTCAAGCTCAAGTCTTAACCGTAAGAACGGATAGAGGTACTGAATTTTTGAACAAGACTTTGCAATCTTACATTCAAGAAGAAGGCATCGAACATCAAACATCAATTGCTCGAACTCCTGAAAAAAACGGCGTTGTCAAAAGACGGAACCGTACTTTGGTTGAGGCAGCTCGAACAATGCTTTCTTCTTCAAAATTACCACTATTCTTCTGGGCTGAAGCAATTGCAACTGCTTGTTATACTCAGAATCGTTCTCTCGTAATTCCTAGACATGAAAAGACACCTTACCACATCATCAATGGCATGAAACCTACTGTTAAATTCTTTCACGTATTTGAATCTTTATGCTATATCCTTAAAGACGGTGAGAATCTTGACAAGATGAAAGAAAAAGGTGATGCATGTACTTTTGTGGGGTATGCTACATTGTCAAAAGGATATCGAGTTTACAATAAGAGAACAAAGATTATTGTTGAAACAATTCATATGAACTTTGACGAATTGACACATATGGTACTTGATCACCACAGCTCAAGTCCTGCACCTCAATGTCTAAAAATGGCACCTACACACAACAGTGTACGTCCCGTGTAAGAACGTCAAGAAAGTACTCCTACAACAGACTCGATGGATACAGTAAAAATGAATGAGTTGGTTGATTTATAAGATCTAATGTTTGATGAATATTACTATGGAAACAATCAAGTTGTGTAAAAGCCTTCCGCTGTCAATACTGTTGATGCATCTGAACAAAGTCAACAAGACACAACTGCATCTACTTCAGCAACCGTTGCTCAAGAGACAATTCCATTAGATACTCAACAAACTCAAGAAACTTTCATACAACCAACATCACCAACCGTCAATGCTGAAGGAGGAAACAACAATCAAGCGATCGATGCACAACCTGACGAAGAAGATTTTATCAACTCGTTCGGTACACCGGTACACGAAGTCGGAGAGTCTTCTACTCAACATGTTGATCCGTCCAACATGCATACATTCTACCAACGATATCTATCCACTCACCATTGGACACGTGATCATCCATTGGAGCAAGTCATTGGAAATCCTTCACAACCAGTTCGAACACGCAGACAACTCGAAACTGATGGCGATGTGTGTATGTATGCACTCACCGTGAGTTCAACTATACATACAAACAACAAGCAAACCATGACTGATCATGCGTGGATTGAATCAATGCAAGATGAAATTCATTAATTTGAACGCCTAAATGTTTGGGAACTTGTTGACAGACCCTATGGAATGTCAATTTTAGATTTCAGATGGATCTGGAAAAACAAACTGGATGAAGAACAAACCATCATCAAAAACAAATCTCGTCTTGTGGTTAAGGGATACCGTCAACAAAAAGGCATAGACTACGATGAATCATTCGCTCCAGTTGCTCGTTTGGAAGCTGTCAGGATATTCCATGCTTATGCTGCACATAAGGGCTTCACGGTTTTTCAAATGGAAGTTAAAACTGCTTTTCTTAACGGTCATTTGAAGGAAGAAGTGTATGTGAATCAGCCGGAAGGATTCATCGATCCTCATCATCCTGAGAAAGTATATCGTCTCAAGAAGGCTATATATGGACTTAAACAAGCTCCAAGGGCATGGTACGAAGAACTATCCAACTTCTTGGTTTCCAAAGGATTCTCCAAAGGTCCTATTGATCCTACTCTCTTTATTAATAAATATGGGGATGACATACTGATGGTGCAAGTTTATGTTGATGACATTATTTTTGGTTCTACAAACCCAAAACATTCAAAACGTTTTGAAAATTTAATGCACAACAAATTTAAAATGTCAATGATGGGGGAGCTAAAATTCTTTTTAGGCCTCCAGATTCGTTAATCCCCATGTGGTATCTTCATAAACCAAGCTAAGTATGCTCAAGAGATACTTAAAAAGCATGGTATGACCTCATGTGCTCTCGTTGGTACACCATTGTTGACCAAATCCCTAGATATTGACTTGTACTCATATCCCGTAGATCAAACGCGATATCGCAGTATGATCGGGTCACTTATGTACCTTACAGCCAGCAGGCCTAATATTCATCATGCCACATGCTATTGTGCACGATATCAAGCCAAACCTACTCAAAAGCACCTCAAAGAGGTTAAACGGATCTTCGGTACCTTAAGAATACCATTCACATGGGACTCTGGTATCTGAAGGGAACCCATTTTCATCTAACAACTTTTTCAGATTCTGATCACGCAGGTTGCCTTAATAGTCGTAAAAGCACTTCTCGTAGCGTACAATTTCTAGGGGAAGATAAACCTGTGAGATGGTCATCAAAGAAGCAGGATTGCACTTCGCTCTCATCAGCTGAAGCAGAATATGTGGCTATATCCACGTGTTGTGCTCAAGTCCTCTGGATGAGAACTCAACTCACGGATTATGGCTTCCACTTTGATAAAATACCTATGTATTGTGACTCAAAGTCGACCATAGCCATATCTTGCAATCCGGTTCAACACTCTCGTACCAAGCACATCGCAGTCAGATATCATTTCATCAAGGAACAAGTGGAACGTGATATCGTAGAATTATAATTTGTCAGAACTGAGTACCAGATAGAAGACTTGTTTACTAAAGCCCTTTCTCAAAATAGGTTTCAGTATCTCGTTGGCCGTCTTGGTATGAAGTATATGACTCGAGAAGACTTGGAGGTTTGGGAAAATGAAGCTTCTTGATATTCTCTCATGATGACTGCTAAGCGCATCACAACTTAGGACTCGGACCTCAACTAAGGAAAGTTTATCTCGGACGATAACTTATCCTTCTCAACGAGAAATTAATATTTTATCGGTCATGAGTTTCTCATAAAAACATTCTAAGTTTTTAAGTTCATGAAAAACGACTTCTAAGTAAATGTTAGCTTAGAACTCGAACTTCACCTTAAGGAGAGTTTATCACGGATGATAACTTATCCTTAAAAACATGAAATTAGTTTTTCTCGGTCATGAGCTAGTCACAAAACATTTAAAGTTTTGAGCTAATGTAAATCGGAATTATTTTAAAACCGTTGAACACAATTTTTCAAGAACTTCTCAAAAGATTTTTCTAAATCTTTCAAAGTTGTGTGTTCAACACTCCCTTCCTCATAAAATGGTTTTTATAACTCAAAATTGTCATATGTTATTTTGATCAATTTTTGAGGGGGAGCGTTTTAATATCAAGCATTTAATGTTGTTGGGTACATCTCTGAAATTGTCATATTATGTATCCAACACATTCCGAAAATGGTTTAAAACTGTCATATGTAATATACTATATCGGATAAGGCATCTCAACTCCGTACCTCAACATATTTTATGGTGTCGTTTTTTCTAAAATTTGTCAAATTTTGTCTCAAGACACACATATATTGTTTACGGGGAGCATATCGACTACAAAACGTTCCATATTCATGCGTGCACACATGTTTCTCTCCCAATCGGTTTTCAGAAATTGTCAGATTTTTATCAATTGGTATCTCTAATATGATGTTTTTATATTAGAGATAGGGGGATAAAATGTGATTAAAATGTAATATATTGCATGTGATCTTAAAGACTCAAATGCAACTCTTTCCTTCACATGCTAAACCATTTCGTATATCGATGCATGTGTGAAGGGGGAGCTTTTCATAAATGTAAAACTTTCAAGTGTTAAAAGTTTTGATTTTTATCAAGCACTTTGAATGGTTTTCAATGGTTTATGGTTATGGTCTATACCCAAAACAACCTACTATCCACGACGGAACGATGGAGTCAAAAGGTGGTTTAGGATAGGAAACTAAGTCCTATGATCCAACCAGAACCGGAGGGACCTACCCAAGGATATTTCATAGCTAGAAATAGTTGTCCTTAGGAAAGATGGAGTTGAATGAAGCTGAATGCGGACAAATTACTTAAGTTAGCACTGGAATAATCACAACAAGGTGGTAGTGATGACGTACTGGTAAGCATTGAAGGAGTTGAATATTCTATGAAACTTAGGCAGAAACCGGGTTAACACATCTATCAAACACAAGTGTCATGGACCCAGTGATGCGATGCACAACCCTTCCCCAGCCATTCGATTTTCTCTCAAAATAAACTTGTCTCATTGTCACGGAGATCAACTCGTATCTATTGACTTTCTCACTCCGAGTTAGTTCATATTGAAAAGGTGGCAGTCTGCTCCAGCCTCCGATTACCAAAATGCACTTATTGAGTCTAGAGCCAAACGAGATCTATCTATCATCTCATTAGGACACAATCGAGTCCTACGCATTATCCTTGTGATATTGTCAGAATGTTTGAGTGATACGATTCACAATGAAGATGGAAATCCTACTTGAGCTAGCATCAAACAAGCTCATGGTAGGTAACTTGTGCGATTCAACACGAATCAAACTTGTGAGAACTATAATGTAACTAAGTTTGGATTATTAATTGGTTCAAACTTGATTCCAGGTTTCTTCGCAAAATCCGTGTGATCTTGCCAGAACATTCAGAGTGACACTCCTTAATGCTCACAGTGACGAATGGAAATACTTCCAGTGTCAACATCAAACAGCACTGCGGTAGCTGACTCGCAAGATTCTCTATGAATCAAGCTTGTGACAAACTGGAAAGCAACAATGGTGTGATTCTTTTAGAATCAAACTTGTTCCAGGAAATTTGAATTGACGACTCTAATCAGACGGATAATTTATCCTTATGATTCACTCTTTATGTTCGTAGTCTGCTTTGAGATGGTCGAGTAAAGAGAACTGGCTACTACCGATGGGAAACCCTGTCAAGGAGGTTCTTAATTGAATCTACCCGATCACAGGTACGGTATCTAATATCGTCTAACGGTCTTCACCGACCGGAGGTAAAACGCTACCGAATTCGGGTGAAATGTTCAAAGCCATTTTATACGTGTCTATATATGTTGCTGCATATCAAGATGGTGGCGTAGCTGTGCACTAACCGAACTCGTCTTCACATATTCATACTAATAGTTAAAGTCTTCCGGATGGTTCTTTCATTGCAAGAAGTCTAACTAGAAAAGGATCTCCCTATTACTTTGAGAAGAGAATTGTTGGTTTGACCGACGAACTACGTGGGCGCAACTCTGATGAATGTTTGAAGGACTAACTTCAACTATATTTAAATGGAAGATTGTTAGCCTTTCAAAATCAACAAAGTATGAATATGTTGATTCAGAAGTCACAAGAGCACAAGATGGTGATAATCAAGATACTTGAGAATGTAAGAATGTAAAAGGTCATCTTGTCACAAGAGCACAAGCTGAAGACTATCAAGGATAGACAGAAGATCTCAAGCACTCAAAGTCAAAAGACAAAGGCTCAAAATAAAGATCATAAAGCATGAAGGAACAAAGCTATAACAAACAAGATCAAGACCAAGACCAAGATACAGACTTAAGAAGGAAGATCACTTCCACAAGAATGTATTCACTCAATCATCTTGTACATTTTAAATATGAATGATACATTGGGGGAGATTGTGAGCCCTATAATTTATATAGTCGAACAAGAATGTAATAGGTCATCTTAGTTGTAAATGGTCTTGTATTGTAATAGGTTAGTCTGGAAAACCGGGCTTAGACTTTAAGCTAATATTGTATAAGTTAGGGGCTCTAAGCCCAAGACAAGCCAAGACCGGCCCATGGAAAACCCATGTCGTTCGTGGGTATATGTAAAATACGCATGCTTTTACCATGAACAGTACACTCATAATCGTACGTACATGATTAAAACTTTCCTTTTATAACATGTTTATGTTTCACGTATATTAATTACAAGAATTACGTACGTATTATTACACGATAAATATTAAGTATGTAGTAATGCACGATAATTATTACCAACAATAATTATAATCACGAACATGAGAACATGAACGTAAATAATCACGAGCATATTATTATGTATTTACGTAATTATGATTACGATTACGCATAAGTATATAAGTTAACACGAACGTTTAATTATAACGTCACGTAAATAAGAACACGAGAACACGTAAAATATTAGAACACGAAAACTATGGGTTTCCCCTTGGTGGGCCCATGTAGCTGCGGCACACACAAAGAGGAAGGGGGCCCACAAGCCCATTTTTGGTTTAATAAAAGAAAACTAAACATTACAGAGTTTTCATAAAAATTAAAAACCCTAAACTCTCCTTCTCCTTCCCTTGGCCGGCGGCTACCACAAGAACAAGAGATGTTCGTTTGATTTTTGCTTAACAAATCATTAGTACGTGTTCGTGTGTTCATTCCTCATTGATTCCACGTGTTTTGTTAATCCGAAAACCCTTCTTTTTATTTTCTTTTTATGATTTATGCATGTATGATCATGGGGGTTTAAATAAAACAACGTTAAAAACATGTTAATAATCATGGGGGTAAATTAATTTTGTTTGTTTTCGGGTTTGATGTTCGACCGCCACACAACCGAGAGTCCCACGACTCTCGGTGTAGCCTGGTTCGCACCACCACACGAGACAAATGTCTCGGTGGTGTTGGGTCACGGTCGGCAGCAGGGAACAAGGCACCCCGACGCACGTCGGGGGTGTCCTTGTGTTTGGTTTGAGTCGCGGCAACCACAACCCCAACAACCGGCTTCAGCCGGTGGCTATTTTTGGAAAGTAGGGGGAACCACCAACACACAGTCGGTGGGAACCCGTGGGTCAGCGGCTACCCGAGCAAGGGCAAGACCACCGGCACACAGCCGGTGGCAGCGAACCGAAGGCAGGGGCAACCGACAGGGGCCGGTTTGCCACTGTTTTGGGTGGGGGTTTTGGTTCGGGCCGGTTTACAGGTTTATGGGTCCGGTTCATGACATGTTTTTAATAAAATAATACATGGGTTCGGTTTATTATTTTATTTTACAAGTTTAATTAATTTCACATGTGCATTTATTTTTACAAGTAATTAAATTAATTTAACATGGTACTTAATTAATTTAATTAAAACATGACTTAGGTTTATTATTATTATTAATAATATATAATTTTAACCTAAGTATTTAATCATGAAATTTATACTAAAGTAAATAATTAATTATTAAAACATGACATGTAATTAATTAATTTTCATGACTTAGGTTATATTAATAATAAATATTAATACAAGTTTTAACCTAAGTATTATATACACTTTAATTAAATTAAATCATGCTATATTTAATTAAATCTTATAACATATAGTTTATTTAATTTACATGTATTAATTAATAAACTATACTATTAATCACATGACTTAGAATATTAATCAGTAAAACTTAAGCTTATTTTATTAGCTTAATAATCCAGCTTATCTCTAAATATGGAAACTTTCTATTTTTAGAAACTTATTTATTTTAAGCAGTTAATCTATTTATGAAAACTTTCTATTTTTAGAAACTTATCTATTTGAAGCAGTTAATCTATTTTTGGAAACTTTCAATTTTTGGAAACTTTCAATTTTAGGAAACCTGCTCTTTTTAGAAAGTTACTTATTATTACACAACGACTATAATAATACAAGTAATACTTAATCAGGATATCCAGAATACATGATAAACACAGCATAACGATAAAATCAGTAAAACAAGACATGAACATATAAAACAAGCTAAGATACGATATAAAATCAGTTACGTACTCAGTAGTCAGAATACTTATACACGTACACTATTTATGTAGCATTAGTGAGATCGAAGTAGGACTCTCTTATGTTCGTCTTGTTCGTTCACTGGACATAAGGTACGGATTCTTTGTCATTTCAGTATGAACATTCTTTCCTTATTAGGATTCCCCGTATGCAGCCAACTGATTTCCCAGTATATGTTTTATATTTTTTTATTTGCTTATGTTTAATTAAATGCCTAAGCCATATACATGCATGACTAGTTTCACCTAGTTATGGATGTACCATAACCATAACACTAGAGATACTAGTGTTATGACTTCACCATGGCGGAGTGATAGCTCGTGGCGTCCCTTTCAGCTTTTGGTCATATTATTATATTATCATATGGGGCGTATGGGTGCATCCTAAATTACGTCTTTTACAGATTATTCAGGTGAATGTGGTGTGTGCCTTGCATCCATCACAAGAGTTGATCCCTCCTACCCAAACTTATATTAATTAGAGGAAAGCCTTCTAATTGCATGATGAGGTTACCCCTCCAAGTATTCATGCACGTTGATATTTCATGACCTATATTGGCTAATGGTTAACATGTTAAACAGTTTTCATAAGATAAACATAAGGCTTTTCAAACTATAAAACCAGTTTTACCAAGTTATACAAGGTTTTCCAGGACTTAATCAATTCCGCTGCTATATGTTGTATATGCTTATGTTATTCATTATATGCTTGTATATCCGTGTACTGAGTGTTATGCTCAGCCTTTTTCCTTTCATGTTCCCAAAACGGCAGGTACTCAGGGACGCTCGTAGACACTAAGCATACGTGCATATGGATTGGAAGCTTTCTAACCTTCATTACTTTATGCATTTCTCATATATTTTGCTACTCATTTCCATGGACATTGTTTAGTCCTTTTCATTTATAGTACTTATGTTTGTGTGTGATGAGCTTTTACTTTGGGGTACCGATGTTTGTTTCCGGTATTTCCTTTATGTTCGTGTAATGTTTAAGACATTTATCCTTGTATGCTTTGATGATACGTCATAATCACGCATGACATTACATTTATTAAAATGGGGTGTTACAATTATGGTATCAGAGCCAAGGCTTCGACCTGTAGGCTCTCAAAACACGACCTGTGATTAGTGGGTAGTCACTATGGTCTTCCTAGAACTGACAGTCGGTTTTCATGCATTCATTTTTTTCATGCATTCATATATATGTCATTGTCGCAGGTTTATGACTAAGTAATGGTTGGTACAGGACTGGCCCTATTTAGTCGCATGTGTTTTATCGAAACTTTTAACTTTGGGATCGACCCATTGGCGTCCCCTCCCCATGTCTTTTGTTTTAAGTGAACTGACCATAGGCGTTCACTCTTGCGCATATAAAAGTTTTCATAAAACTGCATCATGCATTCATATACTAGTTTTCTAGCATAAAATTTTTCTCATGATTTATTGGTGTAATTTTTTTTTCATGTATATATTTTATGTTTTGGTCAGTTTAATCATGTATTTTTATGTCATACTGTCAGATGGTTCTCACACGCGAGCAGGAACAACTCAATACAGTAGTCCAAGCTACGATGCAAGCTATGCTTCATCAGCTGAGGAATGAAATCAAGGATGAGGTGCAGGCTGCCAACAATCAGCAACAGCACCCAGTACCTCCTCCAACAACATTGGTCACATGGCTGGAGAGATTCAACAAGGTACGCCCTCGATCCTTCGAGAAAACAGATAGCCCCAGCGAAGCTGAAAGCTGGTTGGCTCACATTGAGAAGATCTTCGATGCAATGGGCTGTGAACCCGTCTTCAAGTCGAGTTTGGCCTGTTACAGGTTCGAAGGTGATGTGCTAGCATGGTGGGAGGCAATAAAGCAGTCTGAGGAAGGTGATGATTGGGTGGCTGGTTTGACTTGGGCTTAGTTCAGGGAGTTAGTGATGGGACAGTTCTTTCATAAGGCTGAGCAAGACAAGCTGAAGAGGGAGTACCACGGAATCAGGCGGAGAGCTGGGGAGAACAACAACGAGTTCATGCAGCGTTTTCTTCGTTTGGCTGGTTTTCTTAGCGCAGCAGCGGGTACTGCCGAAGAGCAAGCATACCACTTCCGGTGGGCTCTTCGTACATCGGTCGCCAACAACTTGGTGTGTGCTACGTTCAACATGGTGGCACAAGTTGCCGATGCAACACGTAAGCTGGAGATGCTGCAAGAAAGAGAAGAGTTCAAGGAAGCAGAGAGACCCGAGAAGAGGTAAACATTCGTTACTCAGCGGTGCTCAAACTGTATTCCTTCAGTATATGTCAATATTTATATCTCTTTTAAACTCCATCTTCCAGACAGAAGACTGGGGACCGGTCTTAGCCGGCTACTCAGCAACAGCCTATTCAGCCCAAAGGAAACGGTCAGACTCAAGACCGTTCTGCAACGGATAGGTGTGGCGGTAATGATTATTACCGTAACAACGTTGGAAACTCCAACAGCAGCAGGTCCTTACACTTACTCATTTTCTTATATTACATGCAATAGTTCATAATTCTGACACATTAGCAATCTTCTACCAGGAATCATGGTAACGGGAGGGACCAGAACCAAAGAGGTTCACAGCCTAACCGTCCAGCTTTCACTGGTATTACATCTTACGAATTTTCCGTATTTTCCTTTGTACCTATTACCATGTCTCATGTATATTGTTCTTAACAGGCTCCCAGCCAACAAGGGCACCTGCTGGAGGGTATACTCATCCTCTTTGCACTATCTACAACCGTAGGCACCCAGGGCCATGTCGCCGCGATAGCGATGCATGCTACAAGTGTGGCCTTACTGGTCATCGCATGAAGGACTGCCGCAAGGGAGACATGGAGGGCACATCTGGACATGCTAATTCAAAGCCGCCTCCTAGTGGACGCATTTATACGACTTCTCGCGATCAGGCCAACAAGTCTACGGGTACCATCACTGGAATCTTGTATATGTATGGTCAAGCTGCATGTGTTTTATTTGACACGGGTGCTACTCATTCGGTCATTGCTACTGCTTATGCTAAGAATGTTAGGATATCCCTTATGCCATTAGAGATTGTACTGAACATTTCCACGCCTTTAAGAGACCCTGTACGCATAACCCATGTGTAAAAGAGCCTTCCCCTAGAGTTTGACGACAAGGTTCGTCCTGTTGACGCACTTCCGCTGGACATGAATGATTTTGACATGATATTGGAAATGAACTGGCCATCGAAACATCATGCTACCATAGACTGCCATTCATATCGGGTCATCTCCGGTGATGTTAATGCACCAGAGTACATTCACAACGGGTTCGTACCCGGAAGGTCTGTACAAATCATATCAACCCTGCAAGCACGTGCATTACTTTCACATGGTTACGAGGGCTATCTAGCTATTGTTCATGACATGAATGCTGAATCTCCATCAATTCAGAATCAGCCGATAGTGTCAGAATTTCCAGACGTATTTCTAGAAGAACTTCCGGGCATACCACCTGCACGTGAAGTAGAGTTGAATATTGAGCTCATCCCAGGAGCTGAGCCGATTTCCAAGGCTTCTTATCGCAAGGCTCCCATAGAGTTGAAGGAGCTGAAGGATCAATTGCAAGAACTTCTGGAACGAGGCTGAGCGCATCTTCATGGGGCGCACCGGTCTTATTCGTGAAGAAGAAGGACGACAATATGCGTCTTTGCATAGATTATCACGAGCTCAACAAGATCACCATCAGGAATAGGTATCCTCTACCACGCATTGACGATCTGTTTGACCAACTCCAAGGGGCCAAACATTTCTCCAAAATTGATTTGAGGTCGGGCTATCATCAGCTACGGGTCAAAGAGAAGGACATCGCCAAGACTACTTTCTGTACACGCTATGGCCACTACGAATTTGTAGTCATGTCATTTGGCCTTACCAATGCTCCAGATTTTTTAATGGATCTGATGAACAGAATATTCCATGAATTTCTGGACAAGTTCGTCATTGTCTTCATTGACGACATTCTGATATTCTCTATGTCCAAGGAGGAACACGAAGACCATCTTCGTACAGTATTACAGATTCTTCGCCAGAAGCAGTTGTATGCTAAGTTCTCCAAGTGTGATTTCTGGTTAGACAAGGTGGCGTTCTTAGGTCACATTGTATCAGAAGAAGGAATCACCATGGATCCAATAAAGGTTGAGGCTATTACCAAGTGGCCAAGACCGACATCAGCGACTGAGGTTCGTAGTTTCCTAGGCTTGGATGGTTACTACCATAGGTTCGTAGAGAACTTTTCCTGTTTAGCACTACCATTGACCAAAATGATGCGGAAAGGGGAGAAATTCGTCTGGACTGAAGAAAGAGAGAAGAGCTTTGAAAACCTAAAGCAGAAGTTAGTATCTGCACCGATTCTTACTCTCCCATCTGGTACAGGTAGATTTCAAATCTATAGTGATGCTTCGGGGAAGGGACTTGGCTGTGTTCTCATGCAACATGGGAAAGTGATCGCGTACGCTTCACGACAGCTTAAGCCTTATGAGGAAAATTACCCTACACATGACATGGAACTTGCTGCAGTCGTGTTTGCATTGAAAATATAGAGGCACTACTTGTATGGAGAATCATGTGACATCTTCACCGACCACAAGAGCTTGAAGTACATCTTCATTCAACGTGAATTGAACATGAGACAGAGGAGATGGTTAGAGCTGTTGAAGGATTATGATATTAATCTGCAGTATCATCCCGACAAGGCGAATGTAGTGGCAGATGCACTTAGCAGAAAGTCCGGAATGATAAATGCCATTAAAATTGAGGAGGAAATTATAAGAGACTTAGAGCGACTAGACATTGAAATCATGGTACGTGGACAGCATGGTTACTGGGCTAATCTTAGAGTGGAACCTGAGTTACTCTCTAGGATCAAGGAAGCTCGGAAGGATGATGGTGAAATCTGGGCGATAATTCAGAATTTAGAGAAACAGACAGAATTTCGAGTAGACGAGGACAATATCTTATGCAGGGCACGAGACTTTGTGTTCCTGATGATCAAGACCTCCGGGAAGCATTGTTAGCTGAGGCTAATAGCTCCCCATTTTCCATTCATCCTGGTTCAACCAAGATGTACCACGACATCAAGCAATACTTTTGGTGGAGTGGTATGAAACAGGATGTTGCGACTTACGTCTCCAAGTGTCTTACCTGCCAGTAGGTTAAGATCGAACATCAGCAATCTAGCGGTCTTCTACAACCGTTAGATATTACCTAGTGGATGTGGGACAAGATCACCATGGATTTTGTTACCGGTCTTCCGCAGACTAAGAGGAGGCATGATGCGATTTGGGTTATCGTTGATCGACTTACTAAGTCAGCTCATTTCTTACCGATCCGCAAGGAAGATTCGTCAGTAAACTCGCCGATACGTTGTAACACCCCATCTTGATAATGGAAATGTTACATGCAATTATGGCGTGTCATCAAAGCATACAAGGAAAAATGTCTAAACATTACTTGACCATAAAAGGAAAATACCGGAATCAAACATCGGTAGTCCAAAAGTAAAGCTCATCACACACAAACATAGTATAGTAAAGGAAAGGACTAAACAATGTCCATAGAAAATATATCATAAGAAAGGAAATGCATAAAGTAAAGAAGGCTAGACAGCTTCCAGTCCATATGCACGTACTCTTAGTGTCTACGAGCGTCCCTAAGTACCTGCCGTTTTGGGAACATAGAAAAGGAAAACGGCTAAGCAAATACGCTCAGTGCACGGATGTACAATAAAGCATGAATAGGATAAGCATATAACATATAACATATAACAGCGGAAGAAAACTAAGTCCCGAGTAACCTGGTTAAGTCTTGATAAAACTGGTTTTATAGTTTGAAAGTCTTATGTTTGTCTTATAAAAACAGTTTGTCATATTTTACCATTAGCCAATATAGGTCATGAAAATCCACCGTGCATGAATACTTAGAGGGGTGACCTCGTCATGCAAATTAGAGGGGTTGCCTCTAATTTAATATACTGGTTTTTGGGTAGGAGGGATCAGCTCCTTGTGAAGGATGCAAGGCACACACCACATTCACCATGACATCCTGACTAAAAACATGTAACTAGGATGCACCCATACGCCCCACATGATAAATATAATATAAATGGCCAAAAGCTGAAGGGACGCCACGAGCAATCACTCCGCCGTGGTGAAGTCATAATATCAATGCCTCTAATGTTATGGTTATGGTACCTCCATAACTAGGTGAAACTAGTCATGCATGTATATGGCTATAGGTAATCTTAATTAAACATAAGAAATCAAACACATAACTTATACTACGGGAAAACAGTTGGCTGCATACGGGGAATCCTAATAAGGAAAGAATGTCCATACTGAAAGGACGGGAATCCGTACCTTATGTCCAGTGAACGAAGAAGATGAACTGAGAGAAATCCTACTTCCGAATCACTAGTGCTACATAAATACATACACGAATAACTATCTGCTTACTAAATACGTAGCTGGTTTTATGTCATGTCTTAGCTTATTTTATGTGTTCTTACCATGTTTACTGTTTTTAAGCCTTAAACCGTGTTTATCTTATATTCTGTTTAATCTGATTAAGTATTTCTGGTATTTCATGTGTTATTATACTTACTGTGTAATAATAAGTAACTTTCCAAAAATAGCAGTTTTCCTAAATAGAAAGTTTCCAAAAATAGAAAGTTTCCAAAAATAGATTGTTTCCAAAAATAGAAAGTTTCCAAAAATAGAAAGTTTCCAAAAATAGATTTACTGCTTAAAATAGATAAGTTTCTAAAAATAGAAAGTTTCTATAAATAGATCAGCTGCCTTAATTAAATAAGTTTCCATAAATAGATTAGCTGCCTAAAACAAATAAGTTTCCATAAATAGATTAGTGCCTGAAATAAATAAGTTTCTAAAAATAGAAGGTTTCCATAAATAGATTAGCTGCCTTATTTAATTAAGTTTCTAAAAAAAATAGAAAGTTTCCATAATTAGAAATAAGCTGGTTAAATAAGCTAAGTATATAAGCCTAAGTGTTTTCATGATTATTTTCTAAGTCATATGATATAAGGTATAGTTTAATAATTATTTCATGAAATTAAATTAAACTATAGGTTAAAATATTTAAATAAAGTATAACATGTTTTTAACTAAATAAAGTTAAATACCTAGGTTAAAACATGTATTATTATATATTAATAATATAACCTAAGTCATGTTAATTAATTAATTATAATCATGGTTTTTAAATAATTAATTAATTATAAGTCTAAAATATAAAATACTTAGGTTAATTAATTTCATGATTATTAATAATTAAAATAACCTAAGTCATGTTATTAAATTAATCATGTCATTTTATTAATTTAATTTTTAACATAAGATCATAAAACATAAAAACTAAACATACACCATGAACCGGATATAGACTAAAAAGCATGAACTGGACGTGAAATCGACACCGTACCCCGAACCAAATCGGGGTACCCCGTGTCTTGATGCTGCCGTGGGACCCACACCCACCAACCGAGACCATATGGTCTTGGTGGTGGTCGGATGGCCAAACCGAAACCCCCTTCGGGTTCGGTGTAGGCTATGGCCAAAAACAAACACCCCTTAAACCATACTTTTGATTTTATTAAACCTCAAATAATGTTAGATCCATGTTTATTTATTAGGTTTTTGTAAAAAAAACATAACATGTTCTTGATTTATTAAAAGATCAAATCAAAAGAAAAAGTTTAAAAAGGATTTACCGAATTCGTGGATCAAAAGGACGAAGAACAAACACGATCACCAACTAATAATCCAAGATCCAAGATCAACAACCACCTCCTTGTGGTGTTTGTAGGGTGGCGGCACAAAAAGAACAAGGAAGGAGGGTTTTAGGTTTTTCAAAAATCTTCTGTAAATGTAAAAATGAGTAGTGTAAAAATTATTAACCCCCTTTAGTAAAATTTACAAATGGGCTTGGCCCATTTGTCCTTGTAGCCGCGGGTAGGGGGCCCCACTTGGGGTACCCGTACCTTTTACCGTGTCTCGTTGTTAAGTTACACGTTCGTGATTATTTGTGTTCGCGTTTTAAGTGTTCTCGTTACGTAAATATCGTGATCTAATATATTTAATTACGCTCGTAATAAATATATATACGTAATTAATAATAGTTCGTGTTTTAATTACGTTCATGATTTCATGATCGCATGTTCGTGATTAATTATTGTCAAATAATTATTACGTGCTCGTGCGTAGTAAATACTTATCGTGTTCTAACACGTAAGTAATACGTAAAATCCTAACATGTAATCGTAATCATGCTATATTAGGAAAGTTTAAATCTAGTACGTACGATCTTAAGGGTACTATTAATGGTAAAAGCATGCGGGTTTTACAACTCTTCCCCCCTAAAAAGAATAATTCGTCCCCGAATTATAGATAAAGTAAACTGGAAAAGAAGAACATACCCGAATTCAAAATATGAAATGAGGGTAAGAAGCCCGGATAGACTCCTTTGTTTCCCAAGTGGCTTCCCGCTTGGTATGATCCCTCCAATGAATTTTGACGAATGGAATCGTCTTCTTTCTCATGACTCGTTCTTGTCTGTCAAGAACTCGTTCGGGTTCTTCTATAAAAGTGAGATCTTCACGTATCCGTTCTAGTGGATACTGAACCATGTGAAGGGAATGATATTGGTACCCTCTGAGTAAGGACACATGAAACACATTGTGCACATGCGAAAGCTGCGGAGGTAACGCCAATCGGTAAGATACTTCACCGACTCGTTCAATGATATCAAACGGTCCGATGAAACGAGGACTGAGCTTCCCTTTAATCCCGAAGCGTCTAACACCACGTGCCGGCGAAACCTTAAGAAAGACGTGATCTCCTACGTTAAAGTGTATATCCCTACGATGCTTATCGGCGTAACTCTTCTGACGTGACCGTGCCTCCTGAATTTTCTGCTTAGCTACTACAATCTTCTCATTGGTCATCGCTATGATTTCCGGTCCTTCAAGTGTTCGCTCACCAACCTGATCCCAGCAGATTGGGGCGCGACACTTTCTGCCATACAACATCTCAAATGGATCACACTTGATACTTGCGTGCCAACTGTTGTTGTATGCAAATTCCACCAAACAGATGTAATCGTCGCAATCACCCGTCCATTCCAACGCACAATACCTCAACATATCTTCCAATGTCTGAATGGTTCGCTCCGACTGTCCGTCCGTTTGAGGATGAAAAGCCATGCTAAGCTTAAGTTGTGTACCCCAAGCTTTCTGCAGACTTTTCCAAAAGCGCGAAGTGAATCGAGGATCTCTGTTTGAGACGATGTTGGATGGTGCACCGTGGAGTCTCATGATCTCTCTTCTGTACGTATCTACGAGTTTACTTACCGGATCTTACTTGCGGATCGGTAAGAAATGAGCTGATTTGGTAAGTCGATCAACGATAACCCAAATTGCATCGTGCTTCCTCTTGGTAGGCGGAAGACCAGTAACAAAATCCATGGTGATTTTGTCCCATTTCCACTCTGGGATATCTAACGGTTGAAGGAGACCGCCAGATCGTTGATGCTCGATCTTTACCTGCTGGCAGGTAAGACATTTGGAGACGTAAGTGGCCACATCCTGTTTCATACCACTCCACCAAAAGTACTGCTTGATGTCATGGTACATCTTAGTCGAACCAGGATGTATAGAGAATTGGGAGCTATGAGCTTCAGCTAACAAAGCTTCCCGGAGTTCTTGGTCATCAGGAACACAAAGTCTTGTGCCCTGCCATACGATACCATCTACATCTACTCTGAATTCTGTCTGCTTCTCCAAATTCTTTACTATCGCCCAGATTTCTCCGTCATCCTTCTGAGCTTCCTTGATCTTAGATAGTAACTCGGGTTCTACTCTAAGATTAGCCCAGTAACCGTGCTGTCCACGTACCATGATCTTGATGTCTAGTCGCTCCAAGTCTCTGATGATTTCCTCTTCGATTTTAATGCTGTTGATCATTCCGGACTTCCTGCTAAGAGCATCTGCTACTACATTTACCTTTCCGGGATGATACTGTAGATTAATATCATAATCCTTCAACAGATCCAACCATCTCCTCCGCCTCATGTTCAATTCACGCTGAGTGAAGATATACTTCAAGCTCTTGTGGTCCGTGAAAATGTCACATGATTCTCCATATAAGTAGTGCCTCCATATCTTCAATGCAAACACGACTACAGCAAGTTCCAGGTCATACGTGGGGTAATTTTCTTCATAAGGCTTAAGCTGTCGTGAAGCGTACGCGATCACTTTCCAATATTGCATGAGAACACAGCCAAGTCCCTTCCCCGATGCATAGCTGTAGATTTGAAATCCACCCGTACCAGATGGTAGAGTAAGAATAGGTGTAGATACTAGCTTCTGCTTCAGGTCTTCAAAGCTCTTCTCTCGATCTTCAGTCCAGACAAATTTCTCCCCTTTCCGCATCAGTTTGGTCAATGGTAGTGCTAGGCGGGAAAAGTTCTCCACGAACCTACGGTAATAGCCAGCTAAGCCTAAGAAACTACGGACTTCCGTCGCTGATGTCGGCCTTGGCCACTTAGTAATGGCCTCAAACTTCGCTGGATCCATAGTGATTCCTTTGGCTGATACAATGTGACCTAAGAATGCCACCTTGTCTAACCAGAACTCACACTTGGAGAATTTAGCATACAACTGCTTCTGGCGAAGAATCTGTAGTACTGTACGAAGATGGTCTTCGTGTTCCTCCTTGGATTTTGAGAAAATCAGGATGTCATCGATGAAGACAATGACGAATTTGTCCAGAAATTCATGGAAGATTCTGTTCATCAAATCCATGAACACTGCTGGAGCATTTGTCAGGCCAAATGGCATAACTACAAACTCGTAGTGGCCATAACGGGTACGAAAGGCAGTCTTAGCGATGTCCTGCTCCTTGACCCGTAGCTGATGATAGCCTGACCTAAGATCAATCTTGGAGAAGTGTTTGGCCCCTTGGAGTTGGTCAAACAGATCGTCAATGCGTGGCAGTAGATATCTATTCCGAATGGTAATCTTGTTGAGCTCGCGATAGTCTATACAAAGACGCATACTGTCGTCCTTCTTCTTAACAAACAAGACCGGTGCGCCCCATGGAGATGCGCTCGGTCGAATGAAACCTCGTTCAAGAAGTTCTTGCAGTTGATCCTTCAGCTCTATGGGAGCCATGCGATAAGGAGCCTTGGAGATTGGTTCAGCTCCTGGAACCAGCTCGATACTGAGTTCCACTTCTCGTGCAGGTGGTATGCCCGGAAGTTCTGATGGAAAAACATCTTGGAATTCCGACACTATAGGTTGATCCTGAATTGATGGAGATTCAGCATCCATGTCGTGAACCGTAGCTAGATAACCCTCGCAGCCATGTGACAGTAGTGCACGCGCTTGCAGGGTAGATATGATTTGTACAGACCGTCCGGGTATGAACCCATTATGAATGTACTCTGGTGCATTAACATCACCGAAGATAACTCGATATGAATGGCAGTCTATGGTAGCATGATGCTTGGATAGCTAATCCATGCCCAAAATCATGTCGAAGTCATTCATGTCCAGCGGAAGTGCGTCGACAGGTCGAACCTTATCGTTAAATTCTAGGGGAAGACTCTTGTATACATGGGTGATTAATACAGAGTCCCTCAAAGGTGTGGAAATAGTAAGCCTATGTTCTAGTGGCATGGGGAGCATCCTAATGTTCTTAGCATAAGCAGTAGAATAACCGAATGAGTAGCACCCGTATCAAAAAGAACACATGCAGCTTGACCATACATATACAAGATTCCAGTGATGGTACCTGTAGACTTGTTGGCCTGGTCTCGAGATGTCGTGTAGACA
This sequence comes from Glebionis coronaria, assembly GCA_025667525.1. Classification (NCBI taxonomy): domain Eukaryota; kingdom Viridiplantae; phylum Streptophyta; class Magnoliopsida; order Asterales; family Asteraceae; genus Glebionis; species Glebionis coronaria. The sequence goes on along the minus strand of CM046879.1, from coordinate 442,812,146 downwards.
CGCCCGGTAGTAGGAGGCGGCTTGGTATCAGCATGTCCCGATGTACCCTCCATCTCGCCCTTACGGCAATCCTTCATAATATGGCCAGGAAGACCACACTTGAAGCACGCATCAGTATTACGGCGACATGGTCCTGGTTGCCTACGGTGGCAAGTAGAGCAAAGAGGATGAGTGTATCCTCCAGCAGGTGCTCTAGCTGGCTGAGAACCTGATGAAACATTTTACATAAGACATGATAGTTGGGTACAAAGGACAAAGCGGATAATCGTAAGATTGAATACCAGTGATAGCTGGACGGCTAGGTTGTGAACCTCTCTGGTTCTGGTCCCTACTGTTTCCATGGTTCCTGGTAGAAGTTTGCTAAAGTTTCATAATATGAGTTATAACATGAAATCATAAGGAAATGCGTAAGTATTAGGACCTGCTGCTGTTGGAGTGCCCAGCGTTGTTACGATAATTGTCATTACCGCCACGCCTATCCGTAGCAGAACAGCCGGCTGAGACCGGTCCCCAGTTTTCTGCCTGGAAGATACATTTAAGAGATGAATAATTGTCATATGAAAAGTATACGGATTGGTCACCGCTTGAATACGAAGGTTTACCTCTTGTCGGGTCTTTCAGCTTCCCCGAACGCATCTCTCTCCTGCAGCATCTCCAGTTTTCGTGCTGCATCGGCCACTTGTGCTACAGTGTTGAACGTAGCACACACCAGATTCCGATGTGCGAAGAGCCCATCTAAAGTGATGTGCCTGCTCTTCCGGAGTACCTGCTGCCGCACCAAGGAAACCAGCTAAGCGAAGAAAGTGCTGCATAAACTCGTTGTTATTCTCCCCAGCTCTCTGTCGGATCCCATGGTACTCTCTCTTGAGCTTGTCCTGCTAAGCCTTGGGAAAGAACTGCTCCATCACCCTGTCCTTGAACTGAGCCCAAGTCAAACCAACAACCCACTCGTCACCACCTTCAGACTACATCAATGCTAACCACCAATTGAGTACATCGCCTTCGAACCGATAGCATGCCAACCTCGCCTTGTATGCGGGGTCACAGCCCATAGCGTTGAAAATCTTCTCGATGTGTGCCAACCAGCTTTCAGCATCGCTGGGGCTATCTGTCTTCTCAAAAGCTCGAGGGCGGAGCTTGTTGAATCTCTCCAGCCATACTGCTAATGTCACTGGAGGAGGAGGAGGTGCCTGATTATGCTGCTGATTGTTGGCAGCTTGAACTTCAGCCCTGATGTCATTCCTCAGTTGATGAAGCAAAGCTTGCATGGCAGCCTGAATTGCAGCATTGAGCTGCTCCTATTCGCGTGTGAGAACCATCTGACAGTATAACATAAAACATTTGATTAAACAGATCAAAACATAAAATATATATATATATACATCAACAAAAATTTATACCAAAATTTCACGAGAAAAATTCTATGCAAGAAAATTTTGTGTATGAATGCATGATGCAGTTTTATGAAAACTTTTGTATGCTCGAGAGTGAACGCCTCTGGTCAGTTTACCCAAAACAAAAGACATAGCGAGGGGACGCCTATGGGTCGGTCCCAAATTTAAAAGTTTCGATAAAACACATGCGACTAAATAGGGCCAGTCCTGTACCAACCATTACTTAGTCAAAAATCTGCGACAATGACATGTATATGTATGCTTAAAAAATGATGAATGCATGAAAATAACTGTCAGTTCTAGGAAGACCGTAGTGACTACCCACTAATCACAGGTCATATTTGAGAGCCTACAGGTCGAAGCCTTGGCTCTGATACCATAATTGTAACACCCCATCTTGATAATGGAAATGTTACATGCAATTATGGCGTGTCATCAAAGCATACAAGGAAAAATGTCTAAACATTACTTGACCATAAAAGGAAAATACCGGAATCAAACATCGGTAGTCCAAAAGTAAAGCTCATCACACACAAACATAGTATAGTAAAGGAAAGGACTAAACAATGTCCATAGCAAATGTATCATATGAAAGGAAACGCATAAAGTAAAGAAGGCTAGACAGCTTCCATTCCATATGCACGTACTCTTAGTGTCTACGAGCGTCCCTAAGTACCTACCGTTTTGGGAACATAGAAAAGGAAAACGGCTGAGCAAATACGCTCAGTGCACGGATGTACAATAAAGCATGAATAGGATAAGCATATAACATATAACAGTGGAAGAAAACTAAGTCCCGAGTAACCTGGTTAAGTCTTGATAAAACTGGTTTTATAGTTTGAAAGTCTTATGTTTGTCTTATAAAAACTGTTTGTCATATTTTACTATTAGCCAATATAGGTCATGAAAATCCACCGTGCATGAATACTTGAAGGGGTGACCTCATCATGCAAATTAGAGGGGCTGCCTCTAATTTAATATACTGGTTTTTGGGTAGGAGGGATCAGCTCCTTGTGAAGGATGCAAGGCACACACCACATTCACCATGAAATCCTGACTAAAAACATGTAACTAGGATGCACCCATACGCCCCACATGATAAATATAATATAAATGGCCAAAAGCTGAATGGACGCCACGAGCAATCACTCCGCCGTGGTGAAGTCATAACATCAGTGCCTCTAATGTTATGATTATGGTACCTCCATAACTAGGTGAAACTGGTCATGCATGTATATGGCTATAGGTAATCTTAATTAAACATAAGCAATCAAACACGTAACTTATACTACGGGAAAACAGTTGGCTGCATACGGGGAATCCTAATAAGGAAAGAATGTCCATACTGAAAGGACGGGAATTCGTACCTTATGTCCAGTGAACGAAGAAGATGAACTGAGAGAAATCCTACTTCTGAATCACTAGTGCTACATAAATACATACATGAATAAGTATCTGCTTACTAAATACGTAGCTGGTTTTATGTCATGTCTTAGCTTATTTTATGTGTTCTTACCATGTTTACTGTTTTTAAACCTTAAACCGTGCTTATCTTATATTCTGTTTAATCTGATAAGTATTTCTGGTATTTCATGTGTTATTATACTTACTGTGTAATAATAAGTAACTTTCCAAAAATAGCAGTTTTCCTAAAATAGAAAGTTTCCAAAAATAGAAAGTTTCCAAAAATAGAAAGTTTCCAAAAATAGATTGTTTCCAAAAATAGAAAGTTTCCAAAAATAGAAAGTTTCCAAAAATAGATTTACTGCTTAAAATAGATAAGTTTCTAAAAATAGAAAGTTTCCATAAATAGATCAGCTGCCTTAACTAAATAAGTTTCCATAAATAGATTAGCTGCCTGAAATAAATAAGTTTCCATAAATAGATTAGCTGCCTGAAATAAATAAATTTCTAAAAATTGAAGGTTTCCATAAATAGATTAGCTGCCTTATTTAATTAAGTTTCTAAAAAAATAGAAAGTTTCCATAATTAGAAATAAGCTGGTTAAATAAGCTAAGTATATAAGCCTATGTGTTTTCATGATTATTTTCTAAGTCATATGATATAAGGTATAGTTTAATAACTGTTTCATGAAATTAAATTAAACTATAGGTTAAAATATTTAAATAATGTATAACATGTTTTTAATTTAATAAATTTAAGTACTTAGGTTAAAACATGTATTATTATATATTAATAATATAACCTAAGTCATGTTAATTAATTAATTATAATCATAGTTTTTAAATAATTAATGAATTATAAGTCTAAAATATAAAATACTTAGGTTAATTAATTTCATGATTATTAATAATTTAAATAACCAAAGTCATGTTATTAAATTAATCATGTCATTTTATTAATTTAATTTTTAACATAAGATCATAAAACATAAGAACTAAACATACACCATGAACCGGATCTAGACTAAAAAGCATGAACCGGACATGAAATCGACACCGTACCCCGAACCAAATCGGGGTACCCCGTGTCTTGATGCTGCCGTGGGACCCACACCCACCAACCGAGACCATATGGTCTTGGTGGTGGTCGGATGGCCAAACCAAAACCCCCTTCGAGTTCGGTGTAGGCTGCGGCCAAAAACAAACACCCCTTAAACCATACTTTTGATTTTATTAAACCTCAATTTATGTTAGATCCATGTTTATTTATTAGGTTTTTGTAAAAAAAAACATAACATGTTCTTGATTTATTAAAAGATCAAATCAAAAGAAAAAGTTTAAAACGGATTTACCGAATTCGTGGATCAAAAGGACGAAGAACAAACACGATCACCAAATAATAATCCAAGATCCAAGATCAACAACCACCTCCTTGTGGTGTTTGTAGGGTGGCGGCACAAAAAGAACAAGGAAGGAGGGTTTTAGGTTTTTCTAAAATCTTCTGTAAATGTAAAAATGAGTAGTGTAAAAATTATTAACCCCCTTTAGTAAAATTTACAAATGGGCTTGGCCCATTTGTCCTTGTAGCCGCGGGTAGGGGGCCCCACTTGGGGTACCCGTACCTTTTTCCGTGTCTCGTTGTTAAGTTACACGTTCGTGATTATTTGTGTTCGCGTTTTAATTGTTCTCGTTACGTAAATACCGTGATCTAATATATTTAATTACGCTCGTAATAAATATATATACGTAATTAATAATAGTTCGTGTTTTAATTACGTTCATGATTTCATGATCGCATGTTCGTGATTAATTATTGTCAAATAATTATTACGTGCTCGTGCGTAGTAAATACTTATCGTGTTCTAACACGTACGTAATACGTAAAATCCTAACACGTAATCGTAATCATGCTATATTAGGAAAGTTTAAATTTAGTACGTACGATCTTAAGGGTACTATTCATGGTAAAAGCATGCGGGTTTTACATACGTACAAGAATGAGATGATGAGACTTCATGGTGCTCCATCCAGCATCTTCTCGGACAGAGATCCTCGTTTCACTCGCGATTTTGGAGGAGTCTGCAGAAAGCTTGGGGTACAAAACTTAAGTTTAGCACGGCTTTTCATCCTCAAACAGACGGGCAATCAGAGCGAACGATTCAGACATTAGAAGATATGTTGACGTCATGTGCGTTGGAATGGACGGGAGATTGGGACGATTACATTTGTCTGGTAGAGTTTGCATACAACAAAAGTTGGCACGCAAGTGTGCTCCATTCGAGATGTTGTATGGCAGAAAGTGTCGCGCCCCAGTCTGCTGGGATCAGGTTGGTGAGCGAACACTTGAAGGACCAGAAATGATAGAGTTGACCAACGAGAAGGTCGCGGAAGCTAAGCAGAAATTGCAAGAAGCACGGTCACGTCAGAAGAGTTATGCCGAAAAGCATCGTAGGGACATACATTTTAAGGTAGGAGATCACGTCTTCCTTAAGGTATCGCCGGCACATGGTGTTAGACGTTTTGGAATCAAAGGGAAGCTCAGTCCTCGATTCATCAGACCGTTTGATGTCATTGAGCGAGTAGGTGAAGTATCTTATCGTTTAGCGTTACCTCCGTAGCTTTATCATGTTCATGATGTTTTCCATGTGTCCTTACTCAGAGGGTACAAGTATCATCCCCTTCACATGGTTCAGTATCCACTGGAACAGATTTGTGAAGACCTTACCTTCATAGAGGAACCGGAACGAGTTATTGACAAGCAAGAACGAGTCATGAGGAGGAAAACAATTCCATTCGTCAAAATCATTTGGAGGGATCATACCGAGTGGGAAGCCACTTGGGAGATCGAGGAGTCTATCCGGACATCTTACCCTCATTTCAAGTTTTGAATTCGGGTATGTTCCTCTTTTTCCAGTTTACGTTATCTAATATTCGGGGACGAATTATTCTTTTTAAGGGGGGAAGAGTTGTAAAACCCGCATGCTTTTACCATGAACAGTACACTCATAATCGTGCGTACATGATTAAAACTTTCCTTTTATAACATGTTTATGTTTCACGTATATTAATTACAAGAATTACGTACGTATTATTACACGATAAATAATAAGTATGTATTAATGCACGATAATTATTACCAACAATAATTATAATCACGAACATGAAAACATGAACGTAAATAATCACGAGCATATTATTATGTATTTACGTAATTATGATTGCGATTACGTATAAGTATATAAGTTAACGCGAATGTTTAATTATAACGTCACGTAAATACGAACACGAGAACATGTAAAATATTAGAACACGAAAACTACTGGTTTCCCCTTGGTGGGCCATGTAGCCGCGGTACACACAAAGAGTAAGGGGGCCCACAAGCCCATTTTTGGTTTAAATAAAGAAAACTAAACATTACAGAGTTTTCATAAAAATTAAAACCCTAAACTCTCCTTCTCCTTCCCTTGGCCGGCGGCTACCACAAGAACAAGAGGTGTTCGTTTGATTTTTGCTTAACAAATCATTAGTACGTGTTCGTGTGTTCATTCCTCATTGATTCCACGTGTTTTGGTAATCCGAAAACCCTTCTTTTTATTTACTTTTTATGATTTATGCATGTATGATCGTGGGGGTTTAAATAAAACAAGGTTAAAAACATGTTAATAATCATGGGGAAAATTAATTGGGTTTGTTTTCGGGTTTGGTGTTCGGCCGCCACACAACCAAAAGTCCCACGACTCTCGGTGTAGCCTGGTTCGCACCACCACACGAGACTAATGTCTCGGTGTGTTGGGTCACGGTCGGCAGCAGGGAACAAGGCACCCCGACGCACGTCGGGGGTGTCCTTGTGTTTGGTTTGAGTCGCGGCAGCCACAACCCCAACAACCGGCTTCAGCCGGTGGCTATTTTTGGAAAGTAGGGGGAACCGCGGGCAAGTAGGGGGAACCACCGACACACAGTCGGTGGGAACCCGTGGGTCTGCGGCTAGCCGAGCAAGGGCAAGACCACCGGCACACAACCGGTGGCAGCGAACCGAAGGCAGGGGCAACCGGCATGGGCCGGTTTGCCACTGTTTTCGGTAGGGGTTTTGGTTTGTGCCGGTTCACAAGTTTACGGGTTCGGTTCATGACATGTTTTTAATAAAATAATACATGGGTTCGGTTTATTATTTTATTTTACAAGTTTAATTAATTTTACATGTGCATTTATTTTTACAAGTAATTAAATTAATTTAACATGGTACTTAATTAATTTAATTAAAACATAACTTAGGTTTATTATTATTATTAATAATACATGATTTTAACCTAAGTATTTAATCATGCAATTTAGACTAAAGTAATTAATTAACTATTAAAACATGACATGTAATTAATTAATTTTCATGACTTAGGTTATACTAATAAATATTAATACAATTATTAACCTAAGTATTATATACACTTTAATTTAATTAAATCATGCTATATTTAATTAAATCTTATAACACATAATTTAATTTACATGTATTAATTAATAAACTATACTGTTAATCATATGACTTAGAATATTAATCAGTAAAACTTAAGCTTATTTTATTAGCTTAATAATCCAGCTTATCTCTAAATATGAAAACTTTCTGTTTTTAGAAACTTATTTATTTTAAGCAGTTAATCTATTTATGGAAACTTTCTATTTTTAGAAACATATCTATTTTAAGCAGTTAATCTATTTTTGGAAACTTTATATTTTTTAAAACTTTCTATATTAGGAAACCTATTTTTAGAAAGTTACTTATTATTACACAACGAGTATAATAATACAGGAAATACAAATAATACCTAATCATGATATCCAAAATACATGATAAAACACAGCATAACGATAAAATAAGTAAAACAAGACATGAACATATAAAACAAGCTAAGATATGATATAAAATCAGTTACGTACTCAGTAGTCAGAATACTTATACACGTACACTATTTATGTAGCATTAGTGAGATGAAAGTAGGACTCTCTTCCGTTCGTCTTCTTCGTTCACTTGACATAAGGTACCGATTCTCCGTCCTTTCAGTATGGACATTCTTTCCTTATTATGATTCCCCGTATGCAGCCAACTATTTTCCTAAGCGTACGTGTATATGGATTGGAAGCTTTCTAGCCTTCATTACTTTATGCATTTCTTCATACATTTTGCTACTCAATTCCATGGACATTGTTTAGTCCTTTTCATTTACAGTACTTATGTTTGTGTGTGATGAGATTTTACTTTGGGGTACCGATGTTTGTTTCCGGTATTTCCATTATGGTCATGTAATGCTTAAGACATTTATCCTTGTATGCTTTGATGACACGCCATAATCATGCGTGACATTCCATTTATCAAAATGGGTTGTTACAGTATATATACCCTCTTCCATGTGTGGAAGAGGGTGTTGGTTATATTTACTTTCTCTCTCTAATAGTAAAAAACCTTCCTCCATCTCTCTAGTTTCTCTCTCTACTTTTTCTTCTCTTTCTCTCTCTAGAATCTTGTATTATGGATTAATATGGTAATAACACATAATCTACAGGTCCATTGAGCACCGATGCCCAAATGAGATGTCCATTCTCTTTGTTCAACATGTAAAGTTCCATTCGGGAAGTCCAATCCTCGTACATAGTGTTCACCAACATTGGTGGACGATTATCCGTACCTGAGAGGATGGACATATCCGTAAGAGATGTGTACTCCATTTTGATAAGTTAAGATTTACAAACGTTGATCGAACAATGAGAGAAAGTAAATGTGTTTGTTGTTGTGTGTTGAAATCCCCTAGAAATTGTTCTCGATAAACAAAAAATTCCAAGACAAAATTACACAAACACGTTTTTGAAAAAAATATTGGAATACTGGTCACTGTATCGCAATGCCAAAATTTAATCCCGTCGGAATGTGAACGGAATGTCGTATCGGAAAGTGGTCGCAATACTTGATCGCAATGTGATCGCAATACTTGATCGCAATGTGATCGCAATCCTTGATCGCAATGTGATCGCAATCCTTGATCGCAATGTGATCGCAATATTTGATCGCAATCCTTGATTGCAATTTGATCGCAATATAGTGATCGCAATGTAGAAACCCTCAAACTTTGTGATGGAGTCTGTCGCAATACGTGAGCACAAGTACCACTTTTCTCAGACAATACACAACTAAGTCGAGATTTTTAGCCATAAAATGAATCAAATACCCAAATATTTTGTGTTTTTAACCAAAGTAACAATACCAAATCACTACCATAAGTATGTAGATGATTTGTATCAAGATTAAACCATAAAAACACAAAAAAAAAACTTTGGTTCGAATGATATAGATCAAATTAGGCACGAAAAATCAAGAACATAAACACATAAACAATACTTCATCCCATGGCTCTGATACCATTTGTAGGATATTGTTAATCTATGTTTAGTCTAGAGAGAGAAAGAGATAGAGAGATGGTAAGAACACACACACTTAGAGAGAGAAAGTATAAAGAAAACACTTTCTACTATGTGAAAATAATGTGAACCAACACCCTCTCCAACTAAGGAGAGGGTTTATATACCCAAGCCCATGACATGGGCTTGGGCTTACATTGGGTCGCCGGCCTACACAAGTTGTAGGCTTGGCTTGGCCTTGTTTGTTTACTATTACGATAACTAAACTACGAGATATTACTTAGACTATTGTTGGAGTGATCGATCCTTTCTAATACGTAAAACGTATTTCCAACTATGACTGAATGGCTTTGACATTCGTCCTAAATCGGTAGCGTTTTACCTCCGATCGGTAAAGACCGTTATACGATATTAAATACCGTAACTGTGATTAGGTAGATTCAATTAAGAATCTCCTTTACAGGGTTTCACGACTGTACTAGCCGTTCTCTTTACTCGACCGTCTCAAAGCAAGACTATGAACATAAAGAGTGAATCAACTAGATAAATATCCGCTTGATTAATGTCGTCAATTCAAATTCCTGGAACAAGTTTGATTCTTAAAGATTCTTACCATTGTTGCTTTCTAGTTGACACAAGCTTGATTCATAAAGAATCTCGCAAGTTACCTACCGTAGCGTTGTTTGATGTTGACGCTAGAAGGATTTCCATTCGTCACTGTTAATATTAATGAATATCACTCTGAATGTTCTAGAAAGACCATAAAGATATTGCGTAGAAACTTGAAACGAGTTTGAATTAATTAAGAATCAAACCACTGTTGCTTTTCAGTTTACATATGTTCAATTCTAAAAGAATCTTACACATGACCTACCGTAGTGCTGTTTGATGTTAACACTGGAAGGATTTCCACTCATCATTGTTAATACTAAGTAGTAGCACTCTGAGTGTTCTAGCAATATCGCAAGGATATAGCTTAGGACTCTCTTGTTCGTCATCCGTGTGTCCCAACAAGATTTGTTTTATCTCTAGGCTCTAGACTCGATTTGTGCACTTTTAGTGGTCGGAGGCTGGAGCAGATGCCACCAATTCAATATCAACTATCTCGGAGTGAGAAAGTTAATAGAAGTCATGTTGATCTCCGTGACAATAAAACAAACTTCTTTTGAGAGAAGCCTGAGTAGCTGGGGAAGGGTTGTGCATTACATCATTGGGTCTATGATGTGTAGTCTTCATGATGTGTTGACCCGGTTTCTGCCTAAGTTGTATGTTGGGATAATTTCTTTACACCCTTTATCCTTACATTTTTTTCATTCTTCAACCCCTTTAATGCTTACCAAGACATCATTACTAGCACCTTGTTGTGATTGTTCCAGTGCTAGCTTCAGTACTTAGTCTGCATTCAGCTACGTTCACATCCTACTCCATCTTTCCTAAGGACTTCTAATAATCTATTGGATTGTCCCTGGGAAGATCCCTCCGGTTCTGGTTGGATCATAGGACTTAAACCTAACCACCCTTTTGACACCAATAACGTCGTGGATTAAAGATGTTGTGGGTAGTTGATCGTAACCATAAACCACTTTAAATTCTAACAAAGTGTTTGAAAAACATTTAACACCTTGCTAGTTTTGTCGTTTTAGAAAAGCCCCCCTTACACATGTGCATTGAAATGCGAAAGAATTTAAGTAAACATTTTGCACGTGTGGGGTAAGATTTATAGTGATTGAGTCTATTAATCACATTTTAATCACATTTTCTCTCCCTATCTCTAATATATAAAATCTTTTGATATTAGAGATATCAAATTTGATTAAAATATATTTTGTGAAAAATAGTCTTGAAAAATCTTCGGGAGAAAGATGTGTCAATCTTTGCATGAAGTTGGAATGATCCCCCTCAAAAATTGATCCAATTGAATTGTCATTGTGAGGATGTGATTGTGGTAAAACTACGTGTTTAGGAAAACAACGTATAATGGGCAAGTATTAAACTCGGCGATTTAGGAAAACCGACAAGTCGAATAAATTCGGGTTCGTTCTCGAAGGAGGTGTGTGATTATGAGTGCCAATTATAAAAAATCAAGAGTTTGGATTAGTGACATTTTTTGGTTAAAGAGAGAAAAAGTACAGACGAGCTACGACTACGATTACACTACGACGAATTAACGTAAAACGCGAACGTAAATACGTAAAACGTGACGAAATTCAAAATTAAACCTAAAAATTAATCAAAAATTAAAACTAAGTCTAAAATAATATAAATAAGAATAAAAATCCAATAAATAAATTTTAAAACCTTTTATTAATTAAATATTCAATTTTAAATGCTAATTACAGCCCTAAAATTAAATATAATATACAAAAAGCCCAAAATATTATTTTATTGAACTAATAACTCACTTATATTATTTAAAGACTAAAAAGTATTTTTCCTAAATTTTAAAGACTATTTTTCTATTTTTAAAACACTAAAAACTATTTTTAGACTAAAATTATGATTAAATATATTAAACTAATGCTAAAATTAATTTGACTATTTCAAAAACCCTAAATTATATTACTGAATAATAGAAAATTGAAAAAAGTTGAAAACAAAACTTTTTTACACTAAAAGACAAAACAGAAAATAATTAAACCCTAATTTAACTTAAATTCAATCTAAAAACTACTTAAAAAGATGAACAATAAAATATTTTTTAACCAAAAATCTTAAACTAATTTTCTGAATCTAAGAAAAATTTAAAAACTAAAAAATGTAAAAGTTTTTCACTAAAAGACAAAAAAAGTAATTAAAAATGCAATAAATCCTAAAAAAATGGAAAATGAATAGTAAAATAAAATTAAACCAGATGTAAAAATCAGAAATAAAATAAGAAAAATAACAAAATTGGAATCACTGAATAAGTCTTAAAAATGACCACTAAAGACAAAAAAACATAAACTGAAAGTGACACTTGCACTCTTTTTGTCTGTATCCCAAGCAGTGGGAACTTTTGTACTAGCAGTGGGAACTTGGTTCCCACTGACTTCAATAAAAATCGTATCTGGGCACCTTTGTGCTTGTATCTTGTTGGATATTTGTTTTTGCTTGGATCTAAAGGCACCCCACAACTAGTTGGGTTATGGGGAGTCAAGAAAATTATAAAAACAAGTACTTGTTCACAAGAAATCACACATACATGTACCAATACAGTTACTGTAAACCACTAAGGGGTCTGGTGAGACTTTGCTGGTGCAATTTGCACTTGGGTGAGTTTTGGATGGCCAAAACTCACTCAATTCACTTATGAACCACCACAAACCAAGGCTTAACCCTAGACACCACCTAGATCTAACAAGCTACAAAGATTCAAGTCACAAATAACACTAAAACAAGGCAAAAAGAGGGTTTACTGATTTTTAGCTATTTTTACCAAATTAAAACATACAATATCTTGATATTTCCCTATAAACCTGAAACAAACTATCATTACAACCTACCACTACCATTATAAGTATGATTAGACTGTTTACAAGCCCAAATCTGTCACCAACTTGACCTAGTATTCAGATCCAAACACCCTTAACTAAATGAATATGGAATTAACAAAGAACCATTGTGCCAATCTTGAACCAACTGAATGAAATGAATCTAAACATGCATAACAATCATAAAGTAACATAAACCAACAATCCTACTAACACATAAACAAGATTCATGCAGATTCACAAAAATTCACATAATAAACTCAAAAGAAAAGCCAATGGGGTTCAAGCTTGGTACCTGTGCTTAGGCCCTCCAAAGGATTGATTTAGGAGCTTATTGTGAGCTTATGAATAAGTAGAGAAGGCTGCTGATGGAATCCACAATGGACCCAAGCCTAAAATATCTTCACCAAAAAAATAAGATTAAATGAATGGAAGGGAGTCTTGTTGCTATGGAACCCTGCACATACACCACAAGACCAGGAACAAACTACAAGTTTGAATCAGCTTAATACCAAAAAGCTTGTCAGGCTTATTGGTATAGGCTTAATCAAACAGTAAGGACAAAAGATATTTGTAAAAACCTTTAAAACTGAAATTTGAAACACCTTAAAACTTGACAGAAACTTAACATAAGACTTGGATTAATATCTTGAATCCACTTTCACTTCCTCAAGATAATTAATCCAAGCTTATGAAACAATTTTTCAAAGAACACATAAACTGATTTTCTGAAAATCTGTTAAGAAGAAAACGTCTTAAACCTTTTAACTAATTTTCAAATAACTGAAAATAGATTTCACTAAGAAAACTATTAAAATTGAACACAATATTTTTCACAAACTTAAAGTTTCATTTTCATTAATAATAAAAGATTTTTACAAAATATTGGAACAAGAGGAGACTCACATGTTGAGTTCTCTCTTTATAGAAATGAAAAGAACTATCCAGAATGGTTAAAACCCTAGCAGTTGATTTGCCTCTTTTTCCCTTTGAAAGATTCGATTCTTTGGCCAAAAAATGGTGCCATGTGAAGATGTCAGTGACATGTGATGTATCCAGGCTGTGAGAAGTGATCATGAGCGTTTATTCAAACGTTAGGACCAAGTCTTGGCCTTGAGTCGTTGGATTACTGGCAAGATTCCATTCTTGCTAAATATGGTGAAGCAGGGGAGTCTGTGGGGCCCGTTTTAGTGAAGGTGATGGGTTGTTTGTTGGTGGGATATGGTGAGAAAAGGGGTAATTAGCAATCTGGAGAGTTTAACCAAAAACCCCTTTAGTTTGAGTGGAAATTGGGATTAGGGTTTATAGGATGATAGAGGTTTGCAGGTTGGGTTTTGATTTGGTTTGGGGTAATCGTTTTTTTATATCGTGTTTAGGGATGGAAAACTTAATAAACGGGTTTAGTAAGTTTATTAAGTTGTGGTGTATGACGTGGAGGAAGGAGGGATGGTGATTGGTTGGTCAATAGTCAAAGGTGAGGTGTCAGTTGGTGGTTGGATGGGATATGTTTCTTTGTCTGCCAGAAAAGGCCCCCCATGTCCCTTAAACTTTGCATATTAAGTTTAACAGCCAACATAGCAACTTCCTTTGTAATCCAAGTTTTAATATTTTTACTTTGGCCACCAAATATTTTGCAAAAGTAATCCAAGGGTATTTTATGCATATATTGCATTCTTCAAGGACCAAACATGTACATTCTTGACATTTTAGGGACCCAAATGTAATATTTGAGTTTTACAAGGGTTTAAAATGACAAGTCTTTAAAATTAGAGGGACCAATCTTGCCAAATCTTCAAACTTCAAGGACTTGATAGGAAAATCATGATTCGGGTCCGGTTCTTTGTGCGGCTTCGTTTTCCGTGTTCGTTTTTGCTTCATTCTTGTGATCTTTTGTTGATTTCACGATATCTGTACCTAAAACACACAATGAACAAACACAAGCATATATTTGGGTATTTTGATGATATTTTAAGCGCTTTAAGCCCGATTTGGACGATGAGACTATGTATAATTACAGTCTCATCACTCCCCCATACTAAACCATTGCCGTGTCCCCACGCAATGCTAGAATTAAGTATCATAGTACTTCCAAAATTCATTTTATGATGACATTTATTGAAGACATAAATTTAAATAAACTACTACACGCGTTTTAGACATAATGTATTGTTTTCATCATGAGAACGTGACTTTTGGGATCATAGAACAAGAACACGTGAATGCTTTGTTTAGAAATAATTTTCTCGTCCTCGATTTTCACCTAATTCCATGCTAAGCGTGTAACGAGATCATTGTTATATAAGTTAGCAACACGATCATATCTCATGAGTGTTAATTACACACCTAAACTCCCTTATTCCTACTTGGTATCTCTTATAATTTATTTTGTCTTAATGATCACGAGGATACATCATTGACTTATGCGTGAATAGAGATTAATTCTAAAAATAGAGTCTTAACGGTGTAACCAAAATCATCGAATTAATAATTCACCGTAATAGACAACGATGTCAAAAAAATTAAGTCAACAAGAAGGATCGATAAACACGATTTTAGAACGGTTTTGAACATGAGACTTATTACCAAGACTTTTATACGCCCCCTAACGGAAGGGCCTTATTATCATAGGTTTACCTCCATCTTTTATTCAACGCTGCCATGGAGCTTTTATTATGACTTCGGTCTTGCATTACCTTTTATTATCCGCCACTCGGTGGTTTTATTATGGCCAAAGACGTATATCCTCACGCTAAAGCAAATTTTGGATCTTTAAAGCTTCAAAGATTAAGGCTTGATTCACTTTCAACTTTGGGCATAGATTTTTCAGCCTTGTGAGCTTCAAATTTTTGCTTAATTTAGGTGAGCACTTGAAATCTTATTATTAGGTGAAGCTTTCGATTATTCGGGTGCCAATACTTCAAAACCGTGACGCTGGCGATACCTTAATGTTTTCCCAATTTAATTACATGGAAGCTACTAAAACAAATTAGAAACCAACAATAGTGACTAAACCGCTAAATCAATATTTATTAACAATTTATTATCAAAAGCGTGGGGAGAATAAGCTAATAATTACTACACATGAGATCGTGACGATTATGAGACTTATAAATAACTCTATCATTTCTCGTCCTCATTTAAGAGACTTAGCCTAAAAATTAAGGAATCGAAGCTAAGTGCTCAACACGCACGGTCGAGTAAAATATTACTCTTATTCTCACCATCGGAAAACCTACATTCGTGTCTTAAACACTTATGAAAAACAAAAAGTTTTAAAATTTGGCCATTTTTAGCCTTATTTTGCATAAAACGATAACAAAAAGATGAAAATTGGATTAAGTGGTGGTGTAAGCAAGGTGAAGTATCTACTCACCCCCCCCATACTAAAACTAAACATTGTCCTCAATGTTTCAAGTCTAGGGTGAAAACACCCCCATACTAGAGACGAAGTCGAATGCTTAATCTCGAGCATGGAAAGGGTAAAACGAATAACCTAAAAGCCGTTTATAAATTATGCTAATAAGACAAACGTTAGAACATAAAAGGATATCATCGGATATCGGAGTCTCCAAAGGCAACGATTGAAGCTCGAGTGATCCGTAAAACGAACACGAGAGGCTTCAATGATGACGATGAACCTAATAAATCACAATCACAAACAACCACGGAACAAAAGTTGGAAGAGCACAAGTCCCCTCGTTACATTAACTAAGAAAGCGATAATATTTACAAGGATAAGCATGAGAATCCCCCACGAGGCACCTTGTTTTTTATAACCGAGTCAAAAGCTCGACTCGAATCCCCATAAATGTGATCATTTAGGGATAATCTTGGTATGGTCATTTTTAGTGGGGCTTACATGATAAACAATGCCCAAAAGTACATGGACTACTTTAAAAACTCGATATACGTATACCGGGGTCAAAGATAGCGTCCTCGTTTTCGGATGAAAGACGAAACAATGCTACTTCAACCATTGCATAAACCCCAAAGGGGTAGAAGAAAAGAGATGAGAAGTAGAAAGGTGGGGCAATGGGTAAGTCACTAAAATGAGTTACTCAAGGTAGACTCACACCAAGCAAATATATAAGATTTCCATTTGTTGCATCAGTGGAAGACCGAGATTTCCCTTTACAAGCAATTCTGGGATCGTAAATCTCGTCCTCGGTGGAAAAATGTGAGGGAACATACGGGGCTTCCCCCACACTTGATCCACACACACCATTGTCAAAAGGGGTAGACGAGGTGGTAGCACTCATAAAACACGGTGATGATGGAGTTAAACTTGTAGAAAAATCTTTTAAAACATTTTTAAAATCTTTTCCTTTTTCATCGTTTAAAAACTCTTTATGAAAACCCGATTTGATAATGTCGAAAATATTTCGCGTGTCAAATTCAAAATTAGTCGCGCTAAAAATCCTCACATTTAAGTCATTGGTGGGAGGGGGTGGTGGCGGATTATATAAGTTCTCAAAACGTTTATCAATAAAGAACACCGCCCCCTCGGGGTCTACATACTCGTCATCCTCATGAACGTCTATCTCTTCGATTTCTTCATCAAAGATAGGCTTGTCAAACCAAGGTTTGTTATTCCCCTCCTTGAGTATCTTAGAAACTCTCTCGAAAATATCACGATCAAGCACGAAACCATCATTCATTTGTGGGGATTGTTGATAAATTAAATCCTCACGAATGTGGTAAACGTAATTCTCATTTGAGGAGTGTTGATTAGGTAACTCCTCGAGAATTGGATTTTGGGTGGTCACATGAGTTGGTTCGTTTTTGAAAATAAGACGGTCCAACTCATTTAGTTCATCCTCGATTTCGGAAAGATCGACCTCACTCATAGGTGGAAGTGGAGGCAAAAGAGCTAGCTCTCGTTCAATGATTTCCACAATCTCAGGATCAAACTCGTAATCATCGTACTTCACATGAGAAGAGGTCTTTTTGGAGAATCCTCAAAAATGGCATGTGGATTTCGAAGTACGTGATCAATCTCGGCAAAATCGCCATCGTCATCGTCAAAGAAAGAGTCGAGGTGAGCACTCACAACCATTGTCTTACAAGTCGAATGACTATGCTTAGGTTACTTTTCTATGACGAGAGGATCGATGTCGATGAAACCTTTAGCCTCAACAGGTGTTGGGCTAGGAAAAGGAGGCACTTCGATGGAGTTAGAAGTTGATGCCTCAAAGACGTGGTCCTTCGAAGGTGGCGAAGACGAGCCCATTTTGGTCATTGTCGTGATGGCACTAACGTCGCCCTTTGGAATTGGTTGTTCACTTGTTTCATCGAATGCGTCCCCAAGTGATTTTTCATTCATAAATTTACACATACCCTTTTGAATTAGGTACCTGTATTCTTTATCATTAAAATCATCATCTTTAAAACCATTCTTCTTAATTTTTTCAAAACATGCATTAAGCCTTATTCCTTCCGCTAAAGTGAACATTTTGAAATCATTAGGTTTAGAAACATTAGGTTTTGATACCTCGGTTTTTTCATTATCATTGAACACTTGGGATTTACTCGTGAAAAAGTCCATTTTATCCTCCCCATATCTCATAGTAAGTCTTCCCTCGTGAACGTTGATTACGGTTCGAGCCGTCGATAAAAATGGTCGGCCTAAAATAATGGGACATTTAGGGTCACACTCGTAATCGGATATAACGAAATCCACGGGAAAAACAAACTTTACAATTTTGACATAGACATCCTCGGCTATTCCAATTGGTATAAGTGGTGTACAATTTGTAAGCTCGATAGTCATGTTCGTGGGGGTAAGTCTAGGCAATCTCATCAATTTCCAAAGATAATGAGGCATGAGATTGATGCTAGCACCTAAATCGGCAAGGGCTAAACATCCCTCAATCTCGGAAAAATCACAAGGTAGTAGAAATTGGCCCGGATCCTCTTCCTTTCTCGGCATATGCCTTTTGGGTTTTTTAAGAAGGATCGATGCACAAGTATTTTCAAGGGTTACTTTGGTTAGGTCAGTAAAGCTCTCTTTTTGAACCGTGGATGGAATTTGAGGGTACACGAGGGTGTGCACTCTTTTCCTTGGTTACCACATTCACCCCGTCGACTTTAGAACAATAAGACGTCTTAGAAGTCGAGGGTTGAGAAGAAGAAACAACTCTAAATCCATCAAGGTTAGGGGTAATCACACGACCTTTCTCACGAGACGAGGCGGCTTTACATTGTTCCTTCGGATTTGCAACGGTGTCACTAGGTAACGAACTCGATGAAGCACCCGAGGACTTGTTCATTATGGCCGAAAACATCTTTTTAATGTCAATTTGTCCTTGCTCAATCTTCGTGTTTTGAAGTTTCAAAGTATTAGAAAAATTGTTTTTCAAAGTACCAATTTCTCCCTCTAATCGTCTCATATTAGCCTCATTCGTTTTCATGTAATTTAGAAAATCGTTTGATGAACTATTTTGATTTGAATTAAAGTTCCCTTGGTTTTGATTAATTCTTTGAAAATTGTTTTGATTCCCACTTGAAAAATTGTTTCCTTGATTGTTGTTGTTATCATGGTTTTGCCAATTCAAATTCCGACCTTGATTATAACCTTGATTTTGATTCGAAAAATTTCCTTGTTGATTATTTCCTTGAAAATCGTTTCGATTTTGATTCGAAAAATTGTTGCCTTGATTATAATTGCCTTGTTGTGATGGACCGGCGTTATTTTGATTTTGATTAGAAAAATTGTTGTTTAACGCACTCAGATTCGACGTTTAGCCATCTGTAGCCGCACACTCGTAATAAATATGAGGTCCACCACAAAACGTACACGAAACCTCAACCGCTTTCACCGTAGCGGGAGCGTCTTTCTTTTGCATCTCAACGAGAAAAGACGTAAACACATTCGTAAGCTTGTCGAATTTCGCATCAACCCTCTCAATGTCGTGATTAGAACTACTAACATTGGCGACATTGGCAACACTCGGTGCGTTGCGGAGTTGGTAAACCTTGGATCGGTTTTTGATAATTATTAATGCATCTTTCGGAGTCTTACACAAAAAGTTGCCGCCGGCGGCGGAATTCAACGAATCTTGTTCTTGAAAACTAAGACCGTTGTAAAACGTATCGCTTTGGTGCAACTCGGAAAAACCATGGTGAGGACATTTCCTAAGCAATTCATTAAAACGATCCCACGCGTATCTAAAAGATTCATTCGGTTTTTGCTCAAATTTCGTAATTTCATTTTGAAAAACGTCGTCTTAGACGGTGGGAAAAAATAATTAACGAACTTGGAGACGAGATCCTTCCACGTAGTTATCGAATTAGGTGGCTCTTTCTCGTACCAATCCTTGGCGGCACCATCGAGCGAGTACGGAAAAAGCATAAGCTTGACGACATCGGTGTCGACATTCTTAAACTTGCTCGTGGCTAAAAGACGATCAAAATTCCGAATATGGTCGTGAGGATTATCGGCTTCACGACCTCGAAACTTCGTATCTTGGATTAACGAAAGCATTCCGCTCTTAATCTAAAAATTCTCCGCTTCGATAACGGGAAATACGATCGCGTCTCCATAACCCTCGGTGGGTTCCTGGAGCAATTCCATCATCGAACGATTGTCGGCCATCTCGTCTAAGGTTTCTTCAACAACGATATTAGGAACGTCGGTTTTTAAATCTCGTCTACGTCGTCGATTCCTTCGATTACGATTGCGTCGATTCGAAGCCTCGCTAGAATTAGAATAATACTTCAATCGAGTGCACATCCACTAAGCGTAGAATGGGTGGAAGCAAAGAAGATTCTTTTTGCGACTTTTCGATTTTTCAATTTTTTTGGTTTTTGATTGTTTTTTAATTTTTTTGGATTTTAGAATGTATTACGTAGACACAAATCTACAAATCTCTCCTTGAATCGATTTCTCGATTAAAGGAGCCTCAAAGAATGAAAACGATCAGGTGGAGTGAACGTCTTCGATGACTTTAGAACGTTGGTGGAACACCAAAACGTTCAAGAGGGTTTAATCTTGAAAACAAGAAAATATATATGATACGTAGATAATACTTGGGCGGCAAACCCTCGATTAGCCCTCTTTCTCAAAACACGCACAAGCAAGCGGAGGAAACGAGGCGACGCTAAGCACTTAAGAGCCTTTTTCCCTTAGGTCGTGAAATACAACCGCCTTATACCCACCTTATAGTTTGTGTTATTTAAAATTAAGCCTCACGAAAGTATTTATCTATTGTGCCTTTAATCTTTTGCTTTAGATTCGAATACAATGATCGAGTGATGAAATCCCGAATCAAGGTTGCGTTTTCACGCTTTTGGAGTACTTGTATATTTATTGTTCTACGTAAGTACAATATAGTAATATATTCACAAGAAAAACGAAAACGATAATGGGATATCTACAATATAGAAAGATGATTGTTTTGTGTTTAATTTAGGAAAATTAAACACGTTTTATTTGGATACTATAATATAGTAAGGAAAAATAACAAAAATGAGTATGTACGTTATTTACGCTTTCCAAAATTTGAAAAGCAAAAACGCACTACTCACACAAACACGATACTAATAATGGCACACTAAAAACACCTCCCCGGCAGCGGTGCCAAAATTATTGTGGTAAAAATACGTGTTTAGGAAAACAACGTATAATGGACAAGTATTAAACTCGACGATTTAGGAAAACCGACAAGTCGAATAAATGCGGGTTTGTTCTCGAAGGAGGTGTGTGATTATGAGTGCCAATTATATTAAATCAAGAGTTTAGATTAGTGACGTTTTTGGTTAAAGAGAGAAAAAGTAAAGACGAGCTACGACTACGATTACACTACGACGAATCAACGTAAAACGTGAACGTAAATACATAAAACATGACGAAATTAAAAATTAAACCTAAAAATTAATCAAAAATTAAAACTAAGCCTAAAATAATATAAATAAGAATAAAAATCCAATAAATAAATTTTAAAACCTCTTATTAATTAAATATTAGATTTTAAATGCTAATTAAAGCCCTAAAATTAAATATAATTAACAAAAAGCCAAAAATATTATTTTATTGAACTAATAACTCACTTGCACTCTTTTTGTCTGTATCCCAAGCAGTGGGAACTTTTGTACTAGCAGTGGGAACTTGGTTCCCACTGACTTCAATAACAATCGTATCTGGGCACCTTTATGCTTGTATCTTGTTGGATATTTGTTTTTGCTTGGATCCAAAGGCACCCTCACAACTAGTTGGGTTGTGGGGAGTCAAGAAAATTATAAAAACAAGTACCTGCTCACAATAAATCACACATACATGTACCAATACAGTTATTGTAAACCACTAGGGGGTTTGGTGAGACTTTGTTGGTGCAATGTGCACTTGGGTGAGTTTTGGATGGCCAAAACTCACTCAATTCACTTATGAACCACCACAAACCAAGGCTTAACCCTAGACACCACCTAGATCTAACAAGCTACAAAGATTCAAGTCACAAATAACACTAAAACAAGGCAAAAATAGGGTTTACTTATTTTTAGCTATTTTTACCAAATTAAAACATACAATATCTTGATATTACCCTATAAACCTGAAACAAACTATCATTACAACCTACCACTACCATTATAAGTGTGATTAGACTGTTTACAAGCCCAAATCTGTCACCAACTTGACCTAGTATTCAGATCCAAACACCCTTTAACTAACTGAATATGGAATTAACAAAGAACCATTGTGCCAATCTTGAACCAACTGAATGAAATGAATCAAACATGCATAACAATCATAAAGAAGCATAAACCAACAATCCTACAAACACATAAACAAGATTCATGCAGATTCACAAAATTTCACATAATAAACTCAAAAGAAAAGCCAATGGGGTTCAAGCTTGGTACCTGTGGTGATGCCTTCCAAAGGATTGATTTAGGAGCTTATTGTGAGCTTATGAATAAGTAGAGAAGGCTGCTGATGGAATCCACAATGGACCCAAGCCTAAAAAATCTTCACCAAAAAAATGAGATTAAATGAATGGAAGGGAGTCTTGTTGCTATGGAACCCTGCACATACACCACAAGACCAGGAACAAACTACAAGTTTGAATCAGCTTAATACCAAAAGCTTGTCAGGCTTATTGGTATAGGCTTAATCAAACAGTAAGGACAAAAGATTTTTTTAAAAACCTTTAAAATTGAAATTTTGAAACACCTTAAAACTGACAGAAACTTAACATAAGACTTGCATTAATATCTTGAATCCACTTTCACTTCCTCAAGATAATTAATAAAAGCTTATGAAACACTTTTCCGAAGAACACATAAACTGATTTCTGAAAATCTGTTAAGAAGAAAACGTCTTAAACCTTTTAACTAACTTTCAAATAACTGAAAATAGATTACACTAAGAAAAATATTAAAATTAGAACACAATATTTTGCACAAACTTCAAGTTTCATTTTCTTTAATAATAAAAGATTTTTTACAAAATATTGGAACAAGAGGAGACTCACATGTTGAGTTCTCTCTTTATAGAAATGAAAAGAACTATCTAGAATGGTTAAAACCCCTAGCAGCTGATTTGCCTCTTTTGCCTTTGAAAGATTCGATTCTTTGGTCAAAAATGGTGCCATGTGAAGATGTCAGTGACATGTGATGTATCCAGGCTGTGAGAAGTGATCATGAGCGTTTATTCAAACGTTGGGACCAAGTCTTGGCCTTGAGTCGTTGGATTACTGGCAAGATTCCATTCTTGCTAAATATGGTGAAGCAGGGGAGTTTGTGGGGCCTGTTTTAGTGAAGGTGATGGATTGTGTTGTTGGTGGGATATGGTGAGAAAAGGGGTAATTAGCAACCTGGAGAGTTTAACCAAAAACCCCTTTGGTTTGAGTGGAAATTAGGATTAGGGTTTTATGGGATGATAGAGGTTAGCAGGTTGATTTTGATTTTGTTTGGGGTAATCGTTTTTTTTAAAACGTGTTTAGGGGGGAAAAATTAATAAAAGGGTTTAGTAGGTTTATTAAGTTGTGGTGTATGACGTGGAGGAAGGAGGGATGGTGATTGGCTGGTCAATAGTCAAAGGTGAGGTGTCAGTTGGTGGTTGGATGGGATATGTGTCTTTGTCTGCCAGAAAAGGCCCCCCATGTCCTTAAACTTTGCATATTAAGTTTAACAGCCAACATAGCAACTTCCTTTGTAATCCAAGTTTTAACATTTATACTTTGGCCACCAAATCTTTTGCAAAAGTAATCCAAGGGTATTTTATGCATATATTACATTCTTCAAGGACCAAACTTGTACATTCTTGACATTTTAGGGACCCAAATGTAATATTTGAGTTTTACAAGGGTTTAAAATGACAAGCTTCAAAATCAGAGGGGCCAATCTTGCCAAATCTTCAAACTTCAAGGACTTGATAGGAAAATCATGATTCGGTCCGGTTCTTTGTGCGGCTTCGTTTCCCGTGTTCGTTTTTGCTTCATTCTTGTGATCTTTTGTTGATTTCACGATATTCGTACCTAAACACACAATGAACAAACACAAGCATATATTTGGGTATTTTGATGATATTTTAAGCGTTTTAAGCCCAATTTGGACGATGAGACTACGTATAATTACAGTCTCATCAGGATGTGATCCATATTTCTCTTTTTGAGGATGGGAGTTGTTGAACACATAATTTTTGAATGATTTAGAATAATCATTGAGAAATTCTTGAAAAAATTGTGTTTAACGCTTTTTGAAAAATCCTATTTATTTTTGGCGAAGAGGTTTTTCTAAAGCATAAACTTGAGTTCATAGACTTTGAATGTCTTGACAAATCCACTCAATTGTAAGAATATTTCTCTTCCTTTGCTGAGGGTAAGAGCA